>OX465297.1:217971275-218586775 GCA_949987735.1 Leucophora obtusa
TACGAGGTCATATTACTTTACACGAGTACGTCTAATTTGTATTACGAATGGTACAATGGAATCACCTGCATCATATATTGTTCTCCGCCCTCTGGACCTACTGGTACTATTAAACGTCCTCCTTTAGCCAACTGTTCTATTAAAGCAGATGGAGTTTCGGGTGCAGCAGCCCCTACATGTATACCATTGTAAGGTGCATGCTCTGGACAACCCTTACGACCATCACCCTCTTGGTTTTTAATACGAGTTTATTACAAAAGTGTAAGAAAATATTAATTTTGTACAAATACTTACCAACAATAATAAGTTTTCCAGATTGTAACATTTGCGGATCATCATTATTAAGATTTTCCCTACATTGACTAATCAAATCTGATTGATGTTCAATACCTACTACCTTAGTATCAGCATTTTCTCCCTTAGCTTCAATATAACGAAAAAAGCAAGCTGTCAAATAACCAGATCCTGAACCAACATCTAGAATATGAGCTCCCGGCTTCATGTGATCCCTTAAATATTCCATTGCAAAAGCATGCTAGTATTTAAAATCAATTAAACTTAATTGTTTTGGCAAACTTAAATTCCAAAAACAAGTTATATACCATATGGGGTGCACTTATGGTAACACCATGTCCGATACTTTGCGGTGCATCCATGTAGGGATTACGAGGCGAGTAGAATTTTCGATCCGTAGCTATCATTGCTTCTGCTGCGGCATCACATGAAATAACCCGATAATCTTAAATTAGAACATATAATACATATAATAGATAAAATATTAGCTTGTAAAATTTTTCCAAATTTACCTTTCAATTGCCTAATTAAATCTGCATTATTGGCTCCTACTGAACGCCAGGCCATTTTAATGCTGACGCTGTGTATAATAATTATTAAACACCAAATTAACCTGGAATTGGCCGTTTTTCTTTTTGTGTTTATTTGCCTTTAAATAAAAGAAAATTTTTTTCCACTTAAAAATTTTACTATTCCAATTTACAAAAATTTTCTTCAGCTGTTCCTTGTTTGTCTGTATCAGGGATGATAAATAGGATTTTCAATATAGTACCAACCTGCTTTGAAAATAGTACGTTTTCGACCCGCATAGCAGTGCTGCCAACCCATTTTGGTGAAAAATCGTCATATTTAATTAAAGAAATCGTCATTTTCTAAATGAAAAATCGTCAAAAAAATCCGCAAGTCAAAAAACTTCTTATATTTGAAGGACATAAGGAAAAGGTTTACTCAAAAATATTTATATAATATTACATTAATATTACTTTAGTTGGAACAATTTTAATTTTTATGTAAAACTCTGTCTTAATAATTATTTATTTTTTACTGGCTATATCAGTAGGGAATTTGAGGTAGAGTGGAAAACTGATCTTCCTTCAAAATATACCAATAATATTCGTTTAGTTTATTTTGAGGGTCTAGTCACTCTGTGGTAACAGAATAACTTCTCACATTACACCATACTCTCTTACTAATGAACCAGAATGGAAAAAAATCAATTTCGCCTACCCAAAAATTATAACATTTACATATAAAATTAATTCCATGACGAAATGTTTCGTTCGGTCTTCCAAGAAAAACATGGATTTAGTAGCATTCAAAACTATCAATGAGTTTCATAATGAAACTCTGGAATTCTGTTCAAAAAATTAACTTTCTATTTTTTAATAAATTTGTATTTTTAGCAATAAACTATAAAATCTATTTCATTTTTAAAAAATCGTCATTTTTCATACATAAAATTTTGCAAAATCGTCAATCATTTCATCAAATTTTACTTAAAAAATCGTCAAAATGGAGACAAATCGTCAAAGTTGGCAGCACTGCCGCATAGTACCAATTTTTTTGTTGATTCACAATATTCAGAGTTTTGAAGAATTAATTCTTTTTTGAATGAATTCACTACCAATCTAATTCAATTTTCTCTAGAATTGAATGAATTCCTTTTCTTAATTCACTGAATTCGTTCAACTGAACGCGTTCATCAAAAAATAAATTCAAAGAATTAATTCCATTGCAATAGTTCTCTTTATTAAATCAAATTAATTAATTCACTGGTGAACGCGTTCAATTTTATAAATCGAACGGAAAAAAAAGTGAATTAATTCCTTACTGAATTAATTCACCACTGAATTCATTCAATTTCATTTTCATTCAGTGAATTAAAAAAAATAAAATTACATTCAGTGAATTAAAAATAAAATAACATTCAATGAATTAAAAAAAATTAAATTACGTTCAGTGAATTAAAAAAGAAAAAATACGTTCACTGAATTGAAAAAAAATACGTTCACTTAATTGAAAAACAAAAATTACGTATGCTGAATTAAAAGCCTGTTTTCTGCCGTTCAGTAGAAGAAAACATTGTATTGTAAACACGTATAAATGAAATACGTCATAGTAAAGCATCTACATTTTACTGGGAAGCATACGTTTGAAAAATGAATAGTTATATTTTTTCCAAATTCATCTATGACTTAATGTTTTTATTTTTAATAGTAAAAGGCTTTATTTTTTAATCATGTAGGTTGATAAAGTGCATCGGGTTTCTCTAACACTTAATATATATGTAATTTGTTTATTTTCACTAGCAAACGCTGTAAAATTGCTTAGTTACAAATTTTATTTGTAAATAAATGTTTTCTTCTACTGAACGGCAGAAGACAGGCTTTGAGTTCAATGAACGTATTTTTTTTTAATTCACTGAACGTAATTGTATTTTTTTTTTTAAATTCACTGAACGTAATTTTATTTTTTTAATTCACTGAATGTAATTTTTTTTTTTAATTCACTGAATGTAATTTTATTTTTTTTTAATTCACTGAATGAAAATGAAATTGAATGAATTCAGTGGTGAATTAATTCAGTAAGGAATTAATTCACTTTTTTGCAGTTCGATTTATAATATTGAACGCGTTCACCAGTGAATTAATTCATTTGATTTAATAAAAAGAACTATAGCAATTGAATTAATTCGTTACAAAATAAATCGAACGAAAACAAATATGAATTAATTCCATTCAATATATGGTGCTTTGTGAATTAATTCATCGAATTTTTAATTCAGAATTGAAAAATTGAATTAAGGAATTAATTCTTCAAAGCTCTGCCGACAGAAAATAGGCTTTAGCCTAAACCACATAAACGCAGTGTCGACCGCAGTGCGACGTTTTGTCGATAAAGCAGTTTTTGTATCTTCTTTATTTGTCACTGCCGAGAAATTAGAAAATTTTCTAAATAAACAAGAATGATACCATATATAATTATATATTGCTAAAATGCCACCATATATATTAAGATATAGTTCTATATATAACTATACATGCAATAAGATCAACCATGTTATGTAATATATAATCATATATGCCATATACAACCATAATATTATTAAGGTCGATATCTGATTAGATGAAATTATATATGGCATAATATAAGGAAAAATTTTGGGAAAAAACGTCATATATAATAAGATATGGATATACATAACGACATGTCCGATTATATATTGTAATATATGCCACATAAGATTATATATAATTTTTTTTACTCGGGATATTAAACATACCCAAGTAAAAAAGTTTTGATATAGTCATATCTCTATATATAAAAGAATAACGTGACTGACTGACTGACTCAACATCGCCCAGCCCAAACCGCTGAAGCTAGGAAGTTGAAATTTGGTATGTAGGTTCCTCTTTCGGGGTAGACGTCCACTAAGACGGGATTTTTGGAAATTCCTACCGGAACGGGCAAAAAGGGGGAAAGTGTCCCCCTTGACGGCCTGCCAAAACCCCTTTGGCTAGAAAGCTGAAATTTAAGATATGTGTTCCTTGGAGTAGGGGCTAACTTTTCTGGAAAGTACTTTCTAGAATTTTGGACAGGGACGTTGTAAAAATGGGGGTTAAAAAGGGGAAAAAGGCCCCCCTTGACGGCCTGCCCAAACCGCTGGAGGTAGGAAGTTGAAACTTGGTATAAAGGTTCCTCCACTATCGTAGACATCCTCCAAGACGGGAGTTTTGGAAATTTTTACAGGGACGGGCAAAACGGGGAAAAAGTCTCCCCCTTGACGGCCTGCTCAAACTGCTGGAGCTATGAAGTTGAAATTTGGTATGTAGGTTCCTCGACCGGTGTAGACGTCCGTTGAGACGGCATTTTTGGAAATTCTTATCGGGAGGGGCAAAAAGGGGACAAAAAAAGTACATTTTTCCAAAAAAGTACCTTTCCCAAAAAAAGTACCTTTTCCCAAAAAAAGTACCTTTTTCCAAAAAAAGTACCTTTTTCCAAAAAAAGTACCTTTTTTCAAAAAAAGTACCTTTTTCCAAAAAAAGTACCTTTTTCCAAAAAAAGTACCTTTTTCCAAAAAATTCCTTTTACCAAAAAAAGTACCTTTTTCCAAAAAAGTACCTTTTTCCAAAAAAAGTACCTTTTTCCAAAAAAAGTACCTTTTTCCAAAAAAAGTACCTTTTTCCAAAAAAAAGTACCTTTTTCCAAAAAAAGTACCTATTTCCAAAAAAAGTACCTTTTTCCAAAAAAAGTACCTTTTTCCAAAAAAAAGTACCCTTTTCCAAAAAAAAGTATCTTTTTTCCAAAAAAAGTACCTTTTTCCAAAAAAGTACCTTTTTCCAAAAAAAGTACCTTTTTCCAAAAAAAGTACCTTTTTCCAAAAAAAAGTACCTTTTTCCAAAAAAAGTACCTTTTTCCAAAAAAAGTACCTATTTCCAAAAAAAGTACCTTTTTCCAAAAAAAGTTCCTTTTTCCAAAAAAAAGTACCCTTTTCCAAAAAAAAGTATCTTTTTCCAAAAAAAGTACCTTTTTCCAAAAAAAGTACCTTTTTCCAAAAAAAGTACCTTTTTCCAAAAAAAGTACCTTTTTCCAAAAAAAGTACCTTTTTCCAAAAAAAGTACCTTTTTCCAAAAAAAGTACCTTTTTCCAAAAAAAGTACCTTTTTTCAAAAGAAGTACCTTTTTCCAAAAAAAGTACCTTTTTCCAAAAAAAAGTACCTTTTCCCGAAAAAAGTACCTTTTTCCAAAAAAGTACCTTTTTTCAAAAAAAGTACCTTTTTCCAAAAAAAGTACCTTTTTCCAAAAAAAGTACCTTTTTCCAAAAAAATTCCTTTTTCCAAAAAAAGTACCTTTTTCCAAAAAAAGTACCTTTTTCCAAAAAAAGTACCTTTTTCCAAAAAAAAGTACCTTTTTTTAAAAAAAGTACCTTTTTCCAAAAAAAGTACCTTTTTTAAAAAAAGTACCTTTTTCCAAAAAATGTACCTTTTTCTAAAAAAATGTACCTTTTCCAAAAAAAAGTACCTTTTCCCAAAAAACATACATTTTTCCAAAAAAATAACTTATTCAAAAAAAGTACCTTTTCCAAAAAAAAGTACCTTTTCCCAAAAAAAGTACCTTTTTCTAAAAAAATGTTCCTTTTCCCAAAAAACATACATTTTTTCAAAAAAATACCTTTTTCAAAAAAAGTACCTTTTCCAAAAAAAAGTACCTTTTCCCAAAAAACAGTACCTTTTTCTAAAAAAATTTTCCTTTTCCAAAAGAAGTACCTTTTCCAAAAAAAGTACCTTTTTCCAAAAAACATACATTTTTCCAAAAAAAAACAACTTTTTAAAAAAAAATACCTTTTGCAAAAAAAGTACAAATAAAGTACTTTGTAAAAACAAAGTATCTTTTTCCAAAAAATTTCGTTTTTCCAAAAAGTACCATTTAAAATAATATATAATTTCAAAAAAAATACTTTTTTCCTCCACCCACGGATATCTCCACTAAAACAAGGTTTCTTGATATTCGGCATAGACGTGCGCTAAGACGGGATTTTTGGAAATTCCTACCGGAACGGGCAAAAAGGGGAAAAGTCTCCCCATAAACAGTCTCACAAATTGGAAAAGTGCCTGCCCAAACCACTGGAGGTAAGAAGTTGAAATTTGGTATAAAGGTTCCTCCACTGTAGTAGACACGACTAAGTTTGTATTTTTGGAATTCCCTACAGGATATCCCAAAAGGAAACTCGGTATGTGAGTTCCTCCTTCTGTGTAGGCGTCCGCTTAGACGGAATTTTTGAAATTCCTATCGGGAGGGGAAATAAGGTAAAAGTCTCCTCCTGACGGCTTGCCCAATCCCTTTTGGCCAACCTAAAATTTTAAATATGTATTCCTTGGAGTACGACTAACTCACCGGCAACGTAATTTTTCTATTTTGGAACAGGAACATAGTAAAAATGGTGGTTGAAAGGGAAAAATGTCCCCACTAACGGCCTGCCCAAACCGCTTAGGCAATGCAGTTGAAATTTGGTATGAATGTTCCTCATCCATCGCAGATAGCCGCGAAGATGGAATTTTTGTAAATTCCTAAAGGGAGGGGCAAAAAGAAGAAAAGCCTCACCTTGGGGGCCGGTAAAAACCCCTTCGGCTAGAAACCTGAAGATTAAAATGTGGGTCCCTGGAGTGAGGGCTAACGTATTAGAAAGATACTTTTTGAATTTTGGACAGGGTCGTTATAAAATGGGAGCTCAAAAAGGGAAAGTTGCCCCTTAACGACCTATCCAAACTGCTGGAACTACGAAGCTGAAATTCGGTACTTAAGTTCCTCTCAGCCTGCTCAAACTGCTGGAACTAGGAAGCTGGAATTCCCTGTCGATGGATTTTCGGAAATTCCTACCGAGAGGGGCACAAATAGTAAAAGTTGGCTAGAAACCTGAAATGTAAAACATATGTTACTTGGAGTATCTGCTCACTTACCGAGACGGTGCTTTTTGGACAGGGACATTGCAAAAATGGGGATTAATGAAGCGAAAAGTGCCGCTTAAAGGCCTGCCCAAACCGCTGGAGGTAGGAAGTTGAAATTTGGTATTAAAGTTCCTCCTCTATTGTAGACATCCGCTAAGATGAGATTTTTGGAAATTTCTACAGGTAGGGTCAAAAACAGGAAAAGTCTCCCCCTTAACGGCCTGGCCAAACTGCTGGAACAAGGGATCTTAAATTGGGTTCCTTCTCCAACGTTGACGTCCCCTAAGATGGTATTTTTGGAAATTCATACCGGGAGGGGTAAAAAGTGAAAAAACTTCCCCCTTGATGGCCTGGCCAAACTGCTGGATATAGAGACCTAAAATTATGTATGTAGTAGGTTCCTCCTCCAACGCAGACGTCCTCTAAGACGGAATTTTTGGAAATTCCTACCGGGAGGGGTAAAAACGGAATAATTCTCCACCTTGATGGCCTAACCGAACCCTTCGGCTAGAAACCTGTAATATATAATATGTTTTCCTTGGAGTATGGGCTAACTTATCGACAAGGCATTTCTAGGACTTTGGACAGGAACGTGGTAAAAATGGTGGTTCAAAAGGGGAAAATTGCCCCCCCCCCCCCCTAATGTCTGCGTCTTTAGCTAGAAACCTAAAACTTAAAGAACAAGTGTATATGAAACACTAAAATTAAGAAACTAAATAGGAAACGAATGGGATTGAAACACTACACAAGTGGAATGAAATGGATATAAACGTTGAACGAGTGGAATTGAAATTATAGACAATGCAAATGGATTGGAAGAGGGAATTACCTGTTCAAACACTATCAACGGAATATGAAACTTATGTAGCATTGAAACATACTCCCCAAAGAGTTAAACAAATTTTCTGAAAGAGAAAAAACCTTAGAAAAGGAATGGAACTTATATATTCCGATATTTAAACTTCATGTAACGAAGCACCGGTGGAAGAAACCGACGCAGTAAATTTTCCAACTGAATTTGTGACTTTACTTGAATTGCCAGGTCTACCTTTACATAATCTGGAATTAAAAAAAAAACTTTAAGACACGCTAACAACGTAGCTTTGCCCGCTATTTTTAATATTATAAAATGCTTTCCAACCCTGCTTTACGTTATTTATTTTCATTCAAAACACAAACGAACAAAACTACTTACGGGTCTATCTACCTAAGTTCGCACTTTACCAAATTATCTTAACATACACACGTATATTGCAATTTATTATGGATTCATTACTAACAATCCACTTTCATGAGAAAAAGTGATCAAATATTTATTTATTTTAAACCCATTGTTGTGCAGAATTATTTATTTGTGGTGGCTGGGTGAAGGCTTTAAATAAAAAAACTTTAAATAAAAAAACGAATTTAATAAAAATTTGGAGGGCGCAGCCCCCCCCCCCTTGACCTTTAAGGCACGCTAACAACGTAGCGGGCTGCGCCCGCTAGTATTATCATATAAAATTATGTATAATTATATATTGGAAAATATATACGAAGATATAATTATATAAAATTTTACGAAATTATATCCTAAATATATAACTATATCTTGTTATATATTGCACAATATATAGTGCAACATATTACAATATCCATTTATATATAGACCTATATATAGTATGCCTATATGCCTCATATAAATATGTATAATTGTAACGAATTATATACCATTATATCTAGTTGGATATGATTATATTATATTTGATACATTTATATGAGGACAAAATCCGGATAAAATTGTATCAAACCATATCTTATTCCATCAAATTAGATCTAATTGTGTCAAATTAGATCTAATATGATCATAATACGATCTAATTTGAAGCAATTAGGTGTTTTCATTTTTCGGATATAATTATATGTAATATCAAAAGTTATATAATCTTTTTTTAGTAGGGTACCCAAGTAAAAAAGTTTTGATATAATTATATATTATCACAAAAAATTTTGTACAATTATATATTGGAACATATATACCAAGATATAATTATATAAAATTTTAAGAAATTATATCCTAAATATATTAACATATTACAATATCCAATTACATATAGACCTATATATAGTTACATATGCCTCATATAATTATGTATAATTGTTTCAAATTATATACCATTATATCTAGCTGGATATGATTATATTATATTTGAAACTTTTGGATGAGGACAAAATCCGGATAAAATTGTATCAAACCATATCTTATTCCATCAAATTAGATCTAATTGCATCAAATTAGATCTAATATGATCATAATACGATCTAATTTGATGCAATTAGATGTTCTCATTTTTCGGATATAATTATATATAATATCATATATTTTCATATAATTTTTTTTAGTAGCCCGATTAAAAAAAATTGATATGGGGCTTTATACAGTCATATGTAATTTAACATGAGTCTTTATACAATTTTATCCCAGAAATGGGCCCATATAATTTCATAAGTTTGCATCAATTCAGTTATAATTTGATAATATCAGATATGAATGTATCCGAATAATGGCGCGATATAATTTGATCAGATTTATATAGTAGCCCGGTGAAAAATGTCCATATATGAATATTTATGGTTCAACCATATATGTATGGATCCGAAAAATGAGGTAACACCTAAGTATATGTTCATATATGGACATATATGAACATATACATTTATTAAATATATGCGAATACATGTGAGTCCAAATGTGAGTTCCTTTTACATATATGGAAAAATGTATTCTTCGAAATATGTTCATATACAAGTCCCTTTTGCATAAATTGAATAACATATACTTTCATATTTGTCCATATATGAGTGCCATTTCCATATATGAAATAACAGATGTTTCCATATATGTCTGTATATGAAATTTTTTCCATATATGGAATCACATATACTTCCATATATGTTCATATAAAATCCATATATGTTCATAAAAAATCCATATTTGTTCATATGTGTCCATACATAAACCATATATGAACATGTTTGAGCGTATATGAACATTTTTCACCGGGAGTATAAAATTATAGCTGAAATGATAAAAACATATAGAAAATCAAATATTGTTGTATCCGGTTTATGCACTATAAATTTCACTGAAATCCTAAACGTACAGAAATAATTACCTGAGGGTTTTTCAGACCTAGAACTTCATGAAAGCTATTCAACTTTTTTGGATTTTGACAAAAGGACATTTTACAGAAAAGCACAAACACCTTTACTCCCAGCAAAAATGTGGAAGCAGTAAAAACGTTGACTGCTTCCTTATTGCTACTTTTATATGTATATGTCCTTTATTTATTTAAATTACGTAGTAAAAAAAGAGATTACACATAACACTTAAATAAAAAGTTCACGAAGAACATAGGGCGTCAACGAATTCTCTCCATTTATTTCTGTCTCCGGCAAGTGATTTAATTTGGTTCCAGGTTTTACGAGCTGTTTCATATTCTTTTTTGGTACAGCGTATCCATGTATTACGTGGCCTTCCTTGTCTTCGTTGTCCCTGGGGATTCCACTCAAGCGCCGCTCTAGCGATTTCAGTTTGTGGTCGTCTTAGGATATGACCGATCCATGTCCATTTCCTTTTACGTATATCTAATTCGATTGGACAACAGTTTGCATTTTGCCAAAGAGCTTCGTTTGAGATCCAATTCGGCCAGTATATTTGAAGGATTTTTCTCAAACATCGATTAATAAACGTTTGGATCTTTCCCGATGTCAGTTTTGTAAAGCTCCATGTGGTACAGCCATATAGCAATACAGATTTTACACTTTTACCGCTTCTAAAAATGTACAGCTTCGTAAACAGCACTAATCAAAGACCTAAGTTGATTAATTCTTTAAATCGCTTTTTGCTGTGCTTTTCAAAAAGGCATGAAATGAGCAATACATTTTGAATGCTTAAATATTTTTTGCGGTTCTTTTATCAAAATTTTTTAAAATGCGGAAAAAAGTTATTTTAATGAAAATAAGAGGTTTTACTAAAAATAAGAGGTATTTTTTCTTCACGGAAAAATATGCAGGAATATTGTGCTTTTGAGAAGGCATGATTTTAAATGGCTAAAATGCTTTATAATATGCACTTTCGAGAAGGCATGAATCTTCGACATTTTAAAAGAAAAACAGGAGCACTAATTAAAGCGGTGAATTCATGCCTTTTCGGATCTCGAAACAAGTGCTTTCACGCGAGCTATCTCGAACAAAAATCAGGCATGATATCATCAATAATGCAATCGCTTCACTGCTCAACTTTCCCTGACAAAACTGCTTCCAAGCAAGCAGTAATTTCTGCTGGGCTGTTGCTTTAAACTGTATAAATATTATAACAATTTCTTTCCATTGCAAATTTAATTTTTAACAGCCTCTGATAAATATTCTAACAATTTCTTTCCATTGCAAATTTAATTTTTAACAGCCTCTGATAAAATTACCTCCAAAAGAATAAATCATTTTGTCTAAAGAAAATTTGAAAAAAAAGCTTCGAGTCGATTGTTTGAGATTTTGTAACTCATTTCGACTTGGGTTGTTTTAGAAAAGGAAGTTTTAAATTTTAACGAAATTCAAGAGCTTAAGGAAAAATAATTAGTTTCGTCAAAATGATTTAAGAATTCAGTTATCCTCACAACAGTGATTGCACAAATACAAAAAATAAATGTTACAATTTATTACTTTCTTTTTAAAATTGTGCACGGAAAATAGACTATAGTGAAAATTCCTAATGCTGCAAATAAAATAATTTCTTTTGTCAAACGGAAATTAATGAAATTTCGAAAAAAGATGATTATAGAGATTTTACATATTTTAGTGTTTAAATGTAGAAAATATGAGGAATACACAGAATTATTCGAATTCAAAACTTATATTGTCGACAAAAATCTTGGAAAATGTTCTTAAATCGATTTAAATTGATTTGCCAAAAGTCCTTACATATGATTACATACGAAATGAGACAGAAAATTTGTCTAGTGTTTGATGTAATATAAAATTATATCCAAAAGGCGACTGACAAATTTTCTAGTGTGACTCTGAATAGGGTATATATAATTCTATCCAAAACGAAATCGTGCTTTTTTGAAAAATGATATCATATAAAAACATATATTATTTTGGATTATGTACGTCTTGTATATCAAGTGTACTAATTTTTAGCATTTTTTTTGCTGAAATTCCGTTTTCAGAAAAAATTTTTGTTATATTTTTTTAGCACTGAACTAATTTTGAACTAATGTTTTACTAATTTATTTTGCTACAAAAATTGTGCTGATATCCGCATTCATAGCGTGGACGACAACCAGATAGACAAGATGTAGATGTCGCAGCTTGTCTGGAAACGGAAATGACAAAAAAAAGATAAACAACTCTACACATATTCTATATTTAAATTTTCAGCAAATAAATTAACTAAAGTAAAATTTCGCTACAAGTTTTTTGAGTTTTTTTCAGTCTACTAATATTCAGCAAAAAGTTTAGTGATTTTAGCAAGAATTTTTTTCATTTGCAGTCGACTAAGTGTTAGCAAAACTTTTGCTGAAGATTACTATTTTTTTGGTAAAAATCAGCTCGTTGATTTTCAGCAAACCTTTTGCTGAAATTACCAACTTTTTTGCAAGCACGCTCCTGACTAAAAATTTGCTGACACAGCAACATTTTTTGCTGACTTTACTGACTTTTTTTTGAGTGTATATACTATAACGCCATATAAAATTGGATTATCCGTATCTAATTGTAAATGCAATATACAATTTATACTGATCGATATGTAATAAGATGAAACTAAATATGACATCATATTACAATTTTTTGAGAAAGAAAAAATTATATATGGGTATATATAATTATGTCCGGATATATACACTGGTGTATAAAAACATATATGGGTATATAAAATTACTAGCGGGATGTCAGTTAAACCGAAAACAAATTTTGTCGATCGGGCAAGCCCGCTACGTTGTTAGCGTACCTTAAATGTAAATGTAATTTGTTTTGTATAGGAATTAAATATTTTTATGAAAATAAAATACAATCTTTTTTATTAATGTAAAAATCTTCAAAATAAAAGCCCCCTTTGATGAGAATGCTTATTAGGCCTTTATATAAAAACTAAATAATTTCAAAAAATATTATTCAGAGGAAGCTTAGGTTAAAACAAATTTTCTACTTTTTAAGTAAAAATAAATTCAAATAGACACACTTAATAATTAACAATAAATAACGATGACGATGTGAGAGCTGTGGTGTAATGGTTAGCGCCTTGAACTGTTACACATGTGGTTGCGGGTTCGATCCCCAGAGACCGCAACATCAATTTGGAAAAATAATGTGTATGATTTTTTATCCCTAATACAGTGTCCTCCTTCACTATTCCCATAGCACTTAACCCCACTGAAGTAAAATAATATAACAGGGCTATGAAATAAACAGCCTCAACAAAAGTTCGCCAACTCACCATAAAATCGCGCGCAACAACTGTTCTAAACTTCAACATCTCGCGCATTACCCCACATCGCAAAGTACATACATACATTTGGATTTCTAGTCGATGGGTTTTTGTGCAGGTCGTAAAAGCCAGGTCTAAGCCTCTACGTTAAAATGACAAAAAATTCCGTCTTATAGATGTCTATGTCGGAGCACATACAGGATTCTATCAGGATACCTTTCTGGGATATCGTCTTAACTTGAAAACGAATTATTATGAAATTTGACAAAAAGAATAAATTTAGTATTAGTACCAATCTATATATAGTATATAAAAATATTTATTAAAATTAAGACCCGTTTTCGCTCAATTTCGCAGTTTCCAAAAAACCAAAATCGTTACATCTTCTTAATCAAAGGCACAAAAAATTTCATTTTTGGATTTTATTTATACTTTGGTCAGTCACTCTTATATGTAAACACTATGACTCTCTTTGCGATTTGTTTATTATCATTCCGAATCCATTCGTTCCCCGTTCTGTTTCATTTCTGTGCGCGTACACAAATTTTCTTTCCCGAAAGAGTGTTAAAAAAAGTGGCCGTGGGCAAATTTTCTTTCCCAAAAGTGTGTTAAAAAAAAATGTGTTCACAAAAAAAAAGTTTACACAAAAAAAGTGTTTCCAAAAAAAAGTGTTTCCAAAAAAAGTGTTTCCACATAAAAAACCTATTTCCACAAAAAAAAAAAAAATTGTGTTGCCACAAAAAAAGTTTCCACAAAAATAAAAAGTTTCCACAAAAAAAACTTTCCACAAAATAAAGTGTTTCCAAAAAAAAGTGTTTCCACAAAAAAAAAGTTTCCACAAAAAAAAAAAAATGTTTCCACAAAAAAAAGGTGTTTCCACACAAAAAGTGTTTGGAAAAAAAAATGTTTGCACAAAAAAAGTTTCCAAAAAAAAATAAAAAGTTTCCGCAACAAAAAAAAATTTTCCACAAAAAAACGTTTCAATAAAAAAAAAAGTTTCCACAAAAAAAAGTTTCCCAAAAAAAAAAAATTTCCACAAAAAAAAAATTACCACAAAAAAAATTGTTTCCAAAAAAAAAACTTTCCACAAAAAAAAACTATTTCACAAAAAAAAAAGTTTCCACAAAAAACAAGCTTCCACAAAAAAAAAAATTTTTTCACAAAAAAAAAAGTTTCCACAAAAAAAAAGAAGTGTTTCCAAAAAAAAAACTTTTTCTACAAAAAAAAAATATTTCACATAAAAAAAAAAGTTTCCACAAAAAAAATGGGAACAAATCTACTTTACGGGCATAGCTCAAAAAAAAAACCGAAATTAGGGGTAAAATAGGTGAGTTCAGAAAAACAAAATTTAGTGTCGGCGGCCCATAGTTTCCGAGCTATTGCCCCTTAAACTTGGATATATCAATTAATTTATATATTTTTAACTGCGGCATGCGTTATCTGAACGGAACGAAATGGGTATCATTAGAAACATTATTCAAGCACCTTTAATCCGGAAAACGAAAAAATTTTTTGAAAAATTTAAAACAAATGTATATACATATGTATATATGTATTTAAGAAAGAAAAAAATTAAAAATCGCCTATGTGATAGGCGTAAAGTAGGATAGGAGTAAAGTTTTTCTTGTAACCGGCCTTCGGCCGGGCTTAGGGGTTTTTTCCTATGTGATAGGCAGTTTAGTGGCTTCGCTAAGTAAAGTTTTTTATTTTTTTCTTTACAGATATGCCTGATTTTCGGCGCACTCGCAGTTGTAGTTTGCAGTGTGTTAATTAATATATATTTTTTAAGAATTTGACGTTTATTTATTTATGTATACAAGCACAAAAATAAAAAAAATTAATATGATATTTAACGGTGTTAAAAGGGTTACAGGTGTAAATTATATCTTAAATTAAAGATGAGAGCCTTAACTACAATTAAAAAATATTTATTTTGTATTTTATATTGGTGAAATATTGAGATAATGGGCGTTTTTTCTAAAAAGTATGGATAAAAAACAGACTTTTACCATTTGACACTTAATGGGTTAATGGATTCGGTAGTATTATTTCTCAAATTAAAGGTATTTCAATAACCTTTTTAACGATATATATTTTGTGTTTTTCCGATAATAAATAGCGAAGATACAAAGAATTCAAATTCAAACTTTGGGGGTCCATAACTCGGGAACCGGGGGTCGCCGACAAAAAAAACATGCATCGTTGAACTCGACATTGAAAGTTCTATCGTCCGTGAAAGTTTGAAACAAATCCGAGTTATGCCCGTAAACTAGAGTTTAGCCAAAAAATGTCTCCACAAAAAAAAATTTAGATGAGATAAATGAGATGCTATAGGTGGTGCCTGATTGTCATAGTAACGCCAAGGCTTGGTTGTCATAGCAACACGAAAATTGTATATGTAGGGACGCCATATCTCCGGAAGCACTAGGCCAATTTTGTGCAAACTTAACATAAACCATCTGTATACCATCCTCAACGTACCCTGAAATTTTGGTTGAAATCGGTTGACAGAAATCCGTTGAAAAATAAAAATGTGAATATCGATCACACATTTTATATGGGAAAAACACACCATCACAAAAGTGTGCGTATAACGCGTACGTGTAGAAATTTTTCGTCATTTTTTTTTAAGAACCATCAGTAAAAGTAGATCTTTCCAACGCATGTATTGGTTTGTAAATTGGTTGAGTGGTTCTCGAGTTATAAAATGACGAACATATACCAACTTATTTTTATATATGTATATAGATACACTATTATATACAAACGTTTTTACTCGGGAGGGTATAGAAAATATTATTGACGTGGGACCATATATAAACATATCTCAAATTATATATGGTTAATCTTGAACCATATATGGAATCATATATAGTTATATCTTATAGCATTTGATATAATATATAATCATATATAAAAATATCTTTCATCATACAACCAACAAATTTTTATAAGAGGGCATATATTATTGTATCTCAAAATGTATGGCTTATATGCCACCATATGTGATCATATATTATGTTATATATAATCATTTATAATTATATATGATAATGATCTGTCAAATCTGTCATAGCATATATGCTTGATATCTAATTTTATAAAAGACGATATATAAAAATATATGGTTATATAAAGTATCACAAAACCAAAGTATAATTATAAATGGCTATTCATGACAACATATCAGGGTATTCAATCGATTAATCGTTATTCGATTAATCGAACAATTTTTCTCAAATATTGTTCGAATAATTCAAAATGTCCAAATTTCGAATAACGAATAATTCGAATAATTTCTTACGATTAATCGATTAATCGAAATTGGTATAAAATTACAGAAATGTTTAAAAAATAAAAATTTTTTATTAAAGTAAATGTGTTAAAAATTCAATTTTTTTTTTAATTGTGGTAAATAATTTGCTGTATGCTTGTACCTATCCGGATTTCATTCTGGCCTAAGAAAATACTTAAGGGACGACTTTTTAGAATTTCTAGAAATATTTGTTAGCTTCAACTCAATGAGAATTTCATGTTTTAAGTAGGAGCGTCAATAAACATCTTAAATTCCAAAGAAAAAACAACATAAAATTATCACAGTTTGCTTTGTCATCTTCCAAATTACTACCTGTTGTTGTGACTTATCTAGTAAAGTAGTGGTATCTATTTACGTATAATAAATTTTTAATTATTTTTTACGACATTTTAAACGTTGATATTAAATGAAAGCATTAGTAATTATTGTAATTAATGATTATTAATTACAATTAATGCTCAACGTAATAAAGCTTCTTTAGTGAGCACTCTGAATTAATAAAATAAGGGGATGAAGTTACGGAAACGTAGAGGGAAAATCAATTCTCACCAGAATTTCTCACTACATTTACGTTTTTTATGTATTCAATGCATATGAAAGAGATACAAATTAATGTACGGGTCTCATATAATTCTTTCGGGCGTGGTTCTCCCCCATTTGGATAAAATTTTAATATGTTAAAGAGGGGACAGAAAAAATTAAAATAATGACAAAATCTGATCTCAATTATTACATTTTTTTTTTATTTTGATGAATTTCAGAATAGTTACTGAATTTATTTTTCTTCCTTTTTTTAAATAAAATTATTAAAAACACAATAATTATTAATATATATGTACATTAGACCGTACCTCAAAAAAAAAGTTCGCCGTACACCCTCTAATATGAAGTATTTTTGGAAGGTGATTTCAAAAAAAAAAATTTTTTTTTGCCGAACGTAGGGGTCGCCTTTTTTATTTTTCGTTATAGCTTTAGCATTTAAAGTCGGATTTTAAAGTGTGATATATCGATTTTTTTGCCTCGAGGAGACCAGTGAATATGAAACGCTCAAAACAAGACTAATTACCGAATTCAGTGAATCGGACAACAGCCGTTTCAAACGCCTTTTTGAGAATTATCAACAGAAGGGAAAAACCCGTCCATGCTGCGGAAACAAATTTACCGCCGAAATTTTAAAATATTTGTGGTTGCCATAGCTACCAATACAAATTTTACAACAAATTTTAGCTACGGTTGCAGGAGTTGTGGCGATAAAAGCTGACAGTATAATGGAGGTTCAAAATATACCAAAGGTAAACTATGTCGCCATTGAAAATGCAAACATTCATGACGCAATCATGGAGTTGACAAAGAGATTTGACCGACTAGAGCGAAATCATCGAGACCAGCAATTATCACGAAACTTTCATGAACAACGACGGTCGCAACGTAAAAACTCGGCTAGCCCCGCACATCACGATCGCTGTCTGTAGAAATATGTTGGTATCATCGTATATTTAAAGAAAAGGCCACAAAGTGTCGAACACCTTGCAACTTTCGGCCAAGTCTTTTGGAAAACTTGTAAGACCCCCGTTTTCTTGCAACAATGTTACATGGTTGCAAGAATATTAGGAGAAAAAATTCAATATACCACTTCCTGCAACACCGGAATTGGAAAAAGCATTTCAACTTCTACAAGGATATCCAAGCCAGCACTCGCAAAAAAGCGGTCACAAAATTAAATCTTCTCTAGAAACCAAAACAGTTTCTACAAAATTTGATTATCGATTGTTTTTGCCGAAAATCAGATCATTGACTTGTTCAGCCAAAGCCTCTATGTGCAATCCATTATGAGGGAAAAAAATTGTTGATTAAGCACCGTAAGTTGTTTTTTACGTGGAAAAATTTCACTCGAATTTTAAATGCCTCAAACTGTAATTTAATTTCTAAAAATTAACAATTTTTTAATTTTATAAGAAAGCTACAATCACAATAAACACAAAATGTCACTTTTCACCAGAAAAATAATAGTCTTGTACATTAAATTTGCGTGAAAACAAAGTCTACACAATTTTCACGTGAAATTCATTGTCGTGAAAAAATATTTTTTTATATGGATTATAACAGTTTTTTCACGTGAAACTCAAACAACTTACGGTGCTTTAGTTGAGAGAAAACGGAAGTTCAGTAAATTAATTCTTAAAATAAATTGCGGACAACTGAAGAGTAGAGTGATGTCTACGAAACAATTGTATTGTCTATCATGGAAATCATTACCGTGATTTTAAACTGATGGTCGGTTATGTCCTTTAGTTGCGCAAGTAGTTCTAATTTTTAATTCACGGCTTTGTCGCGTTCTTACATAATTTTTAATTTCTTTTACTTTTTTTTTAAATATTTTCATTTGTTTGGAAATATTTATTTGACAAATAAATTATTGCTTTAAAATTTTGCACACAAAATGTGCAATTATAACTAAAATGTGCTTATTAGTACATTTTATGCGTATTTTTATAGACAAAATTGTGTATATGAGAATTTTACACATTTGATGTCTAAATATAAGCATTGTGCATGAATTTACTTAAAAATTTACATAATTTATTGTAGTAAATTTACAAGCATTTTTAGAGTGTACATATAAATAAATACATATTCAAAACCGTCTTTTATAAAATTACTGGCAGCTAATGACACGGAAATTATCACGTATGGAAAGAAACTAAATTCTTTGGATGTGGGTTTGAGCAGACCATTCAAATGGATTTTTACCTTCGCACGTCATCGATGCCGATTTTGTACAGCACTACAACATTTTAGTCGATATAAAAGGCAAACCGTTGCTGGATGGAACAACTACGCCGCTTTTGTCAAATAACAAAGTGTCCATCAACGTACGTGACGGTGCTCAAGTCAAAAAATACATTCCATGAACTTTTTGCGCAATATATTGATCTCACAGATGACTCAACCGCTCTAACCAAAAAACCATCCGGTTATATATTTTATTGAGACAAAGGACCTCCAATATCACAAAAGGTACGGAAGTTACCACCAGAAAAATTGGAAATTGCGAAAAAAAATTTGACTATTTGCTGGATATTTGTGTACGATCAAAAAGCAAATGGGCCAGCCCCTTACATTTAGCTAGGAAGGCCGATGGATCCTGGTGACCCTGCGGTGACGTTTGGGATACGAAATGTAACTCAAACATTCCAGAGCTTTATGGACGATACAGTTAAAGGGCTCAATTTTGTGTTTCCATACTAAGACGACGTACTAGTAGCATCAATATCGGTTGAAGAACATTCTCAGCATGTACAACAGCTATTCCAGCGATATGGGGAAAAAGGTCTAGTTATTAACACCGAGAAATGCCAGTTTGGCCAGACGGAAGTCGAAAAAAAACACCAGAAAACGGTATTAGATCACATCCTCGAAAAGTGACGGTGATTATGGGTCGAAAAAAACCTGTATAGTTACAAGATTTACCTAGTTTTTTTAGGGGCGCCGTAAATTTTTACCGTAAGATTCTGCCACATGCCGCCGAAATTGAGCTTCCATTACAACAAATGATGGGTCCATGCAGGAAGCGTGATGGACCCCGGAAACTGAAGGTGCGTTTGAAAAAATTAAAGGAGAACTCGCAAACCTTGCATTATTATCATTTCCTGGGAATTCTCTACCGAGTTCGTTGAGAATTCCCACACATTCCATGACCAGTAAGCTCCTAGAGCCTACGGGGTATCATCTGGTCTGGTCATGGAGTGTGTGGGAATTCTCAACGAACTCGGTAGGAACAACTCCCTTACACTGAGATGGATTCCTGGTCATGAAGGGCACGAGGGTAACGAAAGGGCTGACTCTCTAGCCCGTCGACCCTTCATCGGCCCGGAACCATTCTTTGGAATACCTAGGGAGTACGCTAGGGAAAAACTCAGGCAGTGGAGAGAGACTGAGTTTGCTAAGCATTGGGAAACTTCTACTGGCCAAAAGATTTATTTCCTTGTCCAGCGGATTATCAAGGCGACTATTGTCACTCGACAGGGGTAACCTTAGGACCCTAACGGGATACTGTGGGCTCAGGTACCAGCGTCACAAACAGGGCCGGTCAGACACTGATGTTTGCTGGTTTTTACTGCATATTCTCTGCGAATGTCCGAGACTGTGTCACAGGAGACTCAGATTTCTGGGTGACCGTTTCGTGTCACCTTCGGACTTTTGGGGAAGTTCTCCTAACAGGATTATTGGCTTTATTGGTAGCCTGAATCTCTAGGGAACTCTAGGCAGCACAAAAGATCTATATTGGTCGCGGTGCGTAGAGTCTTCGTATTTAATCTAATCATTCCCTCGGAAAGGCGCTACAGTGGCCCTTATGATAGATGCATCTGATAAAACATTTGGGGCTGCACCACAACAGCAAGTTAATGGCCACTGGCAACCGTTAGGATTTTTTTTCGAAAAAGTTGACTACCACTGAACAACGCTATAGTACGTACGACGTTTTGCTTATGGCAATATATTCTGCAATTCAACACTTCCGATTTTATTTAGAAGGTACACAATTCATCGTATTTATTGACTGCTGAACTTTTTAAGCCAATTTTGCGGAAATATACAACACTTTAATGGCTCCAACAATATTGTGGCAGACGTTCTCTCACGTATAGGGGCTATGCAAATGCCTACAATAATTGATTACCAATTGCTTAGTGAGGAGCAAGAAAACTACACAGAACAATAAAGTCTCTTGCAGTCAAATTCCACATCACTGATCCTACAGAAAATTAAAATTCCTGGTTTGCAACACATCAACAGGAAGACTACGTCCATATATCCCGAGTAAACTGCAGCCACTAACCTGCGAGACTCTACATTGCTTATCACAGACATTGCATCTATTAAGTTAATTTCTAAGAGCTATGTTTGGAATAATATGAATTCTGAGATACGAATATTTGCTAAAAATTGTTAGCAGTGCCAACAATGTAAAATAGCACGACACACAAAAAGTGACTCACAAACATTTGAAGTTCCAGATAAGAGGTTTGAACACATAAATATTGATTTAGTTGACCCACTGCCGAGGTCTAATAATAGGCCTATTTTTTAATCACTGGATTTATTTTTAGATTTATCTTATTTTATTAAAAAATTAATGCTTTGTTTTTTAATTTGAAAAATTTATAATTTTTATTAAATTCTTATACTTATTCGCCAATATAATGTGCAGGAAAATCATTAAATTTTGTAAAAATGTGAACATAGGAATTGAAATAAGCTAAATCCAAAATGGATTTAAAAAATAAATAAATCCGTTTTGGATTTAGCTTAATTTTATTCCAGAAATTCCATTTTCGCAAAATTTAATTTTTTTCTTTCACATTATATAAGGGAATAAGTGTTATATCTGGATAAAAATATAAAATTTTAAAAATTAAAAAACAAAATGTGGATTTTTTAACAAAATAAAATAAATCCAAAAATAAATCCAGTGATTAAAAAAAAACGCCAAATGACACTTACAGCTTAACGTGTGTTGATAAGTATTCTCGATGGATTGAAGCCATTCCTATTTCGGACATAACGGCAGAGATCGTAGCAAAAGTCCTGTTAACTGAATGGATAAGCCGATTTGGGGTTCCAAAATTTATAACCACGGACCAAGGCAAGCAGTTTCTTTAAACACCTCTCAAGAATGTTGGGCATTAAACATAGTCGAACAACGCAGTGTCACCCCCAGGCTAATGGCCTTATAGAGCGTTGGCATCGAGTATAGGAAGCTGCACGAGGCTAATACCAACTGGACGGACGTACTTCCCATAGTAATGTTAGGTCTAAGAAACGCGGTGAAGGAGGAATTGGGAGCATCGGTAGCCGAAATGGTATATGGGCAGGTAATCAGGATACCCGGCGAGTTTTTGATAGAACAATCAAATTCTTATATCAATGAAAACGAATTTCTTGTAAGGCTGCAGCAAAATTTTGAAAACTTACGTCTACGCCCAACGACTCAACATGGTAATAAGGTAGTATACGTGCCAAAAGATTTCCTCTGAGATGACACAGTACGGACCCCATTGAAAGCACCGTATAATGTCCCTACAAGGTGCTTGAGCGTCATCCGAAGACATATACCAAGTCGAAAACAGTGCCCATAGAGAGGCTAAAACCAGTGTATGTCCCCATGGAAATTACCGAGTTAAAGGGTAACTACAAGCCATGTAAGGCGCTACTACAAGCCAAATTGAATTTTAAGTAATAAGCGAAAATATTTATTTTGCTAAAGATCTTTACCTCATTGCTTTTTTTTGCTCTCATTCGCGTGTGAAATTTTTGTAGGAAACTACAGATTTTTAAAATGCCTTAGCGGATAACTCTCTGGTAAATCTTGTTTCTTTGAAATAAATTGCTTTAACTTAAATAATAACTTAGTTTAAAACTAATAAAGTTTTTTTCCTTTTTTAATTATTTTAAACACCACACAGAAATAATTTACAAAATTCTAATAATAGGTCTGTTCGACGTCGTTACCGCGGGTACCCGCGGGAACCCAATTTACCCGAAACAACCACAATTTACACACAGTGTTGAAAATAGAAACGCTTTCTGGTAAAATTGGGTACCCGCACATGGAACAGAGCTAATATTATTAAACATTTTTCTTATACCTTTTTTGTAAATACAAGCCAAAAACCTTTTAAATAGGAAACAGCAATGAATGGAAAATGGTGAATTAAAAAAAAATTTTTTTTGTAACTTTGAATTTTTATTATTAAACAAATTTATATATGAAAAATATACACCCTTACTATCTAAATTTTTCAAATGTATATTTTAGTTAAAATCGACTTTAGTTAAAATATTGGGTGGCAGTAGGCCTTGACTTGGTTTATTTTTGGAGCATTCTGATTGGTTAATTTATTTTCAACCAATCAAAATGATTGAAAATACAAATATTTTTGTAGGGTTCTCATACACAAAATGAACAAAACCGTATGATTAAAATTAAAGTCGACTTTAAATTTAAAATACTCTTTTATAGTAAGGGCCATAAATTTTAAAACATTTCAAACACAAAAATTGTTGGAAATCGAATTTCAATTGTTGGTGCCTACTTTTTTTCTGTGCATATTTAAAATAAATGATATGTTGCAACAAGTAGCCTAGAAACGTTGCAAATCAGTCAAGGGAACATACATAACACCCAGCAAACGAGTTTTACTTATAGATCCATCTTCATTTTTATCATACTGTTAAAATAAAAAACCAAAATAGAATAAACATGCAAAATATTTATTGCACTTAAATGAATAACCTGCATCATATATTGTTCTCCTCCATCAGGACCTACGGGGACTATTAAACGTCCACCTTTAGCCAGTTGGTCTACTAAAGTTGTGGGTGTTTCTGGTGCAGCTGCTCCTACATGTATAGCGTTATAGGGAGCATACTTTGGATAACCCTTACGGCCATCACCCTCTTTCAATGTAAGAAAATTTCATTGAAAAAACAATTACGTAAAGTTTACACACAACACTTACCAACAACAACAACTTTTTTAGAATTTAACATTTCTGGATCGTCATTATTAAGATTTTTCTGACTTTGCCTTACTAATTCTGGTTGATGTTCAATTCCTACAACACAAGTTTTGACATTATCTCCTTGCGCTTGTATATAACGATAAAAACAAGCAGTTAAGTATCCCGATCCTGAACCAACATCTAAAACATGAGCACCAGGTTTTAAATGATCTCTTAAATACTCTATTGCAAACGCATGCTATAAGTATAAGAAGATAATTGTTAGAAGGTTTAAAAAAAGTTACTCTGTTTAAGGCAGTGATCGGCAAAGCTATGCACGCGCGCAACACTCTCACACCTACATACGCTCACACATTGAATAAAAGCAAACAAATTTATTCAGTCGTGCTTGAGCATTCGTTCGACGAGGTTGTGTCGAAGCATGTTGCTAGTGTTACACTTAACGGAATATTTGATGATGAATGGGAATTCGATTTATTGTAACTTTTAATTGTAACTTTGCAAAGAATTCCAAACCGGTTTTTTGCTTTTAAAAATTCATTTTTTAAATAATTTTTTATTTTGTTTTATTTTTATATTCTTATTGTACATTAGAGCGACTCACCTTATATGGACAGAAAAAAAGTAAAAAAAAAGTGCCCCCCTCAAAATAAACCTTAGTTTGTTTTATGATAATTCGCAATATATTTTGGGTCTAGCAATGAGATCTCACAAGCTGGACCATTTTTAAAAAAGGTCTTTTTTCAGTTTTTGTAAGAAATTTGCATCTTAGCTGAAGACAGCATACTCAATATGGGTATCATATGACAGGTTTTTTAGAGGTGCGTCCAGCGGTATATATAACATGTCCAAGTAGATCCTGACATGTCCTATTTTCAAGGATATTCTATAAAAAAAACAAATTTTTGACTCTTTTGTACGGATATATTTGTGATTGAAATGTCAAACTTACATATCATAATCTATAGACGAATTAAGTGAACACGTGTTTCAGATTTTTTGAAATTCGAGATTTTTCGCGTTTTATCAGAAATTCAATGTGGTAAAAACAATGGGTGCATTCGGCAGATACAATTTAATATTCAACAGTTGTACAACTATCTGCTGAACCACCTGATCACTAACCGCTCAGTCTGAGCGCTCAGGTAGCGCTGTTATTTTTGTTGTTGTTCATTTACAATAAAAATTGTTTTGTAAGAATGACAAATAAAAACATACAAATATAATTCGAAAACAAAAATTAAAAAAAAATAAGGAAACTATAGAAAAATGTGTTAAAAAACAAAACAAAACAAAGAAAACGTCGTTCAGCAGAGTAAGTAATCACAAAGTGCTACAAGTCATCGGTATCAGTTTAAGGTTTCTCTGCCGAATGCTACCAATATGTTCTAAATAGAGCAATACGGATACCAAAACTTTTCTTTTGACAAGTAAATCATCGTTGAGTGGATATAGGTTAGAATTTTGCAAATTTAATACATTTTTCACGGTGCTCTGGACCAAATTTTGATTAAAATTTAGAGCAACCCCAATTCAATAAAAAAATTTATAACATTTTTTGTAGCTTTATTATTAAATAAAATATTTTATGGAAATATGCGCGTCTGTAATTTCTTTAAGAAAAGTCTAAATATAGGCTGACCCTAAATAAAATTTTATAATACGTTTTTTCGCGAAAAAAAAAGAAATTCCGCAAAAAAAAGCTCGTGTTGGATTTTTTATGTTAAGTTGCATTTTTATCCTTATATCTACTAGAAACTGAATTTAAATTATTATTAAAATTTCATAAATTTTTTTTTCCCAAAAAGTTAATCCGCCAACAAAACCCGTGATGGATTTTTTTCTGTTAAGTTGCATTTTTATCTTACATCAACTACCCAGTAGAAAATGGTCGAACTAGTTCTAAAAATTACTAGTTTTTTGACTAGTATTACGAAACTAGTTCTCAAAATAATCATTTTGAACTAGTTGTGCACTAGTTAAACCCCATCTATGTGAGACCTGTTTAAAAAATTACATAAATTAAAATGCGAGATTTGAAATTCTTATTTTATTTACATTTATTTTTAATAAAAAAAATCTGAGTTTGGAAATAAACACTTTAATTTTAAATTGTGAATTGAATTTAGGTGCAAATCAACTGGTGCAGTACTGGTGCCAAAGAGTCACTCCAGAACTAGTTCGATAAATTTCTCATAAGTACCAATAAAGCTTTCTGTTTTTGTTCCTAAAACAATAATTTGAACCCTTTGTGTACTTACTGTTTTTATTAAAAGTGTGCAGAGACTTTCAAAAGATTGAACTTAAATAAGAGTATTGAAATTCTAGTTCTGTTTACATTTGTTTTTAATAATATAGTCTGAGTTTTCAAATAAACACTTACATTTTTTATTGCGATTAGAAATCGATAACATAAAATATTTTAAATTCCGTTAGGTAAATGGACCTAATTATCTCTGTAAGAGGAAACTCTATGTCTAATCTACGTTTCAGCAAAGAAAAATCTTTGGTTTTTATCTATATAATTCAGGTCTTAACCAACTAGTACAGTACTATTTCCAATGAGTCACTTCAGAACTGGTTCCGCGAGTGTTACATTAGCACCAGTTTTGCTCCCTTTTTTTGTCCTTAAATTGTAATTTTCAAAATAGTTCTACAACTAGTGCCAAAATGTGAGTTTGGCGACAATTGCCCCCAATCCTATGACATCTCCATGTTAAATTCTACAGTTGTTTGTATGGAGAGGCGGTAGAACTCGTAATAGTTGCCTGGTTCAAATAAACTAGTACATAACTGGTTCTGAACTAGTAGTTTTTGCTACTGGGTATGACATCTCCATGTTAAATTCTACAGTTGTTTGTATGGAGAGGCGGTAGAACTCGTACTAGTTGCCTGGTTCAAATAAACTAGTACATAACTAGTTGTAAACTAGTATTTTTTGCTACTGGGCAGTATACGAGGCGTAAATACTTTAAATGAATACCTTTAATATTTTTCCATTACCCTGTATATACAAAAATGTAAATTAATTGTCAAAGTGTTTTCAATAAATAAACAAAACTTTAAATAAAATTTTCTTATCTAATTTTTACATGTTAACGCAGAATTCGCACAAAATTAAAAATTCGTTAAGAGTTTGCATTAAAAAAAATATTTCAAGGTAAGTTTGATTTTTTGATTAGGTTTTTTTATGATAAAACATTAAATTCTTAAAAATTTTTTTATTAGAGAGAGGAAGAATCATAGGGAAGAATATTCAACAATATTTATCTGAACTCCAATAAATATATCAAATAACAGAATTTGGTATTGAAGAGTAAAAAAACAATATTTAAATTAATTTTATTAATTTTTGCAGTCCAAAAAGTTTATTTTAAATAATTTTAATATCTTTTATATTTTTATGATTCAATTTGTAATAATAAAGTGTGTAAGAAATGTATGAAAATGCTTATTGGCAGAATTGCAAAAATTTAAAATTCGGTAGAATTAATTATAACTAATGTGCGAATTAATCAAATTTTGACTAAAGGCCCGTTCACTGTAACTGTTTTATTAGTTATATTTTCAAATCAGAGCAATTAGCTAAAGGTAATTACCTACTCAGTTATATACAATTAATTTTATTAACTGAGCCTCAGTAAGGGGTATTTCACCTGCGTCTCAGTTGAATATTTAGAAGCCAGTAACTGAGAAATTTTTTTGGTGTAGTTAATTCAAGTTTTAGTCAAGGAATTCATTCCCTTGCACATTTAATTTCCCGAAGGAATTAACTTTAACGTTTAATTCCCTAAGGAATTAAAATTTTTGCTTAATTCCCTAAAAAATTAAAATTTTCGTTTAATTCCCTAAGGAATTCAAATTTTCATTTAATTCCCTAAGGAATTAAATTTTTCTTTTAATTCCCTAAGGAATTCAATTTTTCTTTTAATTCCCTAAGGAATTAACTTTTTCGTTTAATTCCCTGAATTTAAGTTTTCATTTAATGCCCATCTCTTAATGGTATTAAATGGCGGTGACCCACGTGACTGTTTTATAGAAAGTGATCAATAGGAAGCGTTACAAGACCTGGCTTATTTATATTACTTCGTAGGAGCTCTATTTCGCTTAGTTTTCGAGATACGGGCCATTTTAAAAAAATCGCCATTTTACAAAATGGCCTGTATATATATCGCCATTTAATACCATTAAGAATGGACATTAAGTGAAAACTTAAATTCAGGGAATTAAACGAAAAAGTGAATTCCTTAGGGAATTAAAAGAAAAATTTAATTCCTTAGGGAATTAAAAGAAAAATTTAATTCCTTAGGGAATTAAACGAAAATTTTAATTCCTTAGGGAATTAAACGAAAATTTTAATTCCTTAGGGAATTAAACGAAAAAGTTAATTCCTTTAGTGAATTAAATGTACAAGGAAATTAATTCCTTGACCAAAATTTGAATTAACTAGAATTGAATGAATTCCTTGACTTAAAATTGAATTAACTCGTGTTGAATGAATTCTTTAATTTTAAAGCTACATTCACAGTGATGGAGTACACCACTCTGCAGAGTGGAGTGTACTAAAATAGAGATGGCATGATACAAAAAATATGTAAGTGCGAAAAAGAAAGGAACAAAATCCACTCTGTAGAGTGGAGTACTCCATCACTGTGAATTCATTCTATAAATTTTAATTCTTTGAATTCATTCACAGGAATTAATTCCTGCTTATGTCTTATTGATGAATTTATTATTCATTCGAAATATTTTGGGAATCATCATAAAACAAAGGTTTATTTTGAGGGGGGCACTTTTTACTTTTTTTCGTGAGTCGGTCTATTGTATATAAATAGGTATGAGAAAACTACATAAATATATTTTCAGTGCATTAAGAGAGGAAAAGTTATACCTCACTCATACAAGCACAAAATTAAGCTTGTTTGCGTTTGCCGATCCCTGGTTTAAAGTTGGGTCTTAGCTGCAACGAACATTCATTTATAGTCGACTTGGAACAATATGTCCACCATTGGAAAGGTAGTAAAAATATAGAGGCTTTTCTTTTGTTAACCAGTTGCGACTCGTCGGGGGAATTTTCCTTTTTTGTTGAGCGTTTTTTTAATGTTTTATATAATGAAAAGGGTTATATAAGAATAAAATTTATTAATATATTGTCAACTTAAAGCTTTCATTTAAGATATACAGTATTCTCCGAA
Organism: Leucophora obtusa; assembly: GCA_949987735.1. Classification (NCBI taxonomy): domain Eukaryota; kingdom Metazoa; phylum Arthropoda; class Insecta; order Diptera; family Anthomyiidae; genus Leucophora; species Leucophora obtusa. Next base: position 218,000,521 of record OX465297.1, read on the forward strand.
ACCTAAGCAAATTCTCCTAATAAAGTAATGAAAGTCTTATATATTCTTTTTAAATTGATTTATACAAAATAACACTTTTAATTTTTATTATGTTAAGTCCTGCATTCTAATAATAAGAAAAATTTATTTCCATTTCCTTGCCAGTAAAAAAAAAACAAAAACGAAATTGACTCCATATATTATTGTTCGAAACTTAAGCAACTATTTTGTTGTTGTATTTTTTTTGCAACAAATAAACAAAAATTTTGAAACATTTATTTAATTACCGGGCAAAACTTTACTTTATGAGGCACCCCTCAAAAAAAAAAAAAAATATAAATAGACCCCTCTGGAATTAAAAAAGAAAATTTTTTTTCTATATGGTGTTAAGGGGGCCGGGGCCCCTGGGACCCGCTAGGTCCAAAAAACCGAAACACACCCATAATGGTAAGTGTGGAAATTAAAGGAAAATAAAGGAAAAACACCAACTTTTACTAAAATAGATAATTTTATTTAATAAAAAAAAAATACAATAAAAAATATTTTTAGAAAATCTATTTTTAGACTCATTATTTTTGTCAGTACTGGTAAGCACATAGGTAATGATATATTTTTTGATTTTTCGTATGCTGGTGTGTAACCATATCTCATTATTTTTCGCGACATCGCCATATAAAGGTAATAAGAAATGTAATAACAAAAGTAACTAGTTACCATTACCAAGTATGTAGTTACATAACCACATATCTGGTAATGATTTTCTACACTGGGAAGGACCAATCGCAAGTCTCTATAGCTAACAAATTAATGTTGTCATTTTGTAAAACGAAACTTTGCTTTCGTTTGAACGTTTTTTTATTTTTAATTTTTTTAAATTTTGTAAAACTCAAAAAAATATGTATATTTTCTTTTTTTTCAATCTGGCAATATTATAATCGAAGACAAACTCCTTAATAAAACGGTATTTTATAAGAAGTAAGTAAACGTTTGCAAACGAATATTATGCCATATTCAAACGAACAGAAATAGTTGTCGTTTCCTATTAAAAAGTTAAAGTTTTTTCATAAAAAGTTAGGTAATTGCAATTTTTGGAATTAAAATTGTATAAATATGGGTTTAAAAATATGAAGTAGTTAAATGTGATACTTCTATATTTTTTATTCTCAATAAAAAATAATTCTTTTAGGGTCATATGCATAATCACTTTTTAAATTTATAAACGGCTTATAAAACAAATTTTTCACACAAAAATCGTTATAAAAAATCAAATTATTATGCATAAGCACTTAAATTTATATGCAAATTAATAAAAATTTGGGCAATTTTAAAAATATCTGATTTTAGATGCGCTAAGACACGATTTAAAAAAATTTTTATTTATATATAAACTTCTACGTTTGAGACCAAATGAAACAAATTTAGGGGTTTTAAAACTAAAAACTGACAATTCGAAACTTAAGGGCCATCTTAACAAACCATACCTTGTACTCCTTTCCTATCCGCTAATGGAAGGTTCTTCTTATTTAGGTTGATTTTCTGTACAATATAAAATTATTATTAAATATATTTGTTTCATATTATGTATTAGGAAAAAATGTCCAAAAAATATCATAAAAAAAACTACTAATAAAAAAGAATTGCCCCACATAGGATTCGATACCTGGACCCTAAAAATATTAGAACTAAAAATAACAACTCATTTACCAATCCGGCTAAACAGACTTGGAAAACTCTATGAACAAATTTTTATTTAAATAATTTGTAATTGCATGTCACAAATATTATTTTTTTTGTCTGGCAATAATAACTCGCAAATGGCAACAAACGCAAACTACTACCCGTTTTATAAAATACCAAATATTTTCGTTTACGTTTCAAACGAAAACGAAAAAACGTTTTTCATTCGAGTTACAAAATGACCCCATTAAAAAAGAGGTTTGCCTAAATGTTTTTGCAACGTATTTAGAGTTTTCGAATACTTCTAAAAACCGCCTTTTTGAAAAACCGGTTTTTTTGTAAATAATCATTTTGTATTGCTATATATGCAAATTTTCTTATAAAACTTCCAAAAAATTGCTAAAAATCTTGAAACATTCTATTTTTTTCATTTCTTGAAAGCAATTCGGAGCGTAAATTATTCAATTAGAGCGAATCCACCTTTAAAACTAAAAGTTATTATTTCTAAAGGCGCTGTTTTTTTCCTAAATAAAAACACTTTCGGACAGATCTAAAAGCGCAGAATTTTGTTCGTAATTTTTGCGAAAAAAGCTATTAACGTCCATAAAAAACACTTTTTCACTTGCTCTGGAATTGTTACAAGATTGCGGTGGAAGTTTTTTTGCATTAATTTAATAGACAGGACGATTTGAAAATGTCACAAAAAATAACTTTGGCCTTATGAAGATTGTATTCTTCCAATTAATGTGAAACAATTTGTGACTCTTAAAATTTTTATTACAATTTTACGGTTTTAAATCGCAAAATGTTTTATCACGGGGGGAGAAAATCTAAAAAAAATAAGAAAAAAACTCCTTTTATTTATGAGTAAATCGAAAACATGAGTTTATATGCATTTTAGGACAAATTTTTAGATCTTTCCTACTAAACTTTTTATCAAAAAGTTATGACTTTTTTAAGATAGAGAGAAAATGTAGAAATCTGCAAAAAAAAAAAGAGTCTCTTGAAAGAATTTCAACAGTTTTGTTAGAAAAAATAATTTTTTTTCGATAATAGTCCACTAATGTACGTCATAGCAACGACAAAGTCAATAAACCCTACCTAAAGGAGGGAATCAAACATTAAAGGTCATATGCATAATCACTTTGAAAATTTTTAAGTGACTTATAAAATAAATTTTCCATACAAAATTCGTTTTGTAAATGTGTTATAAGGTTTTCAAATTATTATGCATAGGCACTAGGGTTTGGGATTTCCCGGACTTTTTTATTTCCCGGGAAACGGGAATGAAAAAATTTGATATTTTTGAACAAAATTGTTAATGAAAACCACCTATATAAGTAATTTTTGTTAAAAAAAAAACACTATTTCAGTAGTGAGAATTCAAAGTAAAAATATCAGAATGTTGAACATTTTATTCCACATAAATTACTCTAAGCACTGCCAAATGAATTGCATGATTCCAGCAGAAAGCACCCACTACTGGACTGTCGGAAACAAACCGTTTCATCGCATTTGGCCCATTAGATATGGTCGCCACAATGTTATTTTCCAAAGACATTAATATTAATTTATTAATATACATTAATATTTCAAGGTGTACGGGTACCTTAAGTTCGGAAAATAACTATTTTTAAAAGCTGTAAAATTAATTTATGTACATAGTATTGGTCAGATAATATCCGAATATGTATCAAAAAAATATTCATAAAATTACATTTTTTTATTATCATTTCTTTTATCTCTTAAGCCTTTATTTTCATTTAATTGTTAACCCCAATACTAGGATCGGAGGCTTTGGCCCAATCAGTCAATCTTCCTAAACATGCAATGATTACAGAAACGTTTTTTATATAAAGTAACTTAAATATTACATAAATGAGTATTTTTGAAAGTGCCGATTTTTTTTTGCTATTTTTTTAAAATCAAAGTGCCGAAAATGCCGATTTTTTGGGAAAAAGTGACGATTTTTCATCAAAATCATCTGGCAGCCCTGCTCTTGGGGTACTCTTCAAACAATTTTTTGATACCGATATAAAAATCTAATTTCCCATCCAAAAGAGAGAATGTTACCAGAATTAAAAACAAAATTAATAAACTTTTATTGTATGTTTTTGAATACAATTTGGAACAAATCTACTTTACGGGCATAACTCAAAAAAAAAAAAACCGAAGTTAGGGGTAAAATAGGTGAGTTCAGAAAAAAAAAATTTAGTGTCGGCGGCCCATAGTTTCCGAGTTATGGCCCCTTAAAGTTGAATTTATCATTTAATTTATATATTTTTAACTGCGGAATGCGTTACCTGAACGGAACGAAATGGGTATACTTAGAAACATTATTGAAGCACCTTTAATCCGGTATAAAAAAATTTCGAAACTATTAACCCATTACGGGCCAATTCACGATTTTCTGTTTTTGAAATGGAATTTTTGCCGAAAAAGGCTGTTATCTCAATATTTTGCGTATAAAAGGTAGGTATAAGATAACACTGAATTATATGTAAGACTATAAGGTTTAATTTAAGGTATCATATTATGCAATGGCCCATATAAAACCGGAGATATTAACGTTTAAAGTTGTTTTTTTTTTATATATATAAAATGAAGTAAATTCTTCATTGTTGCTAATATGCATTTCTTGAAAAAAAACATCTTATTTAAATTGACTTCGCGTTTTTTATGTGTCATTTTAAGGGGAAAACGAAAAAATGTTAACATTTTTGTGATCGTTTAATGGAAAATGGGTTTTTTCCTATGTGATAGGCAGTTTAGTGGCTTCGCTGAGTAAAGTTTTTCCGTGTAACCGGCCTTCGACCGGGCTTAGGGGTTTTTTCCTATGTGATAGGCAGTTTAGTGGCTTCGCTGAGTAAAGTTTTTCTGTGTAACCGGTCTTCGGCCGGGCTTAGGGGTTTTTTCCTATGTGATAGGCAGTTTAGTGGCTTCGCTGAGTAAAGTTTTTCCGTGTAACCGGCCTTTGGCCGGGCTTAGGGGTTTTTTCCTATGTGATAGGCAGTTTAGTGGCTTCGCTGAGTAAAGTTTTTCTGTGTAACCGGCCTTCGGCCGGGCTTAGGGGTTTTTTCCTATGTGATAGGCAGTTTAGTGGCTTCGCTGAGTAAAGTTTTTCCGTGTAACCGGCCTTCGGCCGGGCTTAGGGGTTTTTTCCTATGTGATAGGCAGTTTAGTGGCTTCGCTGAGTAAAGTTTTTCTGTGTAACCGGCCTTCGGCCGGGCTTAGGGGTTTTTTCCTATGTGATAGGCAGTTTAGTGGCTTCGCTGAGTAAAGTTTTTCCGTGTAACCGGCCTTCGGCCGGGCTTAGGGGTTTTCCTATGTGATAGGCAGTTTAGTGGCTTCGCTGAGCAAAGCTTTTCTGTGTAATACGCTTTGGCCGGGCTTAGGGGCTACCCCTATGTAGCGCTTGTTTTGTTTTAATATTAATATTTTTTTAAGATCTTGACGTTTATTTATTTATGTATTAAAGCACAAAAATATAAAAATTAATATGATATTTAACTGTTAATATCTACGGTGTTATAAGGGTTACAGGTGTAAATTATATCTTAAATTAAAGCTGAGAGCCTTATCTACAATTAAATAATAGTTATTTTGTATTTTATATTGGTGAAATATTGAGATAATGGGCGTTTTTTCTAAAAAGTATGGATAAAAAACTGACTTTTACTATTTGACGTTTAATGGGTCAATGGACTCGGGAGTTTTATATGTCTAATTAAAGGTATTTCAATAGCCTTTTTAATGATATATATTTTTCCGATAATAAACGGCAAAGATACAAAGATTTCAAATTTAAACTTTGGGGGTCCATAACTCGGGAACCAGGGGTCACCGACAAAAAAAAACATGCATCGTTGAACTCGGCATTGAATGTTCTATCGTCCCTGAAAGTTTGAAACAAATCCGAGTTATGCCCGTAAACTAGAGTTTAGCCTACAATTTTTTAATAAAGGTTTAATAGAGATAATAAATGCTTTAGCAAATTCATGTTTTAAAGTTAAATTAAGAATTTTTTTTTGAATAACAGCGTAATAAATACTATAATATAATAAATACATATTTACGGACTTAATCATGAAATTCGCAACCCAAAAATTCTGGGACAAGCTCGGATACTCGATCATGATTACGTATTCTAAGAAAAACTGTTAAAAATAATTGTAAAAAAACCCGCCCACTGTTAAGGAGGCGTGACCGAAAAGAATTGGCTTCAGGTTTAGACTCTGTAAGGTCAAGGTCACATTTTTATTGGTCGATTTTGGTAAAGTTTATTTGCTCCTAACAATAGCTCTGTTTTTTTATATATATATATATATGTCCTTTATTTATTTAAATTACGTAGTAAAAAAAGAGTTTACACATAACACTTAAATAAAAAGTTCACAAAGAACATAGGGCGTCAACGAATTCTCTCCATTTATTTCTGTCTCCGGCAAGTGATTTAATTTGGTTCCAGGTTTTACGAGCTGTTTCATATTCTTTTTTGGTACAGCGTATCCATGTATTACGTGGCCTTCCTTGTCTTCGTTGTCCCTGGGGATTCCACTCAAGCGCCGCTCTAGCGATTTCAGTTTGTGGTCGTCTTAGGATATGACCGATCCATGTCCATTTCCTTTTACGTATATCTAATTCGATTGGACAACAGTTTGCCTTTTGCCAAAGAGCTTCGTTTGAGATCCAATTCGGCCAGTATATTTGAAGGATTTTTCTCAAACATCGATTAATAAACGTTTGGATCTTTCCCAATGTCAGTTTTGTAAAGCTCCATGTGGTACAGCCATATAGCAATACAGATTTTACACTGCAATTAAATATGCGTAATTTTGTCTTCTTCGAGATGTTGTTTGCACGCCATATTCTGTGCAATTTGAAGAAAGCAATGCGAGCTTTATTTATCCGATCACAGATATCAGTTTCAGACCCGCCATCTTTTGTAATCTTGCAACCAAGGTAGTCACTTTTTTACTTTTTGGGTAAAGTTCGGTAAAATGAGAGATAACATGAAATACTCTCCCGAAATAACAAAAATGCACAAAAGTAAACGAACGCGAAAAACCACATTTGAAGCCCGAAAAACAAATGTCAATAGATTTGTGCATTATAGTTCGTTTTGGTGAGCGCTCTTTCTAGTTCTTGTTCAATTTGTTGTAAAAATCTAGATAGCTTTTCTAGTTAAACCCCTTTTTAAATCAAAAATTTAATAAAAACTTCCTTTTTAGGCATTTCTATTTACAAAAAGGAATACATAGTTTATTAAATTTGGAAAAGATTTTAATATTAAACAAAAGCTTCGATTTATTTACATATTTAACTCTTTAACACATTTAAACAAGCGTCTTCACAAAATTGTCGGTAATTTTATGGAGTTGTAAAATCACCGATAGGCTTTTGCAACTATTATACTAATTTTTGTAAATAGGTGTGTTTGGGTACTTTTCCAGTAAAGTCCAGTAAAAATTACTCAGTAACAAATTTACAGAGAGTAAGGCAAAATTTACTCTCAAAAAGAAAAATATCTAAAAATTTACGCAAACAGAAAAATTGTAAGAATTAGTAAAATACTGCTGCCAACTTCTTCCCTAAAAATATCGCTAAATCAAACTAAAAAATCACTGGAAAATATCTAAATTATAAAAAAAATTAAATAGCTATAAATCCCTAAATTGCACGAACATTTTAGGTTCTGTTGAAAAATTTCACAAAAATAGCTATATTTTTCAAACTTCTTAAAACTTTCTTAAAAAATTATTGATACATCGCCAAATTTTTTAATTTTTTTCACTTTACCCTCTATTATTCCTCTCTCCTTACTGAGTAATTGTGTAAACAAACACCTTCCAGTAAAAACTTGTACAAATTTGTACGAATTTGTAAAAATTTTCGGGTACGCAAACACACTTAATGATAAACAAATTTTCTGAATGAATGAAATGATCGATTGAACTAAAAGAGCTATTAGTTGTGAAATAGGTCTTTGGTTCAAATCAGTGAAGAGTTCAATTGAACTAGTTGCACCCAACTGATGATATAACAGCTGATTAAAACAATTTACCCAAATTTACACGAAAAAAAGTCTGGGCTTTCTCGTGCAAGAAGAACAAGAATATTACTCTCTCATGACAGCTCTCATTTACCCAATTGTGTAGTAAGAAAACGCTTTTTGGTAAAATTGGGATCCCGCGGGATCCCAATGTTGAGTACGCGAACACAGCTAATATGTTTCTACAGTTTTGAATCTGAAAAATTTGCATGAAATTGTATTTTTATTTAAACGCAAAATGTTCGGTTTCGGTCGAACTTTGAAATTTTGGCTGAAGTTTGACTTCGATTACCTTAAAAGTCATTACGGTCGGACACTAAAAATTAGTTTTTATCTAGTCTAAATATACAGTATTTGCCGTTTATATGCATGCCGGTTATAAGCAATTATCGTTTAAATGCACCCCAAATTATCCAACAACTCACTGACAATGCATATAACGACTTTCTTTTAAATGCATTTCCCGTTTATAAGCACTAAAAGTCGTGCATTTAAGCGATAATTACTATATTTAAAAATATATTTGGAACAAGTGAGGGTTTCCACAATGGTACCTAAATTGATAAGTTTGTGTAAAACGTGACCACGCCGAGTTAAATGGTACATTTTTTTGTCGGCCACGCCACTTTCAAGTAAGCGTGTCTCAATAGGTATTTACTACAAAAGTCCTTTTCGCGTGACCGGGCAGGCTTGTGGTTCCGAAGGCAGCTTTGCAAGCTTTAGGTAGACTTAAATGTCGATGCATAATAATTTTAAAGCCTTATAACAAGTTTATAAAATGAATTTTGTATGAAAATTTTGTTTTATAAGACAGTTATAAATGATTATGCCTATATCCCTTAAGCTTTAACCTGTTGTACATCGGCTTCGACAAAGCTTAATTTTCGAATGCTCGCCCATTTTAAAGGGGGCATGTCTGAAAAATTTGATGCGATTCAACCCAGCGTGAGCCGATGGACAAATTTTGATAAATTTCCGAGGCATTTCGTTAAATTTTATTTAAGCCAGATATTTTAATTACCTCTCCAATTAAGTACATTTTGTTCCAATCCCACTATAAATGATTTGGATATAGTAAATCCATTTTTAAACTTTGCACCGAAATAACTGCTATGCCTTTGCGAAAAATTACCATGTGTGGAGCACTTATAGTAACGCCATACCCAATACTTTGCGGAGCGTCAAAATATGGATTGCATGGTGAATAGAATTTTCGATCTGTAGCAATCATTGCCTCAGCTACAGCATCAGAAGCAATAACTCCGTATCCTAGAATATGTTATGTAGTTTTGTGAACAAATATTTTATTGAAAATTAACCTTTCATTTTGGTCATTAGTTCAACGTTATTGGTTCCCATTGCACGCCAAGTCATTTTTTTAAATAATCTTTGAAATAATTTCATAAACTACTTTCTGTTCTGTCCGACAATAAATATTCTATCACAACTTTAACAAATGGGTTGCACCTCAAATTGCGAAATTATTGCGTATACCAGTACTGAGTATTCTATAATAACAATTGTTTTCGGTACTCAATACTAAAACGGTACTATTCAATGTTTTTAAAGATTCATTTTCGTATGAAAATACAACTCTAAAGCGGAGAATACACAAAGGAACATTCATGAAAAATGCCCATTTTTTTACGAATGTTCATTTGTGTATGTTAATGTTCGTGTTGACATTCGTGCAATTCGTATTATCAAAATTTTTTGTTATTTTTTGTTCCCTACTCACTGTTCCTTCCGCAAAAAAGTTACAAAAAAGGATAAAAACGCGTAAATTTCTATTTAAAAACGGGTAAAAAAGCACGAAATAATTTTTAAGGCCTTTAAAAAGAATTTGCCATTTGAGAGAAATATCTGCATTATATTAATGCATTTTTGCATGAGACCAATGAAGTTTTACTGGAATTCGTCCATTGAAACTTTTCATTGAATTAATGAAATTTTTGATAAAATGTTATGAAAAGTTTCATGTCGTAATTATTCAAAATTATTCGATTTTTAAAAATTTAGGGTCTTGTTTTATAGTCAGAAGAAAAAACGATTTTTGTTTTAAATAAATAAATTTTAGAAAAAATTCGTACCTAGTTCTGACTATAAAAAACTGGCCCCAAAATTTTTTCTATAACTAGGATTTTGCTAAATTTGTGTTAAAAGTGATACGTGCAAAATGGAACCTTTTTGCATGTGGTACATCAAAACCACTACATTTAGCGCCAAAAGCACTATTTGGCATTTAACATAAAACTTTTCCTTAATATTTTAATATATCTTTATGGATATAAAAGCAACTGCTGACATATTTCTTGATATTGCTATAAAAACGGTAAATTTAAAAAAGCGCAAAACGCGCTAAATAAATTTTGAAAAAGCACAAATTTAGTGCTTTTTTCTGTTACGCGTTAGATTAATATTTTTCGCGTTTTGGCACATCAAAAAGCACCAGATTTCGCGCGAAAAGCACTAAGTTGGCATCCCTGGTTCCTTTATGTATTCTCCGCTTAAAATACGACTCTGAAATACAACTATATGTCTGTTCCCGTACGTTACCGCGGTTACCCAAACTAGCCCAAATGCGTTCCCGTACTCAAAATTGCGTGTAAATTGTTGTTGTTTGGGCTGTTTTGGGATCCCTCGGTAACGTACGGGAACGCACATTACATTTGTCAAGAAAAAATATTTTAACCAATTTTTGGGAATTCGACATTGGTCTCTCTTTAATGTTCAATATATAACTTGCTTCACCATTCGTAAAAATTAGATTTTAACCTATAAATTACAATTATTGTTCTCGCAATCACAAAGCAGAATATTCGAAATTCTTTCACATTTTTTGAACAAAAATATTTTAGTGTAAATATTTGTCGTTTATGCCGAATTTTATTTTCTTAATCCTATTTGCAAATTCGTAAATATTTTACTGTTGTCATTGTTGTCAAAATGGTCTAGGGCAACCGAAAAAAACATCGATGTAGCTAACCTTCACAGAAGTTCACATCTCCACATTAGAAAAAAATAACCAATTTTGGTTAAAAATAAGCAAAACGGCAACGTTATATGTCAAATACATGACATTCAGCAATTACATGAGATTCAGCCATTGAGTTGATACTGTGGTAGCCATATTCCAAAAATTCCAGAAAATGAACTCTGTTTCCAGACTAGTGTGGACTGTGGTATAAAGTTTCCGGTACCAGCTGTTTACTTCACAACATTGATTTATATTGCAAAAGAATCAGTTTTGTCATTCTTTATTGCACTTTTAAAACTATTTCGCCAATATTTGCTGCCAATAGAATTAAAAAAAAACTCGCGATAAACCATGGAGTCTAAAGTTACAGTTCTCACGCCAAATGGAAGAAGACAAAATGTTAAAGTTTCACCAAATACCACAATATTACAAATACTAGAAGAGGCTTGTAATAAACATGGTTTCTCCAGTGATGAATATTGTCTTAAGCACCACAACAAAGAGGTATCTTTGTCGCAAATGTTCCGCTTCAGTGGCTTACCCAATAATTGCTTACTGGAAATGTCACAAACGGACAGAAAACGTATAACAATGCCGGTTGATATTTGTATACAATTTGAGGATGGTTCTCGTAAACAGGCCCAATTTACCCCGGCCGATAATTTATGGGATGTTGTTAAACAATTAACAGGAGAAGCATTAGAACAATTTCAGAGTCCAGTTATACTATATATGCGTCAAGAAATTATGGGACATGATCAGTTGTTGAAAACAACACTGAAATCTCTGGGTATTTTAGAAGGCAGAGCGTTATTGCGTTTGGTAGACAAACAACTTGGGGAATTGAAGACGTAAAGTATATACAGGTTTTTATTTATATAAAAAATTATCCTATTTATTAATTTTAGACAAGCTATGGTTTATGCACCCTCAGTAACTAAACCTGTTTCTAAAGAAAATGATAAGACCCGGAATTCAAAGAGTATAGTGCCAGGAGGTAGTGGTTTTGCTATAACCAAAGATTTGGTACAATCTCTTAAGAAAACGTCAACAACTACAACAAAAGATGCAGAAGAGACTGATTGGGAAGATGATGCAAGATATTCTTTACAAAAGGAAGCGACACAAGAACCAGAAAAACCTAAATATGATTGGGGCACAGCTCCTGGACATTCGATGTGTGAATCCGAAATAAAAATAGACGTCGATAAAAATGAAAATATTGAACCGGAAATTGTACCAGAGTATCATATTGCAAGTAGAGTACATACAAGAATTTTTTTCAATAATTAGGCGTGTTTTTCAATTACAGCTTGGAGAACGTAATGCCCTAATTTATTCAATTGATGCTGCTCAGAGTAAAATAGAAGATTTACCAGATTCATTTTATGATTTAACCGTCAATGATTTGAAATTAGTTTTGCGCGATTTAAAGAAAATTGTTGCTGGTAATGAAGATGCTCCTTTGCTAACTGAAAAGCTCAGAGAATTAGAAGATAATAATACAATGCTAAGAAAAATATCCCAATATAAAAACTGCATAATACGTATACAATTTCCAGATCGTCATGTTTTACAAGGAATGTTTAAACCAATCGATACTATCTCCAGTGTTTTACAATTTATAAAGATGTATTTAGAAAATCCTGATAAACCATTTTATTTATGTAAGTTTGAGTGAGTGAGAAATTAAAGCATTTTAAATAATAACACTGTGAGACAAATGGTAGGGGTCAGTGATCGGGAAGGGTTCAAACTACCGGGGAAAGTTATATCGGTAAAAAAGAAGTTATACGTGTCCCGGCGTTTCGCTGGGTCACCCCTAGGAATCGAGATATATCGATTTGACCTTTGGTGGTCTTTTTTTTTGACATAACTCGAGAACCACTAGTCCAATTTTGCTCAAACAGTTTTAAAAAAATTAAAAATTAAAATTCCTTTAATCTGTTCATATAACGTTTTTCTATATACTCAACAGTTTTGCCGGTAAAAATAAATGTATGAAGAAAAAATATTTTTTGCCGAAAATATTTAAAAAAAGTAATAAACAAAAGGTTATTGATTTTTATGGTAGCGGTAACAAACATTTATTTTTACCGGCAAAACTGTTGAGTATATAGAAAAACGTTATATGAACAGATTAAAGGAATTGTAATTTTTAATTTTTTTAAAATTGTTTGAGCAAAATCGGACTAGTGGTTCTCGAGTTATGTCAAAAAAAAAAGATATATCTCGATTCCTACGGGTGACCCAGCGAAACTCCGGGACACGTATAACTTGTTTTTGACCGATATAACATTTCCCGTTGGTTTCATCCCATCCCGATTTTGACTGTCGCATAGTGTAATTTTTATTTTACAAATTGGGATTAGGAAAATAATTTAAATAACAATGAGCAATAATTTAAATACAAAAACAAAAATCCCTATATCTTCATTCACAATTTGTAGGTCTGTTCCACACCGTCACTGTGAGTTTCCGCGGGAACCCAATTTACATGAAACGACAACAATTTACAATAGAAATTGTTGTCGTTTCATGTAAAATTGGATACCAGTGGCAGCGAACGTGGAACAGAACTTATACATATGGGAAGGTTATGGATAATTTACCTTAATTTTTTTTAACTTGGCTGTTTTGTTTTTACACATTTTTAGTTACCATACCTCCCAAAACCAAATTAGATGTGGATAAAACTTTATTGGAGCTTGATTTTGTACCAAATGCCTTAATACATTTCTCCCTGGAAAGTGAAAGCGATGATGAGAAATTTATTAAATCTGAGTTCCTTAATAAATTAACTCCGCCAGAAGGAGCATTCTATGCTGCAAGTAAAATTAGGTAAGTTATTTTATTGCCCACTGCCGTTCATTTTTTCTAATTTGTTATATGCTACAAAATCTTTTATTTTTCAAAGAATTTTGATTAAATTTGGTATAAAAGATATAATTTGTAATAAGCCAGCCGACTTCTACGTCCACTGTTCTTTCATCCATGTGAATTTTGTTTAATAACTCCTTTATTGGACAAGGTCGCATTTATATCATCGACTGCCCAATTTTTGTCTTTTTTTAGTACATGAGTTTTTTATGATCCATTTTGGATTTTTATTATAAAAATAATCCCCCTGAATATGTAAGGCACAGGCGTAGAGGTTTTTAGGCGTTTCTACACTAAAATCGTTAGCGACTATTTTGGCAAAATTTAACTCTTTGACGGCCAATGTTTGATATATGTCCCATTTTTACTTTTTGCTATTTTAGTCAATCTTGTAAGATGATTTCTATCGACACTAGAGAAATGTAGCTTTGTAACGGTATCTATAAATTGTAGCCTGAGTCTATCAGTCTACAATTTAAATCGAAAATAAAAATATTTGTTTTTTAAGATTATTTTTTAGTTTTTTTAATTTTAAAAATTTAATTTGCAATACACACATAAGTATTTATTATTTTTGGATTCGGAATAGTTTAAAGAAAAATAGTAAATTATAATTGTTTAAAAATGTTAACCCATTTCTCCGATAGGAGGCATAGTGAAGCGCCAAAAATAGCATAAAAATAATTCTCAGCCATCAGTGCATGTCTTCGAAAAGTTTCGTTAGAAAATCTGCAGCGATTCAATTTCGATCGTCAAAGGGTTAACAGTCCAGTAAGTCTTTTATTAAAATTGTATTAGATTCGCCAAAAAAATTTTAGTTTTTGTTGACTTTGATTTCGTACGGATACGTTTTTACTAAATACGCATGTCGCTGAAATTATGCACTAATTATTTGTGTCCAACCGAAATGTGACTTCAGGGTTTTCCTTAAATTCGATTCTCAAAATTTCTCCACACTACCTCCAAAACAATAAAAGAAAACCGACCAAATGTCACTTTTTGGTTGCTCGCTAAATGTATGCACCACAATAGGTCCGTTCCTTTCCGTGGTTGCCAAGTAATAATTCAAAAAGCAGTTTTTGCAAACTTTTGTTGCACTTCTATTACTGTTTCCAATTATTCGACATAGGCGGTTAACCGGTTATTGCATTATTCGAAAAATCACTAAAACTGATTAACCGGTTATTCGGGTCGGTTATTCGAGAAAATTGGCGATTAATCGTTTAAAACAAATTAATGTATTTCCTCAACTTTTTACCAACAAAAACACTAACAGCTTCCTGTTTTTGTTAAATATCAACATGACACATGAACACGATGTATTTAAAAAATTTTTTCAAATTAAAAAAGCACATCTACACTAGAGAGAAAATGCTAGAGATAAAACAAAAATCACCTCTAATTAGCTCTTTTTTGAATGAGTAGTATTTTGGAGTGTTTTTGCTCCATCTCTAGCAGTTTTCTCTCGCGTGTAAATGTACCTTAAAGTTGAAAAGTTTCGGAATCTGAGATTATCTAAATTGAAACATTTCTTATACTAGTAGAAAAATGTATGTAAAATATAGCTGAAGCTATTAAAAATTAGTTAAAAATGGCAAAAAAAAAAAACTGCTGAAACTAGGAGATTTTTTTATAAATATGTGCGTTCCCGTACGTTACCGCGGGTACCCGCGGGATCCCAAAACAGCCCAAACAACAACAATTTACACACAGTTTTGAGTACGGGAACGCCTTTGGGCTAGTTTGGGTAACCGCGGTAAAGTACGGGAACAGACATAATATTAGTAAGTTAAAAATAGCATAACTCAAGGTAGAGTTATGTTCTTACGAAATTTTTTTTTTATCTTTAAAACTTTGGATACAAAATTTCTTTGAATGCAAATTTAATCATTACTATAATAAATATAATATTGCATTTAAAAAAATTACTGTCCAAAGTTCTTCCTCCTCCCCTGAAGAAATGAAAAAAATTAAGTTCCATTTGAGTAAGGCTGAGTTCCAAAACGTCATTTGCAATGCAACTGAACAAAGTCATGCATTCGTAAACGCAAATGATGCGCATATAAAAAGCAAACTGCATCACAAATGTTGTTTTTTTTATGATCAACTGATTTTAAGATGTGTAATATCAGAGGTGAGGGCACAAATACCAATCGTATCCGACTGGTCACAAACTGGCTTCGAACCAACACTTTCCAGTAATAACAACTCAAGATTTTTATGAGGGTTAAGGGAAATTAATTCCAAATGCCAACCTCACCCACAGTCCACCTTGGACATGGTGTCCCCTGTTAACGCTGACGAGGCTCTGACGACCGAGTATGGGCGGTATAACCCGGTTCCCACGGCAATCGGACTATGTGCCGGAACGATTCGGATGTATTCGAATCTTCGAATTTATCCGAGCAAGGATTGCCACTCCGGCTTAAAATGAGAATTGTTAACTACAAATTCTCATTTTAGAGCCGTTACTACAACAACAACAACAAATGTTGTTGATGCTTTGTTGACATGTTTTTAGTACAAAGTAAGCAACACACTTGTTTGCTTTGTATCGAAACAGTAGTAAAACCGCAAACACTGTAATGTGTTTTGACGTTTAGGAACTCACCCTAAAATATTAGTTAATGAAAATACCAATTTACTCTACAAAAATTTGCAAAAAAATTTTCTGAATAGTAGAGTTAGTAGACTAAAGAATATCATAAACAATTGTTAAATTTCTCAGTCTTTTTTCCGTTTTAAGGGCCATTGACAATAAACAAAATTATCCAAAGTTTGAGCTAACATTCCCTTCTGTATTTATGTATTTAAATAAATTCTAAATTTTTACAAATGTATTTCCGAAATTTCTATTTTTATTTATTTATTTATAAAAATGCTTTTATTTCAAACATACATACTTTCTCTTTCTCTTAAGTCTCATAATTCCTATAAAATTTTCATTATCAGTGTGTTCCCGTACGTTCCCCATGTTACCGAAATTTACCCAAAGTTACCGAAATTTACCCTAAAGCGTTCCCGTACTCGAGAATTGGGTAAATGAGAGCGCTAATGAGAGTGTATTAGTGCTTCTCTTTTTACCAAAATTTACCCAGACTTTTTCTTCGGGTAAACTTTGGTAAAACAGCTGATGCAAATATAAACAAAAAACAATTGTGAAATTAAATTAAAAATTGTAATTAAATAAAGAATAAGCAAAAGAAACTTGTTAAAATTAATTGAATAAAATCAAAACCAACTTTTAAATGCGAATAAATATGTCTATTTGTGCCGATTTGCAAACTGAAATTATACGTAGTTTCACATCAGTGATTTTTTAGATTTAGATTTTTAGATTTATTAGAAATTTTCACCTTATAAATATTCGAAAATTTCGAATTATTCGGCCCGAAAAAACCGGTTTCTCGAATAAACACCTTCCAGTAAAAATTTTCGGGTACGCAAACACACTTCATGTTTGGGAAAATTTTATTTTGAGAGTAAATCTTGTCTTATATCTGTAAGTTTGTACTGTACTTACTGGACTTGGCTGAGAAAAGTAATCGAATTATTAAACTAGGTCCATTCGATTACTTTTCTCAGTCAAGTCCAGTAAGAATTACTCAGTACAAACTTTCAGAGAGTAAGACAAGATTTACTCTCAAACTAAAATTTTCTAAACCATGTACGCGAACAGAAAATTTGCAACAATTTGCAAGTTTGTACACACAGCTGATTACAACACTAAATATAAAAATAAATTTTAACTGGTCGCTATGAAAGAAGACAATTTTTGATGTTAAACCTTAAGCAGAACATTTTTAGAAGGTTTTCTTATCTTTTCCATAATTTATTTTGAAAGTTTTACTGCTTTGCATTTCCATAAAATAATATAATTGGACAATAATTTTTTTTATTTACCATAAACAATCATATGTTTTCGAAACATATGTTTTTTTCTGCTTGCAAATTCTTACTGGCAAAAATTTATCCTAATCGAATGGACCTAATAATAGTAGGTCCATTCGATTACTGGATAATTTGTACAAATTTTTACTGGATAGCGTTCGTTTACATAAATACTCAGTAAACAGAAAGAAAAAAGAGAGAATAAAGTGACAGTTCTATGTTGAGAGTTTGTAAGTCTTCTTCTTTTTCTTGCAAATTTTTACTGAACAAATATTTGCTAGTAAGAATTTGCAGGCAGAAAAAAACATATGTTTCGAAAACATATGCTTGTTTATTGTAAATAAAAAAATTATTTTCCAATTTTATGGAAATTTTATTTTATGGAAATGCAAAGCAGTAAAACTTTCAAAATAAATAATGGAAAAGATAAGAAAACCTTCTAAAAATGTTCTGATTAAGGTTTAACACCAGTTAAAATTTATTTGTATATTTGGTGTTGTAATCAGCTGTGTCTACAAACTTGCAAATTGTTGCAAATTTTCTGTTCGCGTACATGTTTGGGAAAATTTTATTTTGAGAGTAAATCTTGTCTTACTCTCTGTAAGTTTGTACTGAGTAATTCTTACTGGACTTGACTGAGAAAAGTAATCGAATGGACCTATTATTAAATCTATGTACACTATAAACTAAAGAGAACCCCATAAAGACAATCTGATGATAGTGCTTGGTAGCACTTGAAAATTCATTGTCAACCATTGCTTCTAGAAAAGTTTTTTCATAACCGCAGGGTTCTGTTCTTTCACCTTCCCTATTTCTTATATTTCTTGATGACCTTCTTTGTCAAACTTCCAACCCTATCTACTCTTTCGCAGATGACAGTAACATTGGCCAATAATTTTTCTTCGGTTGTAGGCCAAGACTTGAAGAGGTTGGGTGCAAAATGCAGATTATGAATGACACTCAATCGAGAGCTTTCTACAATCTCTGACTGGGGTCGTGTCAATATGATCAATTTTAATGCACGCAAGACCCAATGTATGTTGACCCATAATGCTGTGGAGCCAGCACTGTCATCTGTTCATGTGGGTAATATCGATATTGATGTTCTTGGCATGAAAATTCAGTGTGATGTGCGTTGGAATAAGCACGTTTTTCAGGTGTCGAAAGAAGCATTCAAGTGTTTAGGTTTTCTTAAACGGTGCAGAAGTACTTAATTTCATCCGATTTACTCACTATTTATATCACCTACACACGGCCGAAGATGGAATACAACTCCCATATATAGGCAGGAGCTCCGAGTTTTTATTCGTAATACTCGCTTGTCAAGTAGAGCACACATCCGTTTGTAGTCGATTGTCCAGGGGATCGCACAGCGCATTACAGCGAAAATTCTTTCATTAGTCGCACTAGCCGTATGTGGAATAAATTCCCAGTAGATGTCTTTCCTGTTACTTACATTGTGGAAAAATTCAAATCAAATATTTACAAGCTCTCTTTTCTCCTCCCCATAACCTATTTTCCCAATATCAACACAATTCACTGCATCAGTAGGGGTATCCCCTGAGTGTTGGTCGAATGTATACAAAAAATAAGTTATGACTTCTATTTTGAATTTTTTGCATTTTTTTTGCGGATTTTAAGTTTAAGTTACTGAAGGGTTTCATACTGAAGGTTTTTGAGTTGTTTTATAAAATTTGTTTTTGTTTTATATACATTTTTTCCACATATCCTTTTGTTTAATAGTGCAGTTAAAGTTAAATCATCAGTATGAGGGCCACCGTTATTAACTAAAATTTAACTTAGGCATAACTAAAATGTTATATATTTATCAGTTTTACTTTTGCTGTTCCTATTTTACTAAGATTTGGAAAAAATAATGAGCTAATTTCAGCAGTTTTTTCTGCAAGATAATTTTTAACTAATTTTTTAGTAGTTTTAAACATGGAGAAGTTAATTAGTGATAATCGCAAAGTGTTTTGTCGCCATACTGCTTTTTTCAGCATTTTCGACTTGAATTCACACTATAAAATTTAGTTTTAAACAACATTGTAATAGCTTTGCAATTTCTCTTCAAATAAAAAAAAATTTAATGAAGAGAAACATTTTTATTCAGTGTTATTAAAAGATTTTAATTAAACGTCTTCGACCGACTCAAAACATGTGCAGATTATTTTTAAGTCGTTTTTTCCGAAACATCAATATTGTTATAGTTCTGGTATATGTCATAAAAGTTACTTGCTTCGTCCATGGTTTTAACTAAAAATTTTACAGACTTTTTTTCTATTAGTATACGCAAGCTATGACATACGTGTTTTGGGAAGCTTTAGAAAATAATTGCTTGCCACACAAATAAAATATTGAAGTACAATTTTCATAAGCTTAAGAATGGTTTAATATAATAATAATATAATAGTAATAATTAGGGCAAGGAATTCCATGCAAATGCATGTTTTTTTCTCGATAGTCCAAAACTAATGTGGGCTAAATATTTGTCCGAATCATCAATTTTAAAATAAAATGGCATCGATTTGTAGTTGCATATTTTTGCATATTTTAACGAAAATGCATGTTTTTGCATATTTTGGTTCATTTTTAATGTATATTTGGTGCATTTTCATGCATAATTGTACATATTTTTAATAGTTAGCATTTTTTTAATGTGATAAAAATATAAAATATTTAGACATTTTCATATTTTGATTCAAACAAAAAAATTTTTTGTTTTTTGTTTTTGAAAAACAAACATTTTTAAAAATCTTTTTGACCTAAGAAAAAGCGATGAGTTCTGTGGCTATTGGAAAAATAAATAACATTTTGCATTATTTTTGCAAAAATATGTGTTTTATGTGCATCTTTTTCAGGATTTTAATGAATATCTTTCTTTTTTAGCTGCATTTTTTGGGCGCATATTATCGTTTTTTAAGTGCATGAAATTCCTTGCCCTAGTAATAATAATATAATAGTATATTGGAAGATGACAAAGCAAATTGTGTTAAATTTTTTGTTTTTTCTTTGATATTTTAAATGTTGAATAACGCTCCTAGACGAGAGCAAGAAATTCTAAAAACGTCGTCTCCTGGCGATTTTCTTATGCAAGAATGAAATCCGGATAGGGACATGCCTTCAACAGATTATTTTTCACAATTTGTTAAATAAGTACGTTTGGGATTTTAGCACATTTAATTCCTTTAATGCAATTAATGTATATCCCAATAAAGATAAATTAAAACGAGTAAAAAGGTTAAAGTCGGGCATGCCGACTATACAATACCCTACACCAGTCTGGGTGAAAGCCAACTAATGTTTGGATCCGAAATTCGAATGGGTTAAAATGGGGCTGGTGTCAAAATTTTCTATAATGTGAGTCAGCGCACCAAATTTCATTAAAATATCTTAATATTTACGATCTGCAGTTTGTAACCGAGCCAATTTTGGGGGGACCCTTCTATGGGCACTAGGTCTAAACATGGACCGACTTTCACTAAAATCAATAGGCTTCGTGCTTGGGCCAAAATAGGTCCGTGTACCAAATTTCATCAAAATATCTTAATATTTGCGACCTGCAGCGTATAAACAATATAATTTTGGGGGGACGCTTATATGGGCACTAGGTCTAAACATGGACCGGTGTTAACCAAAATCAATAGGCTCCGTCTTTGGGCCGACATAAGTCGCTGTACCAAGTTTCATCAAAATATCTTAATATTTGCGACCTGTAGAGTGCGCACAAGAATGCATGGACAGACAGACAGACGGACGGACGGACATCGTTAAATCGAAATAAAAAAAAATTCTGAGCCGATCGGTATACTATATGGTGGGTCTAGGACCAATATTTTTTGGTGTTACAAACATCAGCACAAACTTATAATACCCTGACCACATAGTGGTGTAGGGTATAAAAAGCAAATAATAATATAATATAAAAGAAATTTTTTAAAAATTTAATGTGTTTAAAGTCTACAGGCACTTCATTGCATGAAAACACTTTTGAGTTACCGCGGCAGAGTACAGGAACCGGCATGTGTTATGCAGTAATTTACCGAGGTAGCCCAAAACAGAGCATTTGAAAAGTAGTGTGTAAATTGTTGTTGTTTGGGCTGTTTTGGGTTGTTTTGGATAATAGTCGGCCACAATTATTAACCAATTTTTACCGAATCTGATTAATCGATCGGACTCTTCTAATGGTATCATATTTTTTTATACACTTGTTTAAATTATTTATTTTTATATTTTTAGAAAACATCATAATTATTCACCAGATGAAGATTCCAACGAAGATGATTCTAAAGATTCAAGTTCTTTAACGGGTGCTATACCAAAACGTCCAAAAAAGTAATGTCTACAGCATTTGTTATAAATTTTCTTTAAAAAAGAACTAAAACAAAGTTAAAGAAGTAAATATATACTAATTTTTAATTTTTTAATAATTTTTGAAAAAAAAAATCAAACAATATTGTTGTTGTTCTTTATTTAATTAAATGGGGTTTAATGTTTTGTTTGCAAAGCAAATATGCCAGCTGCATTTCTAATTTTTCTAATTCTAATACATATAAACATATATAAATAACGAAAAAAAAAATAAACAAAAAATTATACAATAAAAGATCATAATTATGTAAAGCATTGGGATTTAGTTTTGTTTTTAATGGAAATAAAAATATATATAAAAATCAAAAATATTTGTGTATGTATTAATCTTAATATATCATTTAATAATTTTTTTTACAATATTTTATATTTTTTATATCCTCCACCATGGAAAACGGATAACATTTTCTGGCTGTGATGAAAGTCGAACGATTTTCTAGAAAATGAATACAAATAAAATCGTGTTGATGTTGTTAAAAATCGCACGAATTTATGTGGATTAATTTTTTAGAACACTCCGCATATATATGAAATATTTAATAATTAAAAAAAAAAATAATTTAAAATATGTAAAACGATAAATCTGATTCAACTGAGATGACTGAAAATTATTTCAATCTTCTTTCTCTTTTCTATTCACTTCTCTACCCAGTGTAGAATATCATTACCAGATATGTGGTTATGTAACTACATACTTGGTAACTAGTTACTAGTTATATGGCGATGTCGCGAAAAATAATGAGTTATGGTTACACACCAGCATACGAAAAATCAAAAAAATATATCGTTGCCTATGTGCTTACCAGTACTGACAAAAATAATGAGTCTAAAAATAGATTTTCAAAAAAATAAATTATATAAAAAAAATATTTTTTAATGTATTTTTTTTAATAAAATTTGCTGGTGCGGAAATCGAACCTGGGTCTACAGATTGCCAGTCAATAGCTCTACCATCTGAGCTATGTATTAGTGCTGGTAAAACTATGAGTAGTGGGTATTGAGTATCGAGTATTTGTCTTTTTTTTTTTGGTAGTCGATACTCAAAACTACTACTCGATATTTTAGACTCCGCTAAAATATTTACCACAAAAATGCGACTCTGCTAAAATATTTGTCACAAAAATACAACTCTGCTAAAAGAAAAAAATCAGAAGTAAAATATTTAAAATTATATGTTAAAAAACTATGAAAAACGCAATGAATAATTGATGAAAAAGTTTAAAAATATGTTTATAAATTTAATTTCTGAATTACCATAAACATTTTCAAAGAATTTTACTAAAAAATTTTAAAAAATTTAAAATTTATAAACCGTTAAAAGTATCGAGTAGTATCGAGTATCCAAACCAAAAATATCGAGTAGTCTCGAGTACTGAAAAGTAACCGAATTTACCAGCACTACTATGTATATCGACACGTAATATTTAATAGATAAGAACATAATTGACCTGCTGCACACAAGTAAGCTTACTCGCCAACATACAAAAAATCAATAAATATGTGGTTACATATACCCCTACCAGTGTTTAAAAAATATTGAGTTTAAAAATAGATTTCAAAAAATCTAGAAAATTATTTTCTATTTGAAATATTGATAAAAATAAGTCATCAGTAACTCATTATTATATGTTTTAAAATAATGTAGAAGGTAAGTGGGTGTCATTACTGGTAGTCCAAAAAATAATGATATGTCATTGCCGTTTCTAAACTGGGTAATTTAGATTTTTTTTATTTTATTCACCATTTTGTAATTTGAAAGCCTAGTGGCCAATTAATAAATTACAATATTCCACACAATGAAGATAATCTTAGCATAGAATTTACAAAACCCTGATAAAAAAATATAGATTTTTAATCAATTCGATTGATTTTCATCACATACCAGTATACATATTTGAAATTTTGTTAACGAAATTTTTAATAAGTACACTTTTAGTTGCTTGTTAAACAATCAAAAACTTTTTTTGAAATAAAGTAGAAAACAAACTGTAAAAGCCAGAAAAAATAATAAATCTTATTTGAGGGAAAACAAAAATTATTTAACACTCACGCAAACTCGCTAAATATATTTATTTCTTTTTAGTATGTTTCTATTTTTATACAATATATATTTAAATATTAAACAAAATAATGGTGAAGGGTATATAATATTCGGACAAGCCGAATAAATTGTATATACATACTGTTTTATAGTTCATAAAAAATTACATGTGTACAACAGAGGCACTTTTATTTGTTATAAAATTGTTCTGCCAAAGATATTTTCTAAGAAAAATTGGCATAATTTGGATAAAAATATGTGTAGCGAAAATGTGTACAACACTTGTGCATTCCTTAAATATCTTACAAATAACCGTCTTGTGTCTCTCAACCATTTTTCTAGCATTGTTAGAAATTTCGTAAATTTCTACAGCATAACATAAAGTTAAGCATAAAAGTACATTTACGCTTATTTTTTTAATATTTCATAAAATTTAGACTAAAACATTAAAATTTCATAGGGTCGTAAAATAAAACTGTTCTCACGCAGAGTCATACCCTTTGGAGATTTTATTATTCTAGCCTACATTCAGCTTTAAACATTTTTCTATAAAATTATCATATTAAGAAATATAGAAATTCAAAGGATAAAAAAGGATTGAGAAATCTGAGACTCAAATGCTTTTCTTTATTCATATATGAGGATTTTCAAAAGTTTTGGAGATTCGTTAATTATTTTCGTTAACGGCGCAAAAATTACGGCGATTTTGAATAAAAAGAAAATCCATAAAGTACAATTTTTGCTTAGTTTTATAAAAAGTTTTATCAATTCATAGATCTTATTATAAGCATAAACATATTTAATACACCGCTAAAAACTACACTCAAAAGCTGTCACATAATAGCATTTAAAAAGAAAAGTCCGATGTGTTTGAATATACTACCTATTTTTAACGATTTTAAGGTATGTGTTTGGGTTTAGGGTAATTTACTTAAAGGAACTCGACTTTACGTAATACATTGGCCAATTTAAAAAATAATAAATTTTCATAAAATTTACGCCTATTCTATAAAAGTGTGTGATCTTGTTCCTGGTGAGCTGACATTAACTTGATATATCTCAAACTGCAGCAAATTAAACCGTTTTCAAATTATGTAGCGAATATTTTTATGTCTATCGACTTCATGTTGATTTGGATATGAAAATTAAAAATTAAATGCATTCCGTTACTTTTTGGATCTTATTGAAAAAAATAAGTATAACTCAATAATTTTTCTTAATCCGAAAAACTTGAAAAATAAAGAGTGATCTAAAGTCAGTTTCAACGAATCTCCAAAATAATTGAATTACCTCATTTATTTTGTTTTTTTTTAAGATTTATTTTAACGGAATTATTTTTTTCCTTGTTTAAAAATTCGAGTTGTACATCATTTTTACTGCCTGTTTTTATAAAAAGAATCAGACGAATTCGTTAAAACATTTGTGTAAAAAACACAAACTTAAAAACATCTTTCTTTAAAATTGTTTAGCCGCATCTCTTCTACATAGATGTCCTAACAAATTTGTGCAAAAATTTTTAAACAAAAACGTTTTGAAGTTAGAGTTTTTTATACAAATTTTTTAACAAATTCGTCTGATTCTTTTTACAAAAACACCCAGTTAATATTTATAACTAGGGCAAGGAATTTCATGCAAATGCATGTTTTTTCTCGATAGTCCAAAACTAATATGGACTAGGGATACCGATCCCGAAAATCCCGGGATTTTTGGGATTTACAAATCCCGAAATCTCGGGATTGTTCTTGAAAAAATCCCGGGATTTCCGATTTCATTATTTGATATATTTTATCACTTTTTGTATTTAATATATTGTTATATTGGACCTAAATCACTTAAAAATCTAATATCTTATTAAATTAAAAAAAAAAAAACTAATTTCTAGTATTCATAAATAACACAGGCCGACAAAATTTGATGAAATTTTCTAACCAAGAATCAGACTATATTTTTTCGCAGGTTTTAGACGTGCTGAATCCGAATCTGACCTCAGAATAGCCCTTCCACGTCAGGTATTCGAGATATTCTAACCTAAAAGTGCAAAAAACATGTTTTTGGGTACATTTGATGTCCTATAACTTCCAGAATTTTTTTTTATATTCGGATGCAGCATGTCTAAAACCTTGACACATTAAATAGATCTGAATATAAACCTAAATAATTTAAAAACTTTTATTCAGCTTTAAAACTTTTAAAAATCGTAATTCGGATTTATTCAATCTGTTAACGGACATGTTTTTATTTATTTTTTTGATGATTTACTGAAAACATAGCTTTATGCAAAATAATTTTGCTAAATATTAGTGTACCATAAACAGAAAATTTTTGTTAACGTATTTAGTAAAACCTAACAATTTACCTTTCTGAAATCAGCAGAGATATGTGCTCAATATTTTTTATTAGTAGACTTAAAAAACCTAATATAATCACTTACGGTGGGTCTCATACTGCATGTTTAACCTTAGGTTAATAGTTAACTCAAAAATTTGTTGTTGTTTTGTGTACATTTTTTTGACATTTTCTTTTGTTTTTAGTTAAGTTAAAGTTAAACCTACAGTATGAGACTCAACGTTAATATTTTTGATGATTTCAGCAGAGAAGTTTGTATTGGCATTCAATTAATTTTAGACAAATATACTTATAATAACTAAAAATTTGTAGACATAGCAGTGTTTTTTTGCTACTTTTAGTTAAAAAGTTTTTTCTCAGAAGTTTCGGAGATAAATTGTAATTTGTAATTAATTAAATTAACTTCATAAGTATATTACATATATTTCGGAAATTTAACAATTATTTAGCAAACAAGTTCTGCTGATTTCCGTAGTTTTTATCGCGAATCTTTTTTGCTAATTATTAGTAACTTTTTCTGCTATTTTTATTACATACTTATTTCTATGAGTGTATTTTTCGTTTAAATCCTGATTCACAATGCAGTAGTACTCCACTCTGGGTTAATTTTGTTCCTTTCTTTTTCGCACTTCCATATTTTTCGTATCATGCCATCTGTACTTTAGTGTACTCCACTCTGCGGCGTTGAACACTCCAGCATTGTGAATCCCGATTAATTTGTTTATTTTTTTATACTACAAGAAATATATAAGTAGATTTGTAATGAATTATTTTAATTTGTAGAGTTTATTTCAGCTATTTATTTTTAAAATTAAAAATATAATGAAACAGGAAAATCCCGGAACCCCGAAAAATCCCGGGTTCCCGATAAATCCCGGGATACCGAAAAATCCCAGGATCCCGGGATTTCAATTTTCAAAATCCCGAATCCCGGGATTTGTAAAAACCA
This sequence comes from Leucophora obtusa, assembly GCA_949987735.1. NCBI lineage: Eukaryota > Metazoa > Arthropoda > Insecta > Diptera > Anthomyiidae > Leucophora > Leucophora obtusa. The sequence goes on from OX465297.1 coordinate 218,027,684, forward strand.
GTCCCGTTCGGCTTCCCTAATATGGACTAAATATTTATCCCCATCATCAAATTTAGAACAAAATGGCATCGATTTGTAGTTGCATATTTTTGCATATTTTGTCATAAATGCATGTTTTTGCATATTTTGACTTTAAATGCTTATTTGGTGCCTCTTTAATGCATATTTTGAGCTTTTTAAAGCATATTTGTGCATATTTTTAATTTTTAGGAGCATTTTTTATTTTGTAAAAAATATAAAAAGTTGATACGTTTTCATATTTTGATTCAATCAAAATAAACATTCTTAAAACCTTATTGACCTATGGGAAATCTTCGAGTCCTGTGTCTGTTTGCGAAATAACTAACTTAAATACATTTTTAAGTTTTAGAGTGCATTATTTTTTCAAAAATAATAGTTTTTAGTGCATATTTCTTATATTTTTAATGCATATTTTTCTTTTTTAACCGCATATTTTCCATTTTTAAGTGCATTAAATTCCTTGCCCTATTTATAACAAACAAAATTGAAAGCAAATTGTATAGTTAAATATTTGTGTCGCCAATAAAATTTTGTATAATAAATATATTGCTCTTTTTTTGGAATTCTATATACAAATTATTTTTTACGCATATATACACATAACGAAACAAATCTTAAAAGGAGTTCTATTTCATTTTGAATTACATTTATAATCATATCTTAAAAATACATTTTAAACATTTTCACTTAAAACAATATCAAAAACAAAAACAATTAATTGGCATAGAGTAATAGTATTGAAGGTAGTGCCCATAATGGTGGTAGTGGTGATAATGTCAGTAATCCTTATCAAGCATAACAACACTTTGTTCTTGAGATATAGCGGCTAATTCCTTTAACCATTCATCTAATAAAATAGCACATAATGCTAAATCTCTAGTACGTTCAGTACCACCACTCGTTATGGCTCCCATTGTAGATGATAAAGAATCCAACGAAGTAGGTTCAGAGCCGTTGCTACCACCAACACCACCTACAAAACTAGTACCCATAGTAGCTGAAGCAGTTAAAGTTGAGGTTGAACCAGCTCTTTCACCCAAAGAGGATAAAGTGGTAGCCGATAAATTATGCTGCGCTATATTGTGATGATATGCTGCAGCGGATGTTGAGATATTGGATTGTATACTAGTTGTACTGCTTACATTACCACTACGTTCGGTTGTGCGTTCATTTGATATAGCGGCAGATGACGATGTTGACGATTTTGATCCCGAGGGCGGTAGATTCGTTAAGCTGGTTTCTCGTGTCGATAAACTTAGCGTATTTGTTGGTTGAGTTTGGCTAGCATTTGAAGCCATAGTTGTCGTTGTATTAGAGCCACCTGTGAATGGTGATGTGGATCCTATAAATGAATTGTTAAAATTAAGTTAAAGTTTTTTGCAAGATACTTTTTGGCACATGTATCATTTTATAATAAACAAAGCGATTGTTACTCAAAGCATCTAAAAATAAATTAGTACATACATTAGTTATATTAATTTTTTCATGCTAAATATTTATTTAAAAGTTTAAAATAAAAAATATCTACACTGCGCTATTATAACCGCTGTTACAATGTCACAAAATACTATCAGAAAATAAAATAAAAATTAATGTTAAAAAACTACACTCAAAAAAAGTCAGTAAAGTCAGCAAAAAATGTTGTTGTGTCAGCAAATTTTTAGTCAGGAGCGTGCTTGCAAAAAAGTTGTTAATTTCAGCAAAAGGTTTGCTGAAGATCAGCCAGCTTATTTTTACAAAAAAAATAGTAATATCAGCAAAAGTTTTGCTAACACTTATTCAATTGCAAATGAAAAAAATCCTTGCTAAAATCTCTAAAGTTTTTGCTGAATATTAGTAGACTGAAAAAAGCTCAAAAAACTTGTAGCGAAATTTTACTTTAGTTAACTTATTTGCTGAAAATTTAAATAAAGAAATTCTGTAGAGTTGTTTTTTTTTTAAATTATGTCTGTAAGCTGCGACATCTACATCTTGTCTATCTGGTTGTCGTCCACGCTATAAATGCGGTTATCAGCACAATTTTTGTAGCAAAATAAATTATTAAAAAATTAGTCCAAAATTAGTTTAGTGCTAAAAAAATTGAACTAAAACTTTTGCTGAAAACGGAATTTCAGCAAAAAAATTGCTGAAAACTAGTACACTTGATACAAGACGTTTTACTAATTTTTCTACTTACTTATTTTTTTGAGTGCACTCCGTAAAAATAGCAGAAAAGTTACTAAAAATTAGTTAAAAATGATGCTGCAGAAAAAACTGCTAATATTAGCAGAATCAGTTTGCTAAATATTAATAAAATGAAAACAGCAAAAAAACTGTTAAATTTACAGAATTTTAGTAATATTTGAGCTAAATTGTTGTTAATTGCTAAAATTAGCAAAAAAATTGTTAAATAATAGTAGAATGAATATAGCAAAAAAAAAACTGTTAAATCTACAAAATTTTTGCTAAAATTTTCTGAAATCAACAAAACTTTTGCAGATTACTAGTGGACTGGAAAAAGGTAAAAAAAGGAGCAAATGAAATGAAAATTAATAAATAAAAAATAAATGGGTATTTAAAAACATACTTGGGACCAGTTTATTGAATGTGTCAATTAATTGAAATTTTTTCAATTGGCATTGTTCAATGCCTAAATGCCCATTTATAATTGATGAAAGAATAAATTAAGAAAAAAAATTAAAAATTCGCGTATTTCTTATATTTTTATACCCTCCATCCCACTGTGCAGGAGGGTATATATCATTTTGTCATTCCGTTTGTAACTCATCGAAAAAAAAATCTGGGACATAAAAAAAATATATATTCCTGATCGTTATCAATAGCGAAACCGATATAGCCGTGTCCGTCTGTCTGTCTGTCTGTTGAAATCACGATGACGCTCAAAATAGTTGTGCTAGGATGTTAATTTTTAGTCAAAATTTTGGTCCAATTTCTTAAGCAGTTTGCTATTGGAAATGGGCATATTTGGTACAGACGTTTAAAAGTTATGAAAGAAAATGTAGAAGCACCTCTAGAATTTTCCATATTAACATGAAAAATATATTAACTGTGTGTTGTTGTTGTTACTGAATAAGAAAAAAATACAAACATACACACCCAGACCTTGAAAGAGTTAATTCTTTTTTTGAATTTATATGCATAAAATTGGATTCATTTTATAAGTTACTGAATAATTCATAATGCCTTTAAATCAATGATTGAACATTGAATAAAGTGAGATAAGATTTGTTCCTATTTGTGTTGATTCAATTTTGATTCGATTGAATAATTTGGACGTATGTTGGCTTTAGAGGCACCTCACCGATTGAATCTAAATTTTTACTACTGATATAACTCTCTTTTGGGGGCCCGAAGAAATTTTTTTTCACCTGTATGTGGAGTTACTTCGGTTTAAAGTTTAAAAATGAACTTAACTATATTTTCTTCATTTATGATAGGGTTGGAACAATATGTACACCATTGGAAAGGTAATAAAAATATCTTTAGGATAGCATTTTTTTGTTGACCCATTATGATTCGGCGTAGGAATTTAAATTTTTTTGTTTTTTTAATGTTTTTATTCCAAAAAAATCTTATATAAGAACAAAAATTGTGCTTATTAGAATGTTATCAAGACGAAAAGCTTTTATTTGATATATAGATCAAGTTTTGATCACTTCAAACGCCGAAGATATTAGAGGTCAAAATCGTGATTTTTTTTTCTTTCAAAGTATGGCTAACTTTTGACAAATGAAAAATCTCAATACCGACAATAGGTTTAAAATGTGTTTACTCCCAAAATATGTTCGATTCCCGATGAGTTAATTCAGTATAATTGTTGGTTAGAGTCAAAGTTGTATCTTTTGTACCATCTGCAAAAAAATTAGGCTTGACTTCTAATATCTTCGGTGTTTGAAGTGATAAAATTTGAACTACATCTTAAAAGTTTTTAATCTTGAGAGTATATTAATAAGTAAAAAATTATGTGGTAGTATACGGTGGTTTTTATAAAAACGGTTTATTTTAAAAAATCTTAAAAATAAATCTCATTCGCCGGTAATGGGTAAACAAACAAAAAAAAATGTCGTCCATAAGATATTTTTACTATCTTTCAATGATATATATATATTGTTCCAATCTGACTACAAATGACTTAGATATATGTAGCTAAGTCCATTTCCAAACTTTTCACAGAAATAAACTCCCTACAGAGGTCTTTCCGCGGATTTTTTTTTTTAACAGCTTGAAAAGTACTACATCGGGGTAAAAAAAAAATTCACTGAGATCAACTTATTGCAAAATTGAGATTTAAAATACGAATTAAGGAATTATATTTTTAAAGGTCTGCACACATCTATATGAATAACATAAGCAGTGTTGCCACTTTATGGGGAGGGCATGGATGATAGCAATTATTAAATTGTTTAGTTTTTCACTTAAATTTCAATTCAAATGAATGAATTGAGAAAGTTATCAAATTTGTAAATAAAAAAATATATTATACATAAAAAATAATTTAATTCATAAACTAGCCAATAGATAGTGGGTCTATGAATACAACTTAGCAATTACTTCAAAGCATTGTTGGTAGCAGAAACGGTGCGATTATCGGTGAGGGTAAGTAACGCTATCATAGATTATTTCGGTTACAGTATTTTAAGGATAATTGTATTTCGATAACGGTATTTTAAGTTTAACTGTTTTGCAATTATTTCGATAATGGTATTTTAAGATAAGCGGTATTCAGTTATTTCGGTGCATTCAGCAAATTTTTTTTTATGAAAAAACAAAGTAAAGTAAAATAAATTTATTAACTAAATGTATGTAAAATTCACAATTACGACGTGGAATTACAAAAAGTTTAGACTAAAAAATAATGGTGTTGTAAGGATAATGGGATAATGGTATTTGATTAATTTCGGTACTGGTATTTTAAATGTATCGATATTTGAATCTATAACAGTATTTTAGCGATAGAGCCTACCAACCCTGCCCCAATGTATGTAATTACTTATGAATGACTTAACATCTAATTGTGAAGTTTGCATAAAAATTCCAATATCTATTTTTTTTCATACGAGTTAATGAATTGATTCACAGCGACTGATCATCCACGAATTAAACCGATACATCAGGAAAGTGTATTAATCTAAACATGCTTTGAAATTCTTTCGTTATACAAATAAGCTATTAACGTACCAGAGAACGGTTTGAGGGCCTTATTTTATGCTTTTGAATGCAATCACAAAAAATGTGCATATTGTTGTCAATACATATCATTTCAGTAAAGCAATACAGACACAATTGAAAAAAAATGAGTATGACGAAAGCCATGCATTGCACTGCATGTCTTCTGTTAATCTTACCTAACACTCACAAAAGCAACGAATATAAAATGATTGGTATGAATACAAACCGATTGTTACGAATGGTCACAATCTTGGTTGTATAAAAATTGAAAATTTTTTTCTGTCAAATATTTTAGTATATTTTTGGTGTTTATTTTTTTCAATTAAACATTAACAAAATGAAAAAATATATGCATATTTCATATTTAAATAAAAAAAAAAAATGGAAATTTCTTCACACTGCATTTTTCAAAATACTGCAACAGGTCCAAGAATACTAAATGAATGTTGTGATTGATTTTACTTTTTTAATGCGTCATCTCTTCATTTCGTTGCTTGACATGTAGTGGCAATATAAAAATAATGCGTAAAAACCACTCATCAAAAACAATGAATGTATATAATAGCAATAGCATTAGTTATTGTTGTTGCATGAATACATGGCAAAAGCAATGAATGGTATGACTGCACAATAAAACCGAATGTACTCAAACCATTCTCTGTAACGTACACAAAAAAATTGTTACCAAGTAATTAAGCAAATTTCAACTAATAAAGTTTTATCGAATAATTTATTATATTGTGTATGCCACAAAAACACTATTTTAGTTGAAGTGCTCCCAATTGCTTGCCAAAGATTTTTTTGTGTGTATTTAAAAACGCAAATAAAACTTGATTTTTGAAAGACTCTAAAATAAGATTATTTTTAAATCGTTCAGATGTGATCATAACTGACTCTTATTTACAAGCTTTTTAAGTGTTTTGTTCTAAAGTTAATTTTTTCTCTAAATTTTATGAAGATTCATATAAGACTCAAAAGTTCATCATAAATTCTGCATATTTAAGGAACTTTTCTTTGTAATAATATAACGCCCAGAACGATGGGACAATTGAAATGGCCAAATCACTTTTTTTAAGTTTACTGATGAGGTTATTACCTTTTTTCGGAGTTCAAATTGTAATAATATGTTAATTGAAGTCATTTATAATTTCATATTTTTTGGGTAATTTTGTCTACACTTTTGGGAATTTTGAATCTTGCTTGTTGAAGCACTGAGATTAAACAAGATTAAACTGAAATTTTACTTGTAGTGGTGGAAAAAATCATACACATTTGTTGCACAGTGGATTGACCGAATACAAAATGGGAAATAATTCATACTTGTTTGTACTTAGTAGAATCCCCGAATAAAAACACCAGGATGGAGGGTATCTAGAGACTCGGCACAGCCGAATTTAATCTTTGGTTTGTATAAGTTCACAGTCACCTGGGGACTTATACAATTCATTGTTTGCTGATCGGATATATACTTCCGAATTTATTTGAGTTTCCATTTTCACCTCTAAAGCTCCACAAACAGGAAAGAAGGTGTGGCCGATTAAAAATATCGTATTCTTTAAATAAGCTGAAAAAGTACAATATTGGGGGAAAAAATTAGGGTCATCCCCGTAAACTCCACTTGCTCCCCAGAAATACTTTTAATCACAATTTTCATATTAAAATGGTTCGTCCAAAATAAACCTTGATCTTTGAAAATTAATGTATTACGATAAATGGAAACTTTTCTCATAAATTTTAATAATTTAGATATTTTATGAGTAGGACACATTTTCAACCATTTCAATTTTTTTTTTTTTTTTTTTTTTTTTTTTTTTTTTATAAAGAGAAGCAACACTCAGGAAATTCTTCCTATTAATTAACGTGTTGCTTCCTTTGGAAAGGGGATAGAGAAGAAGTGAAAGGTGGTGAAAGATGAAGGGCTTCAAATATGGCAACACTGTAATTGCGCGAGATGTTGAATTTTAGAACAGTTGTTGCGCGCCATCTGATGGTAAGTTGGCGAACTTTGTTGAAGCTTTTTAGTTCATAGCCCTGTTATATTATTTTACTTCGGTGGGGTTAAGTGCTATGGGAACACCGAAGGAGGACGCTGCGATATGTATGAGGGATAGAAAAAACTCATACATATTACTATTTTTCATAAATTGATGTTGCCTTGGTTGGGGCTCGAACCCGCAACCTCACGTGTAACAGTCCAACGCGCTAACCATTACACCACAGCTTTATTTAAAAACTTTTTGCATTATTTTTGGCGAATTAAAAATATGCAGTAATTTTTATGAGTCATTTAACATTCTGTTTATAAGCGCTCCAAAATTGGTGGTTTAGTTTACAAAAAATTTGTAAAATTAGCAAATCTTCTGTTAAAAATAAATAACTAATATTCAGCAAAATACTGTAAAGTTAGCAAATTTATTGTTAAAAATTAGTAACTAAATTCAGCAAAAAAATAGCAAAAAAATTTGTAAGTTAGTAATGTGGAGGTAGCAAAAAAATTAACTAAAATTTAAATTTTAACTAAAAATTAGTTAAAAATTTGTTAAGTTGAAGTACTAACAGTTTTACTAACTTTTCTACAAACTTTTTTCTATAAGTGTAGATCAATAATTCGTATACCAGTTTAAATCGCGAATTACTGTTTAGGTAATAAATTTATATGAAATTTTATAATGAAATATATTAACTAAGAGTAGAGTGATGTCTACGAAACAATTGTATTGTCTATCATGAAAATGATCAACCCCTTTTTGAAACAACAAATAAAAATCTAATATGACAATATCATATTAGAATTTGGACTTGAAGTAGAAAAATATTCTAACTAAATATATTAACTAAATATTAATTCGCGGTTGGAACGGTTAAACGAATAGATATGGACAAAATTAAACACACAGGTATTTTAATTTCTTCCTTTCTTTTAGGATATATTGGAATTGTTAATGTGTAGGACCAGTTTTATAGCCAGAATTAAGATAGATTTTTTGCTCAAGTATTTCTTGAATATGGAATCCAAAAATTTTTATTTCTAAAGATTTTGTTTCTATGCAGATTTTTAGAAGTATTCGTATAGAAGTATTTTATAAAAAAGTTTAAAAGTAAGTATTCTTCACAGAAATTATTACGCAAGTTCTCTTAAAGATTTTTATAAAAATCGACACTAGAATATTATTAAATAATATATTATTCATCTTAACACACTAGATATAGTGAAAAATATAATTTAATATGTATGCCTAATTGTTTACTGTCAACATGGATTTATGTTGTAGGTTAAAAAATAATTATGTAGAATATTCATCTAAAATTAACGGTTCGTTCTCGTTCATAAATCTGTGGTTCATAAGATCAGAGTTGAATTCCATAGGAAGCAGCTGGATAAAAATAACATTGTTAGAATTTCGTTGATGTAAGTCTTATTGAGTCGTTTCAATTTGCTTATTTGTTTCAATTCAATATAAATAGATCATCATCAATTATTAACCCATAAAGGCATATAATATTGAGGATGGGTTTGTATTGTAGCAGGACCGGAAAATACGTATTCTATCCTGCTGGCCTTTCGAATTTTTAAAATTTTTATTCTATGTAATTTACTTGTAAAAATTTTATCATCTCTCCTTTAATTTGAAAATAATTTAACCCTCTAACCGGCCTAAGCTTGTTTGCAATGAAATTTATACTATGTGTTCCTCACGAAAAATAAGCAATAAGTTCTCCTACAAATTTTTTTTTCGTTGCCTACTTTAGGCGATATGAGCCAAAATTTTTTAAGGGTGAATCTCGAAAACTAGCGAATAAAAATTACTAGGTTTAATTATAAATTATTCCTCTTACCAAGATGTAATTACAATAAAAAAATTACATTTTTTGTGCTGTTACTAAGAGGATGTTGCGATTTTCGTTTTTTGAAAAATGCGAAATTGAGCGAAACCGCACCAAAACTTCAATATATATTATTCAAACTTATAAGCTTTGCTACTTATATCAAATATATTCTTTTAACCCAATTTCAGAAAATTCCGTCCATTCGTTTTCAAGTTAAGGCGATGTCTTTTAAAGGTATCCTTATGGAATCCTGTGCGTCCTTGGACCAAAGTAAGGTCTTTTTTGAATAGCTTAAGCTTTAATCTAACTTTGTGGTCATTATCAATTATTTGAGTCGATTTAAATATATTTTTCAGATTTTTGAAAGTTTTTATTGTTTTAAAATATTTAATTTCCGAAATTTTACGAAATTTTATTTTTGACACTTTCTCGCTTCCAAACCGTGCACTTTATACAAAAAAATTTAATAAATTTTGTTTTCTGTTGAAAAAATATAATTCCTTGTTATAAAATACTCGTTTGGCGCATTTCAGGTCAATTTAATATACCCCGCCTGGAGGCGGGCTTGCCGGTTAGAGGGTTAAAGGTAAATGTGATAATATTTTATCTCAAATTGTATGAAAAACATTCATTAAATTGTTTTTTCACTTTAATTTGTATCTTTTAAATATAATTTTTTTATGCCACAACTATTTAAAAAGAAATTATTTAATTTGCATAGTTTCATTTTAAATTAACATGTAAAGAAATCCAAAATAATTTGAAAAAGCATCTGCATAATATTTAAAAAGTACAATTGAAATAAAGGAATAGCAGTTGAAATATAAATAAAATTATTTGTGAAAAAACCTCAAATACTCAATTGAAAATACGAAAATATTACTAATTTTTTAATGCCCAGTTTTTTTTTTTGGAGGTACATATTTGGAACAGAGATACGTATGTTGAAGTGTTGTATATTTTGCTTTATTTGAACAAAAATCACAATTTAAAGAAAAAAAAAATTTTTTTTTCTGACGAGTATTTGTTTTTGGTTTAACTTAACCAAATTCAACTGACATATAAAAACAATTTGGCTTAAATAATATTTTTATATACTTTTTCAGTTTATTAAATTTTAAATCGCATTTTTTAATTTCAAATATTTCTTATTTAAATTAATTTCAAATCAATGCTTTAAATTTAAATTTATTTAGCTTCCAAAATGGCAATATATAATAGCTAAAACTTCTGTAAAAGAATAAAAAAAATCCCGGGAAATCCCGCATAAAATTACCGGGATTGCGGGATTGAAAAAAGTGCGGGATTCCCGGGAATTCCCGGGACGGGATTAAACAATCCAAATAAATTTGGCAATCGATTTCGATAATTTCGTTGTCGTAAACTCTGGTTAGAAATATTTAATATAAAACAAACAAAAGAATTTAGATATAAAACGAAGTTTACAGTTGTCCAGTTTTTCTTGTCGTGCAGCTACAAAACCTCGTTTTTATAGATTCAATTGTTTGTTTAAAATTCCCTTTGTTCAATTTATAGATATATCAAAATATTTTAAATTCAAATTTAATTCATACAATTTTCAATTCGGTTGTGGTTATGGTTGTGGTGTAGATGTCTGGAAGGTCAGACATAGACAAAATTTCACTTTATGAGGGTCGTGGTTCAAATCTCTATTACAGCCCTTTTTATTTTTTATATAACTATGTATGTATATCCTTTTTTACTTTTATTAGGTAAACCAGGCGGTATTCGTCGCTCTCTTTCGAAGATTGACAATATGTATCGAAAATGTTAGCCTTTGCAGACGTGTGTAATTCTTATGGCTGAATTTTCGATATAAATTAAGAAGAGAGTGATTTAACAGAGGTAGGGAGAGTTGGATAGTCTTTTAATTATATAGTCGTTGGGTAAACTACGTTTTTAACACTAAAAAGCATAAAAATTAATAATCGCTTAATTATTGGATGAAAATTAATATTGAGAAATTTCAATATTTAGGCTTGAAATAGATTGGAAAACGAACCAAACTTGCGAATAATAAAAAATACAATAACCCAGCAAAACCTTGGTAATATGTTGGTATTACAGAACACATTATCTGGTAATAGCATACCCCTTACCATTGCATTATTTCATAACTAAAATGTAATGTCTTACGTATAATGTGCTGCATAACTACTAGGTAGTAATAGCAACTTATTACCAATGATATATTTAAACACCTCAAAGAAAAGAGTTACCACCCATTTTGAGAAGATGGCGCTGTATCGGTAAAATAGATAAATTCGAAATTTATCTCATTTCAAGGCACAGCTTTTATCTCATTTCAAGGCATATTCGAAAAAGCTCTTTTTACTTATTCTTGCCAGAACTGAAAAATACAATTACACATTGGAGCGGCAAAAATCGCCCTAATTAAAATTTTCTAATCTCGAGTTTAGATGTTAGATTTCACTAGAGATGAGCGATATTTTCATACCGGTGATTTAATCACAGTTATTGATAAATCACTGGTAACGGCAGTGATCAAATATTTCAAGTCGCAGTTACTCGGAATGTCGTTCTTTTAATATTTTTGTACTATTCTTTCTTGCAAACTTCATTGTGCACAGTAATACATGTTTTTTTTCAATAACAGTGAATTGCTTTCACACTCTTCTGAATAAAATGTCTCCTTCTATCATGTCTTTGTTACCGGTCGCAACTATTCTTCTTTTAAGGCCCAGTTTTTAGGAAGTGGATTATCTTTAAACTTAGTGTAACGCAGTTTGTAACTGGAATACTGCTTTTAAAATGTGGTTTATTTTGTTTTATTTCAATAAAGAAATAAATTATACTCGAGAAAAAGATTTTTCGGCAAATTTTTATTAATAAACTTTGAAATGGCTGACAAAATTCGTTTTCGGTTTAACTAAGCCAAGTTTAACTGACATCTTAAAAACTCGCCATAAATATTATTTCGTTTATTATCAGAAAATCGCAGTCTTTAAAAACCGTGATCACGATCACAGTTTAAAAGAACAACGATTTGCAAATCACATTCACTGAGAACAATGTTACTGAAAAATCGCCGCATCGCCCATCTCTATTACAAACCTGTAATCACGGTCACTGTTTAAAAGAACGGTGATTTGAAAATCACGATCACTGGTAGCAGCGTTATTCAAAAATCACCGGATCGCTCATCTCTAGATTTCACTCGAATTTTCATTCAATGAATTTAGGAGTAAAGTAATGGCTCAAAAGAAGATTGTGGTATTCTGACAGTATGCATTTTCAACAACAGCTATTTTTTTTAAACAAAAATGTGCCATTTTAACATGATTTCACTTTTTTTTAAGAAAATGTAATTGTGTTTAGGGCTTTTAAGATTTTATAATATGCAAATAAAAGTACTAAAAAGAAATTAGAACATATTTTTCTTTACGCAAAAGTCCTTTTAACAAAAATTAAATTTCTTATTATACACAATAAAAATTTTAAACAACGTTAACACTAATAATTCGTTTAACAAAAAGCACAAAGTTGTTTTTGACAAGAAGTTCCTTTATTCAAATTCCTAAAATAAAATAATAAAATTTTAATGTGGCAGCACTGTTTTAATATTGCAGAGCTTTTGGACATTTTGGAAATTTCAAATTCCAGTGAGTGTACACTGTCGCCATCTTGAGATTTCGAAATCAAATTCGATTTTTTCAGCGCCATCAATTGCACGATTCTGCAACTAGAGTGGCGCCACTGAATGCTCTATCTTTATTTATTATATATCTTTGAAAATAATTGGGGTTTAAATTAGCTGAAAAATTTGTAAACGCAGGTAAAAATCGACATATATGAATACATACAGGTTAAATGTATGTTCATGCATGCTCATAAACATGCATTCATGACCATACATGGATACATAAATCTCCATACATGCATCATGTATGTCCACACATGTGCATTAACGAAATTTGAGGTAATATCTACATGCATGATCATGCATGTTCATGCGTGTTCATGTGTGTTCATACATGTACACACATGTAGATATTACCTCAAATTTCGTTAATGCACATGTGTGGACATACATGATGCATGTATGGAGATTTATGTATCCATGTATGGACATGAATGCATGTTTATGAGCATGCATGAACATACATTTAACCTATATGTATTCATATATGTCGATTTTTACCTGGGAAATTAAGAAACATAAATTACTAAAAATTAGGATGCAAAGTAGTTCAAATACGGATGAAAGTAATTGTTATGCTAAATGGGATTTACAAAAATATTAGTTCAATCCTAAATTTTAAGACAAAATAACAGAAAAAATAAGTTCATTTTCGCCAGAACGCGTTTAACAGACTTTTGTACTAACTTTTTTTTATAAGTGTAGTTTAACTTTAATTTAACTAAAAACAAAAGAAAATGTCAAAAAATGTACACAAAACAACAACAAATTTTTGGGTTAACTACTAACTAAAGTTTAAACCTGCAGTATGAGACCCACCGTTAAAAATTAAGTAGTTATAAAAATGCTACCAAGTCTTAAAAATTCTTGGCTTTTCTCTTTCAAATTTAAACAAAAAAATTTGTCATAAAAATATTTGAAATTTAAGCATTTTTTTAATTCATAAAATATTAAAAACACCAAAAGCTATACCTACATATATTGCTTTAGCAAATAAATTATGCGTTTGTTAGCATAGATAATTGCTCCATTTCGCGTTCCGGCGAAGTCCTTGTACGAAAAAAGCTTTTGTACAATACAAAGGCGACCCTAAATGTTTAAATTGTATTTGTTTACAAAAAATAAAAGAAAAGTTAGGTAAGTACGGATAGTCGTTTCTTACAAGTAGTTATGAATATAGATATAAAATTCGAAAAAAACAAACCTTTTATCAAAACTGTTTTGAAACTAATAGTATGTAATTTCATTATTTCGACTGCATTTTATTTTTAAAATGTTTTAATAAACGAAACTGCCGTTTTGTTCTTTTTTATATACAAAAATTATATATTTTCACATGTATTCGAATAATTATAAGACGAAAATCGCATGTAATTTTTTTAAATTGTTTTTTTGTTGACATTCATAATTTATTTTCTCAATTAGATGAATGAAAAACATTTTTCATTAAGAAACGCAATAAGCCAAAAATATAACTTAATAATAATATTTTTTTTAAATACAGAGTGACTGATGAAAGTTGGCTTAAAAAGAGGAATGACAGTGATTGTTTTTTCAATTTAATTAAAATATACGACTGGGATTTCATATATACTTTTTTTGTTTTTTTAGCGTCCCTTCGCAAAATATATTGTTTATTAACTTGGGTTTCTTAGCTTTACAAACTGATGGACTGAAAACACGTCCGCTTATATTAAACATATAAATTAAATTTTGGAAATGTAAAGTTTTTTTGACGAGTTTTTGGGATGTCAGTTAAACTTGGTTTAGTCAGAGACTATTAATTATAGAGATAGGAAATCAAAACTTATACTACTCACCAGTAGGGGGCGCTGAAATTTAGTATCACTTGAGCAACTATTTAGTATCACTTTAGTATCAGCTGAGCTTATATTTAAAAACTCAAAAATTGCTGAAAACTGCGCAAAATAAGAAAAAATCAAGCGCAAAATATGTTCAAATAATAAAATTTGAGAATTCCTTTTTTTTATTTGCTTTTTTGTTTGTTATTATTTCAATTTAAATAAAAAAAGAAAATTGTAAATTTTTTGAACCAAGTGCCATCTAGTGATAACGATGTCGTTATAACTTTTGTTTTTGGTGATGCCATACCCCGGGTTTAGTAAACCAAAAACGAATTATGTCAGTTTATTCACAAAAATTTGCCGGAACAACTCTTACTCGATTAGAATTTTGGTATTTATTAAAATAAAACCAAATAAACCGAATTTTAGTAGTGGTATTCCAGTTACATACTGCGTTAAACTGAGTTTAAAGGTAATGTACATCCTAAAAACTGGGCCTTAAGCCAAAACCACATAGTGAAAGTGCCAGTGAACAATGGCAGTGCTGTCAAACTTTGTCCTTGAATTTCGCGAAAACGATTTAATATTTTTAAAAAATTCTTATTGCGTTTTGTTTAAAAAAAGCTCTTGTTTATTTAGAAACTTTTCTAATTTCTTGGCAGTGACAAATAGAGAAGATACAAAAACTGCTTTATCGACAAAACGTCGCACTGCGGTCGACACTGCGTTTATGTGGTTTGGGCTTTAGTCTATTAATATTCAGGAAAATTTTTTTTGCTGACTTCAACAGTGTAAAATGTCATTTTAAATTAACTAAATTTTTAATTTTTATCTAATTTACATCTGATGGTGTAAAAACAAATATATTTCGTAAAAGATTTGTTTTCATTTGTCAGACGTAAAATTAGATAATGTAAAATCCGCTCTATCAAACAATTCTGCTGATTTCAGTGGTTTTTTCTGCAGGGTCCTTTTTAACCAATTTGTATTAGCTTTTTCTGCTGTTTGTATAGATTTATTTCCATAAGAGTAATACGAATATCCTAATATAATTAATAAATATAATAATAAATTCTGAAATAAAAATAATAGTGGTATTCATTTAACGTCGTATCTTCCTGTTAAATAGCGTAAACCTTGTATTTATACAAAATAAATGTCAAAAATAATTTACAAGCTGTGGTAAACTTATGCACCTATTTTAATGTGTAAACTTTTTGCTATTTATATACACATTTGAAAATTTTCAAATATGAAATTTATATGAGTTTCCTTTATATGTTTTTATACATTTTATTTTAGAATTAATAGGAAAACATCAATACAAATAAATTTGTGTGTAATAATTGGAAATTGCAAAAAAAAGTTCGTTTGTAAAAAATAATTTAATTCAAGGTGCGTTCATTTAAATCTTCGTGTAAACTCATAAAATTACCACTAGTGTAAAAAAGTGCGGTTTAATGAATACCACTAATAATAAATTTTGAAATAAAATAAAAATAATAATTTTTAACTCTACTATTTTCTTGAGCTTAAGGTTTGGTTTTTATTTATAAAAAGTTTTTTATTTTCGATATTTCGCTACTCCAATATGTAGCATCTTCAGGAAATAACAATTAAATGAACAAATTATAAACAATTTTAAAGTTTGAAAAAATTTGAAAAGCATTTGTCAAATATAAATTGTATGTATACATTTATACCAGCAAACAAAGTTTTTGGTATAAAAGTATAACAAACAATATAACAATAATTAACAATAAAAATGTATTAATATAATGTGTTATAAATTAATGTAATGTGTGCTATTTCTTTTGTATTAAATATCTATAATTCTGAGCTACATTTTCAATATCTGCCTTAAAGTTAATTCTATTTGTTGTTGGTGTATTAATTATCTGTAACATTTCTAATATATAACGACGTTTATAATTATGTTCTGTATTTAAAACTGATACATTTTCAAAGTCAGGATAGTGATTTAAACTTGAACAATGAGAAGATAATGCTGTCTTTTGTGAATTAATATGTCTATATTTCTGATCTGATCTATGTCCAGCTATTCTAGTTCTCAATTTATTCTTTGTTGTACCTATATATACCTTATCACAATTCTCTCCGTCATTTCCATTACATGGTATTTTATATACTATATTTGACATGTCCAATTTTTGTATCCTATCCTTTGTCTTACTGTATAATTTATTTACTGTATTGTATGATTTAAAAGCTATTATATATCTATTAGTATCTATTATCTTTGATTTCTCTAAACGTTCTGATATTCCCGGTATATATACCATAGACTTGTAAATCTTCTGTTCAATTAAATTCCCTGTGTTAC
Source organism: Leucophora obtusa (assembly GCA_949987735.1). NCBI lineage: Eukaryota > Metazoa > Arthropoda > Insecta > Diptera > Anthomyiidae > Leucophora > Leucophora obtusa. The sequence continues at coordinate 218,044,533 of OX465297.1, forward strand.
TATTCCTCCTAAATTTATATTGATTTATTAATGAAGAAATTAATCCTGTCGGAAAATCATTATCTCTTAATAAATTCCTAATTATTTCTTCATTCTTTCTAAGAAATTTTCTGTCACTAATAGTCAATACTTTTTCTATCAAATTCTTTGCAGTGTTAATAATGATTTTCTTACTATGTTTTGAATAAAAATTAATAATTCTACCTGACGCTGTTGGTTTCTGATACCAATCCATTATCAAATTATTACCTCTTCTTATTACCAAAGTATCTAAATAAGAAAGTTTAGAATCACACTCCATTTCCATGGTAAACTTAATATCAGGATTAAATTCATTTAATGTTCTTAACATATCATCAATTGCATCTTTAGAAATGACACAAAATAGATCATCCACATATTTAGTCATTATCACTGGTCTAACATCAAGTTTTTTAATACAAGTGTCCAATAATTCTTCCATAACTATATCAGCCACAATTGGAGAAGCAGGTGATCCCATTGGAAGTCCTTTCCGTTGTAAATATATCTTCTCACTGTATTGAAAGTATCTATTATCCTCTATACAAAATTTCAAAATACGGAAAAATAAGTCTTTTTCAATAGTTGTATATTCCTCAATAACATTCCATTTTCCCCTTATAATATTCATTGCCAAATCAACAGGAATACTTGGGAATAAAGAAACTACATCAAAAGAAACTAATTTTTCATCATTCTGTATCTGTTTGTTGAATAATCTATTCTTAAATTCAAGTGAGTTCTTTACATTGTACTTAGATTTTTCTGTAATCTTCTTTAAAATATTAGTAATGTATTTACAGAGTTCATATGATGGAGAATTAATAAAAGAACAAATTGGTCTCAATGGAAATTCTTCTTTATGAATTTTAGGTAGTACATATAATCTAGGTGCTGTAGAAATATTAGTCTTAAGTTTAAATTTCTCTGTATTCATAATAATTTTCTTTTTAAAAAGTTCATCAACTAAATTATTATTAATCTTTTGTAATCTACTCGTTGGATCCATATTTTGTAAACTATATTTTGTAATATCTCCTACGATATTGTTCATTCTCATATCATAATCCTTTCTCCTTATAGCTACAGTTGTATTTCCCTTATCAGATCTCAATATAAATAAATCCCTATTCTTTTTTAAGAAAATTTCGGCTTCTCTTACTTTATCCAAAATGTATCTATCTCTGTTTGTCAATGTTATTCTATTCAAATGGCTATTAATTACATTTGTTAATCTATTTCTAGCTATTTCTTGTTGTTCCTTATCCGGTATTGTCTGTATACAATCCTCTGCATCAGTTATCATACTCAACTTCGGAAAATCTTCTCTTTTAACTGGTAATGCATGTTTGTGTCCTAATGAAAGTATCCACTGTACGTCTGTCGGAATATCTAAGTCAGTCTTATTAATAAACCATTTTTTATTAAATCTAATTCCTAACTCTTTCCTTTGTATTTCCCTTAAACATTCAAATTTCCTTTTATGAACTCCTCTTACCTTCTCATTAAATTATGATGCAATTATCTCTTGATATCTTAAAAATTCTCTCATTTCAGTTTCAGTTAAATATGTCTCAACAAAATTTTAAGATTAACATTAAAAGAAAAACACCAATTACTGAAACATTTTCAAAGTGAGATAGAATTGATAAAAAGTAATTTAGAGACATATTTAACTGAAACTGAAATGAGAGAATTTTTAAGATATCAAGAGATAATTGCATCATCATTTAATGAGAAGGTAAGAGGAGTTCATAAAAGGAAATTTGAATGTTTAAGGGAAATACAAAGGAAAGAGTTAGGAATTAGATTTTATAAAAAATGGTTTATTAATAAGACTGACTTAGATATTCCGACAGACGTACAGTGGATACTTTCATTAGGACACAAACATGCATTACCAGTTAAAAGAGAAGATTTTCCGAAGTTGAGTATGATAACTGATGCAGAGGATTGTATACAGACAATACCGGATAAGGAACAACAAGAAATAGCTAGAAATAGATTAACAAATGTAATTAATAGCCATTTGAATAGAATAACATTGAAAAATAGAGATAGATACATTTTGGATAAAGTAAGAGAAGCCGAAATTTTCTTAAAAAAGAATAGGGATTTATTTATATTGAGATCTGATAAGGGAAATACAACTGTAGCTATAAGGAGAAAGGATTATGATATGAGAATGAACAATATCGTAGGAGATATTACAAAATATAGTTTACAAAATAGGGATCCAACGAGAAGATTAATAATAATTTAGTTGATGAACTTTTTAAAAAGAAAATTATTATGAATACAGAGAAATTTAAACTTAAGACTAATATTTCTACAGCACCTAGATTATATGGACTACCTAAAATTCATAAAGAAGAATTTCCATTGAGACCAATTTGTTCTTTTATTAATTCTCCATCATATGAACTCTGTAAATACATTACTAATATTTTAAAGAAGATTACAGAAAAATCTAAGTACAATGTAAAGAACTCACTTGAATTTAAGAATAGATTATTCAACAAACAGATACAGAATGATGAAAAATTAGTTTCTTTTGATGTAGTTTCTTTATTCCCAAGTATTCCTGTTGATTTGGCAATGAATATTATAAGGGGAAAATGGAATGTTATTGAGGAATATACAACTATTGAAAACGACTTATTTTTCCGTATTTTGAAATTTTGTATAGAGGATAATAGATACTTTCAATACAGTGAGAAGATATATTTACAACGGAAAGGACTTCCAATGGGATCACCTGCTTCTCCAATTGTGGCTGATATAGTTATGGAAGAATTATTGGACACTTGTATTAAAAAACTTGATGTTAGACCAGTGATAATGACTAAATATGTGGATGATCTATTTTGTGTCATTTCTGAAGATGCAATTGATGATATGTTAAGAGCATTAAATGAATTTAATCCTGATATTCAGTTTACCATGGAAATGGAGTGTGATTCTAAACTTTCTTATTTAGATACTTTGGTAATAAGAAGAGGTAATAATGTGATAATGGATTGGTATCAGAAACCAACAGCGTCAGGTAGAATTATTAATTTTTATTCAAAACATAGTAAGAAAATCATTATTAACACTGCAAAGAATTTGATAGAAAAAGTATTGACTATTAGTGACAGAAAATTTCTTAGAAAGAATGAGGAAATAATTAGGAATTTATTAAGAGATAATGATTTTCCGACAGGATTAATTTCTTCATTAATAAATCAATATAAATTTAGGAGGAATAGTAACACAGGGAATTTAATTGAACAGAAGATTTACAAGTCTATGGTATATATACCGGGAATATCAGAACGTTTAGAGAAATCAAAGATAATAGATACTAATAGATATAGAATAGCTTTTAAATCATACAATACAGTAAATAAATTATACAGTAAGACAAAGGATAGGATACAAAAATTGGACATGTCAAATATAGTATATAAAATACCATGTAATGGAAATGACGGAGAGAATTGTGATAAGGTATATATAGGTACAACAAAGAATAAATTGAGAACTAGAATAGCTGGACATAGATCAGATCAGAAATATAGACATATTAATTCACAAAAGACAGCATTATCTTCTCATTGTTCAAGTTTAAATCACTATCCTGACTTTGAAAATGTATCAGTTTTAAATACAGAACATAATTATAAACGTCGTTATATATTAGAAATGTTACAGATAATTAATACACCAACAACAAATAGAATTAACTTTAAGGCAGATATTGAAAATGTAGCTCAGAATTATAGATATTTAATACAAAAGAAATAGCACACATTACATTAATTTATAACACATTATATTAATACATTTTTATTGTTAATTATTGTTATTTTTGTTATACTTTTATACCAAAAACTTTGTTTGCTGGTATAAATGTATACATACAATTTATATTTGACAAATGCTTTTCAAATTTTTTCAAACTTTAAAATTGTTTATAATTTGTTCATTTAATTGTTATTTCCTGAAGATGCTACACATTGGAGTAGCGAAATATCGAAAATAAAAAACTTTTTATAAATAAAAACCAAACCTTAAGCTCAAGAAAATAGTAGAGTTAAAAATTGAAAAAGAAGGTTAAATAAACGAAAAGAATTTAAAAATAATAATAAAATTATAGTGTTTTTAATTAACAAAAAAACTGAACCCGGTTTTAACCGGTTTTCTTGAAAACCCCTTGACCGAAACTGGTTTTTCTTGGATAGTCTTTTAATTATATAGTCGTTGCTTGCGTAACAATTTTTTAAAAAATGCATTAAACTGGCAATATGTTTCTAATAATAATTTCAAAATTTTACTAGAGCGTAACCGAAAACCTGTTAACCGCTTTTTAAATTTCAAATGACCGTTCGGTTTAGAATAAATTCGAATAAATGAAAAACCGGTTATTATTTGGCGGTTAACCGGGTTTCTTTAAATATGATTTTAGTTTTGTTTTTTTTTCGAATTCTGTAGAAATATTCCATACAAATTTAAACATTTATAAAACTTTTAATTAGATATACATTTAGCTTCTTGCGGTGGGTCTCATACTGTACACTAGACCGTACCTCAAAAAAAGTTCGCCGTACACCCTCCAATATGAAGTATTTTTCCAAGGCAATTTAAAAAAAAAAACTTTTTGACCGAACTTTTGCACTTTTGAATTGACCGAAACTGGTTTTTCTTAAATATTAATTTGCGAACAAACCGAACACCGGTTTTCTACAAAAGCCGGTTTTTTTGAATGTATACATAGTAATTGCCAGTTACAAATAATATTCTAGAAGAAAGATTGATTTTAAAAAATTTTCTTAGCAAGTGCATCAGTTTTTTTACTCTCCTGAACAATTGTATTTTTGAAGATATCGACAATTGAATCTGGGTCTCAATATACAATTATCAGAAGATAAAACTTTCAATAAGATGTGCAGTTTCATGCAGTAAAGGGTTAAATAAAGAGAGTCTGACGTTGCTTAAGCTGCAACAAACTTTGTTCTAATTCTTGCCGTAAACAGCTTTTATGTGACCTATGCTTACATTTATTTTACAGGAGAGATTTGCAAAAATAATCTTTTAATTAATATATGTATATATATATAGTATTTACAACTAATAAATTAAGCAGTTATTGCTTAATTACTAAAATATATACTACTTATTAAGCCAACAATAAAATATAATTACAAATAGGGGAGATAGAATAGTTCAATTAATGCAACTACATACATTACATTATTACACTACGAATTTAGAGCAAACAAAATGGTACCAAGTAAAGTGAAATATTTACCGGTGAAGAATGCATAAATTTGTGATAAGCCAGATGTAGCTAAGAAAATATCGTAAGAAAAAAATAAAACAAAAACAAAATATTAAATAATGCAAAAATGAAATTAATTTTAAGTTTTCTAAAAAAACTTGTTCAATATGTTATTTTGTAATGTGTAGACAAATGATGTGATGTGATTTAATGTTGTAATGGCATTAAAAAAAATACAACACTTGTAAATAAAGCCCAATAAACGCACTTAAAATATAAAATCACCTTTAATCCCAAAAAAAATTAAGTGTTTGAAAGTGTTCCATAAAGTTCAATAAAACAAATGTTTCGTGTATTTAAATGTTAGAGAAAAACGTTAAAACTTACCATTTGGTTTACGGCTAAACATACTAGTTATAGATTTACTAATACTCATTCTTTTTGTATCGTTACGTTTAAAGGGATCATAAGAAGACGAAGGCGTTACTTGAACTGGCGAGGAGGCGGATATAGGTGCATAAGTAGAATGTTGTGATGTCATAACTTTGGCTACATGTAAGGGAGAATTTTCTGAAGCTTTTCGAGTATTTATCAAACGAAACTCCCGATCAATAAGATATGAACGGGCAACATCAATTATTTCCAAAGAATCTTCCACCACCGGTAGTTCAGCATCGATTTGTTGTTTGAGTATACGTAAAACTTGATGAAACGAAGGAGTATCTGAAGTTACCACAATATCCGGACGTAATAATATAGAGTGTATTAAGGGTAAGGGATACCAGGCTAAACGCGTTATAAGGCCAGTAAGATGTAGATTAACATATAGAGTATTGCTTGTAAATGTTTGCAATTTACTACAAACCGCATTTAAAAAGGGACCTTTAAAAAAATATATAAATTTGTATTACTTTACTTAAATTTAATCGTACTTTTCCAACTTACCCAATGATACAGTCCCTTGAGCAAAAAGATCTTCAGAGAAATCTAAATCTGTTAAATGAATTTCACTGCGATTTTTTGATAAACGCCAACTTTCTGTCTTTGACATAACTGCTGCTGCTGTTAATTTGTTGCTACAATTGTTTGAATCTAAATCAATATCTCCCATACTTAAGGAAAATGTATTAGAATGCGGTAGGTCATCACAGGCTGCTTCTTCATCTGCTGGTCGCCATTTAAATGATTCATATCCACTAGATTCCCCAATTGACTGTAAACTATCCAATTGTTTTTTATCATCATAGACGGCAGTGGAAGATATTAAATTTGATTGTTCTGCCAAAGGACTGCTACTGAATTCAGTAAAAAACTGTTTAACCATTTCCAAAGTTTGATTATTTGCTCTACTCGATTTTCGAAGACACTTCTGATACTTATAATCATGGGACCATGAAGAACAAGCCGATAAACATTGCTTAATACGAAAGTGTGCTTCAAATAAATAAGCATGATAGTTGGCATATAAACTGTCTCCTGTGTGTAGACCATAGTAATTCCAATTGGCTCCTATGGTTTTACTCAAAGTCGATGTGGGTGAAGGCATGGTCGGATGTGTATGATGGGCTGTATCGCCAACATGTTTATGCTTTGTTAAATCTCTTGCTCTCTTCATGACATCTGGAGTTAAATCCAAAAAGAATTCTGCTGCATTTGTATAAGGATCCATTTTATTAATTTTGTGACGATAAGATATTGGTATATGTTTCCCCGGCAGTAAATATTTCAAGAGCAATTCCAACATTAAATCTTCACAATGTAAACCCAATAATGTATCAAATAGTGCCATGGTAACCATGCATAGATTTGGATCTGTGGAACTTAAACGATCCACCAATGTATCCAATATTCGTTCTCCATCAAATTTTTCCAAATCCAGCAGGAATTTAATAAACAGTTTCATAAGTTCTGGCTCCGTAACCGATCGTAAAATTAAATCCAAGTAGGACATGGCGGAAATTTGTGAATCAACATTTGTCTGGAAATGTTTACCTTTCAATGTCTGTGAATATTTCCAAAAAAAATTGTTTCGATTTTTGATTGACCAAGGGTGTGGTTAAGTGTTACAATCGACAATTATGGTTGTATTTATGTTAAACAATAAAAAAGTGTGACTTGTACACATACCAATTTAAAAGACAACAGAGTTTTAAAAGGAAATATTTTGCCAATGTATACGAAATCGAACACAATTTAACTTTTGTCGTAACGGCTAAAGAAAAGTGGGATTTATAAGCAGTTTCTTCAAAATTGTTTATGGAAGAGCGTGTGGTATTTTTCACAAAAATAAAAAAGTGACAAAAATCTTTTTTTGTCGCAATCACAAAACTTATGTGCTTCCAGCCTTGTATTAAATTCAGTAAAAACAGGGTTTCAACTACCTACCAGCCTATTTACTCTCTAAATTCCGTTCTTTTGTTAGCGATGTTCCAAAAGTAATGGTCACTACTTTATGTTTTTTTCTGTTAGTGGGGTAATGACTACCAATTTTTGGTTTTTGTAAGGTATAAGGTAATAACCACTAAAGCAATCTTGGTTCGAAGGTCTTACAAATCCATTCGGTTTAAAGGAAATATTTTAGATAATTGATTTTTATAGTAAATTTAGACTGAGCAAAATCTACCTGGTTTTTGGCTCCTGTTAAGTTTTTACTCGTCAGAACGCATATATAAAAAACATACAAAAACGAGTAAAAAGATTAAAGTCGGGCATGCCGACTATACAATACCCTACACCAGTCTGGTTAAAAGCCAACTAATGTGTGGATCCGAAATTCGAATGGGTTAAAATGGGACTTGTGTCAAAATTTTCTATAAATTATAATCATAAATATACCCCATATGGGCGATAGGTCCAAATATGGACCGATTATATCTGGAATATATCGGCTTTTTTCTCTGGACCATGTGAGTCAGCAAACCAAATTTCGTTAAAATATCTTAATGTTTGCTACCTGCAGCGTGTAACCAAGCCAGTTTTGGGGGGACCCTTATATGGGCACTATGTCTAAACATGGGCCTGTGTTAACCAAAATCAATAGGCTTCGTCCTTGGGCCGACATAGGTCGGTGTACCAAATTTGATCAAAATATCTTAATATTTGCGACCTGCAGCGTATAAACAATATAATTTTGGGGGGACTGTTATATGGGCACTAGGTCTAAACATGGACCGATGTTAACCAAAATCAATAAGCTTCGTCCTTGGGCCAACATAGGTCTGTGTACCAAATTTCATCAAAATATCTTAATATTTGCGACCTTCAGCGTATAAGCAATATAATTTTGGAGGGACCGTAATATGGGCACTAGGTCTAAATATGGACCGATTTCAACCCAAATCAATAGGGCCGATATAAGTCGGTGTACCAAATTTCATCAAAATATGTTAATATTTGCGACCTGTAGAGTGCGCGCAAGAATGCATGGACAGACAGACGGACGGACGGAGGGACGGACGGACATCGTTAAATCTAAATAAAAAATTCTGAGCCGATCGGTATACTATAAGGTGGGTCACGACCAGTATTTTTTGGTGTTACAAACATCAGCACAAACTTATAATAGCCTCTCCATGTAGTGGTGTAGGGTATAATAATCGGTGTTAGAATCTACAGTAGAAGGGGTTGTAAATGAAAAGTAGCTATTCTACAACCGATTCTTTGGAACAGAAAAATTTCCTGGTCGATTGCAAATGAATAAAATCCTTTGCTAAAATCACTAAACTTTTTGCTGAATATTAGTAGACTGATAAAAACTCAAAAAATTTGTAGAGAAATTTTACTTTACTTAATTTATTTGCTAAAAATTTAAATATAGAAATTGTGTTGAGTTGTTTTATCATTTCCCTTGTCTGTAATACATCCAGAAAAGCTGCGACATCTACATCTTTTCTATCTGGTTGTTGTCCACGCTATAAATGCGGTTATCAGCACAATTTTTGTAGCAAAATAAATTAGTAAAACATTAGCTCAAAATTAGATTAGTGCTAAAAAAATATAACTAAAACTTTTGCTATAAACGGAATTTCAGCAAAAAATTACTGAAAATTAGTTCACTTGATATACATACGTTTTACTAATTTTTCTACTAAGTTATTTTTTTGAGTGAACCGGTACCGAAATAATCTAAAATACCGTTACCCTTACTGATAACCACATCGTTTCGATTACCATCCGTGTTTTAACCAGAAAACATTATATATTTTATAAATAAATGAAAAATTATTTAAAGAAATAATCGTGGTACTCGTATTTAAGAAGACAAGAGTGAATGATATCGAACATGCGGCAAGAATAGCTAAGGTACGTAAATATACCATATACGAGGCGGACCAATATTTCGATTTTTTAAATTCTTTGGATTGGCATAACCCATTCAGGAACCTCGACGACATTATAACTTTACTCTTACATTTCTCTAATAAGGGGTGCAGTTTCTAAAATGTTTAATTCAACATGAAGGGGCCCAAGGTGGGTCGCGAAAGGTTTAATTATAAAAAAGACAAAGCAAACTGGAAATGTAGAGAAGGCTGCACTAGAACTTAGTTTGATTCAATGATCAAAAATAAGTCATACTGTTGTTGTTACAGGCACCAACCACATACTTAAAAAGGTTTTGTTTAAATATTAGGAATTCAATATCAATGAACAGCTTTTCTTTAAATGCAATTAAATTCTTTCAAATTGTTGGAACAGACAATAAAAATTTATTTGTTAAATTAGAAGTATCTATTAAAATGTAGTACGAAATTAAAAGTTTTTCAACCCAATATTTATGCCTATATATATTAAAGTTCGTTTCGTTCGTTCGTTTAAATTGTGATTTTTTTTTAATTCCACTCCTTGACATCCTTCAAGGCTGCTTAAACTGCTGATTTTGTGACCTGGATCCTACAAAGCAAAAACAGCTGAATATATTACAAATCTAACTCCGCCATTCGATTCTTAAACAAAATTACCTTTTCAGGTCGTCAGAATGATTTAAATTACGTTATTTTTTTTATTTAAAAATAATTGTTTTGAGTTGAATAAGATCAAATTTTGAAGCTTAATTAATAACTTTTTAGCGGCTTGCGATAGATCACAAATTTATTAACCATTTTTCTCAGATCGAAATACATCTCCATTACATTTATTAAAAAGTTGAAGTCGCTTCCGTGGCTTTTTGATATACTATGGAAGTGGAAAAAACATGGAATTAATTTGTACTGTAAAATCGAATCAAGCTTGCAATATAAAACAAGAACAAAAATCAGCGATTTTGGGCATTTTTTTATTCAAATATATTTCAAAAACGATGACATCAAAAAATCAAAACCACGGTATTTTTAAAGTGAACTTTAATACATTCTATCGTATGTACCGACTTTACCATAAATTTTGAATAGGGAACTGCTATTTTAGGGCCTTCCTCTCAATCTTATAAATTTTCTCATTCCTCTTGTTAACAAAATTACCAAAAATATACAAAAGTTCCCACCCATTCAAAAGATATGCTAACAAAACTTTTAAACGTACATACCTTATACAATTCAAACAATTTGAATTTTCCGACCAAACTTCGTGAAAATGAATTGTAGATATATGTTAACATATTTTTTATTACTTTTATGGCTTTGTAGCACCCCCTAGCTGAGATATTTAGAATTAAAGTTCAAACATTGATATGCTACAAAACAACCGATCGACTTGATCGAATCAAAAATTCCATATAAGGCACAAAACTTTTTACTAATGTTAAAGAAGGAATCAAAAATAAAGTAGTAAAGGTTTCTAAGATCTTTTTGTAATAATTTGTTTTGCTAAATTTACCATTAGAAATGTGCTCTCCAAAAGTGTTGTTGTATACATAGAACAAATGCATGAAAGGGTTAAAATTGAAAATAAATTTGTTAGTAGATATGGAAAAAAGTAAAATATTAAAAAAGTGACAAAAAACCGATATTTTGCATCCCAATTGATATCATAAATGGATATAACATCAACAATGACTCGTTTTGGTCAAAATTGACCAATAGGCTCTCGAGAGCTCCCGAATATGCGATTAAAATAATTTTGCAAATAAATGAATTGCAATAGGAAACTCAAGACACCAAATCATGCAGCAAAATCTTCCTGTCCATCTGAATTAATTCAATATTCAAACCCAATATAACCCAAAATTACTTGCCTATCAGTCCTTCTCTTTTTATTTTTTAAATAAATGTGCTGAAGCCACATTCACAATTTTAACTAAAGTCTCAAATGGAATTCGGTATACTACATTTTATATAACATCATCTATAACAGTTTGACTTCAAATAAATATATCGGATTTTACCGTGCATAATTGGTTATATGGTCAAAATTCAACAATTTTATCCAGAGATCTTGAATAAATTAACAAACATTAAGTTACTTAAACCAGCATAAGAACTACATCCTAAAAATTACATAGTTGCTGATCACTATTTTTTCAACTATGTCATAGGTGAAATAACCCTCACTATGACAAAGTTAATAGACTGTAGTGGAAGTCAACTATGTTTTTTAAAAATATACAAATTAACTATGCGCACTCAGGGAATTATGTAGGTAAAATCAACTGCAAATGACAGTTAAAATAACTGCATTTGCACTTAAAAAGGTGAAGACTACATTTGCAGTTAAATTAATTGCAATATGAAGTTATTTTTAACTGTTAAAAATCAACTGACAAATGTAGTAAAAACAACTACAAATGCAATTGAAACAACATACATGCAAATTATTGTAAAACTATACAAACAACTGCAAATGTAGTTAAAAACCATAAATAAAAATTATTTTAAAAATTATTAATTTAATAAAAAAACAAATTTATGTAAACACTCCTAACTTAATTTTATTCTATTTAAAATTGAGAAATCAAAATTTACACTAATGTCACTTTTATTTTTCACTAGTAAGATATTGTTGTAGATGCCCGTCTGTGAGGGATGAAATATGGCGTTGTTTGGCTTCCTTTTTTTCTCCAGGTAGAAAGAGATGAGAATATAAAAGAACTGAAAGAAAATAAATAGAATAATTTTTAATAATCCCGTAAATAAATTTATATTATAAAACTTACCTTATTATTTTAATAACTTAATAAAAAATATATAAACTTTTCCGTATTACGCGTCATCACTCTTCCGCGTTGTTTTATGACTAAGACAAGAGAAAACATGTTCTACTCATATTCTTTCACTAGAAATTTCTAAACAAGCGCGTCATACACATGCTCCTGATTGCTTCGTGTGTGTGCACTAGGGATGCCAATCGGGATTGATATTTGAAAATCCCGGGATTCGGGATTTTGTATGAAATCCCGGGATCCCGATTTCGGGATCCCGGGATTTTCGGGACTACGGAATTTTTCGGGATCCCGGGATTTTACGGGATTTCGGGATTTAAATTTTCCTTTATTTGTAAAAATTGTTGTTATGTAACTAATTTTTTTATAGAATAAAGCGTTTTTTAATTATTTAATAGTTGTTAATTAATAATGTGGTACATTTTATGAATATTGAAACATCTCAGTCAGAAATTGACAGTGGTACGAAAAATCAAGTACTTGCATACCACGATGTTAAAAATAAATGACTGGCAGAACACTCATTTGGGACGCTTTGCCAGCGTTTGCAAACATCGTTTTGCCAGTATTTGTTTTACAAAACATCACGGCAAAAAAAAGATACATATGAACTTTTTTTAAATTTTATTTTGGAAAATATAATTCCAAACCACCTATTTATTGGTTTTGCCAGCGTTTTGCCAAAGTTGTTTCTGCAGTACTTTTCCGGCGCTTTTTGAACTGCCGGTCCTTTTGTCTATTGACGTTATCATATTGGAAATGGGAAAGCAATTTTTGTCAGTACTTGTACCACATTTTAAAATACCTTGCCATCGCTTTCCCGTTTGTATTTTTCTGGCTGGGATAATATATGAAGGCCTGTAGTGTACTTAATACACTTGCGCCCAGTATTTTGTAAGCAGATTTTAAAACAGATTCGTTGCGATTGCCCTTGCCCACTAAATCGTGTAATTACAGCAACAAAGTTATTTGGTTATCGTTATCAAATGTTTTCATGGAAGAATTCAAACTTACAGTCCCAGCCAAAACTTACAGTCCCAGTATCAGAAATCGAATTTCGCTTGGAAGAATAAATCGGTAAAATAACAAACTTGATTGTTCACATGTATTACTCAAAAACTTAATATTGTTTACCAAAATTTCAAATATTTCTGCAAAGTCGTTGCATAGTTTACTCGAATAATCTACTTAATTTATAATTTTACCAATATCTTGGCATCAATTTCTTGTCAATATGAGAAAATTCAAGAAAAAACGTAGGTAATCTAAAATTGCTCACTTTGTTTATTTGCGTTTATATTAATATTAAAAAATAAGAAAATCCCGGGATTTTTGAGAAATAATCCCGGGATTCGGGATTTTGCCAATCCCGAAAATCCCGGGATTTCGGGATTCGGGATTTCCCGTTTGGCATCCCTAGTGTGCACACACATTTGAAAATATAAGTATTTGTAAAAAAAATTCAAAATAACTGCATAAAATAAATGTTACTACAATGTGGTAGTTTTTGTAGTTAGTTTGAAAAAATAACTGTTAAAAACATTGAAATATTTTGCTCTAAGTAAATTAACTACAATTGTAGTTAAAATAACTACAACCGCATTACTACACAAATAACTGTCATGTAGTAACTGCAGAACTTTTCTGAGTGCGGGAAGTTACTGATAATGATTTCATAGTGGAAAATTAATTTTATAAAACGTAATAGATATCAACTACTTTGAATATCAAATCGTGCATATAAACCACCAATTTAGATTGTTAGCTTACAAAAGTCATTTTAGAAATGAACTCGTTTCATTAATATTCTGCACAGAATTTATTGAAATAAAGCATTTTAAAATACAATTACATTAGGATTTACCGAAGTTTGAATCTTTCGGGAATTGCATAATTACATTTTTAAAAAGAGCGATTTATCTTTCGAAAACAGCTTTCTAATCCATTTAGTTTCCACGACAGAAATTTAGTAAAAACCATTGACTGGAACATCATTCAAGATCTACACATTCAAGATCTACACATTCATCTTGGAAAAAATGGCATTTAAGATAGTTTTGCACCATACGTTTCCATTATATTGATTCTTACCATTTTTAATGGACCATTGCAAATGTTCTTTCAAATGGAAAAATGTATGAGGATTTTCATTAAAAAAAATTTAAGTTTGTTGAATGTTACTGTTTTGTTTATTTTTGAATTTCTCAAATTCTTGACATTTTATTTATTAGTAGAATTCAATTTAACTATGGCAAATTGAAGATGGCAACTAAGCACATCGTTGTTGATAACTACCATAGTGATTTTAAAATTTGTATAAATTGACTACGAAATTCTTCAACTATACGACTACGGGATTTTTTGGGTGTACAATTAAGAAACCTCATCACTCTCAAAAAATAAAAATGTTTTAATATAAATATATATGTATGTTAATAAAAAGTTGGAGACCTAACACGTTTTCATATGAGTTCCATTTTCCTCAGCAAATAAAAGGAGTATTGTCTTATTTTTTTAGCTTTTCTCCCCCTTTGATAAAATATTTTAGGATTTGAAACCCTAAAATTGTAATAAAATTTTTTAAAGTCACAAATTTTTCACATTCATTGAAAACCTACAATCTTTATAAGGCGAACGTTATTTTTTGGGACATTTTCAAATGGTTCTGTCCAGGCACCAGAAAACGTTTTTTTTTTTTGTTTTTATCAAAAATAAATATCACTAAATTTCAAAATGTTTTTATTTCTCAATCGAAAACAAAAAATTTCAAATGTACTTTAAAACAAAAATATCCCTCAAGTTGAAATTCCAAAAATATCTTTAGGTATAAATATCAAAGATAAAAAATTGATAAAAAAATAAAACTTTTTAAAACGTTTTAAAAAACGTTTTTTTTTGTTTTTCATCTTTGTACTAAGTACAAAAATATGAATAGAATTTTAAAATTTTTGTTTTATTTTTATGATGGAGATACTATTCTGGTTTTTGGTTTCAAATCTGTAGAAAATCATATAATACCCTGGAGTGAACTGTTGAGTGGTATATACATACAAACATATATTGCAAATATTTTTTTTTTGCTAAAATGTTTGCCAATTGACCAACATTTTGCACTAATATTATTCATTTTCGGAATGAAATCGCTGTATAAGTTTTCTAATTAAATTTTTGCACCATGAAACCTTTTTCGCATTCCGCCATTAATTCGCAATTTTTTAAGTGCAGATTTTTAAAATTTATAACCTAGGGACCATAATACCCATATCTCATACCAAAGTTTGGTAATTAGTTCGCAAAAAAAATTGCCAAAAAAAAATTTGCAAAAAAAAATTTTTTTCCATTAATGTATTCTCTTGCAGAATATAAATTGCTGATTAGGTTTCTTAACTATTTTTTTGTATCATAAAGGCTTTTTTCGCATTCCGCCAATATTTTGCAATTGTTTGAGTGCGGTTTTTTAAAATTTTTAACCTTAGGACAATAATTCCCATATCTTATGCCGAAGTTTGGTGGTTAGTATGCAAAAAGTTTCGCGAAAAAAAATTTAGCAAAAAGGGAAATTTTTCCATCAACATACTCATTTGAAGAATGTAAATCGCTGACTGAGTTTTTTAATTTATTTTTTGTACCATAAAGCTTTTTTTCGCGTTCCGCCATTATTTTGCAAATTTTTAAGCGCGGTTTTTTTTTAACTCACAACCTAGGGACTATAATACCTATATCCTATACCAAAATTATCTGGTTAGATTGCAAAAACAAAAAAAATTGGGAAAAAAAATTTCCAAAAAGGAATAGTTTTGCATCAATATACATATGTATATGTATGTAACATATGTATAGCAGAATGTTAATCGCTGATTAAGTTTAAAAAATTTTGGGTGCTGTTTTTTAAAATTCATTAATTTGGGACTATGATACCCATATCTTATGCCAAAGTTTGGTAGTTCTTACGCAAAAAATTTCGCGAAAAATAAATTTTGCAAAAAGGAAAATTTCTGCATCAACATATTCGTTTGCAGAATGTAAATCGCTGACTGAGTTTTTTAATTTATTTTTTGTACCACAAAGCTTTTTTTCGAGTTCCGCGATTTTTTTGCCATTTTTTAAGTGCGGATTTTTAAAATTCATAATCTTGGGACTATAAGACCAATATTCTCATATCAAAGTTTGGTGGTTAGTTTGCAAAAAAAAATTCGCGAAAAAAATTTTCCGAAAAGAAAATTTTTTGCATCAGTGTATTTGTTTGCAGAATGTAAATTTCTGATAAGAATTTTTAATTCATTTGTTGTACCATAAAGTTTTTTTTCGCGTTCCGACATTAGTTTGCAATTTTTTAAGTGGGGTTCTTTAAAATCCATAATCTAGGGACTATAATACATATATCCTATACCAAAATTAGCTAGTTAGATTGCAAAAACAAAAAATCACGACAAAAATTTTTGCAAAAAGGAATAGTTTTGCAGCAATATATTTGCTTGCAGAATGTTAATCGCTGATTAAATATCAAAATTAAAATTTTGTACCATAAAGCCTTTTTTCGCATTCCGCCATTATTTTTAAATTTTTTAAGTGCAGTTTTTGTGGTTAGTTGCTCACAAATCCTATGGTTTTAATGACCACAGTTTGTCTTTTGCACAAAATTATTCAGCCTATCATGCTTTGTAGAAGTCTTTTCGGCTGAAATTTTTATTACTTTTTAATAACTATTGGATGCAGAAATGTGTCTGTGAATGTTGTTTTAAGAATTTTTACAAAATTTATATGTAATTGTAATTAGAAAAAACTAAAAAAACGTTTTAAAACGTTTTATTTTGTTTTTTCCTCAATACAAAAAAAACGTTTTTTTTTTGTTTTTTCCTCAGTACAAAATAAAAATAATTCTCAACTTTCCTGAAAATATCAGTACGGATATTTTTTAAATTTTGTTTTCGAAAAGAAAACAAAAAATAAAAAAATTGATGAAAACAAAATATCCATCAAGAAAAATAAATTCATTTGTATACAAGTGATTTTTTTTTATTGAGGAAAAAACAAAATAAAACGTTTTAAAAGTATTAATATAGGGTGCCTGGTTCTGTCTATTCAATTGATGCGAGAAAACTTCCATCGCAATTTCGGAAAAATTCCAAAGCAAGTGAATAATCCTTTTTTAAGGGGGTTATTCAAACAGGTTGAATAGTTGACAACTCCAATCTTACATATTTCGAATTTTAAAATTTTAATAAAAAAAAATTTGCAGTGAATACAAGTTAATAAATAGTATGTAACCCCATCTTTAACACAATTTTTTTTTTTTTTTGAAAATGTACACATACCATTTTCTATCTGGATATTTACAATTACATTTACATTGAAAAAACATCGTTTTCTTTCACAATAAAACTTCTTACCAAAAAAGAGAATATATAAATATATATATGTTTAATTAGAAATAGTAAGCAAAAAAATCTTGTAAATAAACCAACACCACATTAAAAATCGAAGACAATTTTTTATAACATACATAAAAAATAAATAATAGCATTAGGGACAATCAAAAATAACATACATGTAACACAAACGTTTTAAATGAGTGCATGTCATTTTAGGATATCCCAAAACGTACCTGTAATAAAGCCGGTCCTAAAACGGGTACTATAAAACCTTGATACATAAAATCCAATAATTGAACTTTAATCATTTCATGAGCCACCTGCACAACAGCATTGCAAAATTCCAAAGCATTCATGAAAAGTGTTAGTTCAGGAATATCGGTAACATCATCGGGAGTAATACGATGCCAATCATTAGAATTAATTTCAATGGAGTTTGGCAAACGTGAGTAAAGACCGCCTAAGCCGGTAACCAATAGGGGACACATTGAGGAATATTGTGCTATATAAGTGCCAATGTTTGAATTCTTTTGTGATAAAGCCATACATAGTAATAAAGCGTCTCTGGCTTGATGACCCAAGCTGCCTTCCCGATGTACATAAGGTATGAGTAGGGAGAAGATAATAAAACTGTAATTAAATAAATACATTATTTTGTTTAAAAAAACTCAAATATAAATAATAAATTTTAAAAATTTTCCAAAAATAATATTTTTTCTTATATTTTAATATTTGGGCATAATAATTAGCGCTTAATAACAGCTTTATAAAAGAAGTTTTAATACGAAATTGTTTTGGTATACCTGTTATTAAGCTCTCATTATTAGCCATTAAATTTAATCAAAAACGAGTAAAAAGGTTAAAGTCGGGCATGCCGACTATACAATACCCTACACAAGTCTGGTTAAAAGCCAACTAATGTTTGGATCCGAAATTCGAATGGGTTAAAATGGGACTTGTTTCAAAAATTTCTATAATGTGAGTCAGCGAACCAAATTTCATTAAAATATCTTAATATTTGCGACCTGCAGTTTGTAACCAAGCCAATTTTGGGGGGACCCTTATATAGGCACTAGGTCTAAACATGGACCCGTGTTAACCAAAATCAATAGGCTTCGTCCTTGGGCTGATATAGCTCGGTGTACCAAATTTCATAAAAATATCTTAACATTTGCGACCTGCAGCGTATAAACAATATAATTTTGGGGGGACCCTTATATAGGCACTAGGTCTAAACATGGACCGATGTTCACCAAAATCAATAGGCTCCGTCCTTGGGCCAATATAGGTCTGTGTACCAAGTTTCATCAAAATATCTTAATATTTGCGACCTGTAGAGTGCGCACAAGAATGCATGGACAGACGGACGGAGGGACGGACGGACGGACATCGTTAAATCGAAATAAAAAAAAATTCTGAGCCGATCGGTATACTATAAGATGGGTCTAGGACCAATATTTTTTGGTGTTACAAACATCAGCACAAACTTATAATACCCTGACCACGTAGTGGTGTAGGGTATAAATATAGAACCGAATCTTTCAATTTACATCCAAATACCAGTTTTAAATTTTTTCATCACCTTCAAATTTTGAAAACATTACGCTTAATTTTGGGAAACAAGATTTTTCCAAAATTGGAATAAGTTTTCTCAAAATTTAAACGTAGGTAAAAATATTAAAATTCGAAATTAGTATATATGTATGTATTAAGGATCATATGCATAATAGCTTTTAAAATTTATAAGTAACTTATAAAACAAATTTTTCATACAAATTTATTTTATAAACGTGTTATAAGGTTTTAAAATTATTGTACATAAACACTTAAATCTATACAAATAGTAGAGGTTTTATAACATAGAAATATTTTTCTTTCATTTTTGCAGGGTTGGCAGGCAATACCGCTAAAATACCGTTATCGATTCAAACCCATTTCAACTGACTTAAAATACCGTTACCGGAATAACCGAAATACCGTTATCCTTAAAATACCGTTTCCGAGATAATTAAAAAATCCTTAATCCTAAAATACCGATACTGAAATAAATGAAATACTGATACCCTTAAAATACCGTCACCGAAATAAATGAACACCCGTTATCCTGAAAATACCTTCAACGTTATTTTTTTTTCTGCTTTGGATAATTGCACATGGTTATTCAGTATTTTACATAAATTAAGTTAATAAATATCTTGTTTTTATTTTACGAGTAGTTTGTTTTTTTTTTTTGATACCGAAATAAATGAAATAACGATACCCTTAAAATACCATTACCGAAATAATCTCAGCGTTACCCTTACCAACCATGTTTTTTTTTGCCCCTGGTTTTTAAAGCGAAAGAATGATTTGTACCTGTTTTGTTATAAATGACAAACTAGACGTAAAAACTCCAATACACAGTGGGGCGTTTTGTGTAGTTTTCTTTGAAATTATAAGAAACTAATTAAAAAATCTAAAATTTACACAGCAAATAATAATATTTGCAAAAGAAGTTGTAAATTTAACAATGTAATTTCATTAAAGAATGGCGTCAAATCGCTCAAAAAACAATCTCTTTTTCACTTTATATGAAAAAAAATATTATTTTTAATTTTTGTGAACATAAAAGACAACATACTTGCTGGGACTCTGCGTTTCTTGAGCTGAGGAAAAGAAAAATAAATCCAAAAGATGTACATTTTGCATAAGAACCACACAAAGCTGATTAAGTAATATTACAAGACGTTTTTCCAAATCTGGAGGGAAAATTTCACCTTGACTGGAGGCCAAAATTTTCAAAAGTGGTCTTAAAAAAGGCTCATGGCATAATAGCTGATGTCTAGAGTGACTAACCAATAGCTCATATAATTTTAATTGTTCTAAACGAACAGCATTTGCATAACGTCCAGTTGAACAACCCCATTCATATAATTTATCCAGCAGATTTTCACTTAACAAATATTCCAAGCAAGGTGCTGGAGGGGCATTTGAAACATCAGGTAAGGCAATTTTATTACAATGATGCAGTTCTACAAGTAACAGCGTGACCATAAAATCCAAATGTGAGACAACAGCTAAAACATCATCATGGGTAGGTGATTTATTGGGAGCCTCAGCTCTTTGTATAATTTCATATGCCTGTTGCCAATGTTTGCAGAAGCTATCATAACATGCACGCGGATCACAATCTGTAGCTGAATCTATAGGCCGTTGTCTTAATACAGGATTTTGTGTGGAACCCGAACTACTTGTGGTAGTAAATAATGAATTTCCAAAACCAGAGACATTGCCTTGAGTACGTGTTAAACTTTGCCTTACAGGACTTGAACGTAACCAACTCATATTTGTTTATTTTTGGGTTATTAAATAACGATACTTGTTTATATATGTTATGCGTTAATGTGTTTTTAGTTTGCAATTTTAACGTATTGTCCAACTGTAGTTAAATTGTATGTTGTTTTTGTTTTTTATTTGTACAACTACAACAAAATTTTCATTTGTATATCCACAAATAGATAAAGTTATGTTATAATATCTATGAAGTGTGTACAATTTGTTTTGATTTTCTTCTCTGTGTACATATAAATTTATATACATTCATAGAGTACTATAGTGTATTTTAGTTAATCAACTAAGTTTTAGGCGACGTTTCATTTGGAATAAATGGGGACGTAATATTCCGACTGGCTTGTGCTGAATTTATACTTTATTTATTATTTTTTGTTCGTTGTTTTGTTTCTTCTTGTGTTTTTTATATATTTATTTTGTTTGTGATATATTATGACGTGATGCAAATTTGAAGAACTTCTATAATAAAATGATAAGAAATTTGATAATTAAATTAATTATTTTATATAAAAACAAATTCAATTAAATAATGTTCAAATTATAGATTCACTTACTTTGATCTTCTTTACTTTTCTACATTTTCTTCTATGGACTCTTCATGTATTAACTTACTTATGATTTATGTATATCCAAATCCAACTAACATAAGTTTATAAATAACGTACAATTTAGAGAGCAAAAATAAAATCATATAATAATAAAAATGCACTATTAAATTAACCAGAAGAAGAAATATCCCAATATTATCATTTAAGTGTGAAACATCCCTACGGGAAATTTTAACAAACTGTCACCGAACTGGCCCCTTTATATGAAATAGACTGGTACTTTTACATGACGTTGTCATAGGAGGGGGAAATTGACCCCTTGTGACATTTCACAAGAGAAATCCTAGGACAGGTTACTGAACTCTAATAAAAAACAAAGTTCAGGGACCTGTCCTGGGATTTGTCTTGTGACATGTCACAAGGGGTCAATTTCCCCCTCCTATGACAACGCCATGTAAAAGTGACCAGTCTATTTCATATAAAGGGGCCAGTTCGGTGACAGTTTGTTAAAATTTCCCGTAGGGATATTCAACAACAATATTTTAATACGTAGCCGATTAAAAATAACACAGTACAATAAAATAAGAAAAATTGTATGCATCGGGAATGCGACATATCATTTATGATAGACTTTGGATATAAGGTTTAGATATTATGTGTACTAAACCTGATTTGGAGTTTTGTTTTTTTTTCGTGGGACTTGTCGAAAGTGCCCATTAATAATTTTTGTTTGTTTTTTTTTTGTAATGAAAATAAATTTACTGTTCTGCCCCTTCACAGGTGATCGGTCGATCCCCTCCTGACGTCCCTGAGCTAGGCGGTGAAAGTGGGTAATTTTGGGGATTCTCGGTCAGGGGTTTTGCAACATGTGACTTCAGATTCTTGTTAAGAGTCCTAAAATCAGAAAAAAAAATATGTAACACAATTTTCTCCCTCACCCTCCTATCCACCAAAAATGACGTTCGAAAATCGATTTTTTGAAACTTTATACCCGTTTTACCCCTTAAACATTCAAATAGTCACAATTCCTTTGGTTGGTTTTTATATTCCCAGCTAAAAATCGACATACATGTACATGAATCCATACAGGTTAAATGTATGTGCGTGCATGCTCATAAACATGCATTCATGACCATACATGGATACATAAATCTCCATACATGAATCATATATGACCATACGCGTGCATTAACGAAAGTTGAGGTAATATCTACATGTATGATCATGCATGCTCATGCGTGTTCATGTATGTTCATGCATGTACACAAATGTAGATATTACCTCAAATTTCGTTAATGCACACGAATGGTCATATATGATTCATGTATGGAGATTTATGTATCCATGTATGGTCATGAATGCATGTTTATGAGCATGCACGCACATACATTTAACCTGTATGTGTCGATTTTTAGCTGGGTAGTCATAAAACGAGTTATATGCCAAATTCCAATTATCTATCCTGATTAGGTTATAAGAACCACTAAAACCTCATTTTCTCGGAGATTATGATATATTCAAAAAAATTTGACTTCATTAACAAATATCGCGACTATATTGCCATGTTGAACTGCTTATATACACCTGCGGTCACGCACATTTTACCACCGAATTTCGTTTGACAAACGCTTGTTTAAAACGGTATTTTTTGCTGTATCGCACTTATATCAATTTATCTGAGCAAGAAACTTCAAACTAAAAATAAATACGGAATATTGTGAAAAAAAATCATTTATAAATTAGTAGTGATATATTAAACAGATAGATCTAAAAAATGAGTCCAAAATATAAGCGGTTGACTTGAGACCAAAAGGTCATTAGTTTTACATTGGAGGAAGGAGTACCTTGCCGCGAAATTGCAAGGCGGATAGGCTGTATTCAGTCAACCGTGATAAATTTGCTGAAAAAAAAGAAACAGGATGACATATTAAAGAGCAGCAGCAGGAAAAGAACTAGGAGAAAGACATCTGGTCGAACAGATACCGTTATGCACCGAATGAGCCTGAAGAATTGTTTTAAAACTGCCTAACTTTTAGTTAATTGAAAATAGCAAATTGTACTGTAAAATCTGTAGAAAATTTTGCTAAATATTTGTAGACTAAAAATAGCAAAAATAAACTGTTAAATCTACAAAATTTTTGCTATTTTAAAGATAAATTTAGTTGAATGCAAATAGCAGTCTATTCTGCTAAAAACAGCAGAAATATTTGCTAAAAAATTGTAAACTGCTTTACTTTACAAAAGGTTCGATTTTTATTTTCATTTAAAAAAAATCGAAAAAAAACTTCGAAAATTTTAAATTTTGTGGTGGTTTTTTAGGATACTAATTATTTAGCAAAATTTTTTGCTGATTTTAGCAGGTTCATTTGCTATTCTCCATTTACAAAAATTTAGCTCAAATATAACTAAAATTCTGTATATTTAACAGTTTTATTTTTGCTGTTCCTATATTACTAATATATAGCAAAAATAATCTGCTAATTTAGCAGTTTTTTCTGCAGCATTAGAGTTTTAACTAAATTTTTACGGACTTTTTTCTATTAGTGTAATAATATTTTATATAATATTCAAGTAAACAACCAGTAATTTTTTTTATATTCATTAATATTGAAAATATTTTGAAAACCGGGATAAATATATGAAAATCAAAATTATTATTTTATGCATTTCATATGGAAAAAAAGAAAAATACACTTTCGAAATCAATGAAATTTTGTTAAAAACCGTATTTTTATTTATAAAATCCATGTTTAAAAAATTTTGCATGTGACCCAAACATAAACTGAGAAATTTAAAAAATAATGTGAAAAATTAAGTGGTAAGATGTGTGTAACCACAGGTGTATAATGATTTTTATTTGAATGCCAAAAACCTAATAAACTTATTTACAAAAAGTGTAGTTTTTTTGCATTATCAAATTTTATATATAGTCGGCTTGCCTGCAAGTAGTGATATGTGTTTTTTAACAAGGAGAGCGAAAAAACTGATTTATGTTATCCTTTTAATATATTTTATTGACATCATATGCCTTAATGATTCACGACCTGATTTACTAAAATACTGCATTAAAAGAAATCCGGATTTACTCTCTGTTACAGAGCGGTGCTTGGTTTTTTAGAAAAACTACATATAACATGTCTTGAAAGAGCCATTTTTCAAAATATGTTCATACCAGTTCGTACACATAACACCTTTTGTTCATAGAAAACAAATTTATTAACTTAAGGCGGGTATCGACTCTAGGAAAAATTTTGTTATTTTGTTATATTTTTTATATTTTATTTGAATGGAGCATACTTTTCTATATATGTGCTCCGAAAATTTCAATAAAAAATTCGAAGAAATTAAATTTCCACATGTGTTTTTGTAAAATACTCTTGACCTTTTCCTTACTTCTCATCCTGACAAGTATGAAGTAAGAACACTTGCACCTCTCAGCAATTCGAATCATTGTACCATTTCCGCATCTTTTCCGTTATCCGGATTTCGAAACGTTTCGGCAACAGCTGCGAAGCGCTCAATTTTTATTTACGAAAAAGCACGTTGGGCTGAGCTCAACGATTTACGAGTGTTCTAAAGTACTTAAACGTGAAAAGTTTCTTTACGAACGACGCCTTCGTATTAAAGTTCTTTCTGCTCTTAGGGTAGTAAGAGCTTTTGGTCATTCGTTAAAAGAGTAAAGGATAATGCTAGTTCAGCTATCCCAACTCTTATAAAGGATGACCAAATATTCACTGCACCGGTTGATAAAGCTAACATTTTAGCTGAGATGTTTGCAAGAAATTCATTCCTGCCGGAAAGCGATCAACCACTGTCCGAGCTTGAAAGAGTATCGTGTACTATGCCTAAGATATTCTTTCGAAGTCGAGCAGTTAAAAGGGTTCTTGCTGACCTCAACGTAAATAAGTGTACGGGGCCGGATGGTATACCAGCACTGGTGCTGAAACAGTGCTCTTCGACGCTAGCTCGTCCATTGGCCAAACTTTTTTGCGCTTCTTACCATGCGGGAGTTTTCCACTTGTGCTGGAAGGTTGCCAATGTCCAGCCAATCCCTAAAAAGGGTGCAGCTAACAACCCTGAAAATTACCGCCCGATCGCAATATGCTCTGCGCTCTCTAAGGCGATGAAGAGTATGGTTTATTACCATCTTGTGAATTATCTAGAGTCTAACTCACTTCTTAATGACCGACAGTATGGCTTCCGTAGAAATCGTTCTACGGGAGATCTGTTAGCGTTCCTCTCGGAGCGTTGGAGTCGGTCCATCCACCGTTTTGGTGAGAGTAAAGTGGTTGCTCTGGATATTTCAAAGGCCTTTGATCGTGTATGGCACGGGGCGCTTGTATCAAAGCTTATTGCTTTTGGTGTGGGTAATGACTTCGCTCGTTTTATTTCGAGCTTTCTCAGAGATCGCACTATTCGTGTTGTTATAGATGGGATCTCACCTGATGAGTTTCAGCTGAATTCAGGGGTACCGCAGAGTTCTGTTGTTTCTCCATTCCTATTTCTTATCTTTCTCAATGACCTTCTTGGTCAAACTTTCAATCCTATCTACTCTTTTACAGATGACAGCAACATTTGTCATTCATTTTCCTTCGATGGTAGCATCGTCGGAATGTGGGTTGTGTGACTCTATTCTATCGATATTACCATGGGAAGTGTTCTGCTGAGATAAGTGAACTTATCCACAGAGCCCGAGTTTTTATTCGTAATACTCGCCTATCAAGTAGAGCACATCCGTTTGTAGTCGATTGTCCATTGGATCGCACAACGCATTGCAGAGAGAATTCGTTTATCAGTAGCACCAGCCGTATGTGGAATAAACTCCCCGCAGAAGTCTTCCCTGTTACTTACAATATAGAGACATTCAAATCAAATATTCATAAACACTACTCTCTCTTTCCTCCTCCCCATAACCTATTTTCCTAATACCAACACAATGCACTGCGTTAATAGGGGGCATCCCCTGAGTGTTGGTCCAACAAAAAAAAAATATATGTTTTAGTCCCAAAGTAATACTCTATGTGGTAAATTTGTATGTAACACTTTTTGTTTGTATTTTTATTAACTTGTTTTTATTAGAAATCGTATATCTTATACAGGGCAGAATAAAAAGATAAAAACTACATCAAAAGATGTAAGAATTGCACGCAGTTTTCAAAGAAAAGCCAATGACGATTCCTTGATGGATGTTGAAGACACGTCATATGAGGCAGATGCCGATGGCTTAATATAAGTTATAAAAGTACCCAGGTAGAAATTGCCGACGTTACAACAAAAGTTGTACTGGGAGAGCACTGTTTTTACGAAATGCCGGTACTACTTAAAACGTGCTTTGCCAGTACTGTTTTCTGAAAATTAACGAGCTTTTTTTAATTTATTAAAATTAACAATTTTATAAATTTTACGTATTTTTACATCTTTTACACAATTATTTATGTAAGAGAGACATCGCCATTCTTTTCTTGTGAAGTTTCGAAAGAATACATTTGAAGAAATTCCATCAAGTCTCAAGACATTGCCAAAAAAAAAAATAAAAATAATCTGTGATGTACACTAAGAGGACAGTAAAGTTCTAGCAAACTACTAAATTTGTTTTTAAATGTACTGGAATAATACCAAAAAAATAAAATCCCAAGCCTGCGCCAACGTTGGGAAATAACTACGGCCAAGCGTTTATTGGTGTTATCATTTCGACAACATGGCAGTACAGTGAAAGTTAAAAATCCGACGCATTGCCAGTACATGTACTACCGCCTCCAATACCGGGCCAACATTGTGCCGTTTGTATTTTTCTACCTGGGTAATCAATATATATAAAAATGGGGAAAAAAATACGAAATAAATTCAAAAATATACAAAATTATAGCATTTTTATAAAATATATTGAGTAGCATTATGTATCATAATTTATCTACCATCGTTTTTAAGAATATGAGGTTTAATATATCAAATACCCACTAACCGATTCGTCCCAAATTTGGTAGACATGTAGTAAGCTAGAAGATATAATGTTCCTTCATTCAGAATTTTTTGAAATTTTGCTGTTTTCTTAGATTAAAATTAACTTTAGACTTCAAACGCGTTTTTCTCACAACCATGAGTTCAAAATCGGCTGCCACTGTACAGCCAAGGTGGGTTAACCGATTTTGATCCGGTTTTTTTCTTTTGTAGTCAACAAAAAACTGTAGTCCTTATCGTGGCCCTTTTTTTGAATTTCAGTCAAATAAATTTTATATTCCCAAGTAAAATGGTTTTTTCTTGCCTTTTTTGGAATTTTCAAGTTTGTGTGGCAACTTTGTTAAAAAAATTTTAAAAATAAAAATCGGGACACGATAAGGACTAGAGAATTTTTCTGGTATTTAGAATCACTTTACATTTTTATTTTCCAATAATTAATGAAAGCTGTGCAGTGGCAGCCGATTTTGCCTTTTTTAAAAAAGGCTAATAATGAAGTGGCTACCCTGGCTATTTTGATTGGAGAAATTTAAAACTAATATTTTTTGAAAATACTATAATAACTTATATTTTAAATAAAAAAAATAATATAGTAAAAATATTGTTATTTGAATTTTTGACAACCGTTTAAATATGCCCCTTAAAATTCTGTTGTTACAGTATTTACCCCCCTTAAAATTGCGGAATTTTTTTTGCAAATTTTGGTAATTTATTATGAAACATTGCTATGACCTTTTCCCATCTTTCTGATAGCATATGGGTTCCGCGCCATATGAGGCCAAGAACGCATTAAGCGAATTTCGGATACCTTAATCTGAAATGAAGCACATTCCAGTGAGAGAGTTCTGTATCGATCGTAACAAATGGTAGGTGAGGCAAAACTTCCCAATCACTAATTTCTAAATAGTTTTTAACCGGCCTTGCAGCATCGTCGTTGTCATCATGGAATATTACGGCATCATGTTTCCATTTTTCATCGCCAGTAATGATTCGATGCAAAAATGGCTTCTTTTTATGGCGTTCAAGCAGCATTTCGGACATGCAAAATCGTCTTTCAACGTGTCTCGGCTTCAGCTCGTGTGGTATCCATTTCCATTGCTTTTGGATGAATCCTGCTGCTCGCAAACTTTTTGAAATTGCTGCTCGAGTTGTCAAAACCGGTTTCCGAATTATTCGATAAACTGGTTTTTTCCATATTTCCGGGGTTTTTAAACCGGTTTTTTCGTGTCGAATATTTATAAGGTGAAAATTTCTGATAAATTTTCTTCATTCACTTTGTCGTTGCTATGACGTACATACATTAGTGGACTATTATCAAAATACTTAATTTATTTTTTCGAAACAAAAATGTTGAAATTATTTCAAGAGACTGTTTTTTTGCAGAATTCTACATTTTCTCTCTATCTTAAAAACGTTCTAATTTTTTGACAATAAGTTAATTAGGAAGATCTAAAAGTTTGTCCTAAAATGCATATAAGCTGTGTTATTCTGTAAATTTCCTAGTGGGGCGTTTTTGGGCCAAAAGTATTAAAATTAACCCCATATGGATCACGTTACATAAAATAATTATTTTTATCCAGTTGAGATTTTTTTTATCAATTTAATGGCTTTACAATCTCGTAGTCATAATCAATATTAAGTCCAATGGGTCTTTTCTGACCCCAGGCCACTAAGGGTTAAATTTTGTTTAAAGAAATGAAAAGATAATTATAATCTGACCAAATTTGAGTGCTGTTTTTCCAAAAACCGTGTAGAATTTGATGAAAATATTAAAAATTTTGACAAAATGAGCAATTTTTGTAAAATGTCCTGAAAAGCAGTCGCTCCAAACACAAACTCGAGTTATCATTTTTCCAATTTATTTTTTTTCTTTATCAACTATTATGTGGTACAAATAGCAATCGACATCTCCAAATTTGGCATTTTAAAAAATCTTTAAAATTAATTTAAAAAAAATACGTTTTTGCATTTTTATCAAATTTGTGGGTCATTTTGGATTCCAGGCTAAAGTGGGTTAATGATATCCGATGAAGTCAAAATTCCATGTATGAATCATTTTGACTATATTAAATGAATAAATGAAATAAAAAATAATTTTTTTTCGAAATTTCGAATTTTGGGAATTTTTAATAGTAATAAACTTTTTTCCAAAAGGGGCCATTTTCGTCCAACTTTCGGCACGGGTTAACGTTTTCCAAAAAAAAAATCGACTTCTTCCATTTGGGACCATTTCCAATAAAAGTGGGGGGTGTAATGAACGAAAATCGACAAATCGCTATTTTAAGGGACAGTCTAATGTATATATTACTTAACACATGAGACTTTTTGCAGGAATATTTTTTATATGAGTTACATATAGCACTTTTTGCTATCTTCTAAACCCATTAAGATATCGCAAAACCGCTTGGAACATATACAGTTGTGGCCAACCATTTAAGTCAATTCAAGTTTTTTCTAATTTTATTGTTGTTGCCTTTATTTTTAAAGATCAAGTGGCTAAATTCGCCACGAAGACAAGGAGATGGTTCAGAAAATTGTACAGAATTTTAACGTAATGTTTGTTTTTTCATTTTGTCACTTGTTTTAAGTGCGCGTGGCTTTTAACGAAAAATTAGCGATATCAACCTTTTATCAAATTACATAGTAAAATTTAGGTAGTACTGATTGGTTCTGTACAAACTGTATATTTTTTGAAATCCTATAAGATTTCCTTAAGTCTTGCATTATTTTAATCTACAAATAGTCACCAGACTTAAAATTGCAGCACTTTAAACATGACAAATTTTTTCATAACATTCACATTCTCTCTTTCTGCCGACCACTGATGTAAACACTATGACTCTCTTTGCGATTTGTTTATTGTCATTGCGAATCCTTTCGTTCCCCGTTCTGTTTCATTTCGTTCCGCATTCCATTTCGTTCTCTGTTCCATTGCCATTTTCTCGAGTTTCAAATCCCCGTTCTTTCCCGAAAGTGTGTTAAAAAAAAAAAAAAAAAAAAATGGTCGTAAATAAACTCATTACTTTCCTTAATAAAAATGTGTGTTTAAAAACAAAAACAAAATGTGTTTAAAAAAAAAGTGCGCGTAGACAAATTTTTTTTCCCGAAAGTGTTAAAAAAAAGTGGCCGTGGACAAATTTTCTTTCCCAGGAGTGTTTCCAAAAAAAAGTGTTTCCACAAAAAAAAAAACGTATTTCCACAAAAAACAAAACTGTGTTGCCAAAAAAAAAGTTTCCACAAAAAAAAAAGGTTTTCACAAAAAAAGTGTTTCCAAAAAAAAAAAGATTACACAAAAAAAAAAAACAAAATTTCCACAAAAAAAAATGTTTCAACAAAAAAAATGTTTCCACAAAAACAAAAGTGTTTCCACAAAAACAAAAAAAGTTTAATGTCAGTAATGACTCGAAATATCGATTCAAAACCAATGAAATGAAAAATCAATCGTTTTTTAATCCAGCAGCTTAGGGTAAAAAACTGATAACTTTTTTTGATTTGACGCAAAATTATTAGTTGAATCGTCTTTTGACGCATAAATATTAGTTGAATCACCTCTGTTTATGGTTATTTTAAAATATTTTAAACATTTAACTACATTTATTTGAATGAAACCTGATGCAAACAATTGTGGTTACGGAGTTTACATTTGGTTACTTTTTTCGTTTTCTTTCAGAAACGCTTTGTCAGAATTTTTTTTCCGAAACAAAATCGCATGATGCCTACAAGGTGAATCCAAATATGACATTGTTTTTCTTACTCGTTAAATAGTTTGGTGTAAAAATTAGGAACGGAGTTTAAAACATTTTTTCAAATCTTATTAAAGACATCCTTTTTCATCTCGAGAATGTTACATGCTGCAGAAAAGCTTCAAGTCTGTTATACTGGATGATTACTTACAGTCCAACGATCATTTGAGTATAAATAACATTATACTTTTCGCAATATAAATAATAGATAACTCCAAAATTCTGGTATATGCATTTTTATCAAAAATTATGACGAAAAATCGTTACAGAGTTGAAGTCGTGATAGCTAAGATATACGAAAAAGTTTGTAAAATGTATTAATTTTTATTAAAAACGGCACTTTTCCTCTTCATAAAAATTCTTACAGTTAGTGTTTAGCTTTATTGGTTATTAAAATATAAGCTATTAAAGTTAAAAAACCTTATGAGTTACTTGTTACGCAGTTTACATTTGGCCTATAAAATTGGTCACAAATTTTATGTATTAACCAAAAATTGGTCAGATTGTTATAAATTTTGTAAAACAGGTGACAATGCGCTGATATATATCGAAATATGTAACTCAAATGTAATCCATGCATTAGAAATTCGGTGGTTACACGGTTTTTATCACATTTTTTGATATCACCCAAGTGTTTCCAAAAAAAAAAAGAAAATCTTTTACCACAAAAAAAAGTTTCCACAAAAAAAATGTTTCCACAAAAAAAAATTGAGATGAGATAGGATGAGCTGAGATTTGATTAGGTTAATGCTTTAAGTGCTGCCTGGTTGTCATAGTAACGCCAAGGCCTGGTGTTCATAGCAACACGAAAATTTTATATGTAGGGACGCCATATCTCCGGAATATAATTCCGGAGATATGGCGATTTCGTGCAAACTTCACATGAACCATCTACACACCATCCTCAACGTACCCTGATATTTTGGTTGTAATCGGCTGACAGAAATCCGTTGAAAAATAAAAATTTGTATATCGATCACACATTTTATATGGGAAAAACACACCATTGGTTTGTAAATCGGTTGAGTGGTTCTCGAGTTATAAAATGACGACCATATACCAACTAATTTATATAACCCAAAATTTTAATTATTTCTTGTCAATCTCTACCAAAATCTAAGGCAAAATATAGCTATTCAGAAATTTTAGAAGTGCCCATATATTTTATATGTGTTTTCTTTAAAAAAAAAAAAAAATTGATTCCTGTAGGTAGCATTTATAGAATGTTCAGTGTATTTCAAAAATTTCAAATATTTCAAAAATTTCAAATATTTCAGATATTTCAAATATTTCGAAAATTTCAAATATTTCGAAAATTTCAAATATTTCAAAAATTTTGAATATTTCAAATATTTAAAAATATGTATTTCAAAAATGTAGCTAAAGGCTCAATTAGACGTGCCATAACCATAACCATAAAAAACAGCTGTTCAAACCAATTTTATGGGCTACAATGTATTCGGTTATTGGTGACATGCCATAACGCCATTACCGTAACCGTAGATACCAATTGAATTTTGGTTTTCTGCTATGGCGTTATGGTTACGGCTATGGCGATATGGCACGTCTAATTGAACCTTAAGTATTTTACTTAACTACATATTTCATACATTTCAAAATATTTATATTTCAGCTTTGAAATATTAATATTTACTTCAAATTATTTGAAATAAATAAAAATGATTATTATTTACTTAAAATTATTTGAAGTAAATAAAAGACTATTAATATTTCAAAGCTGAAATATTAATATTTTCTTACCTATATGCGTATTTTAGTAAATAAAACAATATGTCTGTTCCCGTACTTTACCGCGGTTAACCAAACTAACCCAAAGGCGTTCCCGTACTCAAAATTGTGTGTAAATTTGAGTACGGGAACGCCTTTGGGTAAGTTTGGGCAACTGCGGTAAAGTACGGGAACAGACATAATATGTACTGCTATTTCAAATTTACAAATATTAATAAGTGGTTATTTCAAAAAAATATTTCAAATAAACTTTTATACATGTCTGATCTCAATGATGTTGAAATTTTTAAGTGTAATGTAAGTGTTAGCTTAAGTTAGCTTTTAAATAGCGCTTATTTGACTTTAATGTTCCACTGCTTTATACTATAGAAAACAGCAACAAAAAACAGATGAAAACTACAAACAGATGCTGGAAATATTCTTCACATTTGTAACAAACACCAAAGAGTATATACATAAGCAACACCTGTATTATTGCCGGAGCACTAAAGTGCCTTTGAACTCAATCAGCAACAAGCAAACATGTATCAATAAATAAAAAATGTAAAGAAGCACTTGTAATGAAAAACTACATCGAGCTATAAATAAATAACTACACTGATAAAAATTTAACACATATGGCCTTGTGACGATTTAGTGTATTAATAAAAAATAATTGTCGCCAAATTGTTTTATTCTTTCAGATAACTTTACACCTACAATTTTAAATAAAACATAACTGATCCACCGCTTACTTGCTAATTATGCAAACAAAATAAAATTAATTAGAAATACAAATAAGTTTGAATTTTTCGATATAATTATCTTGCTCCACCTTCTCTTTTTCTGTTGGTTGCTCGAGTTTAACAAATTAGAGATGGGCGCGTGAGTGATTTTTGACACTCTCAAGAAGAAAAAGACTAACCACACACGAGCAATTTTTTGCTACTCACGCGAATATGGTTAAATGGTTCAAGTTGAGTTTAGTAATTCTCCGAACGGGTTCAAATATTTGCCACAGTTAAAACTCTTTATTAGGATTACAAAGCAATATTGGTTTTGTCGGTCGGACTTATCCCGGGAGTTATTTCGGTTCAATGTCTGAATCTGGACTTCCTTATATCTTCTTCAATAATAATCGCATTTTGACAATATATACATCATTATAAAGATATTTTAAATATCATCATATGTCAAATATGAAATATTTCGGTGTCATATCAATATTTTGGTGTCATATCATACGACACGAAAATATTTCAAATACAATTGAATGAATAGTCAAGCTCGAGTCATAGATTTCCAATAAAAATGCTTTATTTTAAATATATTTCTCCATCAATCGGATGGCATCTCCAGGAAAACTTACGGTGGGTCTCATACTTCAGGTTTAAACTTTAGTTAATAGTTAACCCAAAAATTTGTTGTTGTTTTGTGTACATTTTTTTGACATTTTCTTTTTTTATAGTTAAGTTAAAGTTAAACCTGCAGTATGAGACCCATCGTACTTATTGTTGTACTTATTAGTTCTAAGCTTGATCGTGTGATCGTCTTTTTTTTTTTTTTTTGAAAATGTTTGAAAAACTCATTTGCAAATGCATATTGTATACCACATGAAAGGAATTCCGACTACCTTTCTTATGGCCGAGGTATAGGCAAGCATATATTTAACAAAAAAAAACACTTTTTTTGTTCAGCCCAAAAATATTGGGGGGAAAAAATAGCATAATTGCACCTAAACTCAACTTGTTCCACTAAATTCAAGCAAGAGTTATTTATTCTACTCACGCACGAATCAGGTGCGTGTAGTAACTATGACTCACGATCACGCGTGAATCAAGTGACACACGAACATTTCGAGTCACGCGCCCATTTCTATAACAAATATACAATACAAAGGCGTATGTACGTACTACGTTGTTGTTGTAAATTCAGTTGAACTTCCGCAGATTCATTAAAACAAATTAAACATTGATTTTTTGGCTTTAAAATTAATAACTAATTAAAAATTTAATAGTACACTTTGAATTTAATGTTTATATTGCACATTTTTCATAATTTTACATTTTAAAAACTGATTTATTTAGCAAAATTTGCATTGCAAAAATATTTTATTAAAAAACACACACAGAAAAGAAAGTATGATATAAAACTTAACTATTCACAATAACCCAAAATGACAAGTGACATTTCTAAAAAAACAGAAATGTTATAAAAACAGAAAGAAAATGTCAAAATCAGCTGGAACTAATAAAGCAATTACTAAATAAAACTGCAAATTTTTAAGGAGGGTGTTATTTGATTTAAATATTAATTTTATTATAAAATTCCAAAGATGTCAAATCCCTTTGTTGATCTGGATGACAGTGGAGCTGACGGCGAAATTCTTGAAGGATTTATATGTCCCATATGTCGAGAAGATCTAAAATCTTTAGAATTTCTCCATAACCATTTCGAAAATTCTCATGCTGAAGATGACGACCTAAAATCTCTATTCAAAGAAATGTTAACTAAAGCTAAAAAGAAAATAAATTTTGATCTATCACGTAATTTAGAAAAAAATAGCACAATATCGTCTACAAGTGGTGCCGCAGCCACCACTCGAGAGACTAGTAATTCGCATTCTCGCCTGAATGTCTATAATTTTATGGATCATCAAGAAATAGGCATTGAGAAACCTCTAATAGACTATTTTCAGTCGATAAGAAATCCTCGTCTAGAACGTTACGCTAGTGAAACTAATAAGCTGATAATAAGACTTCATAAACTTTTAAAGGATATGCCCACAGATGCAGTATTAAGAAAACAACACGAACAAAATGTAAATTTAAATCCCTAACATTAAATTTTGTATGCAACTAATTCTAATCATCACTATAGATTGTCCCCTGGCTAGATGGTAGCTCTGTTAAGCTGTGTCCCAATTGTGCAAAAAGTTTTCACATTGCCAGACGTCAACATCATTGCCGTTTGTGTGGCAGTATTATGTGCCATGATTGTTCCAAATTTTTACCTATTGAAATTGCATGTAAGTAAAGTTAAGTTTACTTTTCATAGTTAATATTGTGGCTTAAATTGGTGGATTGAAATTAATAACTCTGCTAGGAGGGAAAGTAGGCTTTTATCTGAATTCCATAGCTGATAGTCAAGTTGGTTTATATTTTGACAAATCATGAAGATCGCGTCCGAAGATTAAAATTCGGATTCAGTGACTACATTTAGTGTAATAGCAGGGAGGCTAGCGGCAGCCGCTCTAAGAATATGTGCGTTCCCGTACGTTACCGCGGGTACCCGCGGGAACCCAAAACAGCCCCCACAACAACAATATACACGCAATTTTGAGTACGGGAACGTCTTTGGGCTAGTTTGTGTAACTTCGGTAAAGTACGGGAACAGACATAATGTTTGTATATGTCTGTTTGATCACTTCTGAAAGTATTCATATAGAGACAATCTGACAATAAAAATATAAACAATAATACAATTTAATGGAAAATCACTGAAGCATGTCCATAAAAAAGCAGAAACTGGATCTAGTCTGATTTGTAAATTTAATGTGTTTATAACTTTTGAGGAAAATCTTTATTCTTCTTCTTAACCTCAAACCTACTAAAATTTTTTTGATTCGCGAACTAAATCTTGATATTTTTGATTTAGTTTGCGAATTATCTTTTTATTTTTTGCTTCGTATATTTAAATTTCTTTTTTATGATTTGCGAATAAACTTTAGTCTAATATGTCTGTAAGAACATATAGGTAACATTGGCTAAAACTATTACTATAAAAAATAGATAATATTTCACAAACTACTATATTATGGAAATAACTGATATTAATCCACTACATAACATTACATTAGCTGTTTTCTATAAAGAAAATAAGATTTTCCTTAAAAAAGTCATACTACGTACATGATTCAAAAATAAAGCCTTTCATTATTAAAAATAAAAACTTTACAGATATAGATAAATTGGGCGAAAAAAATATAACTATTAATTTTTCAAACTAGTTATTTAGTTATATTTATTTCCAAATTTATCTATATCTGTAAACTTTTTATTTTTAATAGTAAAAGGCTTTATTTTTGAATCATGTAGGTTGATAAATAGCATCCGGTTTCTAATTTGTTTATTTTTACTAGCACACGCTGTAAAATTGCTTATTTAAAAATTTTATTTGTACATTATTGTTTTCTTCTACTGAACGGTAG
Source organism: Leucophora obtusa (assembly GCA_949987735.1). Lineage (NCBI taxonomy): Eukaryota > Metazoa > Arthropoda > Insecta > Diptera > Anthomyiidae > Leucophora > Leucophora obtusa. The sequence goes on from OX465297.1 coordinate 218,081,796, forward strand.
AATTCAGTGAACTTATTTTATTTTTTTTTTTTTTCAATTCAGTGAACTTATTTTATTTTTTTTTTTTCAATTCAGTGAACTTATTTTATTTTTTTCAATTAAGTGAACTTATTACTTTTTTTTTTAATTCACTGAACGTAATTTTATTTTTTTTTAATTCACTGAACGTAATTTTATTTTTTTGAATTCACTGAACGAAAATGAAATTGAACGATTTCAGTAGTGAATTCCGTTCGATTTATAAAATTAAACGCGTTCACCTGTGAATTAATTCATTTGATTTAATAAAAAGAACTATTGCATTTGAATTAATTCTTTGAATTTGTTGTTTGATGAACGCGTTCAGTTGAACGAATTCAGTGAGTTACTTAAGAAAAGGAATTCATTCAATTCTAGAGAAAATTGAATTCGATTGGTAGTGAATTCATTTAAAAAGGAATTCATTCTTCAAAGCTCTGGTTAATGTGTCGTGTTGACATTCGTGCAATTTGTGTTATCAAAATTTTATGTTTAAAATAGTGCTACAAATAAGTCATTATTGCTAATGCATTATTTTTTATTTTGAAATAATGGAAAAAGTATTTTGTTATTAGTAACTCATTATTATATCTTTTAAAATAATGCATAAAGTAAGTCCGTGTCATTATTGGTAGTCTAAAAAACCATATGTCATTACTAGGAAAGAAGAAGAGCATGTTTTTTATTTGAAAAGATAGAACAAGTTAGGTTGAATACAAGTTCTGTAGTGGGATTCTCTAACTTTTTAACGACAAAATTCGGTTGTTAAGTTGTCAGTTTACTATGAAAACTTGTCAATTTAACTACCAAATTTTGTCGTTAAAAAGTTACAGAATTGCCCCTCTGATCTTAAAAAAATAAGAATTTTAAGCTATATTTTTTTTTTGCTTATTTCATCTAATTTTGCTTGTTTTTGCTTATTTTGTAAATATTGGCTTATTTTTTCTATTTTCTTTGAAAATTAAGCTTATTTTAAGTTTTTTATGCGAAAATAGAGCATATTTCAGCTTTTTTTTTCATAAAATCGGTAGTTTTAAGAATTATTTTAGGTCGACATAAATTTTTTTATTTAAAATTTATTTTAAATTAAAATTTTTTTTGTTAAAATAAACTTTTTATTTTTCCAACCTGAATTGTAAGAGTACAATCATGACAATGACGATTTCCTTATGCAAAATTTAAATCCGGATAGGGACATGCCTTAAACAGATTATTTTTCACAATTTTTTAAATAATTTTTGGGATTTTAGCATATTTAATTCCTTTAGTGCAATTAATGTATTTCTCAATGAAAATAGATTTAAGAATGTCACAACTTTGTCTGATTCCTGAAGTTCCAAGAAATGTAGCATTGTATTAAATAAAATAATTTAATTTTTATGAATATTTTAATAAAGAAATAATGAAGTTTAAGGTCTTATTTTTGCATTTTAACTGCTTATTTTACCGTTTTTTCGAGCTTGTTTTAAGAGCTTAAAACATTGCTTTTAGAGCTATTTTTGGTTGCCCTAGTCATTACCGTTTGTACACTGTGTTACTGAGCCAAGTACGCGAACGTACTATTAATAGATGTCACGACGCAGCTAAAAATAATTTTGCCCCGCTATTAAAAAAACGCGCTAGATTAACGTGAAAAACTTTAAGTTGGCAACAGTGATCAAAATCAAGCAAAAAGTAGAAAGCAAAAAAGAAAACAACAGAGCATCGAGTTGTAGTTTTAGGATAAATAAATAAGTTTAAAGTATGGTTTGTATTGCCAAAATATAGCAAAGTAATATATTGTACAACAATCTTTTAAATAAATGAATACTATAATAAAATTAGAAATAAAAATTGTATAATAATTAAGTACAATAAAGTAAGACGGTAGATAAAGAAAACTAAGATAACGTGGCATAAAAGGAGAAATACCAGTAACACTGCTGATACCTAAAATCCGAATCTCACAAATGATAAAAAATAATAAATCCATGCAAGAGTTTTAAGTAAAAAAATTGTTCTGCCACTTTTTGTTTTAAGACATATTTTGAAAAAAATGACTGAAGAAACTTTTGTTTTATGGATGCTGGTCATTGTCATGTTGGTGGGTTCTTATATGGCCGGTAGTATACCACTGGTAATGAAATTAAGTGAGAAAAAACTTAAACTTGTTACAGTTCTTGGTGCCGGCTTATTAGTGGGCACGGCCTTAACTGTCATTATACCCGAAGGTATACGTTCATTGTATATGGATGAGGAAAAACCAGCAGTAGTTGTAACAAAAGCAACGGAAAATGTCGATATTGCACATTCCTTACATACTCATGATGACAATAAAGATCATTCTCGTACAATAGGTTTATCACTGGTTTTGGGATTTGTTTTTATGATGTTAGTTGATCAAATTTCACAAAAACGACAAAAGGCATCTTCACCAAATGACAAAAATATAACGGCTACCTTAGGTTTAGTTGTACATGCTGCCGCTGATGGAGTAGCTCTTGGTGCTGCCGCCACTACCAGTCATCAAGATGTCGAAATTATTGTATTTCTAGCAATTATGCTGCATAAAGCTCCAGCAGCCTTTGGCCTCGTTAGCTTTTTGTTACATGAAAAAATCGAACGTCAACAAATACGCAAACATTTGGCCATATTCTCCTTATCGGCACCTCTACTAACACTACTCACCTACTTTGGTATTGGACAAGAACAAAAGGAAACCTTAAACTCAGTAAATGCTACTGGTATTGCTATGCTCTTTTCAGCCGGTACATTCCTGTATGTAGCGACTGTTCACGTTTTACCCGAACTAACGCAAGGAGGTCATTCTCACTCATCCCATTCATCTCAGCATCAGTATCGGCTTTTAGAGGATGCTTCTACTACTGATGCTCAAACACAAAATCCATTACCTAACGGACTAAGTTACAGTGAACTAATAATTATGATTTTTGGAGCGTTATTACCATTAGTAATAACTATGGGACATCATCATTAATTAAATATAATAGGGGTTTTCATAAAACCTCGTATTCTACTCGTAAACGGTGTAAACCTGGTATGTTTATGAGTTTAATGTCAAACTACATGCATAAAAATTATGGTTTGTATTTATACAAGGCTTACAAGGAATTTACGAGTTTATATGAAAACCCTTAATATTTATTAAGTTGTAAATATATATATAAGTTTATCATTATGAAAAGAAAAATAAAAAAAATGTTTGTTACAAAAAACCGTAATCAAAATGTAGAATGTTTTTTTAATTCTTAATTTTATTTTACGGAAATTTCCAGTAATATGTACTAAAAATCCTCTAGAGATCTGCGATGAAATTTCCGATATTGAAGTTACTATAGGTTTTTCTTTTTACAACCAAAAAACCAGGTTCTTTTACTGGTTCTGTCTGACATTTTTTTTGTATTTAGTGGGTTAAATTTTTATTTTAGGGGTTTTCATATAAACTCGTATTCTACTCGTAAACCTTGTATACCTGGTATATTTATGAGTTTAGTGTTAAACTCCATACATAAAAAATATGGTTTGTATTTATACAAGGTTTACAAGGAACTTACGAGTTTATATGAAAACCCCTATTATGTCTTTCATATTTTGTGTATTTATGCGATAAATTTTTAATATTTATTAAATAATATGGATTTAAATATTATGGATGTTGTTGGTTTAAGTGAGACATGGCTTAAACCTGATATATTGTCCGATAGTGTTAATATTCCGGGATATGATATTTGTAGAAGTGATCGCCCAAAGCCTAAAAGGGCTGGTGGACTAGCTTTACTTATTTCGAAGAGGATTGAATATAAGGTAGTTTTTAAGTCTGATAGGTATGGGGAATCAGAATCTATATTCGCTGAAGTGGTCCTTCGTGGCATGAAAATTTTAATTGGTGTGAGTTACTTGCCTAATGGTAATTTAAATGTTTTTGAGGAATCTATGGGAGATGTTCTTTTTGAATATGCAAATGTTTGCATTATGGGTGATTTTAATAAGAATATGTTTTTGTAGTAGGAAATCTAATTTGGTTCGGCTAATGTGTAGTAGGACTTAGTGTGGCATCACAACTCAGCCCCCACTCATTATGATATTAATAAGGATTCTGCGTCCCTTATAGATTATTTTCTAATGAGTCCCTCTCTTGTTGTGAGTACTTCTGGTCAAATGCAGTGTCCAGGAGTATCACACCATTCACTAATTTTTATTTCTATCGATATTCCGAAACATACTTCCCAACAATATGTCTGTTCCCGTATTTTACCGCGGTTACTCAAACTAGCCCAAAGGCGTTTCCGTACTCAAAATTGTGTGTAAATTGTTGTTGTTTGGGCTGTTTTGGGTTCCCGCGGGTACCCACGGTAACGTACGGGAACGCACATATTATTTTAACAAGGGCATGTCCATCGAGGTAACTCCTTACCTAGTAATATGTTAAAATACTTTTTTTTTTCTTAAAATTTCATCTTGTTTCATATTGAGTATTAAATTACAAACTACATAATTTTAACAAAAAATTTTGGAAAATTTTTTTATAAGTTTTGGTTATAAAAATAAGCTTTTTGTAAGCTCTTACTTTTCTATTACTAGACCTATTATTTTAACAAGTTATTCTGAACTTAAAATAATACGTTTCTCTTAAAATTTTTTTTATTGAATATTAAGTTAAAAATTACATATTTTTACCAAAAAAATTTTGAAATTTTTTTTTACAAGTTTTTGTTATAAAAATAAGCATTTTGTAATGAAGAGGGTAAGCTCTTACTTTTCTATTATTTTAACAAGGGCATGTCCATCGATGTAACTCCTTAAATAGTAACATGTATTTCTGAACTTAAAGGTAAGGAGTTTTTAAAAACATTTTGTTTAATACTGAATTTAGACTGAGCAAAAACTACCTAGTTTTCGTATAAAGCTAGTTTTTGTTTGTTTTTTATATATGCGATTTGACAAGTAAAAACTAACAAGAGCCAAAAAACTACGTAGTTTTCATACAAAACTAGTTCCCAGCAAACATGACAATACGAATACGATTCCCCAATCGTATTGCCTGGAAGAAAAATTTTATTGCGGCAACAATAGTCTTCGTATTGCGGAATATACCCCATTTGGTAGAAAACGTGTCCCGAATGCAATACTTCTCAGCAATACGAAAGCTATTCTTTTGGAAGATAAATATGCGATATTGCTTTATTATCATCTAGAAGATATAAAAAAGTAACATAAATATCGCCGATTTATCTTCTGAATTCTTCTAAAATAGAATTTCTGAATTTTTTTTTTTATATACTTTTGTACTTTTGTCTTGTCTGTATGGACGCTTTTAAATGTCGTTACTATTAAAATTATGACTTTGTTTTATGACTTGAACTATAAAAGAATTATATTCTTATTGTTCTAATAATGAAATAAATAAATAATAATAATAATATATTAGCTGTGTTTTTGTGGGAAGCTATCAACGTCGCCTTATGTCATTCTCATAAAATTTGATATTAGTCAGAGTTCAGTGTTAACTCTTAACGTTACTAATGTCAGATTTGTATGGGAATGACATAAACCAACGTTGAAAGCTTACCGTACAAACACAGCTATTAACAGGTAATATGCATAGTAGTACCCATATATTACCAAGTTATTGCTGGGAGTGTCTACAAGCTTGCAAATTGTTGCAAAGTTTTATTTTGTTGTCAATATCGAAACTATACATAGGTTTATACTGAGTAATTCTTACAGAACCTGATTGAGAAAAGTATACGAATGAACCTATTTTTTTTTGAAATAGACTTATTATACTTAGGGCTGGTATCTTATCTCCAATGCTTAGTTTACTTTAATCATTGATTTAGAAATCATTGATTAGCCCTTAAACTTACTTAAAATAATATCGGTAACTTACAAAAATTTAATCAACGATTTGTTAATTTTAGATATTTTCATTTGACAATACGAATAAGAAATAAAAGAAAATAAAAAAGTTTGGAAACTCGCGAAATAAGAGTTTTTTATTGAATTTTTCGCATGATACGGGGTCATAAAATTATAAAATAGATGCCCAAATTGTTGTTTTAAAAATCATCAATCGCTAAATGCCACAAATAAGAAGTGTCTTTTTGCATGCTACATGCATATCTTAATTTTTTCATTGGGTAAGTGTGTATAATTATAAATTTATTTTTAGTCCAGGAAGGTGTTATTAAAAATATTTATGAAGGACAAGATGATTTTTGATGTTTTTGATACATTCAATACAAATTTCAAAGTCAGAATTTATTAGAAAACTAGGTTCAAAGGAAAAGTAACATAACTATGCCTCTATATTATTTGTTATTATTTCTGGATCAAATTTAATATACACATACAGTGACATTTCCCAAAGCAGTAAATTTTTACAAACCGCGAAACTTAAACGCTTGATTTTCTTGATTCTATTTTTAAGATATCTTCCAACAATTTTCTGTAAAAATCAAAAATCTTCTGAAGAGTCATGTCTGTGAAATTTTGTGTTAATTGAAAAAATTAGAATTTTCTAATTTTTTGGAAAATAAAAGATATGAATCCAAAAATTGTCCTCGGAGGAAAAAAAATACGGCGTACATAAAAATAGTACTGCAGGAAATATTTAACTCGTCTAAACAACTACCATAGAATCTAAGCAGTATGCATAAATCTTAACCTCTGTTAACTGACCCTGTCCGACATTTCAACAATTTTTAATAAAATGTAGATTAAGTTTTATGGTTAAATTTTATTAAATAGTAAAAATTGGTTCAATAAATAAGCAAAATAAGAAAAATTTAATAAAAAACTATACTCATTAACTGCAATTTAAGATATTGCAGGAGTACGTGAAGTATGTCTTATATCTTTATATAGCATAATTAAAAAAATTATTGTGAGACACCTTAAACACATTTTTTGGTTAAATTTTCCTTCCACGAATCATGGTTTATTTGTGCTAAATAAAGATCAAAATTATGACCAATTCTAATAAACAATTCGTACAGAATCCAATATTATGTCATATTATTAAAATTTCCCCCAAATATTTTCTTAATTCCAATTGGTATTTTTGGAGAAGATATATGTGCAAGTTACTAAAGATGTTCATTATTTAGATAGAAAATAAAGATGTTGTACGGTGTTTATTTACAAATTAATTGGTCTACGTAAACCTTTTTAAAAAGTTACCAACATTGGAAAAAAATGTTAATACTAACATGAATTGTAGGGTGGAAATTCTACGTTTAAGGTCTTAATCACAGAAATTTCTGTAATTAAATTTAAGCAATGTTTAGAGTAAAATCAGAGATTAAAATTTGATGAGTTACTGTAATTAAGTCCTAAACAATGATTTTCTTCTTAATCAATGTTTAATATCACATAAGATACCAGGCCTTATAAAATAAGTGGTTATTTATATGTTTTAATTTTTTTTTACTTAACCCTTAAATACATGATCTCTTTGATTTTAACCATTTTTTTATATATGATTTCTAAAGGCGTGTACATTTCAAGAAAAATGCAAAAAAAAATTTATTTTAAAAAAAGGTGATTTTTATTGAAAACAAATTTTTTTGAATATTACACTTTAAAAAAAAAACGCGTGTTTTAGATTTTTCACAAATATACAGAGCAAAACCAAGATTTTTACTCTAACTGTTTAAAAATTCTGCTCTAAACTATAGGAACAATATGTACAGAAGGGGCCCCTAATGCCCAAAAATGCAGTTTTGTGCATCAATTTGGTTTTTTATTAAAAAACCAGTATGTTACCAAATGGCTACACCATAAAAACATAAAACAACATATGATTAATAAAAGCTGCTACAAAAAAAAAAAAATAATTTAAATGAAAATAATAATAAAAAATAAATTATAATAAAAATAAATAATTTTTATATTTGAAGCTTTTTATTTGGTAAGCTGTAGCAGATAGCGTAAATAGGACTTTAATTTTGAATCACCAATATTTTCCACTAATTATACCCTACACCACTATGTGGTCAGGGTATTATAAGTTTGTGCTGATGTTTGTAACACCAAAAAATATTGGTCGTAGACCCACCTTATAGTATACCGATCGGTTCAGAATTTTTTTTTATTTCGATTTAACGATGTCCGTCTGTCCGTCCGTCCGTCCGTCCCTCCGTCCGTCCGTCCGTCCGTCTGTCTGTCTGTCCATGCAATCTTGTACGCACTCTACAGGTCGCACCTATTAAGATATTTCGATGAAATTTGGTACGCAGACCTATGTTGGCCCAAGGACGAACAAGTTTGATTTTTTTGAACATCGGTCCATGTTTAGACCTAGTGCCCATATAAGGGTCCTACCAAAATTATATTGTTTATACGCTGCAGGTCGTAAATATTAAGATATTTGGACGAAATTTGGTACACAGACCTATGTTAGCCCAATAACGCAGCCCATTGATTTTGGTGAACATCGGTCCATGTTTAGACCTAGTGCCCATATAAGGGTCCTACCAAAATTATACTGTTTATACGCTGCAGGTCGTAAATATTAAGATATTTTGATGAAATTTGGTACACAGCCCTACATTGGCCCAATAACGCAGCCTATTGATTTTGGTGAACATCGGTCCATGTTTAGACCTAGTGCCCATATAAGGGTCCTACCAAAATTATACTGTTTATACGCTGCAGGTCGTAAATATTAAGATATTTTGATGAAATTTGGTACACAGACCTATATTGGCCCAATAACGCAGCCTATTGATTTTGGTGAACATCGGTCCATGTTTAGACCTAGTGCCCATATCAGGGTCCTACCAAAATTATACTGTTTATACGCTGCAGGTCGTAAATATTAAGATATTTTGATGAAATTTGCTACACAGATCTACATTGGCCCAATAACGCAGCCTATTGATTTTGGTGAACATCGGTCCATGTTTAGACCTAGTGCCCATATAAGGGTCCTACCAAAATTATATTGTTTATACGCTGCAGGTCGTAAATATCAAGATATTTTAACGAAATTTGGTACACAGACCTATGTTAGCCCAATACCGCAGCCTATTGATTTTGGTGAATATCGGTCCATGTTTAGACCTAGTGCCCATATAAGGGTCCTACCAAAATTATACTGTTTATACGCTGCAGGTCGTAAATATTAAGATATTTTGATGAAATTTGGTACACAGACCTATTTTGGCCCAATAACGCAGCCTATTGATTTTGGTGAACATCGGTCCATGTTTATACCTAGTGCCCATATAAGGGTCCTACCAAAATTATACTGTTTATACGCTGCAGGTCGTAAATATTAAGATATTTTGATGAAATTTGGTACACAGACCTATTTTGGCCCAATAACGCAGCCTATTGATTTTGGTGAACATCGGTCCATGTTTAGAACTAGTGCCCATATAAGGGTCCCCCCAAAATTGGCTTGGTTACAAACTGCAGGTCGCAAATATTAAGATATTTTAATGAAATTTGGTGCGCTGACTCACATTATAAAAAATTTTGACACAAGCCCCATTTTAACCTATTCGAATTTCGGATCCAAACAATACACCAGAGTGGTGTAGGGTATTGTATAGTCGGCATGCCCGACTTTAACCTTTTTACTCGTTTTTTTTTATATTTTTATTAAAATTTTAAAAATCACTTTTTAAATTTTAAAATAGCCCTACGGGAAATTTTAACAAACTGACACCGAATTGGCCCCTTTATATGAAATAAACTGGTCACTTTTACATGGCGTTGTCATAGGAGGGGGAAATTGACCCCTTGCGATATGTCACAAGACAAATACTGGGACAGGTTATTGAACTCTCATAAAAAACAAAGTTCAGGGACCTGTCCTGGGATTTGTCTTGTGATATGTCGCAAGGGGTCAATTTCCCCCTCCTATGACAACGCCATGTAAAAGTGACCAGTCTATTTCATATAAAGGGGCCAGTTCGGTGACAGTTTGTTAAAATTTCCCGTAGGGAGCTTATAAAACAAATTTTTCCTACAACATTCATGTTACAAACGGTTATAAGGTTTTCAAATTATTATGCGTAAACACTTATAAATAAAAAATGTATTTCTAGTGGAGTTAGCCAGTCTTACAATAACACACACGGAACCTGTTAAACAAGTGACCACCAATTCCTCCACCTCGTCAAATTCACAACAAAGCGGTATACGTGCATGTGACCATTGCTTATGGCTACTAGAGACACGTCGAGAAATGCACGAGAGTCGTAAATGTTGTCCACCAATTACACAAATGTACAGTGATATACAACAATTGCGTAAAAATGTTATGCCTGAAATCGAAATGTATTTGAAAATAGTTGGCAGCCTTTATGAAGGAGAATCCATATTCACCTTAAACGATGCCAGTGCATTGCGTGGTAAAATAGGGCAAGTGGCCGAAGCTATAGATATTTTAAGTAAACGAATATTGGTCATATCATGTGAACCAGGAACTCGAGAAGAAAGTCTTAAGAAAGCTATACGATTGTCGTGCATACAACTAATCAAAGAGAAAATGCTCTCACTGCCACCATTACCTAAAGAAGAAGAGATACGTAAGATACAAGAACGTAAACGTATGGAAGCGGAACTACGTATAGCTACTGAACGAAGACATGCAATGGAAGCTTATGAAAGATACGGCTTAGCAGCAACATCGAATTCTGAACATAGTTTAAGAGGTGGTGACTATGCTCAAGGGGTAAATTTGTTTGTGACGTGTCTTAATACTTTAATATTGATTTTTTAATACTTTTAGTCTGACTTACGCTCTTTAGATAATTGGACAGCTCATCCAATTAGAACAGCTGGTATAGTACACAGTGATGACCCCTTAGTGGAACAAATAAATATTATTAAAGGTTATATAAAACAAGCAAGACAAGATATGAATTTTGATGTTGTTGAAACTTTGGAACTGAATTTAAGAGAATTACAAAAAGAATTCTATGAACGCCAAAGATCAATTAGTCTAACTAACACTACACAAAATGATACGAAAGAAACTAAATAAAATTGAAAAATCACAAATAGACACATTCCCTGTTATCCTGTTATAATCTGCTTAAAATTGGATGCTTATGATTATTTACTGAAATTTTGTATTATAAAATTTATTATCAATTGCATACTTCATAATAAAAGCATATTTTAGGAAATAAAAAAGAATATGTATTTATTATATTTTATAAGTATATGCTTATTTTAAATGTGCTATTACACTTCATATCTTCTGTTTTAATAATTAATAATTTATTTTTATAATAAATGCCATAAATATAAATTTTATTTATAATAACTGGACTGTGTTTATGTATTCGCTTTTATGCTATCATTTTAAGCTTTGAGCCCACAGATGTTAATCAAACCTTCTACTTTTGCGACATAAGCGTTGGTTGCATCAGCAGTTGACATACCCTTGCGATTATTCCATGCTTCCCATTTTGCTTTATTTTTGAAATCCAAAAAACCAGGTTTTGCTACAAAATAAAATAGATTATGTATAATAAAATGTATTAAGCTGTCATAATAATACAAAGGTTTTTGCTTTAAGAGGGTATTAACAAAAAATGTTGAACTTTTTAAACAAATTACATGTAAATACCAACAATAAGTCTACTATAAGTCTATACTAGCCCCCGTATTCATAAAAGTTAGTAGCTCCTTATACACAGAGCTTCTAAAAAATTCAATCGCTCATGCGATTTTCCAATTTGCTTGACTATGGAATCATTGAATTGTCAAACTACAATTTTATTCATCGATCGAATTCTTAATTGATTTCGATTTAATTGAAGACTTCAATCATTTTTAATAATTCAATTTGTTCAATCAGTGAATTTAATCTAGGGATGCCAATTCGAGTCCCGAAATCCCGAGACTGTTCAATAAAAAATGAGTCCCGAATCCCGAGATTTTTACAATTACAAATATACAGTAGTGGACTAAAGTGGATACATATTTGAATATTTTTAAATCTGTATTAATAACTTTTGTTCAATTTGTGATATCCAAGTGTAGTTTTTCCAGTTTTTGAAGTGGCCAGGTCAGAGCCCCGATTTGAATCCCATCGAGAATTGGTGGGCAATTGTCAAAAGAAGACTCTCCCAATGCGAACGAGCACCGACCAACTTAGATGATCTTTGGTGAAGAGTTTCAGCGGAATGGGCTAATATTCCACCTCAAACTATGAAAAATCTCGTGGAAAGCATTCCTTCTCGCATAAAATCTGTTTTAAAGAACAAAGAACTTTCGACAAAATATTGAAGAACTTGCCGAAAATTTCAAATATGAACAATACTGGATAAAAGCGGTCATAATTTGCAATTATTTTTTTCATTAACTTCTTAATGATATAGTCTACTGTATTTAGGTTTTTCATGAAGAAGAATGTTTTAGTTTTATGCTTTAAAAAAAAATCATTTAAATTTCTAAATAAAATAAAAATTATAACAAATTTCGAAAAATGTACACTACTGTATATGATAATTTGTCCAAAATTGCAACACTGTTAATATTTTTAAACCGTTTTTGTTACAATATAATTATACCCTACACCACTACGTAGAGAGGGTATTATAAGTTTGTGCTGATCTTTATAACACCAAAAACTATTGGTCCTAGACCCACCTTATAATATACCGATCGGCTCAGAATCAATTTTTATTTCGATTTAACGACGTCCGTCCGTCTGTCTGTCCATGTATTCTTGTGCGCACTCTACAGGAGATATTTCAATGAAATTTGGTACACAGACCTTGTTGACCCAAGAACGAAGCCTATTGATTTTTGTTGAAATCGGTCCATGTTTAAACCTCTTGCCCATGTAAGGGTACCCCCCAAAATTGGCTTGTTTACTCACTGCAGGTCGCAAATACGAAGATATTTCAATGAAATTTGATTCGCTAACTCACATGGTCCCGAGAACAAAGCCGATAGATTCTAGATAGAATCGGTCCATATTTGACCTATCGCCCATATTATTTTATAGAAAATTTTGATACAAGTCCCATTTTAACCCATTCGAATTTCGGTTTTAAACAGACTGGTGTAGGGTATTGTATAGTCGGCAAGCCCGCCTTAAACCTTTTTACTCGTTTTACATAAATAATTGTCCAGTATTTCTCATTATATTTCATAAATCATCGAATAAAGTTCAAAATAAAAAGTTGTATTTCAGAAACTTTCATTTAAGCTGCTAAGCCTAAAAACAGGGTTGAAAAAGCTACGACTAAAGTAGCAGCAGTAACTAAAAATGACGATTATTGTAGTAAAAAAAACAACAAAACTAAAAGTCATCACATCGCTACTACTACCACTATGCAAACTTTTCTGTAGCTCAGCAGTAGCACATAGCTTTGTTTTGAAATTGAAAACCACCACAGCATCAATCGATGTGTCTGCTACTAAATTCAATAAGTAGCAGCCAAATACACAAGACTCCCAAATTACTACTCAGCTACTACTACCACTACACAAAAATTTTGTTAGCTAAGCAGTAGCACACATCTTTGTTTTGAAATTGAAAACTACCGCAGCACCAATCGTCTACTTACAAATTAAGCAAGAGCAGTAGCAGCCAAACACACATGACTCCCAAATTACTACTCAGCAGAGTAGTCATAGAAATATTTTTAGTTGTTTAAAAATGAATTATTTGTTTGGTTTTTCCAGTACTGTGTGTGTGTATGTATGTATTTTATATTGTTTTTGTTAAACAGAATAGCGCATGAAGATGCTAATTTGCCGTTTTGGAATATTCGATTGATTTTATGATTTATATTTTGTATTTTAAATTTTTTATTTTATACTATATTATATATTTTTTAACTCACCCCTAATTATGAATAATTTGTAATTTCTTTTCATTACGTAGGCCATATGCGAGGTGGGTAAATTTGTTCTAAACTAAATACAAATAGAGAAAAGGGTTTAAAATTTCTTTAAAAATTGTTTTAAAAAATGTTCTACATTTAAAGAAACTTCTACATTTAAAGAAACCTGAATTTAGTTTGGAATTAGTTTAGCCAGTCCGCACCCACCCGTGGTACCAACAGAGCTTCGAAGAATTAATTCCCTAATTCCCTTTTTTTGAACTGAATTTATATTTTGGGAATGAATTCCCTCACCAAACTTAAGGAATTGAATGAATTCCTTTTTTTTCATTCGATTTATATTAAAGGAATTCATTCATTTATTTCTAATGCCTTCATAAAATTTTATGAATTCATTCAACAAGGAATTCATTCAATTCTAGTTAATTCAACTTTTGGTAAAGGAATTCATTTAATTCTAGTTAATTCAACTTTTGGCTAAGGAATTCATTCAACTGTGCACTTAATTCAACTTTTGATCAAGGAATTCATTCAATTCTAGTTAATTCAACTTTTGGTCAAGGAATTCATTCAATTCTAGTTAAATCAACTTTTGGTCAAGGAATTCATTCAAGTTCAACTTTTGGTCAAGGAATTCATTCAATTCTAGTTAATTCAACTTTTAAATTTACGAAAAAAATTTAATTCCTTAGGGAATTAAACGAAATAAATTTAATTCCTTGACTAAAAGTTGAATTAACTAGAATTGAATGAATTCCTTGACCAAAAGTTGAACTTGAATGAATTCCTTGACCAAAAGTTGATTTAACTAGAATTGAATGAATTCCTTGACCAAAAGTTGAATTAACTAGAATTGAATGAATTCCTTGATTAAAAGTTGAATTAAGTGCACAGTTGAATGAATTCCTTAGCCAAAAGTTGAATTAACTAGAATTGAATGAATTCCTTGACTTCAAATTGAATTAAATAGTGTTGAAAGAATTCTTTAGTGAATGAATTTTTTAATTTTAATTCTTTACGCTTTGGTCAGGGAATTCATTCTATAAATTTGAATTCTTTGAATTCATTCACAGGAATTAATTCCTGCTTATGTCTTATTGATGAATTCATTCCTTGAATTAAAGAATTGAATTAAATTTTTGGGAATTCATTCCAAAAAGGAATTAATTCTTTAAAGCTCTGGGTACCAATTCACTTTTCAATATTTTATTTATTGTTTTAAAAATTAACAGTTGTAAGACACATAATGATAGAATTAGCGTACATAAATTTACGTCATAATTTCACTGTTTCAACGGTAAATTGTTAACAAGTGGTGGGCGAGAGCAAAATAAGGATACACACAAAATTCATATGTAGATCAGTATTTGTTGTTAGGGTTGTCAGATATAGCAATTTCTTGCCAAACGTGGCGATTTACAAACACATTTGGAGATTTTATTCTTGAAATGGCGACGGACGGTTTTTACGCTGATTTAGGAAGTGGTTGGAGATTTTTATGGATTTTTTTTACACTCAGTATCTAATCTCATAGATTATGATTTTAACCTTTTATATAATCCCTATCTTTGATTGAAAAGATAATATTTTTATAATAATTTGGTGCTAATGAAAACAATTTTGCGGCTTTTTGTTTTAAAAATACGAAGTCACGTCAGATTTAGCGTTTTTTATTTTTCACATTGAAGATTATCCCATAATTAGCCAGATTATTAAATATACTTTTTATAAAGTTTCGACAAAAATCGTTAACCGAAGTCCTAAAATAAAATACTGTTGACACTGCGTTTATCTGGTTTAGGCTTAAGAACGCTAAAACTGAGTTAAATTTAAAGACAAAATAACGGAAAAATTAGTTTAATTGAATCAGAACGGGTTTAAATTTTGCACTAACTCTTTTATATGAGTGTACTAAAAACTACTTTAAAATGACCATGTAGAAAATACTACTGACAGTAGCAGATTATTTTTGTTATATATCCGTAAGATAGGAACATCAAACATAAAACTGAATTTTTACTTGTTTTAATCAACAAACATATTCGTCGCTGCTCCTAAGAAAATAGCTATTTGTCGATAAACTTTTTTGTGAGGAGACATACAAATCTGCTTTATTTCAGCGTTTTGCGGAACTTTTTGAAAATTATTTTTTTACACACATATAAACCAAACTTCAAGCTTTTCATTTATAAAAGAATTACTTCCAAAAAAAATGGCCAAGACACACAACACAGACCTAATTTAGGTGTTCCACAAATAATTTTTGAAAACAAATAGCTATTTTCTTAGGCGCAGTAACGATATGCTGATTTCAACTGAATAATTTAATTTCCATTAAACAACGTTTCTTTTAAATTATTGTATTTTTATAAATTTAGCAGGCCGTGATGCTCAACTTCATCGAAAATACGAGTATATTCTGTTATTTTAGTAGAATTTTAAACTATTTGTACGGGCTTTTTTTGTGAGTGTACTGGTGTTGATTATAATTATATTGCATACAAAGGGTCAAACATATTCAAATATGAACTAATAAACCTAATTTATAAGCCTCTTTTTTAATTAAAACATTTCAAGTTTATTATGTAATTTTGTATGCGCCCAATATACATCAGATAAACCAAAATCATTTATTCTTTCGCTAAAAAAAACTACTCAGCATGAAAGGAGTCATATTTCGTTTTTCTATGTTTTACTACTTTGTTTTTTTTTGTTTTCTGCTCTTGCTGTTTTTTTTTTGTAGCAGTAGTAGTTGTAGCAGTAGTAGTTGTTCATTTCGTTTTTCTGCTCTTACTGTTTACAAATGCTCCGTGTTTTGTTTGTAGTGGTAGCAGTAGCACAAGAACAAAAATCAAGTTGATCAAAAACAATGACTGCCTACTTTGTATAAACTAAGTAGCAGGCAGATGCTTTTACTAAAGCTACATGAATTGTTTGTAGTAGTAGCAGTAGTAAAAAGCAAAAATATTTTTTGAATCGTAGTTTTTTAAACCCTGCCTAAAAAACATTCTAGTTACCAGCTCGTTGAGTGCGATGTATAAGAAGCTACTAACTTTTCATTATGAACAAAAACAGCACAAAATACATCGACGGAGTTAACTTTTATAAATTTGTTCAATTCTTTCGTCTCTTTCTTAAAAAATAGGAGTATGTTATATTTATACCCTACACCATTACGTGGTCAGGGTATTATAAGTTTGTGCTGATGTTTGTAACACCAAAAAATATTGGTCCTAGACCCACCTTATAGTATACCAATCGGCTCAGAATTTTTTTATTTCGATTTAACGATGTCCGTCTGTCCGTCCGTCTGTCTGTCTGTCCATGCATTCTTGTATTCTTGTGAGTGTTCACAGGTCGCAAATATTAAGATATTTTGATGAAATTTGGTACACCGACTTATGTCGGCCCAAGGACGACGCCTATTTATTTTGGTTGAAATCGGTCTTGTTTAGACCTAGTGCCCATATAAGGGTACCCCCCAAAATTGCCTTTTTACACGCTACAGGTCGCAAATACGAAGATATTTCAATGAAATTTGGTACACAGACCTATGTTGGCCCAAGGACGAAGCCTACTGCTTTTGGTTAAAATCCGTCCATGTTTAGACCTAGTGCCCATATAAGGGTCCCCACAAAATTGGCTTGGTTACACGCTGCATGTCGCAAATACGAAGATATTTCAATGAAATTTGGTTCGTTGACTCACATAGTCCCAAGGAAAAAGCCTATTAATTCTAAATAGGATCGGTCCATATTTGGACTTATCGCCCATATGGCCTATATTTTCGATTTTCTCTTTTATGATTTTATAGAAAAGTTTGCCACAAGTCTGTTTTAACCCATTCAAATTTCGGATCCAAACATTAGTTGGCTTTAAATCAGACTGGTGTAGGGTATTAAATAGTCGGTATGCCCGACTTTAACTTTTTTACTCGTTTTACATAAATTTTAACAGCGTTATTTAAAATGAAAATTTACCATAGAGTTAACATGAGTTTTATTTATAATACTGTTGTTAAACTCATTCTAGTATTGTTGCTAAATTCCTTCTAATGTTCTGTTATCAAACGCCAAAAAACAAAAAATTCCATTCCCAATAATAAATAAAGCCTCTTAATCGGTGTGCTAAGAAATCATTTTGAATAAATTCTATTCTAACAAACTGCTAGGCCTAAAAAACATTCTAGTTAACAGCTCGTTGTGTGCGATGTATAAGAAGCTACTAACTTTTCATTTTGAACACGGGGGTAAGTTTTTACACATTTTTTTTAATAAAAAATTCCAAAACCAGAAAAAAGTCACGAAATCTTGAAATGCTGAATCACGTTATTTCAAAAACCAATACCGATTGGCAAACGTAATTCAATCGATTTTCTACATTGTATTAATACTACAAGTTTGGGAATTCAATCGATTTGAGTAATTTGGGAATGAAAATAGATTTTCTTCATTTTAGAAACCAATCATTTCAGTAAAACGGTTTTCAGTTTGTTCAAAAATTATTATTTAAAAAAAAACTATACTTTTTATTATTAACATTACACTTATGGAAGCAAATCTACAACCCTGTAAGCATTTGGAAGATATTTTCCAAGATATTAAAGACATATCTTCTCTTTTTCATTAGAATGAAAATAATCAAGTTTTAAAATTGTCTTCCTTTTATCATTTGGAAGATAATTCGGTGATATTTGGAAAAAATTATTCAAAAATTGAATTTTTTGTCATCATTTTTTATGATAATACTGCGGCAATATTACCTTTTTATCATCCGGAAAATAAAGAAAATTTGTTTGAAATATTTTGTCATTTTGGAAAAAATTAAAATAAAATTTGTACAAAAACAACCAACAGTTACATAGGAAACAAATTCCTCTCAAAAATCAAGATTTAATGCACGGAAAAAATCGGCTACGATGAAATCAAGATAATTAATGTGTTGGTCAATGGATTATGTATGCAGATATTCTTTTCCAGGTTTAAATTTATTAATGAAAAAATAAATCGTTTATTTTGTACCGGGGAGTTTATTTGGTGATATTCCAGGTTATAAATTAGCGATATCGCCAATTCATCTCCATTGGGTATTGCTTTCTTATTGCCTGGAAGTATTGCTTTCGGGTAACAGTTGTTCCCGACGGAAGAAACTTCCGCAATACAAAATTGATATTGTCGGCAATAAATGTTTTCTTCCTGGCAATATGATCGGGGTATCTTCTTCGTATTGCCATGCTTGATGGGAAATACCAAAAAACTAAACACCGTATTTTATGCTTTTACGGTACTGTGAGCATAGATTTATGACTGTGAGGGTATCGAAATGATAGCAACGGAGAACGGTCAATTGACGTTATTCGCAGGTGTTGACTAAACAACATATTTGGCATGTTCCAAGTACTTCTTTATTTAATAAAAATTAATAAAAAAAAATATATCATTGTTGGAATGAACTGGCAAAGCAGTATACAAAATCACCAATTTTATTGTATTTAAAGCACTAGGAAGGCACTGAATTTTTAATATGCCAATGCTTTGCCAACACCCTTAGCCAACCGTCATCCGTCGTTATAATTTCGACGTCTTACCAGTATTGTATGACTTGGAAATCGGATATTTTGCCAACGCTGGTACTACCTCGCCGACGCTTTGCCAACACCTCGCCGTTCGTATTTTTCTGACTGGGTAGTTAGTATAAATAATGAGATAAGGAAGATATAAGACTATATATGGTGCTACGTTAGAAAGCTTCGTAAAAATAATTATGAGATATAAATATATGTGACAGCGCATAGAGAAAGGGACCTAAGGGTAAAAAAATCAAATTTTTTTTTTGTGGACAACATCTGAGCATCGAATGAGACCGATCCCATGCTCTCATGACCTTAGGTCCCTTTCTATCCCTAGGTCCCTTTCTATTTTTCGCGTCACATATGAATTTATATAAACTTTTTTTTTTTTATTAAATCTTCATATACATAACCGAGCCCTTAGGGCCTTATATGGCTAATTAAAGCTGTTAAAAAATATATAACAGACTTCTGTATAAATATATGTTAAGGCTAATGCATATAATAATAATATATAAACACAAAATTCAAAAAATTAACATTTACACGAGATCAATTAATACAAAGATATATTTAAAAATTAATAAGATCTAAAAAAATAAATAATAAATGAATGCTGCAAGAATAAATTCCAGAAACAGCTGAACTCTCACAAGATAAGCTTTCAAAGTTTCATTAAAAAGGCGTACATACTAAAGCTATCCATACATCAGCAATACCAATGCGCAACCTCTCCATTTAAGTCCCCAATCTACTAACACACATGGTATTAGAATAAAGACCTAAAACGAGAAGCTGTACAACAATATTGCAAGTGTATGGCCAGACTAAAGAGATGGAACATATAATTTCCACTTAAGACTCCAATACATGCAATTGTGCAAATTCTACTAATTTAGATTTAAACACAATCAGCGAATAAGTAAACTTTCTCAGTTCCCTAGGCAAATCATTCCATAAACTCGACACACGAGTTTGGAATGATTTTTCAAAAATACTTAGATGTCTAATGGGTGGAATAATTTGGGGATTTCGTATTGAACGTGTAAAATGAAATTTATCAACAATGTATACCGGGTATCCATTAACGATGGACATACATGGGAATTTTTCATTACCATTGAAATTTCATTACCATTAGTTCATACTAATGACAATGAAAAAAAAATCATTACCATTTAATGGTAATGAAATATTTTTCATTAGAAAAATCATTACTAATGGTAATGAAATTACACTAATGTATAAAAAAAACTAATTACAATTGATTAAAAACCATTTGTTTATAAAAAAATTCAGACAAATGAAAACGAACAACGATTTTGAAAACATGATTTTTTAAGGAGGATCCATTCCATTCCGTTAAACTTTACCTGAATAGAAATAACAATGGCATGGAAAGTAATATTTAATTTCAAATGAGCATGAGCCTATAAAACTAAATGTATGTTGAGATACACGATCTCTTCTTTTCAAATTAAAAACGTAACGAATAATCCTGTTAAAAACAAGCTTATATTTCCTCAGCGCGAAACTTCTAGTACCCGAAAAAACCTCCATGACGTACAATATATGCGGCATTAAGATAGCCGTGGTTACACGCCTTTTTGTTGAACTTGGCAGATAAATATTCAATGAATATAACCTTTTTAAAAGAAAGGATATGCGAGAGGACAAGTAATTTATGTGTGGAGAAAAATTCAGTTGGTTATCCAAGACAAGACCTAAACATTTCATCTTATTAACAAACTCAACAGGAATACCACCAATAGTAATACTCATGTCATTTGTAGCGAATCCAAACCCCATTAACTTCGTCTTGACTGGATTGACACAGAAACCATTATCGGACGACCATGACACAACTTCCCGCAATATAAAATTGACGCCCTCCTCCAACACATCGACAAACTCAGTATCAGAATAGCAAACAAATTGCACATCATCAGCATATACATAAGCAAGCAGGAAACACCATTAAAAGAACGTAAAAGATCATTCATATAAACCATAAACAAAAGTGGGCCAATAACAGATCCCTGTGGGACACCACTAGTGATCCGTCGAGTTCGTGAGAAAGAGTTACCAATAGATACATACCGGAATATATCATATAGGTACGACTTAATCAATTTGCATGCACGGGTAGAAAACCAGAACTCGTACAGCAATTTATATAGTAATCTAGAGTGCATTACTCTATCAAATGCCTTAGAAAAGTCTATCGAAAGCAATACAACATTCTTACGGCCATCCAAAAACTGTCTAATAGAATCCGTTAGCGCTAGCAGTAGAGAAGTAGTACTATAACCCTTTCGAAAGCCTGATTGGGATGGATGAATAAGAGAGTTGCAATCAAGGTACTCGATAATTTGGTCTTTCAAAATATATTCAACCACCTTAGAAAGGACCGGTAGTACTGATATAGGACGTAAATTATCAAAATCACTAGACTGACCGTCCTTCTTCATAGGGACAACCCTAGCTATTTTCCAATTCCCAGGGAAACATGACAAGGCAATAATTGTGTTCACAAGGTAAAGTAAATGTGAGGAAACAAATGGGAAAATAATTTTCAAAAATATCAATGGCAAGGAATCATGACCAACCGCATTAGATTTAATTCTGAGCAATGCTCGATATAACGTGTCAGAATCAACACATGAAAAGGAGAAACCTCCATCAACAGAGTTGTTCATATTATCGGAAAAATCACCCGAGTCTCGTAACTATCAAGCAGCAAAATAATCATTTATCTCATCAGGATAAGATGAAGTTAAATGTTCCTCAGACTCAAGACAACCATTGTTCCTTAAGAATCCCCACATTTTTTTCGAACTAATATCATGAATAACCCTTTTCAACTTATTCCTGTTTACACAATAAATCGACCAATTATGTGGAGTCCTATGTTGGAGGTAATGATTATATGCCAAATCTCTCAATGAAACTTGAAAGGAAATTTCCCTGTCATCAAACCAATTATCCAAACTCAAACCAACCTTTCGACGAACGAATGGCACCAAATCAAGTAAAACATTAATATTCGACATGAGAACTTCAAGTTGCAAAACCACATAATCAGTCAGGTATATGGCATTGAAATCACAATTATCAACTGCAGCCTCCAAATCCTCCATTCTCAATGCTTTATAATTCGAGTACGTTGAGATGACGAATTCGGAACATCGACAGCCATAAAAATGAGATAATGTCGAGTCACACCAGGACACGCATCTGACCCAGAACTTTGAAGAATTAATTCTTTTTTGAATGAATTCACTACCAATCGAATTCAATTTTCTTTAGAATTGAATGAATTCCTTTTCTTAAGTAATTCACTGAATTCGTTCAATTGAACGCGTTCATCAAACAATAAATTCAAAGAATTAATTCCATTGCAATAGTTCTCTTTATTAAATCAAATGAATTAATTCACTGGTGAACGCGGTCAATTTTATAAATCGAACGGAAAAAAAGTGAATTAATTCCTTACTGAATTAGATCACCACTGAATTCATTCAATTTCATTTTCATTCAGTGAATTAAAAAAAATAAAATTACATTCAGTGAATTAAAAAAAATGAAATTACGTTCAGTGAATTAAAAAAGAAAAAAATATTTGTTTGGAACTCAGCCGTACACTCACAAAAGTTTGTCGGTAGAATATACTGAAAATGACAGTAAAAACAAAGGTATATGCAGTTAAAAAGGCGACAAAGGTATTTACCTTTAAAATAACTAAAACTTCTGTAATTTTAACTGTTGAAAAATAACCAACAAATGCATTAAAAACAACTATTAATGCCGTAAAATGAACTGAATTTTTACTACATAATTTTAAAAACTGACAAAATCGGTAAAATCTACTGTTTTTTACAGTCAATTCTTTTTAAATGACTAACAAAAACTACTGTTTACTGTAAAAATACTGTTTTCCTTATTATAATATCAAAAATAACTGATTTTAACAACTGTTACGAAATTACAGTACTTTTCTTTAGTTGTTTTTTTAAACCGTCATAAAAGTTGATTTGCCGTTTTCTATAGAAAAACAACTGTAATTACTGTTAAATAAACTTTTTTCGTTGGGTTGTTAAGTTCTTTATTTTCTTTTTGACTCAGTTTTTATGAGATGAGAATTATCATTAAAGTTAGTTTAACGCAATTTGTAACATAAATACTTCTTTTAAAATCTGGTTTATTTTGTTTAATAAATTATAAATGAGAAAAAGTTTTTCCATAGAAGCTTATTTGTAACAGGAATACTTCTTTTAAAATCTGGTTTATTTTGTTTTATAAATTATAAAGGAGAAAAAGTTTTGGAACAAATCTACTTTACGGGCATAGCTCAAAAAAAACCGAAATTAAGGGTAAAATAAGTGAGTTCAGAAAAAAAAATTCTGTCGGCGATATGTCATTTAATTTATATATTTTTAACTTCGGAATGCGCTATCTGAACAGAACGAAATGGCTGTCATTAAAAATCTTATTCAAGCACCTTTAATGTTTTTGAAATGGAATTTTTCCAAGAAAAATGCTGTTTTCTCAATATTTTGCCTATTTAATGTACAAAATAACTATTATTTATTTGTAGCTAAGGCTTTAACCCTTCTAACAGCGCAGATATTAAGAGTTAAATTTGATATTTAATTTTTCTATTTTTGAACTTTGCACAATGTTGAACTTTTTGAGTTGATTTCAAAAATATATTTCAAAACCCCTTTCGTGCCGAGGGGTTTTTTCCTATGTGATAGGCAGTTTTGTGGCTTCGCTGAGTAAAGTTTTTCCGTGTAACCGGCCTACGGCCGGGCTTAGAGGTTTTTTCCTATGTGATAGGCAGTTTAGTGTTTTCGCTGAGCAAAGATTTTATGTGTAACCGGCCTTCGGCCGGGCTTAGGGGTTTTTTCCTATGTGGTAGGCAGTAATAGGCTTTGGCCGAGCTTAGGGGTTCCCCTATTGGGTCCCCTAGTGGGTCAATTAATATATTTATTTTAAGAATTTGTCGTTTATTTATTTATGTATATAAGCACAAAAATAAAAAAATTAATATGATATTTAACTGTTAATATCTGCGGTGTTATAAAGGTTGCAGGTATAAATTAGTTTCTCTGGGTAGCCAGCCTCCGACCGGACATAGAGGACTTTTCCTATGTGATAAGCAGTTTAGCCGGGCTTAAGGGTTTTCTCCTATGTGGTAGGCAGTTCAACGGCTTCGCTAAGTAAAGTTTTGCTTCAGAGATTTTTTTTACTGTCGCTCATCAAAAAAGCTAAGCTTAATGTAAAAAAATAAAAAAAGAGGGAAATCCAAGTTTGGCCCTTAATAACTTTGGCATTTAAACAGCTGCGGGATCATGTTATACCTCAAATGAAAGTTTAAAGTATTGGCCTTCCATTTACTGTGTAAAGAACTTATCATTATATAGGCATAATTTTGAATAAATCCGTTTTTCACAATGGATTTATCTATGAAAAGATATTTCAGACTTTTCCTTGGGTGTACATTTTTTCTGATTTGATAAGCGCTTCCGGACTTTTTTCAATTTTCATCTTCAACTTTAAAGCCCCCACCCACTCAAAAGGGGGCATGTCCGCATAAAAAATGTTATTTTCCGGCACGCAATAAAAATGTCTACATATGATACAAATTTTAAAGTGACCATAGTTATGCGCTTAAACTGCACTTTAGCCCAAATTTTATATTGGAGTCGTGCCCACAAATTGCATTTTAATTTAATTTCTTAATTTATTGCAATAGCCTAGGCTAAAGGGCATAAACGATTAGCCCAAAATTGCATTTGTCGAGCGTTACTAACAAAATATTGTGTTTACACTAAAAAAAAAAAAATACTATTACTATATACTATTTATTTTTTTATAGAATTTAGGGAATTTAGAAACTATTATCGCTAATTTTTTTTAATTTTTTATAACTTTTACTTTAAATTTTTTGCATTTAATAATTTTATTTTTACATTGTTATTAAATTATAAATCTAATATTATATTTTATACCTTAATTTTTTTTATTTTAAGCAAATTTTATTGCTTGTTTTGTTACTTTTAGTAGAAATTTGTAACCGATTATGGCCCATAGGCTAAGTTATTGTAATAAATAAAGAAATTAAATTAAAAAATACGGGAACACAACTATTTTTCATCTTCGATAAAAGAAACATCCCTGCAAACATTATAATACGAAAATGTTTCGCAATCGCCTGGAAGAAAAATTTATTGCGGAAATAATCATATTCTTATTGCGGAAGATTCCTCTAAAGTAAATGTCCTCTCTATAGGATACTCCCAAGCAATACGAAAGCGATACTTCTGAATGATAAATCGGAGATATCGCTAGATAATCGTATATCTCTAATTTAAAAAGGTGATAAATTAACGCCTCGAAACAAACTAAACGATTTATAATTTTCATTATTAAATTTAACGCTGAAAAAGAATATCTGCATACATAATCCATTGACAAAAATATTATCTTGTTGCCATTATTCCCGGTTTTTTCCGAGCACTTAATTTATGATTGCCGAAATATCATCTAAAAAAATTTGACAAAAAACAATTTTTGAATTGGGTTTTCCAAATATATCCAAAATATCTTCCAAAGGATAAAAGGAAGACAATTTCAAAACACTACTTGATTATTTTCAATCAAATGAAAAATAGAAGATATCGCTTTATCTTCTTGGAAGATATATTCCCAATGTTTGCAGAGATTAGGGAAAGGGAAAATAATTTATTCATACCTGTATTGCAATCACCAACAGTAACTTGCTTATACAAACTGTACAATTCTAGCAAATCATTATCGGAGGGAGTAGAAGCCAAATTTTTGACATCTTCAGCGGCTTTATTGAATTCCTTTAAGAAACCAATGGCGAAATGTTAAAATATTAAAATTAACACGTGTATAAAATAAACGGCAATGTACAATTTAATACAGACATTATGTGCGTTCCCGTACGTTACCGCGGGTACCCGCGGGATCCCAAAACAGCCCAAACAACAACAATTTACACGCAATTTTGAGTACGGGAACGCCTTTGGGCTAGTTTGTGTAACTTCGGTAAAGTACGGGAACAGACATATTGTAAATCTATCTTACATACATAATGACGAACAATATTTAATATACTGCTGATATTACCTCTTGAGTGGCCATTATTTTTCGGTACTGTCCCAACTTTGTGCGTAGTAATTTATTTCTGAAATTAAAATTTAAAACTTATTTAAATACCAACACAACTTATAGTCAATTATAATTTTTTTCAACCGCTGTCATAAACATTTATAAAAGTCACACAACTTGTTAATAACTCAGTTTTCTTTCAGTCTTGAGGATGTTTAACTTTTATAATGGGTGTAAATACGTAATACACTTTTTTATTCATAATTTATATTTTACCCTTATTCTCTTCTTTCCAATTAGCAGTATGTGAGAAGCATCGGGTATGTGAGATAGAGTTGTAAAAGTATTAAGTATTCCGGTACTGAGTACTCAATACTGACTGTTTTTCTGAGTACTCAATACTAAAACGGTACTACACAATACTTTTTTAAAGATGCAATTTTCCGTAGAAATGTGTATTTTTCGTATGAAAATACAACTCTAAAAATACAACTATTTGTGAAGCAAAGAAATTTATAACGAAAAATTATTTAATTAATTTATATAAAATGTTTTAAATAAATTAAAATATAAGTGAGATTACTTATTTAACACGTGTATGTGAATTGTTATTATTTTCCCTTATAAATACGAATTCATAACATTTATTTTTTAAATTCAAAAAACCGTTAAAAGTATTGAGGAGCATCGAGTATTTAATTGAAAAGTATTGAGTACTCAAAAATGATCGAAATTTCATAACCCTAGTTAAACATGCACAACTGATTTAGGTTGCGTTTACACTTGCATTGAAATCCCGAGATTTCGCTATTCACCACTCTCAAAAAACAATGAAGGAAAGCATATAAACGTTAAATTTTCAGAAAATGTATTTATTAGGGCTAACTATGTGTGCTTTATTAAAAATTGCGCATTTATATGCTTTTCTTCATTGTTTTTTCAGAGTGGTGAATAGCGAAATCTCGGGATTTCGATGCAAGTGTAAACGCAACCTAATAAGAAAAATAAATGAAAAAGCGGCATGCGAAAGAAATCCTTCGGCTCCTATAGCCGGTTCACGTTATGAACAGAAGTGAGCCGTTTTAAACGGCGGCGGCAGAAAAATGAAAAAATTGATTTTGCGCCGGTCGGCTTGGGACTCTCCTGTAGTTGGCAAAAACAAAAATAAAAATCGATTTGTTTTTATATTCAATATTAAATGTTTAAACAAATATAATGGCAAGTTATATGGTTTATATATACATATAATTAAACGTGTAACAATTAAATTGCTTTTGTAGGTATTGTTGAATAGTTCCAATGAGAATGTTGAAGAAATGGAAGGAGTACAAAGTAAAAACAATGTACCAAGCAGTCACGGACATCAGTGCCAACAACAATTGCCAGGAAGTCAACATGAAAATTTGAATAGGGAGGATAATCCTGAGATTTTATTTAAAATGTTAATACAAGCAGGCAAAAAACTATGTAAGGTTCAATTTTTTTTTTTATTGATATATTTTCCAGACTTTTTGGCTACTGACTTTTTGGCTTATGTGGAGTAAACTTCCATAACATTTTATACATACTGACACCAAAATATTTTTTTTTCGTCGACCTTTAGAGTGTAAATTGAATAATCCAGAAATACTTATCCGGTTAGAACATACGAAAGCTCTCTCAAATATTTTTTCAGCAATGCTTAATATGACCCGATGGAATAACCCATTGGGGATGAATTTTGTCCTGATCGGATAGCTGTTTCTAGGTTTGTATTCGAAATTTTAACTTTGAAGCGCCGATCACTCGAAAGAGGGCGTGGAACACAAAAAAGGTAAACTGCAATTTATCGGGCGTTCCCTCTGGAATTAAATATTTTTCTATCTTGGGGTTGACGTCGCGGCATCTAAAGCACCCATGCGAATGATTTTCATAATAAACATTAAAATAATGGTTTCAAAATACGACTTTTAAATGCCTCTCGTCTTTTTGTATTTACATGTGTTTTGCATAGGATAACATGTTTTGCCGCTAAAGTGTCGTTCAAAATTTTAAAACAAAAAGTTTCCATTTCCAAATGTTATAGGGCATTCACATGAGCGAGATTACTAATCTCCTTCTTGGTTCTTTGTTCTATTACCATATAAAAAATATGATGTTATATGGTAATAGAATAAAGAACACAAATGAGATTTAGTTATCTCGTTCATGTGAATGACCTATTATTGTAGTAAATACATTTGTTTACTAAAATCATACTAAAGAAATTAAAATATTAATATGTGCGTTCACGCACGCGGGAACCCAAAACAGCACATCAACAATTTACACACAATTTTGAGTACGGCAACGCTTTTGGGCTAGTTTGGGTAACCGCGGTAAAGTACGGGAACAGACATAATATTAGTAAAAACCCGACAAATATATAGTATACTTTAGGGAATCAAATATAAATTCCAAGGTTGGTTACCGTTATCGCTAAAATAGCGTTTCAAATTGAATACCGTTACCAATACCTCTAAAAAATTGCAAATACCGTTATCGTTACCGATACTGTTATTCTTGTAACTAGTTACCTTTATTTATTAATTTATGTAAAAAATGTCAAGTTTTTATTTTTTCTATTTTAAAATGTTTTTTTTTTTTTACAAAAAAAATTTATAGATAATAATTTTACTTATTAAAACTACTAGCATTGAATTTGAAGCTCATAATCTGTATTTTTAACACTTAAAATATGCTATGTTTTTTACTTGTTTTTTAATTTTTTAACATAATTTTTAATACCGGTGTTGCTGTTTCGATAACGGTATACCGTTCCTTTTGCAGTTGCCGAAACACAAAAATCCATACCGTTACCTTACCGTTATTCGTTTCGATAACCAACCTTGAAATTTAGTTTATTTTATTATTATAAAATTTTTTTGGTAGTATACAAACCGAATTTGGTCCAGAGGTCCATTTAATAATATTTTAAAATAAATAAATAAAATAAATTTGATTGGTTAAATACAAATCAACCAATCAGAATTCTTAGAAAACTCACAAAATCAAAGCATACTACCAACCAAAATTTAGGTTCACGTCTATAATCACTTTTTAAATATATAAATTGCTTATAAAGGCACATCTACACGGGATAGAAATCGCGTAGAGTTTACGCCTAATTTGTCATCTCTAATACAGTTGGTACCAGTTTTTATCGTAAAAGTATCATCTCTAGTTGTCAAGTATTTGTTTTTAATAAAATTGTATTTTAAAGAATAATTTTTTCTCCAAATACCAAAAGGTGCATTTAATAAACTGAAATGTTCAATAATGTTACAAGACATCTTAAAAATTGTTACTAATTAAAGAAATTATATATGACAGCAATTGTCAATACCCTAGAGATTACATTTCGTAGACCTGTACAGAGCTGCATTTTCAAAAAGTCTAGCGAGTTTTCTATCCCCTGTAGATGTGCCTTAATAGAAATTTTTCATAAAAAATTCTTTTTATAAACATATTATAGAGGCACATCTACACGGAATAGAAATCTCGTAGAGTTTACGCTAAATTTGTCATCTCTAATATAGTTGGCACTAATTTTTATCGTAAAAGTATCATCTCTAGTTGTCAATTATTTGTTTTTATTAAAATTGTATTTTAAGGAATAATTTTTTCTCCAAATACCAAAAGGTGCATTTAATAAACTGAAATGTTCAATAATGTTACAAGACATCTTAAAAATTGTTACTAATTAAAGAAATTATGTATGACAGCAATTGTCAATGGCCTAGAGATTAGATTTCGTAGACTTATACGGAGTTGCATTTTCATAAATCTCGAGATTTCGGTATTCTTCACTCTGAAAAAACAATGAAGGAAAGCATATATATAGCTGTGTTTGTGCGGCAATCTATCAACGTTGGCTTATGTCATACCCATATAAAGTGTCAAATTTAGTGTTAACTCTTAAATTTACTAATGTCAAATTTGTATGGGAATGACATAAGCCAACGTTGATAGCTTGCCGCACGAACACAGCTTATGTTCAATTTTGAATAAAAACCATAAGTCTTAGGATCTGTCAAAAAAATCAGTCAGCCAAAATCCTATATTGTAAACATATTTTGTCTGATACAGAAAATCCGATTGAAGGTTTGACAGTCAGATTGATTTTGAAATATTTTATAAAATTATGAGAATCCGATGGTAACAGCTGGTTTTATCTGATTGCAGTTGATGGTGTAAACAAATATACAAGATTTTTTTGAGAATCGCGTCGTTTCGTAGGATTTTTTATTTGATTTGTCAGACGTAAAATCAGATACAAAATCAGATAATGTAAACCCCGCTTAAAAGCACACGTAGTTAGCTCTAATAAATACATTCTCTAAAAATGTATCGTCTATAAGCATTTCTTCATTGTTTTTTGACAGTGGTGCATATCTAAATCCCGAGATTTCAATGCAAGTGTAAACCCAACTTAAGGATGATAGTTTATATTGAGTAAAAGTTTGGAACATAAAAATTAATACATAATTTTTTTTATAGGGATGCAGATAAAACGAGCCTGCAATTTTATAATGATTGATTTGGGAGGTTATCAGTTGTTTGACCGTTTGGCCCAATGGTGTGTACAACATCCAAAAATGGCTATTTGTCTACTAGCAGCTGGCCTTGTTGGTATTTTGCCTTTTTTGCTGTTTATGGCTTTTGCTTTATCAACAATTGTTATGGCTTTTACGGGATTTTTAGTATTGGAAGGTAAATAATGTATAAATTCTTTAACGATTGCCTTTTACAGGATTTTTTTTTTTAATAGGAACTTTACTGACAATATTAACTATGATGATGTTTGGTTTATTGGGAGCTTTAGGTGTAATGATATTATTTTTTGCCATAGTTGGGATTGCAACATATTTTGGTGTTGCTCGTGTATACGATATGTTTGGCAGCACTGAATTAGAAAGAACGACTTTAAGAGACTTTTTGCAAAGGGGGAATCCACAAAGATCAACTGAAACATCTTTAGAAAACTAATCATACCGGAGAAAGAAATGTTCATTAAGTTAGGATTATATTTATAAGCAATGATGTGAAAATTACAAAATAAATTATTCTCATTGAAAACTTTAAAGGTTGCGTTTACATTGTATCGCAATCTCGAGATTTCGGTATCCACCACTCTGAAAAATTAATGAGAAAAGCTTATAAACTTTAAATTTTTAGAAAATATATTTATTAAGTTGCGTTTACATTGCAATGAAATTCCGAGATTTCGATATTCACCACTGAAAAACCAATGAAGGTTTTCCTTCATATATAAATGATCAATTTGGAAAAAAGCACACATACACACAGAAAAAAACATGGGGAATATTACCTATGTGCTATGTAATTATACAACTACATAATTTTCAAGTTAGTTTTACAAAGTTCTAGTAAAATATCCACATTTTTTTGTAAAATATATACAATCCTTGCAAAATGTATAATTGTATAATTACATATAATATAATTTTTGTTCCAGGACTCACAGGATAACTTCAGGATACGTTTCACGAACACCTTTCTAAAAACTAAACAACATATGTTTTTGAAATTGAACACAGATTATATACTCCGAGCTAATAGTATATACTCCGAGCTAATAGTAAGCAAGCGGCCCTATGTTCCACTGGGAATTAAAGGATTAAATATATAATAGTAAGCAAAACTTATGTCGTTAAAATTTATTTATGTTTAGTGCCAAATTCGCCAAATTTCGTAATTTTCAGAAAGCGAAAATCGCCATAACTTGTGAAAGAACAACACTAGATGAGCAGTTTTCGGTACGTGATTTTATTTTACTGATAGTGTTATTTTTAGCAAAAATCGAAATTTTTTGACTACTGGATTTCTTGATTCGTCTTCAATATTTATTTAAGGTTGCGTTTACATTTGCATCGAATTGTTTTTTGAGAGTGGTGAACAGCGAAATCACGGGATTTCGATGCAAGTGTAAACGCAACCTAAGGCTGCGTTTACACTGCGTTTAATTAGTGCCAACTATAGTAGATATGACAAATTTAGCGCAAACTCTACGAGATTTCTATCCCGTCTAGATATGACTTAAGCTGCGTTTACACTGCACCGAAATCCCGAGATTTCGATATTCACCACTCTGAAAAAGCAATGAAGGAAAGCTAATAGATGTTCAATTTTGAATAAAGTACACATATTTAGTTCTAATAAATACATTTTCCAGAAAATTCAAGTTTATACGCATATCTTCACTGTTTTTTCAGAGTGGTGAATATCGAAATCTCGGGATTTCGGTGCAGATGTAAACGCAGCTTAAGGCATATCTAGACGGGATAGAAATCTCGTAGAGTTTGCGCTAAATTTGTCATATCTACTATAGTTGGCACTAATTTTTATCGTAAAAGTATCATCTCTAGTTGTCAAGTATTTGTTTTTAATAAAATTTTTGTATTTTAAAGAATAATTTTTTCTCCAAATACCAAAAGTTGTATTTAATTTACTGAAATGCTCAATAATGTAACAAGACATCTTAAAAATTGTTACTAATTAAAGAAATTATATATGACAACAATTGTCAATGCCTAGAGATTAATTCACAAAGCACCATATATTGAATGGAATTAATTCATATTTGTTTTCGTTCGATTTATTTACGAATTAATTCAATTGCTATAGTTCTTTTTATTAAATCAAATGAATTAATTCACTGGTGAATGCGTTCAATTTTATAAATCGAAGGGAAAAAGTGAATTAATTCCTTACTGAATTAATTCCTTACTGAATTAATTCCTTACTGAATTAATTCACCACTGAATTCGTTCAGTGTATTTAAAAAAAATAATTTTTTAATTCACTGAACGTAATTTAATTTTTTTTAATTCACTGAACGTAATTTTATTTATTTTTTAATTCACTGAACGTAATTTTATTTTTTTTTAATTCACTGAACGTAATAGTATTTTTTTCTTATTCACTGAACGAAAATGAAATTGAACGAATTCTGTGGTGAATTAATTCAGTAAAAGAATTAATTCACTTTTTTTTGCGTTAGATTTATAAAATTGAACGCGTTCACCAGTGAATTAATTCATTTGATTTAATAAAGAAAACTATTGCAATGGAATTAATTCTTTGAGTTTATTGTTTGATGAACGCGTTCAGTTGAACAAATTCAGTGAATTACTTAAAAAAATGTATTCATTCAATTATAGAGAAAATTGTATTCGATTGGTAGTGAATTAATTCTTCAAAGCTCTGATTTCTCCTGTTTTTTTTCTGTGTGTACAGCAAGGTTGGTTACCGTTATCTTTATAATACCGTTATCGCTAAAATACCGTTTCAATTGAATACCGTTACCGTTATCGATACCTCTAAAAAAAATTCCAAATACCGTTATCGTTACCGATGCCGTTATTTTTATGGGCAGTTACCGGTATTTTACCGGTATTTATTATTTTATATAAAAATTACAATTTTTTTATTTTACAATCTTGAGTGTTTTTTTTACAAAAAAAATTTATAGATAATAATATTACTTATTAAAACTACCAGTATTGAATTTATAGCTTAAAATCTGTATTTTCAGTATTTAAAATTAAAAATACTTGTTTCTATATGTTTTTAACATAATTTTTAATACCGATAAGTACCGGTATTGCTGTTTCGGTAACGGTATACCGTTACCGAAACAGTCTTAAATACCGTTACCTTTACCTAAACAAATGAAATCCGATACCGTTACCCTTACCGTTATTCGTTTCGGTAACCAACCTTGGTGTACAGTTTAAATATCGCAATCAGAAGAAAGAGCATTAGAGGGTTAAAAGAAAAGCTAACAACTGATAGTTGCTTGCAACAACTCTGGTTTTTTAAACGAGTCAATCCTTAAAAATAGGTGGCAATACTTTATTTTTCGCCAAACGACCAGAGATATATGTCGACGCAAATTGGTTGACGGCATTAAAAAAAATGAATGGCGGCGGCAGAAAGATTTCAACTTAAAGCCGCGTTTATACCCCACTGTGAAAAAGCAATGAAGAAAAGCTTATAAAAATTAACCCCTAAATTCATAAACGCTTTGTAAAATTATAGGAGGTTTATTGAACAAATTTTGTATGAAAATTACGTTTTGTAAACCTGCTATAACTTTACAAAGCATTTATGAATTGAGGGTTAAATTTTTACGCTGTTATTAAAAAAAACTTCTTAATTTAGCTTTAAAACATGAATTTGTTAAAGCATTTATTATCTCTATTAAACCGTTATTAAAAACTTGTATTCAAAAACATACAATAAAAGTTTATTAATTTTGTTTTTAATTCTGGCAACACTTTGTATGTTCTCTCTTTTTATTGTTAGTGATACATGAATTTTGTGTACGATTGACTCGGTAATTGTTGGTAAATATATTGTTTTGTAAATTTTGGAAATTAAAATGTTTTATTACATACCAAAACATATTAAAAAACGATTTTTAACAAATTGTGTTAAAGAATTTTTTATATTACGAATGCTGAAAGTAGTCGAATATCGAGTATGTTTTTATTATAAATGCATCACTATTTTATTGAATTTGTTTTTATTTTATTTTCATGCAAATTTGTGAAAATTTTCGAAAAAAAAAGAGTTTAGTCTTGGAATTTTTGCAGTTTTTTTGTTTTGATTGGATACAAAATGTTGTATTCCATATATTCTTGGGTGGATGACTCCTAAACAATTCATTTAATCATTATAAATTCACGTTTTTTAGTTTTTTACAGTGGTTTTCTTTTTCCAAACTTTATCAAACAGATATTTTAGGTTATACCCTGCTTTAAGCGTTTAATACATTTTTCTTTATTAATCATTTGTGAATATTCTTTTTGCCAAATTAGCCTACAAATCTGTAATTAGGCTATTTTAAAAGTTTTTGAATAACACAGTTAGAAAATGTGTTTCATAGAGCTAGCTATGTGTGCTTTATTCACTATGCTTTCCTTCATTGTTTTTTCGGAATGGTGTATATCGAAGTCTCGGGATTTCCATGCAATGTAAACGCAATAAAGAGCTGCTTTCGAACAAAACTCAATACCAAATTTGTAAAAATAATTAATACTGAATTTAGAATGAACAAAAATTACTTAGTTTTCTTACAAAACTGGTTTTTGGTTGTTTTTCCTCTGTCTAATTGTCGTATAATAGTTTTCGCGAAATTCAAGAAACAAATTGAATTTCAAACTTTCAAATTTGTTTATAACTTGTTAATTTCTATTTCCTGAAGATGCTACACAATCGAGTAGCGAAATATCGAAAATAAAGAACTTTTTATATATAAAAAACAGACCTTACGCTCAAGAAATTTGTGGAGTTAAAAATTAAAAAGAAGGTTAAATAAACGGCAAGAATTTTTAAACTAACGCAGCAAAAAAAGTCATTACAAAAAAGTTATTTTAAAAGCACTCCGAATAGCATCAACTGATTGTGAAGTAGTTACAATTTAGCTCTAACACTGATTTATTTTACACGTGATGTCCCATGTTGTCAGTAGTTCAATTTAAGCATTTTGTTAGTAATTTAAAAGTGATTACATTACATTAATAAAAGTATGGTTTTTAGGTATACTTTTTCATCACATCACTACGAGTACATTTTGTTTGCATTTTTAGAGTGATTTAGAAGTACTCTTTATAATATATAATATAATACATTTTTAAAAGTGATTTAAATGTGCTTTTTATAATGTCTGAAATAGCATTTTTTAGAGGCAACTTTAATGTTTAGCCTTTACAGAGTCCATTTCTGAACCTATTGTGTGACAAAAGCTTCAATTTATTATTATTTGTAGGGCAATATTAAGGAAACACTTCTTTTGCATCTGAATCAATTCGATTAAGTCAAAATCAGACAAAACAAAATTTTGTTTTTATTTTTGTTCAACAGTTTTTTTTAAATATGTAACATGTTTACTTCAGTCTTTAAATTCGAAAAAGATACGATATTGAATTAAATAAGATTAATACACTAAGACCGAGTTTTTGGGATGTCAGTTAAACTTGGTTTAGTTAAACCGAAAACGAATTATATCAGCCATTTCAAGTTTATTAACAAAAATTTGCCCGAACAAATTTTTCTCGTTTAGAATTTATGTCTTCATTGAAAGAAAATAAAATAGAATTTGGTAGCAGTATTCCAGTTATAAACTGCGTTAAACTAAGTTTAAAGATAATCTACATCCTAAAAGCTGCGCCTAAGTTATATGTAACTCTCTGATTAATTTTATAAAAACATTACACAAGAAATTTTCAGAATATTAAAGCGTACTAGGAAACTATTTTTTCATTTATATTTTTTTTTTTCATTTTAACAAATAAAGGAAAGAAATGCATCGACATTTTACAACTCTGCAGTAATAAGGCCATCATTATAAATTTGCTGAAGCCGCAGATCAATGATTGAAATTTTAGCTTTAAATTCATTAAAGAATCCGATAACCGTTGGAGGACAGTTTTTCCCCAGACATATTTCGAAGACGAATACCATGTCGTCATTTGAATTTTGCAAGTCAACCATCGTTAGCTTAAAATCAACGTTTTCATTAAACGATGCATTAAGTTCCAATGCTATAATTTGCAATCGTGATTAGTTAAGTTCTTATGTTGAAGAAGTTCATTTAGCAAAATTTTAAATTTAATTAAAATTTGGAACTTTAATAGACATTTTAAATCTATTTTTGAGTTGAAGAAATAATATATTTTTCGTCACTATATAATTATTTATTTAGTTTGATTTTACAACTTTTAAGGCGTAATAGCAATTAAAGCATATCGACATTTAAAGCAGGGAGGTTACCGCGTAACTCGATCCCAAAAAAATTTCGAATTCGTAAATTTTGTACCTTTGTAAATAAAAAAGTTTTAGCAAAAATCTTAGTTTTTGAATTTTTATGTGTAGTGTACAAGGTTTATGAAAAAAATAAATTGAAAAGTAGAATTTTTATACAGAATTATATTTTTAACAATATTTGCAAGATTTACGAATTCGAAATTTTTTTCGAATCGAGTTACTCGTTACCCCCCAGGATTCAATGGGATCCAATTCTTTATTTCCTTCCCTTTTTCAATGGGAACTGTAATTGAAGTATTTTTTAAAATATGTACGAATAATTAAAAAATATGTAAATAATCGTAAATTGATAAAGTAGGTTAACAAAATTAACAATTTTGTTTTTTAGAGATAAAAAATGGAATCTCTAATAAATTTGTAATTTACAAACAAATGCATTTACAAAGAAAAAAACAACATTATATATACATTTTTGAAAGTTGTTTTAAAGCACATACATTCGAAACAGGAAAAGAGCACTTATCGCTCCATTGTAACCAATTTAAAAGTTGTTTGTTTAGAATGACTTACACATATTTTTGCTGGGTAAAGTTTTATATATTTGCATTTAGTGAAAAGAAGAATTCCAGGAGATTCAATGGGATCCAATTCTGTACTGTAATTGAAATATTTTTTTAAATATGTACGAATAATTAAAAAATATGTAAATAATCGTAAATTAATAAAGTACGTGAATAAAATTAATCACAATCTAATAATGTCTTTCGTTTAAAACACATGGAATATTATTTTGGTCTGGCATTATAATATTTGGTTATGGAAATTTGATTTTCGGGTATGGCTATGACTGAGTTGCCACTTACTTGAAAGGTACCACCACACAGTGAAGTCAATAATGACAGCTATCAAACGGGTAAACAGAAACCGTATGGTGTGCTTATTGTTGTAATTTTTAACCCAGGAACGAAGGAGATTTGAAAAAGTATATATACGAAAGCCATGAGTAAAAGTGAACAACTATACAGCATGTTTTCAAACATGTGTTGAATGAATTTTTTTTCAATTCAGTGAACTTATTATTTTTTTTTTAATTCACTGAACGTAATTTTATTTTTTTTAATTCACTGAACGAAAATGAAATTGAACGAATTCAGTAGTGAATTAATTCAGTAAGGAATTAATTCACTTTTTTTCCGTTCGATTTATAAAATTGAACGCGTTCACCGGTGAATTAATTCATTTGATTTAATAAAAAGAACTA
The DNA here is from genome assembly GCA_949987735.1 of Leucophora obtusa. Lineage (NCBI taxonomy): Eukaryota > Metazoa > Arthropoda > Insecta > Diptera > Anthomyiidae > Leucophora > Leucophora obtusa. The sequence continues at coordinate 218,120,416 of OX465297.1, forward strand.
TTGCAATTGAATTAATACTTTGAATTTGTTGTTTGATGAACGCGTTCAGTTGAACGAATTCAGTGAATTACTTAAGAAAAGGAATTAATTCAATTCTAGAGAAAATTGAATTCGATTGGTAGTGAATTCATTCAAAAAGGAATTAATTCTTCAAAGCTCTGCATAACACAACATTCAAAAAACTCTCACATCCATATTTTCTGTGAAATGTATAAAAAACACAAACGCACTCACAAAACATATTTATATTAAGGGAATTCACGATGGTACATGTGCATATTTGCAATTTGCTAATTTGCTATGCAAATTGTAACATATCGTGAGCGTCTTTTTTAAGATCAATTGCATATTTGCTTTATGAGCTATTTTGTTCACTGCTGCTAACTTTTTTCCTAAAAATATCGCTAAATCAAACTAAAAAATCACTAGAAAATAGCTGAAAATGGTAAAATATCGCTAGATTTGACAAGAAAATAGCTAAATTGGCAACAGTGATTTTCTTTACGTCAAAAGTAAAAATAAATCGTATTTTTGAGAAAATTTGTGAATCATAAAAATAATAATAAAATAATAAATAAAAAAAAATTTTATGTTAATAAAAAATCACAACCAATTTTTTTATTTAATTTCTTATTTTATAAATCATAATATGGAGGCTGATATGTTAAAAACAGATGTTTTGTTTTATTTGCAACTTAGCTTATATTACTGTTTCCAATTATTCGACATAGGCGGTTAACCGGTTATTGCATTATTCGAAAAATCACTAAAACTGATTAACCGGTTATTCGGGTCGGTTATTCGAGAAAATTGGCCATTAATCGATTAATCGTTTAAAACAAAATTAATGTATTTCCTTAACTTTTTACCAACAAAAACACTACGAGCTTCATGTTTTTGTTAAATATCAACATGACACATGAACACAATGTATTTAAAAAAATTTTTCAAATTAAAAAAGCACATCTACACTAGAGAGAAAATGCTAGAGATAAAACAAAAATCACCTCTAATTAGCTCTATTTTGAATGAGTTTAGCTATTTTGGAGTGTTTTTACACCATTTTTAGCAGTTTTCTCTCGCGTGTAAACGTACCTTAAGGTTGAAAAGTTTCGGAATCTGAGATTATCTAAATTGAAACATTTCTTATACTAATAGAAAAATTTATGTAAAATATAGCTGAAGCTATTAAAAATAAGTTAAAAATGGCAAAAAAAATTGCTGAAACTAGGAGATTCTTTTCTAAATATTAGAAGTTAAAAATAGCATAACTCAAGGTAGATTTTTTACTTCTTACGAAATTTTTTTTTAATCTGTAAAACTCTGGACACAAAATTTCTTTGAATGCAAATTTAATCAATACTAAAATAAATATAATATTGCATTTAAAAAAATTATTATCCAAAGTTCTTCCTCCTCCCCTGAAGAAATAAAAAAAAAATTTAGTTACATTTGAGTAAAATATTAGTTACATGAAAATACCAATTTACTCTACAAAAATTTGGAAAAAAAATTTTCTGAATAGTAGTTAGTAGACTAAAGAATATCATAAACAATTGTTAAATTTCTCAGTCTTTTTTCCGTTTTTAAGGGCCATTGACAATAAACAAAATTATCCAAAGTTCTAGCTAACATTCTCTTCTGTATTTATGTCTGTATTTATGTATTTAATAAAATTCTAGATTTTTCCAAAAGTATTTTAGAAATTTCTATTTTTATTTTAAAAGCAGTTTTTCAAACATACATGCTTTCTCTTTCTCTTAAGTCTGATAATTCCTATAATTTCTGAAATACATTTGGAAAATTTTTAAATGCAATTGGAATTTTATTAAATACATTTGGAAAATTTTGGAATACAAATAGTCTTTTTAAATACATTTGGAAATTTCTGAAATACATTTGGAGAATTTTGAAATACAAATGGAATTATTTTGAATGCAATTTTACAATTCTGAAATACAGATTTTTAAATGCAAGTGAATAATTTTAAAATGTATTTGAACAATTTTAAAATACAAATATAATTTTCTTAAATACAAATAAAATATATTTGTAATTTTGAAATACATTTTGAAAATTTTAAAATACATTTTGGACAATATTGAAATGCAATTGGACAAATATCAAAGTTTTTAGACAATTTTAATTTTTTAGAAAGATTTTTGGATAATTCTAAAACATTTTTGAATAATTTTGAGTGATTTTTGGGCAATTTTAAAACATTTTTGGATAATTTTGAAACATTTTAGACAATTTTGAAACCTTTTTAGACAATTTTAAAATATATTTGAATAATTTTAAAATATTTTTAAACAATTTTGAAATAAAACTGAAAATGGTGTAGTTGGACATGTTGTAGAATTGATGTGGTTTTGAATCGATTATACTTTCTTTGGAGATGTGAGAATAGGTAGAGTTACTACAGAATTAAGATGTCAGTTGACAGTTGTGGGACACATATTTGAAAAAATGCAACCTTGCCTTGAAGGACATGGAAATAGAATTTATATTAGCTTTAATTTTTAAAAGAACAGAATCAAAAATCGCCTACTTAATTGATTAAAGCCTATAGAGCACTTCGACGCTGATCCAGCCAGACACTTCGTTTATTTTGGGTAGATCTAGAAACACCTTTATTTTGCTTAAAAAAGGTATCTAAAGGCTTAGCGACCTCTTTCACTCAATTTTAAAAGAATTTGATGGTATTTTAGTAATTTTATGTTTATTTTAAGCTTTTCTTGTAATTTTGTAGCCAAAGTTAAGAAAATTATGAAGTTTTGGGAAAAAAATAAGGGAAAAATTCCATATTAAAATTGTAACCGGTTAATCGACCTGTTTTAACCGATTATTCGGATCGAATAATTATTTGAGTTTTAAATTATTTGTTTCGACATTAACCGAAATAGAGGCGATTAATCGAGGAATCGGTTAATCGATTAACCGAATTGGAAACACTAGCTTATATGCAAAGTGATTTTTGCTAAAGGTTTTTTTATTGCAAATGAAGAAAAATAAAGCAAATTGCAAATACATACATTTTGTTGTTGTGTTGATGCAATCGTTGTTTTTTTGCAATCATTTGCAACGTTTGCATCGTTTGCAATACCCATCGTGAGTTCCCTTATTATTTATTATTAGCCGCTTTTTTTAATCACTTGGATTTATTAAATCCAAAAATTAGTTCTCAAAGTGCTCAATAGATGGAGTAGTTTTCACCTATTTTAACAGAATTTTTCTATCCGACCTTTAATATCAAATGCAATGATGCAGGATTTTATTGTAACATTAAATTCTTTATTATATTTTATATAAAACATCAAGAAACAGTTTTTCTTATGAGTTTCATCACTTCAATTTATATTTCTACATAATTAAAATATTCTACTGCACTGTTTAATAATCACCAATTGGATTTAATTAAATTACTTACCGTAGCGTGATAAATTTCGATTTCCAAGATGGAAAATAAGTATCTAGCGAAGTGTAGTTTTTTTCTAAACATATTTAATAAAAAAATTTAAAGAAAATGCTTTTGTTTCCTAGTTTTTAAATTTTTTTGTTTCTTTTTTAACTTTTATTCGTATATTTTCTGACATTAAATTAACAGAATGTTTCATATATTTGTGTTTTTATTGTTAAGTGTAAACCGAGACAAATAAATCCAACTTTTTTTGGATTTAATAAATCCTGTTTTTGTATGAAAAATTCTAAATCCAGGTGATTAAAAAATACTCTTATTATATTGTAATTCTAATATTAATAAGGTTGTTCATAAGGGGTGTGCTATCTGTTGTATCGTCCTAACAAAAAACAGAGTTGTTAAAATTTTTATTTGTGTTTAACAACGATTTTCTATTCAGTTTTCTATCTGTTAGCACACTCAAACACTAAACATACGTAAAAATGTTGTATCGTGCTATTCTCAAATATTGTATTTTTTCAATTTAATTTTTAACAACTCTGTTTTTTGTTAGGACGATACAACGATACAACAAATAGCACACCCCTTGTGAAAACCCTTAATGTTTTTCAAAGTGATTGAATATGGAAATTTATGTAGTAAACGTTGAAGTCGTTTATGCCGACGTTTCATTATTTTGAAATGTTGTAATGGTAATGGCCTATGTTCTCACCTATGAACAAATCGATATACAAGTGAAAGAAGAGATTATCTTTATTAAAACTGCGTACTTAGTTTCTCATGACAACGTCAGATGTCCTATGACTTCAAATCTTCCAAGGACTGAAAAGTGAACAAATAAATAATTAAATGAACCGATTCGTACAAAATTGAATCTTATTTAAAAATTGGATTAAGGAATTATGTTTTTAAAGGTCTGCAACAGATATAAGCCGAAGCTGGCCTTTTACCTAGGCGGCGTCAAGATCAAAAAAGTCGATGTCGGCGACGCTACTTCTTTGCACCACTCGACTGGTATCTCTGCTTTTGCATTTTTGTCTATCAAAAATTTTTTTGTTTTAAGAAAAAGAACTGTTTTAAACGTAAAAAAATATTTGTAAAATTGTTATTTCAAAATTATTAAGTGGTAAGTGATCGAAATATTTAAAAGTTTCAAGAATTTGTGACCTAGAAAACGGTTTGAAGAATTTGTGTTAATTAGGTTCGGTGTGTGTATTTTTGCCTTTTGTTTTTTGTTTGACGGGGTGTGGTGAGTTGATGTGATACATGTATTGTTTATCAATTTTTTTATTAAATAAAATTCCTTCGAAAAAATCGCGAGATGTAAATTGAAGAAACGTATTTTACTGTAAATTTTTTTTCCTCATTTTAATTTTTAAAAAGTTAATATTTTGGTTAAAGTTGAATTTACGTGCAACTCTTCGATCGGGTCCAAATTTTTACCACAGTAAAAAATTTTACTGGGAAACCAAAACAAAATTTAGTTTTTTGGGTCGGACCAAAACCGGGAGATATTTTGGTTTGAAGTTGGAATCTGGACTTGATTTTATTTTCGTCAATAATCGGATTTGGATAATCGATATAGCATTGGAAAGGTATTTTAAATATTCATGACACCAAAATATTTCATATACATTAGTGTACAGACGTTTCATGAAAAAATGGATATGAGGAAAAATGCTCAGCAAAGGCACTAAACAACAAATGAAATCTTAATTTATTGTTTTGTTTTTTTTAATTTAATACTTGTAATTTGTAAGCTTAATTGGCAAATTAATTAATTACAATAGCTGTCTTCGCGTAGTCAACATTGGAAGATTTTTTTTTTAATTTTAATATCCTGTAAATATCGATGGATGGATGGATGAGCATATCGATGTCTCGTCAAGACACCAAGTAACAGTGTTGCCATTTCAGTGCTTTTCGGGTATTTTTTGGTGCTTTTTTCCTTCCCGTACCCGGTGATTTTTTACAAATACCCGTTTATAAAAAGCGGGTATTTACAGTGCTTTTTCAGATTTCTGGCAGTGCTTTTTGCACAGTTTATATTTTTGGTATTTGTTCTCCTTTTTTCAATTTTTCTTGAATTTTCTGTCAAAGTTGAAAAAATAATACGAAATATACAAAAAGTACATTTTTTCACAATGTTTGTAGTACAATTTTAAATAACAACTTCGTTATATTTAAACCTCAAAATTTTGAAACATTAGTTTGGTGCTTTTTTACCCCTTTTTTGGTAATTTTTTGAACCTTTTTTACACGATTTTACAAAGCTAAAATGTGTTTTTAAAATCTTGACTTGAATTTTTCAAAAAATTATTTCGTGCTTTTTTACCCCATTTTTGGTAAATTTTTACCCTTTTTACCCGTTTTCAAAATGCTCACGGTGCTTTCCTGCCTTCAAGAGTTGGCAACACTGCCAAGTAATGAACATTTTACAAAACATTCTCTTGCATGCGTTAATGCCAGATTTGACGATTTTTAACATTTAAATAACAAAAATAGATAATTTTGTTTATTTATACTTACCCTACGGGAAATTTTAACAAACTGTCACCGAACTGGCCCCTTTATATGAAATAGACTGGTCACTTTTACATGGCGTTGTCATATGAGGGGGCAATTGACCCCTTATGACATGAAGGAGCTTTCCACAAACAAAAAAATTGATTTTATAAAACAAGAAAAATTTTAAATTAAAAAAAATCCCAAAAAAATTTTTTGCTTGCAACCGGATTTGAACTCGGAACCTTCCGACTACAAACATTTTTTAACGAAGCGTCAGCATTTTTATAAAATCATTGGTTTTCCAGTGAATTAATTTTTGTACGCCTGGTAGCATTGGCTAAATAGCACTGGATAACCACTGGTTGTAAACCTTGGCATATCACTCTAAGCCAATTCTTTGCCAGTGGTTTTTTTTATAAACCACCGAAATTTTTGTACAAAAATACTGGAAAACGCTTTTCGCAAACGCTGGCAAAGCGTCCCAAATGAGTGTTCTGCCAGTCATTTATTTTTAATACCATGGTTACCCAGTGGTATGCCAGTGCTTGATTTTTTGTACCACTGGCGATTTCTGACTGGGAGGTGTCAAAAAAGTATTCTCGAACCGTATGGTTTTGTTTACATGGGAGTCAAGGCAAGAGGGAGATAACAATATAAAATCTCCATACATTTTGTATTACTCATTTTTTGTATATATCTGTCTCTTTTTAGATTATTGTGCTTTATCTTTTGTCTTTTTCTTAAATTTTTGCGTTTTGTTTTGCTCATTTTCTGTCTGCCATGTTGCCCAAATCAGCTGATTCATATCTGGTATAATTTGTAGAGTTGGGCTTAATCGTTCTTTTTGGTGACTCGGTCATATCGTTCAATAAAATTCATTGAACTAGTTCGTTCAAATCGTTCAATCGTTCTTTTTTGTTATCGTTCTTTTTTGTCATGAACTGTGTCTGAACAGTGATTCGTGAACGGCGTCGTTCATTCGACAATTTATTGGCGCACTACGTTACATTTTTATATTAATTTTATTGTGCATAGACTAATAGTGTCAGAAAATTACAATTTTATTAAAAATATGAAATTATTAAGAAAAACATTTAATTCTGTAATAAAATTAATAAGAAAGGTATACAAACTTTTTATGACTACAAAAAAGAACGAAATGAACGATGAACGAAAAGAACGAATAATGGTGAACGATGTCATATCGTTCAATGAACTGAACCGTTCAAATGAACTAGTTCGTTCAAGAACGACACAACTCTAATAATTTGTGATTTAGTCGTTACTGAGTAGAGTTGTGAAATTTCGGTATTTTTTGAGTACTCAATACTACTCAATACTTTTCAATTGAGTACTCGATACTACTCAATACTTTTAACGGTTTTTTTAATTTAAAAATAAAAATGTTATGAATTCGTATTTATTAGGAAAAATTATCACAATTCACATACACGTGTTAAATAACTATTGTTATTTACATTTTAATTAATTTAAAACATTTTAAATAAATTAATTAAATAATTTTTCCCAAAAATTCATTACAAATTTCTTTGCTTCACAAATAGAGTTGTATTTTCAGAGCTGTATTTTTAGAGTACTATTTTTAGAGTTGTATTTTTATACGAAAAATACACATTTCTACGGAAAATTGCATCTTTAAAAGTATTGAGTAGTACCGTTTTAGTATTGAGTACTCAAAAAAACAGTCAGTATTGAGTACTCAGTACCGGAATACTCAATACTTTTACAACTCTATTACTGAGACAGCGACGGGTGCACATGCTTAGCGGGTGTTTTGATATTTTTTATCAAGTGCACTAAAAACAATTATTTATGATATTCAGAAAATATATGATGAAAAATGTTTTTGATATCATGCAATGCCTTTTTATAAAACATTTAAGGAATCTAGGGACTATGTTATAAAAAGACATTATGATTATTTTCATAGTAATATCTTTCATAGTAGATCTTTAATAGAAATAAAAAAAAAAACAAAATATAAACAAATTGCCAAAAAGTATTAATATAGAAGATTTTGTTTAAAATCTATAAAAATATGTGGCAGAAAATTTCATTAAGATTGTATAAAAATATGGAGATTGATAAATATGTAAAAAGACATATTTTTTAATTCGTCCAATTTTTTTCCCAGTGCAGTTCTCTCTCTTGCTCACTAATACAATTGCAAATCAATTTTGCGCATCACTGATTTAGACTGAGCAAAAACTACCTAGTTTTTATCTGTGCCTAGTTTTTACTTGTCAAAACGCATACATAAAAAACAAACAAACAAAAACTAGTTTTGTACAAAAACTAGGAGTTTTGTTCAATCTAAATTCAGTATTAATTTAATTTCTCTGCGTTTTCTCTCGTACTCGCATATTTTCATTCTCACAATCTAAAATGTTGCCATATTTTCAAAAAATAATCCCGATATTTGATGGTGTTCAAAGATGGAAAAGTTGAAACGATTGAACTTTTATTTTTAGAATGAAAACAAATGTAAAAAAATAAAAAATTTCTATACTGAAACAAAAACCTCATCATTCTCCGCAGCGGAATCTGCAGCCGCAAGGTTATATCTCTACTCTTACAGACGAAAACAGGCTTTGAATTCAGTGAACTTATTTTATTTTTTTTTTTAATTCACTGAACGTAATTTTATTTTTTTTAATTCACTGAACGTAATTTTATTTTTTTTAATTCACTGAACGAAAATGAAATTGAACGAATTCAGTAAGGAATTAATTCACTTTTTTTTCCGTTCGATTTATAAAATTGAACGCGTTCACCGGTGAATTAATTCATTTGATTTAATAAAAAGAACTATTGCAATTGAATTAATTCTTTGAATTTGTTGTTTGATGAACGCATTCAGTTGAACGAATTCAGTGAATTAAGAAAAGGAATTCATTCAGTTCTAGAGAAAATTGAATTCGATTGGTAGTGAATTCATTCAAAAAGGAATTAATTTTTCAAAGCTCTGGTTGAGGCTATACCAAAAAAAGATACGTTGGTATTTTATAACATCTAACTTTTTTTATTTGGGATGTTAAGTATCAACTTTTATTATTTTCAACCTCAATAAAACAAGGGTATTATTATTTTTAAAATCACTTCAACTTTATATGAAAATTATTTTTGTAACAAAAACAATTTATGTAAATTAAATATGAACCTGGCCTAAATTTGATCTTAAATTTAAATTCCATATGTGAGATCTGATTAAATATGACATTAGTAAAAATATATATTTAGATATGGGGTCATATAAAATTTACTCGGAAGGCGAAAATTATGTCTTATTATATAAAGTGCTATCCAAAGCAATTTGTAACGAGATATATGTAATTGTATTAAATAGTATAAAATAATGCATAACCTTTTTTACTTCGGGGAATGTAAAAAAAACTTTCTTTAAAACTCTTTCAAAGTACAGACATGACAAAAATTTACGGTGAGAAATGTTTTACAATATTTCTATGTCGCTAAACTTATTGTCATGAGTGTATATCAGTGTTGCCATAAGACAAATGCGAAAAGGTGCTAAATCGTCAAAAAAAAAAAGTGCTGAAAAAGGTGCTAAATTTTTGTTTGTTTTTAACATGCATTAGGGGTTTTTATCAGAGTTGGCAACCGATTCATAAGGTTAAGGCCAGTTTACATTATAAGATTTTCGGTAGTATTTTGCTTTAGTACACATGCAAAACATATAGACAAGGTTGCATAATCTTTCCGAAAATCTTATAGTGTAAACCAGTCTTTAGTGTTAATGGATGACGTTATTTCATAAATATTTCGTTAGGGTATTTTAAGGTTATCGGTATAATAAGTTATTTCGTTAAGTTGTTTTAGAGTTACCGGTATTTAAAGTTATTTCATTTGATTATTTTAATGCTTTTTATGGCTAGTTTACATGTTATGGCTTGTTTACACTGTAGGATTTTTGGTATGATTTTGCTTTAGTACACATGCAAAACATATAGGCTGGATTTCAAAATCACACCGAAAATCTTATAATGTAAACCAGCCATAAAGACTTGTTTACACTATAAGATTTTCGGAAAAATTATGCAACCTTGTCTATATGTTTTGCATGTGTACTAAAGCAAAATACTACCGAAAATCTTATAATGTAAACTGGCCTTTAGCGGTATTTTAAGGTAAATGGTGGTCCCTAGGATATTTAAAATTTTTAAGTTAAGGGTCTGTTAGGTTAAACGGTATTTTAAATAATTTCGTTAAAGTATTTTGCGGTTAGTGATATTTTAAGTTATTTCGTTAATGGTATTTTTAGGTTAATTGTAGTTATTTGAATTCATTTTAAATCGTTATTGATGTTTTGGGGTTAGTGTTGACAAACCATGGTTTTTATTGATATATTGAATTATTAATAAAAAAAACTGCATTTCATACAGTCGCCATTTCAAAGGGTCATCATTTGCTGGCTTTAAATCAGTAAAGAAATTAAAAAATCATAATTTGGAGATAAATTAGAAACGTTCTCCATAGAAATAATTTCAGATTTTGAGGCTAAAACATATCAGATTCTACAGAAAGATTAGCTATTATACAAAATATTGTAGGTTTTGTTAACTATTTCGTTAGAAAAATCATCAAATATGTGAAATTTTTTCACAGAAATGCCTTCAGATTTTTTAAATATTTTTTTATATTGATGAATCTTCAGATTCTAATGCCTTTTGCGGTCTGTACTTTAAAGTCATTTCGATTGCCGTTAACAGTCAGATGTTGGTTTTCAAATTGGAACTCTTTTGGAAGTGATCTAGTGTGAACTTAAGTCAGAAATGCCAAACTAACTTTGTTATGCCAATATTTAACAAAAAGTTGGCATGCCTGGTAAAGATATTTATTCACTATTCAACTTTAACCCAATTCAGAGAAGCTGTATATTTGTGTGTGGACTGTGATATTTGTAAATCCTGTTATTTCTTGAACTCGAGAAGTGTTTCAAGACATTTTTCATATAGATATTTAATTATTTAAAAAAGTGCTAAAAAATTTCAATATTTTTAAAAAAGTGCTAAACTAGCACCTAGCATTTTTTTAAATTTTTGGGTCCTAAGTCGCAAAAAAAGTGCTAGATCTAGCACCTAAAGTGCTAAAATGGCAAGCCTGGTGTATATATCTGTGACTATGACTACTGGCTGCCTTGACTGACTGCGGTCTCTTGTTAACGCAGCACAACAGCTCCACATTGTTTAATTTCTGTATACTTCTCACTGTTTCGTTTCGGCTTTCATCGTGTAATGGCTGCGTGTGTCCGTTAAAAGATATTCTAACAAATATCAAATATAGTTTTTTAAAATCAATAAATTTATTTAAATACAATATATAAATAAAATATTTCTTTTTAATTACATATTATAAAGGTGATTAAAATGTTAAAAATTATATAGTATATGTAATGTTAATTTAAAATCGCTTTATTAAAATTGTCGTCTTGTTTCTTGTTTTCTTATGTATTTTTCTTGATACTTGCTTTTTTTTATATATACATAACATATATACATAAATATATGAGTATTTATATTTTTCGTCATTACCTTTTTTCTTTTGGCTTAAAGTTTCGTGTATATTCATTATATTTTTTACTTTAAACGGAAATATTTAGGGAATGACTAATGATTTGTTGTTTATTTATTTGTTTGTTTATTTTATATGTCTTGCGTTGTGATGTTGAGTTTTCCACATTTTTTCTTTCTTGTAAAATTTATTTGTTTGTGTTGATAAAACTGTAAAAAGGAAAACAGAAACAAATAAATGAAAACCTTCAGATATATTATTAATTTTAGTTAAAACAGAAATGCGATATCTTTAATAAAAACAATAGTCGAAAAAATAAATGATTGGATGATTGAGATGAATAAGTTAATTATTTCCTGCTCAATATTATTTTTGTTAAAACGTTAAAGATGCCTGAAATTTTAATAAATGTTTTGTATTGTAAATTCCCAGCCAGAAATTAATATAAACGTATTTTGAAAGCAATTTTTGTTTTCTGAATTTTAAACAAACCCCCAAAATAAAAAAAAGTATAACTAACTCGAGAAAGCCCAGTATGAAAATGACTCAAAATCATATCGAAAAAGAATAATATTTATAGTAAAATTTAGTCGAAATCGATACGATGTAATCAATAATAATAGTGCTATCATATAAAATCTACACATGATATAGAGCTGTAAAGCTTAAGATTTAATGATTCGAGTTTTATTAAAAAAATTGTACATATTTAGACATACATAAATATAACGCGGAAAAATTATGAAAAAACCTCCTTTTGTCATTGCTTATTTTATTTAATTTTGTTTCCAACACCATTCACAGTTCGAACCAATAGCCTTTGGTTTCCAAGTTCATTTCCTTACCCATTGAGCCAAACCCAATAACTTCCATAAACATATTTTTGTAATTCAAGTTGTTTTTATTTTATTTGAAATCTACCTTTTTAAAGTTCAAATTACCCAACAAACATGAATGTAAATGTAAAAGTAAAACGAAATGCAGTAAGTGTAAAGCCCAGTATTTTGTTCACAAGAGCGAAACAATTTCACTTTAAAATGCACAAATTTTTTAAATTCTATTAAAGCTACAATTATAACGTAGCCAAATGTCACTTTTTCGCTCTATTTCAAATGGTCCTGTCTATTAAATTGATGCGAAAAAATTTCACTGCAATTTCGCAACAATTTCACTCAAGTGAAAAAACATTTTTTTATATGGAGTTTAACAGCTTTTTTCGCAAAAGTATAAACAAAATACCGGCCTTAACAACGAACATGATGTTCTTTTTAAATTTCTCGTAAATAATTGTAATGCTTAATACGGAAAGGCCCTAACTCGATTTTATATTTCATTAAAGGAAAATGAAATCTGAAGAACATTGATTATATTTTTTTTATTTTATTGTTGCTCTATTAATACAAAATTAAATTTAGAGAAACTTTATCCAAGATTTCCAGATTTTTTCCTTCTTCTCTATAGAAATAAAAAATGAAGTTAGGACCTTTTTTATTAAGCCATCAATATTAACCCATATTCTCCTGAATTAAGAAATAATTGTTCTATTTGTTTGAAACTTACATGATTTGCTACTGAGGGCCCTAGGAACACGAAACTGAAGTTGAAATTATTTTTTCTTATATAGATCCGTAGTTATTGCCTGTCGTCATATGACGACGCTAGGAGAATATGTGTACAATTGTTACAAAAAAAATCCAAAAAGTTTTTAAGAATAACAGGAATATTTATTAAAAACTACATTTTTCCATTAAAGGTATAAAAAATTAGCTTTATTTTCCAAAATAAATTCAAATATACTTCAATTTCTTCAATAAACTAACATTATTTCATTGAATAGCGAGAGAAAATATATACTATAACTCTCGTAGGTGCCATATACAAAAAGAAGATCCAGCATCGCATTTGGAACACCCATTGTCTTTTCTTATCGTTGTGGCTTCTTTTTAGGAAGTGTTCTATTCGACCATAACTTAAAGTATCTACTACGGGAAGTTTAAGGCTATTTTCCTCTCGATCTTGGTAGATTCCATACTGAGGCAAGGTACGAAGCTCCAAATCTTGTCAAAGACAGCCCAAAATGACTTATATTAAAAAAAAAAAACAAATAAAAATTTTGTAAATTTTGTACACATATTCAAGCAAATTTAGTTGGATTTTAGAAAAACCAAACTAGAAAAATATATTAATGTAATAAATTCCGATTTTTTCCTTCTTTATTGGAAGAAATCATAATTTTTGCAGTTGTGGAATTTTTGTGATTTTCGGTCATTCACTGTGTCCAGAAACAATAACCAAAGTGTATAAAATAAACGCAGAATGAATATTTGACATTTTTTGTTTACAAAACTCTTAACAGAGGTCCTTCCATGTTTAAAGTAACGGTATTATGCACATTTAAAAAGAAGCATTTTCATGTCGTCATATGACGACGCTAGGATAATATGGGTTAAACGTTAGAGTTAAATTTATCCCAAAATTATCCAAAAGGTTTGAAAAATGTCCCGTTTTAAGATAATTATTTTAATTTTTATCAAATCAATACTCCCGAGTAAAAAAGTTCATCTATAAAAATATACAGCTATGGACATATAATTGGCACAAATTTAAATTGTGCATAAATTTAAGTATTTTCAAACTAAATATATTTAAAAATGCATGTTTTGTATCTTCTGATTGTTGTTGAAAAAGATGTTTGTCTTAATAGTGCTCAAATGTTCCATTATGTTTTGCTTATTATTTACCGTTATCATTTTTGCATTAACAATGCTGATTTAAAGTGGACATATAAATGGCACAATTTACTTAAAATAGGCAGCAGTCGTGTAGATTTAATTCAAAGCAATAAATATGTTTCGTAGTTCAAAAATAAATATAAAGAGTTAAAAAATTTTTAAAATGGGATCAGGAAAACATACTACAGGTGAGGAAAGGCGGATCATATGGAAAATGTATGTATGAAGATGGAAAAAAAGTAGCGGAAATTGATGAGATAATGCAAATTTCTCGCAAAAAATCTACAATGCAATTAATTCTTGTGTTGAGGATCCCGATATATTGACTAAGGGTAAAATTCGGAAGCCAAGGCCACGAAAAACAGATGAGCGTACGGATGCAGCTATAGTACGAATGGTGAAAAATTGATCCATTCAAGTCATCAAGGCAGATAGCATCGGATATTAATGAAAATTTTAACATGGAAATATCAAGCAGATTTGTAAGAAGAAGACTAAACGAGGCAAATTTGTTTAGGCGCATTTTCCAAAAAAAAGCCCCTTCTCTCAAAAAAAAATATTTCAAAACGACTAACCTTCGCCAGAACCCATAAGGAAAATCCCATTAGTTTTTGGAAAAACGTGTTATGGAGTGACGAAACAAAAATTAACAGGATAGGACCAGATGGCAGAATCTTTGTTCGTCGTCCTAAAGGCCAAGAGTTTAATCCTCGGTTCACTCAGAAACGGTAAAACATGGAGGTGGCAGTATTATGGTTTGGGGTGCATTTTCTTGGCATGGCGTAGGTCCGCTTATAAAAATCAATGGAAAAATGGACACGTTTCAGTATTTAGATATTTTAAAAAACCATATGGAGTCATATGCCTTCAACTCCAAGCCAACAAAATGGAAATTCATGCAAGATAATGACCCCAAACACTCCTCCAAACTAGTAAAAAAATGGTTTTGTGCGGAGAAGATTGATGTTTTGGATTGGCCAGCCCAGAGCCCTGACTTAAATCCAATAGAGAACCTGTGGAACGAAGTCAAGGTTGAAATCGCCAAGAAAAATTACAAAAATATGGACGAACTGTGGTCGGCCGCACAGGAAGTTTGGTTTGCCAAAATACCAAAAACTAGTGGAAAGTATGGGTCGCAGGTGCAAAGCTGTCATCAGAAAAAAGGCCACAGCACTAAATATTAACGGTAAAATATTTGTACATACCAAAAAATTTAACAAATTCAATATTAAAACCATTTCTTCCCTTTTTTTAAGATTGTGCCATTTATGTGTCCAGCTCATTTCAATGGGTTTTTTTTTTTCATAATGATAATTTTTTATTTACAATATTAAATGTGCATAATAAACATTTGGAAAAAACAAAAACTTGTTGGTTGTTAATAGTATATGCAATATAGTAGCATAAGAAAGAATACATGGTAAAATGTGCCATTTATATGTCCATAGCTGTATGTTGACATTTTTTTTAAGAAATATTAAAATTAATTTTTTTTTAATTTGTATACATTGACGGCTTTTTTACAGTATTAAAAAATTCTTTACTATTGTAATTTATTCTGAAAGTGGGTTTAGTTTTTAGTAAAATCAGATTCTTTTGTTTAAATTAATTGAAAATTGTAAAAGTTATCGTAATTTTTCTAAACATTTAATTTCAGCTATTATAAGACATCTCGATGTTCTTGTTTGCACAATCATTTAAGGTTAAAATTTTCAATTTTCTTATAAATGCAGAGATTCCATGTTTATAAAAAAATTTATAACTTTGACAATTTTAAAGCGATTAAAGTAGAACTTCATTTTACTCTGAATTAAGAATAACAAAATATTGTAATTAAAAGCCGTCAAAATTAAACAAACTAAGAAAAAATTAAGAAAATCAGTTTTATTTGAAAATATTTCCACACAATATTGTTAAATATATAAGCATATGTATATATTTGGAAAGCCCAACTATCTGCTAGGTCCGTTCAAAAACTAAAAATCCTAAATTTGTTATTTTTATCGATGAATTTAACTTAAAATTATTTTTTATTTGTAATTCTAAATTTTTTGTACAATTTTCTACTGCTATATTTTGGAAAAAAAACTTAAACATCTTTAAATTACGTGTATTATAGCACATCTACACGGGATAGAAAACTCGATAGACTTTATGAAAATGCAGCCCTGCATAAGTTTACGAAATGTAATCTCTAGGCCATTGACAATTGCTTTCCAAAATAATTTCTTTAACTATCAACAATTTTTAGGATGTCTTGTAACATTATTGAACATTTCAGTTTATTAAATGCAAATTTTTATATTTGGAGAACAAATTATTCTTCAAAATACAACAAAAACAAATATTTGACAACTAGAGATGATACTTTTACAATACAAATTTGTAATTCGTTTTTCTAGAAAATTTTAGATATTCTATTTTTTTGTTAAAAACCAGTGAATTTAAAATTGATATTCGGTTTAAAAAATTAAAATTTAAACAAAATGCTTTTAAAAATTCCTTACCTGTAAGTTCAGAATAACATGTTACTAGGTAAGAAGTTACATTGATTGACATGCCCTTGTTAAAATAATAGGTCTAGTAATAGAAAAGTAAGAGCGTACCCCCTTCGTTACAAAAAGCTTATTTTTGTAACCAAAACTTGTAAAAAATATTTTCCAACATTTTTTGTTAAAATTATGTAATTTTTAATTTAATAGTCAATATGAAACAAGATGAAATTTTAAGAAAAAAAAAAACGTATTATTTTAAAGTTTTTTGCAACCTAGAGGTAATAGGTAAGCGTAACATGTAAGTTCAGAATAACATATTACTAGGTAAGGAGTTACCTCGATGGACATGCCCTGGTTAAAATAATAGCTTTGGTAATAGAAAAGTAAGAGGTTACCTATCCTTATTTCTTCTTACCAAAGTCATTACCGGATAATAGAAGGTTTTGCTGGGTATGTTTAATTATAGCCCAATGTAAAAAAAATTCTAAGTTTTTTGAGATATATTTATGTATGATTTCAAAATATAAATCACATGATTTTATGTGGATGCCTTTTCTAAAACATACCCGTATAAATAAATGTGTTATAAGGTTTTAAAATTATTATACATAGGCACTTAAATATTTTAACCGATTTACCGCCGCCGTACTCATATGAGTACACCTCAGTTTTTACGATTTTTTCTGAAACTGTTGATCCTATAACTTAAGTAAAATAATTTTCTGATAGCCAACTAAATTTAAAATTCAAAACACGAAAGTTTTTTCTGATCTAAAGATTTTTATGCAGTTTAAATTAACCTCATTTTACAGTAATTCAAAAATAGGAAATCTTTGCAAAATTTTTCATAAACCAAAATTTTAATTGTTGAAATTTTTAATAAAAGTGTTATGAAATTTTTTAGTAGTGTTTATTATTTATTCAGGCACTAATTAAATCTATTGCTTCACGTTTTCCGATACCGCTTTTATAAAAGGTTCGTGCGGCGGCGCTGTTTTTTTCTTTTCGTTATTTGCCTATTCCCAAAGCTATCTTTAAATTTTTTCAATTCTGATTTCACCAGTGTTGCCAACTCTAGAAGGCAGGTAAAAAGGTTAAAAATTTACCAAAAATGGGTCAAAAAAGCACGGTAATAATTTTTTGAAGAATTTAAGTCAAGAATTTAAAAACACATTTTAGCTTTGTAAAATTGTGTAAAATAGGTTCAAGAAATAACCAAAAAGGGGTAAAAAATCACAAAACTAATATTTCAAAATTTTGAAGTTTAAATATAAAGAAGTTGCTATTTAAAATTATACTACAAACATTGTGGAAAAATGTATTTTTTGTATAGTGCGTATTGTTTTTTCAACTTCGACAGATAATTCAAGAAAAATCTAAAAAAGGAGAACAAATACCAAAAATATAAACTGTACAAAAAGCACTGGCAGAAATTTGAAAAAGCACTTTAGATACCCGCTTTGAAAATAATCACCGGATACGGGAAGGAAAAAAGCACCAAAAAATACCCGAAAAACACTGAAATGGCAACACTGGAGTTCACTCTTTCCTATTTGACATCTTTGCCTCTTATAGAAATATATTTTTATTGAATTCTCTCCGCCAGACTTCATTTGGCCGTAAATGGGTTAAGTTTAAACAAACAAAATAATAACGGTGGGTTTTATACTGAAGGTTTAAGAGTTAACTAATAGTTAACCCAAAAATTTGTTGTTGCTTAACCTAGTGTCTTCAAATGCAATGAAATGTGCAACAAAATCATTTTCGTTGTTATTTTCAATTTTTTTTGCACATTTCATTGCATTTGAAGACACTAGGTTATATAGAAATTTTTGACATTTTCTTTTGTTTCGTAGTTAAAGTTAATCCTATAGATAGTAGGTTTGTTCCACGTAATTCTGGGTAAAGTCTGGTAAAATGAGAGTAAACAAATAAATATCTCAAAAAATGGTAAAATTGCTCACAATACCTGGAACGCACAAAACCACATTTCGAGCCCAAAAATTAACGTCAAAGTTATTCATATAAACAAAAGCTATTTTAAGAATAAAATATCGAAAGGAATAAAGAAAAAATGTTGGAACGTGGTATTTGTTACCGATATTAATTATTGTTTACAAGTTTTGTTAATATTTAAATTATTTTTACAAATTTAAAACAGCTGATTTATAAACAACTAGTGATTTGACAGTTTTACCATTTTACCCGCAAAAAAAGTACGGGTAACTTCTGGTAAAAAGAGAAACAAATTCTTCTCTCATCAACGCTCTCATTTACCCAATTTTTAACAATAGAAACGCTTTTTGGTAAGATTGGGTTCCCGCGGTAACGTACGTGGAACAGAGCTAGTATGAGACCCACATTACAATATCTTGTTTTTGAATAATAGATTAGTTCGACGCACGTTACCGCGGGTACCCAATTTTATCAAAAAGCATTTCTTTTGTCAGATTGTGTGTAAATTGTTGTTTCGGGTAAATTGGGTACCCGCGGCAACGACGTCGAACAGACCTAGTAGGGGCCTTAATTTTATGACGCTTTTACTCGAACCCGTAGTATAAAAAAAATAGTGTTAATAAACATTTATTAATATTCTTTTGTTTTTGTTTAATAATAATGTTAATGTATATTATTATAACGGGATTTTTTAGAAATAATTAAATTTCAATTAAAAAATACAATTGATATGATTAAACTTTCGATTAAAGATGAATTTGGAATCAGACAAAATTCAAATTTTATTGGCGACATTGTTTTCTGTGCATATTTAAACTTATTTTTTTTACATTTTATTAACTATTGTTTTTTTTTTTCTTCTCTATTATAGGTGTGGTGTAAAACGCCTAAATCACCAAAATGAGTTATATGCCAGCACAAAATCGTACAAGTAAGTATTTGCTGATAAATTACAGGATTTAAATGTAATTTATTTATGTAATATATAATTGAATTTTATTTTAATTCGCGATACTTAAATTGTTTCACTTAAGAATTTTTAATTCTGATATATTAAAAAAAATACGGTGGCTTTTGTGACTTTCCAAATAAAAGTACACGAGTAAAAAATAATATGATGCCATATATAATGATATCTTATTTAATATAATTGGAGATATACTATGATCCGAAAAATGGTGGATAAAATTATATCGGATAAGATCTAAATATATTGAATCATATAGATTCTTATCCGGATTTTCACCAAATATTATCATATCTAATTTGATGTAGATAGACATATGAATGCACAGCGCATGCTACGGGACAGTTTTTCGATCAAGTGTTTAGTATGGAGACATTTGGTTAGTTTGGGGACTGTCCTCAAACTCTTCCTAGGTCTTGAGCATAGTATCAAGACATTTGTGACTCATATACAGCATAGTTTGGGCACATTTTTGGCCATGTCTCCGAACTATGCGCACCACATACATATATAATTATATAACGCTCTATATTTCAGGTTCAAAACAAATACTATTATAAAGTACTTAAAAATAACACCCTTAAGTTAACATTTCAAAATTTAAATAAAAATTAAAGTCTTTAGCAGAAGTTGTACATAATTGTAACGAAGCATTTTATATTTTGAAACCATACATAAATATGTCCCAAAAAATCTTAGATTTTTTTTACCCTGGGTTATACTTCAACATATCTAAAACTCAGAAAAAAATTTAACATTGAGCTATATAAAACTTTTTATGTTTTCCGATAAAACCATATGTAACTAGATATTGTACATATAAATATATATGGAGACATATATTCATACTGATCTATATATGACATCATATATAAAATTTTTGAAAAACTAAAAGGTACATATAATTATATCCGGAAAGATATAGTGTCACACCTTACTATATATAAACATATTAGTCCATATTAAGTTATATAATTTTCTGTATAAATTTTTACTCGGGATGAACATTTTTATAACTTTTGAACTAAAAGAAAGTTTGAAAAAATGTTTATACTATTATACAGAGCGCCTTTCTTTATAAGGTCGACAATAATTTCTAAAAACAATTTCATTCTTAAGCTCTTATCTGAGTTTTCGACTTGACTATATCCTTTTGGTATTCTGTATCTTTCCAAGTGGGTATTTGTTGCCGAAAAGTGAAAACATTAAACCCACATGGATCAAGTTACACAAAATAATAATTTTTATCAAGTGGAAAAAATATTTTTTTGATCCATTTGAAATGATATTTTTTTCGAAAATTATGTAAATTTCGTCGTGGGTCGTTTTTGGCCAAAATTATCAATTTAATGGCTCTACAATCTCGTAGTCATAATTAATATTAAGTTTCATTGGTCTTTTCTGACCCCAGGCCACTAAGGGTTAACGATTTTTTAAACAAATGTAAAGATAATTATAGTTTTACCTAATTTAAGTTATATATTTCTGAAAACTATTCATCAAAGTTGAAAACATTAAAATTTTGTTAAATTTTTGACAAAATAAGCAATTTTTGTAAAATGTCCTGGAAAGCAGTCACTCCAAACACAAACTCGATTTATCATTTTTTCAATTTATTTTTTTCTTTAATATCAATTATTATGTGGTACAGATAGTATCGACATCTACAAATTAGGCATATTAAAAAATTTTTAAAATTAATTTTAAAAAACACGTTTTTGCATTTTTTTTCAAATTTGTGGGTCATTTTGGATTCCAGGCTAAAGTGGGTTAATGATATCCGATGAAATTAAAATTCCATATCTGAATCATTTTGACTATATTAAATGAATAAATGAAAAAAAAAATAATTTCTTTCCCAGCAAAATATTGGTTATGACACCTCATTACTATCTGCCTTACCAAAAATTATACATCATTACCTTTTGCATTATTTCGTAATATAAAATAATAACTTCTTAATAACGACCTATTATATTCATTGCTTTTAAATATAAAATAATGACTTACTCGTAATAGTTTAAATAAGTACTTTTTACACAGTTAATTTTTTTACATTTTTATTTATTATATGTAAATATGTTTTATGTTTAAATTTTAATGACGAGTCCTAAAATTACACACTAGAAAAAACTTAAATTTTTCTGAATGTATTTCCTTAAGATAATAGTACCCAGGAAAATTTTCTGTTCCAAAGATCGGTTGTAGAATAGCTACTTTTCATTCACAACCCCTTCTACTGTCGATTCTAACACCGATTCTTTTCGTTTGAAATTGTCCCAAAAGCAACCCCTTCTTTAGCTCCAAATTGGAACCGGTTGCTCTAGAATCAGTTCTGGAACTGATTCTATGTCACCCACACCTTCCATAAAGGATCCCAGGAACTGGTTCCGGAACCAGTTCCATGGAATCGGTTGCAGTGGAACCAGTTGTAGAATGGGTATTTATGTAACTCCTTATTTTTAAGAATCAAGTAAGCACTTGGATAACCACTTATAATTCAACTTTTTGTAAGCATGTGTGTAACCACTTATTATTCAAAATCTCATAACTACTTCTCATTTTTTCGTAAGCGAGAGGGTAAGCGTGACTACTTATAAAAACGACCACGCCAAACAAAAATAATGAGTTTAGACGCCAAAAAATAAGTTGTGCGGAGCTATGAATTTCTATTATATAACCACTTATTTGGTAATGAAAAATTTTGCTGGGTTATAAATTTCGAATTTTGGGAATTTTTAATAATAATAAACATGTTTTCCAAAATGGGCCATTTTCGTCCAACTTTCGGCACGGGTTAATGTTTTCAAAAAAAAATTATTTCTTCCATTTGGGATCATTTCCAATAACGAACGAAAATGGACAAATCGTTATTTTAAGGGACATCCTAATGTCCATATGTACAATTTTGGTCCAAATAATAAGTGCAGCCTGAAATATTTTTTTAAAGGCTCGCAGCCGAAAATTTATTTAAATTAAAAGAAAAAACAAATACTATTTTGTTTTGTTATAATATTAGAAATAAAATAAATACTAAAACAATAACAAAAAACCAAAATTAAATTCAGTCTTGTTCAAAAAGTAAATAATTAATCAAAGAACATTGGACAAAATAATAAGTGTGTCACATTTAGTTAAAATAAGCAAAACAGTAAAAAATTAAAATTTTTCTGCTTAATTGCGGGATTTTAGCTAAGTTTCGTTAAAAGCAGGTATATCCACCATTATTTTGAATTATTTTGTTGACTCTTTTTGGCATGCTGGCAATAAGCTTCCTGCAGGTCTCTACTGGTATTTCATACCAAGTTTTTTGAACAAAATTCCATAACTGATCCTTACTTTTAAAAACCTCCTTTCCAATTCTTTGTTTTAACTTTCCCCAAAGATTTTCGATGGGGTTTAAGTCCGGAGATTGACTTGGCCAGTCAAGAAGGGCCACATGATTGTCTTAGAACCCATCCTTTACCAACTTAGAAGTATGCTTTGGATCGTTATCCTGCTGGAATTTCCATCTGTTGAACCCAGTTCAACAGTAAGGGTTAAATAGGCGATTGGCAAAATAACTCATTAATTCCGTTTGTATGCTCTTTAAATCTTTTCTCATAAAACAGTATTTTTTGCTGCACATAATTTCTATTATTTATAACTCAAGGAGAGTATTTTTTCTAATTTGAGTTCTCCTAGAACTAATTTGTTATTGGCTACTATTATAGCGCCTTTTTTGTACATAATGCTTTAAATTAGTTAGAGAACTTTAAATTCCATTTTAGTTTATATATAAAATTAGTCTAAGAATTGCCCTCAATAAAGCAAGAAGCTTTATTCTAATAGAAAAGAAAAAAACCCTCGTAAGTTTTTTATTAATCCTGATAAGATCAGTGGAAAGGGAGTTAATAGACTCAACATTTTGAGTCTATTAACTCCCTTCGAAGGACCAAAATGTTGAGTCTATTAACTCCCTTTCCACTGATCTTATCAGGATTAATAAAAAACTTACGATGGTTTTTTTCTTTTCTATTAGAATAAAGCTTCTTGCTTTATTGAGGGCAATTCTTAGACTAATTTTATATATAAACTAAAATGGAATTTAAAGTTCTCTAACTAATTTAAAGCATTATGTACAAAAAAGGCGCTATAATAGTAGCCAATAACAAATTAGTTCTAGGAGAACTCAAATTAGAAAAAATACTCTCCTTGAGTTATAAATAATAGAAATTATATGCAGCAAAAAATACTGTTTTTTGAGAAAAGATTTAAAGAGCATACAAACGGAATTAATGAGTTATTTTGCTAATCGCCTATTTAACCCTTACTGTTGAACCTGGTTCAACACCATCTAAGAGGCATTCTTTCCTCAGCAAAGGTCAACATCGTATTTTCCAAGATATCTTTGTAGTGGAATCTGGTCATAGCGTCGGTAATTCTATGTATAGGACCGACCACGAGAAACAACCCGAGACCATAATATTTCCGCCCCCGTGCTTGACCGTCTTCTTTGTAAAGCGAACTGGAATTCCTTACCCTTAGGGCGTCGAACTGTGCCCGGAGCACAGTCGTTTCCAAAAAAATTAATTGTTGTTTCATCGCTCCACAAAATGTTTTGCCATTTTTTTCACCGTCTGCTCCGGTCCAATTGGAATGACATCTTGCAAACGAAAGACAGATATCTGTTGTTTTTGAAGTTTTTTTGGGTCTTCCGCGAGTTTCGACGCCATTTTTAGGCTTTAAAGCATTTTGTACAAAAAATAGCGACCGATTAATAGTTTCTACTATAGAACGAAGACTTTGGCCACTTTCTCTTAGTCTTGAAACAATTTTTCTCTCCTTGTTCGACCCATCGCTGATTTTTTTGCTATATATTTCGTTATGAATAAAGATAAATAACAGTAAAATAACTAGCCTTTCCAAAAAACTAGAGCAGACTGGGAAACTATTAAAGAATTCAGCAATGTATTTACTATTTTGACCAAGTACTGAATAGGGATACCGATCCCGAAATCCCGGGATTGTTCTTGAAAAACTCCCGGGATTTCTGATTTCTTTATTTGCCATATTTTATCACTTTTTTATTCGTTTTTATTGTTATATTCGACCTAAATCACTTATGGTTTACGTATGGACACATATGAACAATTATGGATTTTTTATGAACATATATGGATTTTATATGAACATATGTGGAAGTGTGGCAATAAAATAGAGCCATTTAAGTTTTTTTCAAATTTTATTTTCGTTGCCTTTATTTTTAAAGATCAAAATAGTGGATAGATTCGCCCAAAAATGCGAGGAGATAGTTCAGAAAATTATGTAGAATTTTAACGTGACGACTGTTTTTTTTATTTTGTTACTTGTTTTAAGTAGGCGTGGCTTTTAATGAAAAATAAGCGATATTGACCTTCTATCAAATTACATAGTAAAATTTTGCGAGTACTGATCAATTCTGAAAAAACTGTATATTTTTGGAATTCCTATAAAATTTCCTTAAGTCTTGCATTATTTTTTTCTACAAATGGTCGCCAGACTTAAAATGACAGTGCCTTAAACATGACCAAATTTTTCTTTGTTTTTACCGATTTTAAAATAAAGTTAACAACACTTAATGGCTCTATTTTATTGCACATCACTGTATATGGAGGCATCTGTTATTTCATATATGGAAATGACATCCATATATGGACAAATATGGAAGTATATGTTATTCAATTTATGCAAAAGGGACTTGTATATGAACATATTTGGAAGAATACATTTTTCCATATGTATAAGAGGAACTCATATTTGGATAAATATGGAATTATACAGTGGTGGCAAATTTAATAGGAACGATTCAAGTTTTGTCTAATTTTTTTTTTCGTTGCCTTTATTTTTAAAAATCAAAATAGTGGCTAAATTCGCCCCGGGAGGCAAATATGTGGTTTAGAATATTGTGCAGAATTTTAACATAATGACGACTGTTTTTTTATTTTGTTACTTGTTTTAAGTAGGCGTGGTTTTCAATGAAAAATTAGCAATATCGACCTGTTATCAAATTACAGAGTAAAATTTAGCGAGTACTGATCGGATCTATACAAACTGTATATTTTGAAATCCTACAACAGACAGACATTATGTTAAAATTCTGCACAATATTCTAAACCACATATTTGCCTCCCCGGGCGAATTTAGCCACTATTTTGATTTTTAAAAATAAAGGCAACGAAAAAAAAATTAGAAAAAACTTGAATCGTTCCTATTAAATTTTCCACCACTGTATTTAATGCCATGAATAAAAAGAAAAGTGTGATTTTGGCCAATAATTTAGATAATAGTATTAATTTTTATGTTTTTAGCTATCTGCAACAAAATCATTTCCGATTTCTATTAATTCTGATACGAGGGATTGTTTTCCGAAAATTTTGTAAA
Organism: Leucophora obtusa; assembly: GCA_949987735.1. Taxonomy (NCBI): domain Eukaryota; kingdom Metazoa; phylum Arthropoda; class Insecta; order Diptera; family Anthomyiidae; genus Leucophora; species Leucophora obtusa. Next base: position 218,146,447 of record OX465297.1, read on the forward strand.
ACTCCGACAACGTTAACCCTTTCTTTACCAATGTCAAAGGTACAATTTTTGAAATTTTTCGATTTTTCCTGGAAGTATACCAAAACAATGTGTTGCTTCTTGCGGAATTTGGTGAAAGTTGTCCAAATAACTCTGTTAACACCAAATTTTATACATAGTAATAAAAAAATTTGAAATTAACCCTTATAGGCACATGGGGTCGAAATGACCCCAAATTTTTCAAATGTAAAAAAGTGTCATTTGGCATGAAAATCGATATAAAAACCATTAATTAAGCATTTTCTGAAAAAAATAAATACAAATTATACTATTTGAGAGCATGGTGTCAAAATGCTCCATTTTTTATGTTAAATAACGCTGGTTGGCTGAAAAATGTATGTAGAAACCATAAAAAAGTCAAAATTAACTCCTTTCTTCACATTTTTCAAACAAAAATTTATACAATAATTTAAAAACGTTTATTCAGCTTTAAAACTTTTCAGATTTATTTTATCTTTTAACGGACACTTTTTTATTTATTTTATTAATGATTTGCTAAAATCATAACTAGAGTTGTCAAGTATTCGACCTATTTGAAAAAACGGTTTTCGAATACTTCTAAAAACCGGTTTTCGGTTTTTTTAATTCAAAACCGGTTCGAATAATTGGTTTTTCCGGTTTTTTGAAAATAATCATTTTGTATTGCTATATATGCAAATTTTCTTATAAAACTTGCAAAGAATTGCTAAAAATCTTGAAATTTTCTATTTTTTTCCTTCCTTGAGAGCAATTCGCAGCGTAAATTATTCCATTAGTGCGAATCCACCTTTAAAACTAAAAGTTATTATTTCTAAAGGCGCTGTTTGTTTTTTTTTAATTAAAAACACTTTCGGACAGATCTAAAAGCCTAGTATTTTGTTCGTAATTTTTGTGAAAAAAGCTATTAACCTCCATAGAAAACAGAAATGATTTCTCACTTTCTCTGGAATTGTAAAAATATTGCGGTGGGAGTTTTTTTGCATTAATTTAATAGACAGGACGATTTGAAAATGTCGCAAAAAATAACTTTGGCCTTATGAAGATTGGGGGAGAAAAGCTAAAAAATAAGAAAAAAACCCCTTTTATTTATTGAGGAAATGGAAAACATGAGCTTATATGCGTTTTAGGACAAATTTTTAAATCTTTCCTACTAAACTTATTGTCAAAAAATTATGACTTTTTTAAGATAGAGAGAAAATGTAGAATTCTGTTAAAAAAACAGTCTCTTGAAAGAATTTCAACATTTTTGTGATTTTCGTTTCGAAAAAATAAATTTTTTCAATAATAGTACACTAATGTACGTCATAGCAACGACAAATAAACCTTTAGGAAGGGGAATCAAACATTAAGGGTCATATGCATATACACTTTGAAAATTTTTTAGTGGCTTCCCGGGTAAAAAAAATAATATGATGTCATATGTAATGATATCTTATATAATATAATTGGAGATATGCTATGATCCGAAAAATGGTGGATAAAATTATATCGGATAAGATCTAAATATATTGAATCATATAGAATCTTATCCGGATTTTGACCCGATATAATTATATCTAATTTGATGTAGAAAGACATAATTATATAACGCTTCATACTTCAAGATCAAAACAAAAACTATTAAAAAGTACTGCAAAATAACACCCTTAAGTTAAGAATTAAAAATTTAAATAAAAATTTAAAAAAATTTGTACATAATTCTAACCAAGCATTTTAAGCCTTCTCATATAAACTTGTATTCTACCCGTAAACTGTGTAAACCTGGTATGTTTATGAGTTTAATGTCAAATTCCATACATAAAAATATGGCTTGTATTAATACAAGGTTTACAAGGAATTTAGGAGGTATAATGAGTACGCCTTTTATATTTTGAAATCATACATAAATATATCTCAAAAAAACATAGATTTTTTTTTACATTGCGCTATACTTAAACATATCTAAAACAACTTAGAAAAAATTTTAACATTGAGCTATATAAAACTTTATATATTTTCCGATAAAGCCATTTTTAATTATATATGACGATGTATTAAAATTGTCATAGCATATGTAAATATTTATGGCACATACAAATATATATGGGGACATGTATATTTATACTGATCTATATATGACATCATATAAGAAATTTTTGAAAAACTCAAAGCTATACATAATTATATCCGCAAAGATATAGTGTTACACTTGTTTATTTTTACCGGCAAAACTGTTGAGTCTATATACAAACGTTATATGAACAGATTAAAGGAATTGTAATTTTTAATTTTTTTAAAATCGGACTAGTGGTTCTCGGGTTATGTCAAAAAAAAAAGACCACCAAAGGTCAAATCGATATATCTCGATTCCTAGGGGTGACCCAGCGAAACGCCGGGACACGTATAACTTCTTTTTTACCGATATAACTTTCCCCGGTAGTTTGAACCCTTCCCGATCACTGACCCCTACCATTTGTCTCACAGTGTAATTGGCACAAACTTAAATTGCCCATAAATTTAAGTATTTTCCAACTAAATATACCCAAGTAAAAAAAAATGATATGGAGCCATATGAAGTTATATTTAATTATATATAATCTTTTATGTAAATAGATATAATTATATCCGAAAATTGAGAACATCTTATTGTATCTTGTTGTATCGAATTGTATACAATTGTATACAATTTGGTACAATTTGATACAATTTTATGCTATTCGATACAATTGTATCCGAATTTTGTCCTCATCCAATTATATCAAATTATACCTTTTTATATAAAATTATATAAAATGTTATAAAAGTGGACATAGTTTGATACAATTATATCTAAAAATTTACCTTATACTTTAGATCATATTATATATGACCACATCTAACAATATACAAAAATTATTTTTTTAAATAAAAAAGATATGCAATATCTGGAGATCAGACCTGGGGGATTTCAATTACAATTGCAAATAAATGTAATTGAAATTAAAAAAACTCAATTACATTTCATCTACTTTTGAAATTCTAGTTTTGTTTACATTTGTTTTTTAATAATAGTTGTGTTTGTGTGGCAAGCTATCAACGTTTGCTTATGTCATTCCCATATAAATTTGACATTAGCCAACGTTTAGTGTTAACTGTTAACGCTACTAAATAATGTAAAATTTGTATGGGAATGACATACGCCAACGTTGATAGCTTGCCGCACAAACACAGCTAATATGGTCTGAGTTTTCAAATAAACACTTAACATTTTTTATTGTGATTAGAAATCGTAAACATAAAATATTTTAAATTCCGTTAGGTAAATGGACCTAATGATCTCAGTAGAAGGAAACTATCGGTCTAATCTACGTTTCATCAAAGAAAAATCTTTGATTTCTATATATATTATTCAGGTCTTAACCAACTAGTACAGTACTATTTCCAAAGAGTCACTTCAGAACTGGTTCCGCGAGTGTTACATTAGCACCAGTTTTGCTCCCTATTTTTGGTCCTTAAATTGTAATTTTCAAACTAGTTCTACAACTAGTACCGAAGTGAGCGTTTGGCGATAATTGCCCCCATTCCTATGACATCTCTATGTTAAATTCTACAGTTGTTTGTATGGAGAGGCGGCAGAACTCGTACTAGTTGCCTGGTTCAAATAAACTAGTACATAACTGGTTCTGAACTAGTATTTTTTGCTACTAGGGCATAACTGAAAATTTTCAATTTCTTGTAATTGTTTTTTTTTTAATTACAATTATAATGATTAACCCAAAGATCTGCTGGAGATCCTATAATTTCGATAAATCTTCCATTACTTTTATCCAGATTTACCATGACAGTGCATTAAACATGAACAAAATTTTCTTTATTTTTAGTAATTTTAAAATAAAGTTAACAAGACTGAAATTTTAAAGTTAATAGGATTATGTTATACAACCAAGATATAAGAAAAATAGTAAAATATTACAAAATAGTAAAAATGCCTAAAAATATATGATGCAAAAAATAAACTCACACACGAATCATGCACGGGTTATTCTTACTCACGCTCACGCACGAATCACTTGAGTATAGTAATTATTACTCACGATCACGTCTGAATAACGTGACTCACGAACATTTCTAGTCACGCGCCAATCCCTAGTAATTACTAAATCTAAACTTAGTTCAAAATCATTGTTAACATAGAACCACATATAATATAATACGGTTTTATATGGACCTTATATATTTTTATATAAAATCACTTTGAAATAATTGCTTATGTGGGATGATATATAATTATAGATGATGTTATAATATATTGTTATATATTAAAGAAATCATGAAATATTGTGGATATGGAACCATATTAAGTTATATATGGGTTCTTATTCGTCAATATATAATCATATCTAACACAAATTATGAAATATTTCTTATATGGCTCCACATATAGTTTTATATTATTATGTATAGTGTCATACTAAATTATATATAAACGTATACGTAATTATATCTGTAATATGTTACTTTATGTACTTATATATAGCACATGCAATTATATGTAGGCCATTATGTAATAATATAAAATCACATATGTCTCCATATTAAAACCTTTGAGGAAAAAATATCTAACATATGACTATATAAAAGTATATCTGCTTGAATTTAAAAGCATATGTGGCCATATGTAACTATAACTTACTATATGCAATTACATAAAATAATATATGGTTATATCAAAACTTTTTTACTCGGGTATTTAAAAATGCAAGTTTTATATCTTCTGATTGTTGTTGAAAAAGATGTTTGTCTTAATAGTGCTCAAATGTTCCATTATGTTTTGCTTATTATATACCGTTATCATTTTTGCGTTAACAATGCTGATTTAAAGTGGACATATTTATATATTTATTTATATATTTACTTAAAATAGGTAGTAGTCGTGTAGATTTAATTCAAATCAATAAATATTTTTCGTAGTTCAAAAATAAATATAAAAAGTTAAAAAATTTTTAAAATGGGATCAGGAAAACATACCACAGGTGATGAAAGGCGGATCATATAGAAAATGTATGAAGATGGAAAAAAATAGCGGAAATTGCTGAGATAATGCAAATTTCTCGCAAAAAAGTCTACAATGCAATTAATTCTTGTGTAAGGGTAAAATTCGGAAGCCAAGGCCACGAAAAACAGATGAGCGTACGGATGCAGCTATAGTACGAATGGTGAAAATTAATCCATTCAAGTCATCAAGGCTATTAATGAAAATTTTAACATGGAAATATCAAGCAGACTTGTCAGAAGAAGACAAGTCTGCTTGCATTTCCAGAAAAAAGGCCCTTATCCAAAAAAAAAAAATATTTCAAAACAACTAACCTTCGCCAGAACCCATAAGGAAAATCCCATTAGTTTTTGGAAAAACGTGTTATGGAGTGACGAAACAAAAATTAACAGGATAGGACCAGATGGCAGAATCTTTGTTCGTCGTCCTAAAGGCCAAGAGTTTAATCCTCGGTTCACTCAGAAGACGGTAAAACATGGAGGTGGCAGTATTATGGTTTGGGGTGCATTTTCTTGGCATGGCGTAGGTCCGCTTATAAAAATCAATGGAAAAATGGACAAGTTTCAGTATTTAGATATTTTAAAAAACCATATGGAGCCATATGCCTTCAACTCCATGCCAATAAAATGGAAATTCATGCAAGATAATGACCCCTAACACTCCTCCAAACTAGTAAACAAATGGTTTTGTGCGGAGAAGAATGATGTTTTGGATTGGCCAGCCCAGAACCCTGACTTAAATCCAATAGAGAACCTGTGGAATGAAGTCAAGGTTGAAATCGCCAAGAAAAATTACAAAAATATGGACGAACTGTGGTCGGCCGCACAGGAAGCTTGGTACGCCATCCCCAAAACAAAATGCCAAAAACTAGTGGAAAGTAGAGTTGGGCTTAATCGTTCTTTTTGGTGACTCGGTCATATCGTTCAATAAAATTCATTGAACTAGTTCGTTCAAATCGTTCAATCGTTCTTTTTTTGTTATCGTTCTTTTTTGTCATGAGCTGTGTCTGAACAGTGATTTATGAACGGTGTCGTTCGTTCGGCAATTTATTGGCGCACTACATATTACATGTTGATATTAATTTTATTGTACATATACTAATAGTGTCAGAAAATTACAATTTTATTAAAATTTTGAAATTATTAAGAAAAACATTTAATTCTGTAATAAAATTAATAAGAAAGGGATACAAATTTTTTATGACTAAAAAAAAGAACGAAATGAACGAAAAGAACGAATAATGGTGAACGATGTCATATCGTTCAATGAACTGAACCGTTCAAATGAACTAGTTCGTTCATGAACGACACAACTCTAGTGGAAAGTATGGGTCGCAGGTGCGAAGCTGTCATCAGAAACAAAGGCCACAGCACTAAATATTAACGGTAAAATATTTTTACATACCAAAAAATTTAACAAATGCAATATTAAAACCATTTCTTCTCTTTTTTTAAGATTGTGCCATTTATGTGTCCAGCTCATTTCAATGGGTTTTTTTTCATAATGATAATTTTTTATTTACATTAATGAATTTCAATTAAAGTTGATAGCAATATTAAATGTGCATAATAAACATTTGGAAAAAACAAAAACTTGTTGGTTGTTAATAGCATTTGCAATATAGTAGCATAAGAAAGAATATATGGTAAAATGTGCCATTTATATGTCCATAGCTGTATGTGCTCAATATTTCATATTAGTAGACTTAAAAAGTTTAATATAATCACTAGGGCAAGGAATTTCATGCAAATGCATGTTTATTCTCGATAGTCCAAAACTAATATGGACTAAATATTTATCCGAATCATCAAATTTAGAACAAAATGGCATCGATTTGTAGTTGCATATTTTGTCATAAATGCATGTTTTTACATATTTTGACTTTAAATGCATATTTGGTGCCTTTTTAATGCATATTTTGTGCTTTTAATGCATATTTGTGCATATTTTTCATTTTTAGGAGCATTTTTTATTTTGTAAAAAATATATAAAAAATTGATACGTTTTCATATTTTGATTCAATCAAAATAAACATTCTTAAAATCTTCGAGTTCTGTGTCTGTTTGCAAAATAACTAACTTAAATACATTTTTAAGTTTTAGAGTGCATTATTTTTGCCAAATTAATAGTTTTTAGTGCATATTTCTTATATTTTTAATGCATATTTTTCTTTTTTAACCGCATATTTTAGGCGCATATATTCCATTTTTAAGTGCATGAAATTCCTTGCCCTAATAATCACTAAATATTTCTGATGATTTCAACAGAGTAGTTTGTATTTGCATTCAATTAATTTTAGATTAGTAGCTTTTTCTGCTATTTTTAAATACTTATTTCTATGAGTGTAGTTTTCGTTTAAAGCCAAATTCACAATTTTGCTTTTTGGCACTTACGTATTTTTCGTATCATGCCATCTTTCTTCTAGTAAACTCCACTCTGCAGCTTTAAACACTGTGCATCATTGTGAATCCGTCTTAATTTATTTATTTTTTCCTACTACAGGAAATAAGTAAGTAGATTTATAATGAATTATTTTAATTTTTAGGGTTTATTTTATCTATTTATTTTTAAAATTAAAAATATAATGAAACAATAAAATCCCGAAACCCCGAAAAATCCCGAAAAATTCCGGGATCCCAAAAAATCCCGGGATCCCAAAAAATCCCGGGATTTTAATTTTCAAAATCTCGAATCCCGGGATTTGTAAAAACCAGTCCCGTTCGGCATCCCTAGTACTGAAATCACACCTGTACAAAACTACCCAGGAAAATTTTCTGTTCCAAAGAATCGATTGTAGAATAGCTACTTTTCCTTTAGAACCCCTTCTACTGTCGATTCTAACACCGATTATTTTTGTTTGAAAATGTCCCAAAAGCAACCACTTCTGAAGCTCCAAAGTGGAACCGGTTGCCCTGGAATCAGTTCTGGTACTAGATTCTACGTCAGTCATAGCTTGTATATAGGATCTCTGGAACTGGTTCCGGAACCAGTTCCTTGGAATCGGTTGTAGAATAGGTGTGGTTGACTACTAATTGTAACCATCCTGGGTAACACACAATGAAAACAACGGGGAAGCCCCAGTTTTGTTTTTACTTTTAAAGGCATTGCAATATTAAAGTTATTTAAATAAAAAAGAATTGCCATGTTTACTTTCCGTTAAAGTAACTAAAATTAAACATAAAGAAAAAATAAGCAGGTGTAATTATTATTTTGACCATATGTGTATAAATTTAATTTTGTAAGGACATGTTATTTTGCATCATGATTAATCAAACGCTCTATTTTGAATTTTGTTGTTGTTACGCCCTTTTGCATTTTAGGTGGCGATATGTGACATATGTAGTGACATATAGATAGATATATAATTGGATATTATTATATATTGCACTATATGAAGTGGAATATGAGGAAAGATATATTTATATATTTACCCCTTAATTCATAAACGCTTTATAAAGATATTGAAGGTTTATGGAACAAATTTTATATGAAAAAATTGTTTTGTAAACCTCCGTTAGCTTTATTATGTGTTTATGAATTGACACTTTAATATACAACGTTATACAATGTTATACAATGTAATATAATTTTGTATGAATACATATTTTGCAATATATTACCACAAGCAATTTTATAAAGTCATATAAATCTATATCAAAACTTTTTTACTTGGGTACTTATAAATTTGGTCCCAAAAAGAAAATTATTTAATTTTTTTTAAATATGATAGAAAACAATATTTTAGGCGGCTACCCAAAATTTTAACTCGATACACGGCACCTGGAACTCGAAATATATAAATTTGAAAATGAAAAACATTTGGCTGTAGACACAAGCAGCAAGAAGCTGCACACTAGAGCGTACCACCTTACAGGCAAAAAAAAAAGTTCGCCGTACACCCTCCAATATGAAGTATTTTTGCAAGGAGGTTGCAAAAAAAAAATTTTTTATTTTTTTTGCTGAACGTAGGGGTCGCCACTTTACATTTTTCGTTATATCTTTGGCATTTACAGTCGGATCTTAAAGTATGATACATCGATGTTTTTCTCTCGAGGAGACCAGTATTTCTCTCTCGAGGGCCATTGACCTCAAGTATCCCGTTCTAGTAGTTAGCCACCAGATCTCAGTTGCTACCATCCTAATGTACCACCCTAAATTCAGAAAATTAAAGCTCCCAAAAATCATTAAACTTTTGCTAATGAAGTTTTTCAATAAACCCAGTAGAATTTTTTTTTACTTTTTGGTTACCGAACGTAGGGGTCGCCTTTTTAAATTTTTTTTCATTGGATTTTTCCTTTATTGCAAAACACTGGTCTCCTCGAGGCAAAAAAATCGATATATCACAATTTAAAATCCAATTTTAAATGCCGAAGCTATAACGAAAAATTAAAAAAGGCGACCCCTACGTTCAACCAAAAAAAAAAAATTTTTTTTTGAAATTGCCTTGTAAAAATACTTCATATTGGAGGGTGTACGGCGAACTTTTTTTGGAGGTACGGTCTACTGCACACCCTTCTGTATTAAGACTTCAAGAAGCTATATTAATAACACCTATTTTATAAATTAAAATTGAACTCCATTTTGGTTTTCTTCAAATCTAGCTAACACTGTCAATAACTTAAAGTAAGCAGCTGACATGATACTCTACGATTAGGGAATGCAAAATCCCGCACTTTTTGATTTCCCGGGAAAGCGGGAAATTTATCTTGAATTCCCGGGATCCCGGGATCCCGCAAGGGACATAAATTAGAAAATATTTTATAGTAATTTAAAAATTTTTATTAATAAAATGTCTTAAAGACATCAAATTTTCATGATCGTGGAAAAGCTCAGGTGGTTTTTCTTGGAATTTTCGTAGTGGGAAAGAATTAATTTTATATTAGAAATTATATAAATCTAATTATTAGGGCAAGGAATTTCATGCACTTAAAAATGGAAAATATGCGGCTAAAAACGAAAAATATACATTAAAAATATAAGAAATATGCACGAAAAACTTATTTTTGCAAAAATAATGCACTTTAAAATTTAAAAATATTTTTAAGTTAGTTATTTTGCAAACAGATACAGAACTCGAAGATGTTCCATAGGTCAATAAGGTTTTTAAGAATGTTTATTTGATTGAATCAAAATATGAAAACGTATAAATTTTTTATATTTTTTTTACAAAATAAAAAATGTTCCTAAAAATTAAAAATATGCACAAATATGCATTAAAAAGCACAAAATATGCATTAAAAAGGCACCAAAAATGCATTTAAAGTCAAAATATGCAAAAACATGCATTTTTGACCAAATATGCAAAAATATGCAACTACAAATCGATGCAATTTTGTTCTAAATTTGATGATTCGGATAAATATTTAGTCCATATTAGTTTTGGACTATCGAGAAAAAACATGCATTTGCATGAAATTCCTTGCCCTACTAATTATATATGTATTTTTAAAAATTTAATAAACTAAAACTAATTTTTAGACTAAAACACTTGTCCGTAAAAAAATAAATAAAAAAATTAATATAGAAAATAATTTTAGGAAATTGGAAAAAATTTTAAAAATTATGGGAACAAATTCTAACTTTAAAAATTTTTAAAAATCAATGGATAAATTAGTCTTTAATTCTGTACAGAATAAGTGCGATTCAAAATTTTTTATACAAAACTATTTAGTTGAGTGGTTTTCTTAAAAAATAAATTTTTGAAGTTCCTTTTAGTGCCTCCCGGGTAAAAATCTTAATATGGTGTCATACATAATTATATCTTTTTTGATAAATCCCCATATACAACGACATACAACTTGATCCGAAAAATGGGTCATCTACATGTGTCTAATTATATCAAATTAGATATAATTTGATACAGTTTTATCCGAAATTTGTCCATATCCAGGACATCAAATTATATCTAATTCGATATAAAAATATCTGATTTTATAAAATTTTGTCTGATAGTAGGCATACTTTTTATGCATACCAGCTATTAAATTGACATTGAAATGTCTATGGTTTTAACAATTTTGAAGACTGAAATTTTATAACATAAAATAAAAATTTATTTGAATACTTTTGTCTTCTAAATCGTACGCATCATTTTTTAATATGATATTACATTCAGAAACAGCACGTGAAATATATTTGGCTATGGAGTAATTAACTCTGAATTTGCAGATAACTAAATTTGATGTTGAACTATATATTAATTTATATGGGATTATATAGAAAGTTATATAAAATTAAAATATATTTTTAGTACGACGACACATACAGTGTTATAAAACTTAGTATCAAATCATATATAATTATATCGGTCATTACATATAATTTGATTAGTTTTATAAGGCTTATGTAGTTATATATGGAGTCAGATTTGGGGATATGTAATAATATAAATTACCATACAAAAAATTCGTTGAAAAAATAATATCAGATGTAGTTGTATATTATGATATGTGTCTTAATGTGACTCCATTAATTGTCAGATATAGCCCAATCACATTATATATGACAATATATAACTATTTTTACTCGGGCTGTTAAAAAAAAGGGAACTTAAAAAGTTCGATCAAGTACACAAATTAATCAGTGTGTTCGTTTACTCGAAAATCTTACTACTTTTACTACAATTTTGTAAGTAAATGTGCAAGCCTAATGTAAGATTTTTATTAATTTCAAAACACTGGAAAATTTTGCATAAGTAAATTTGAAATAATTAACTTTATTATTTTAAACTGCATTTTTTGAAATCCCGGGATTCCCAGTCCAAATTCCCGGGAATGCGGGAACTGAAAAATGCCTAATTTCCCGGGAATCCCTGGACGGAAAATCGCGGAATGCATTCCCTGTTTACGATAATACCAAACAAATAGAGTCTTAATTCCTTTCATATTTTTTTTAAAGTAAATCAAAGTCTGTGGGGTTTTTTTTTTGATTCGATTAAGTGATAATTATATTCATTGTAATAATAAAACATAATTTCCATCTAAGATGTTTTGAGTATAGTACAAAATATAATGATAAAAATTAATAAAAAAAACTTTTCGAACCTTTCAATCATATAATAAATTACAGCTCTCATAGAATCCATATCATTATATACGTAGTTGTACGTTCGGCTGTCTCGAAATTAAAAAATCACCGCACAGAAGCGGTGAGTGATGATAGGGAAAATACAAAAAAATCGAGTGTACAAATAGTTTGCTAATTTTTTTTCCCAAATTAAAAAAATTTTAAAAGTTTGGTAATACCGAGCATATTATGGGAAAACTATTTAAAAAAATCCATCCCAATTATATCCGAAAATTAAAAAATTATCTCAATAATACGCATCGTTTCAGTGCTATTACGCCACGAAATCCGAAAATTTTTGAAATTCGGGACAACCTGTTGTATGTACATATATAAACGAACAACTTTTCCAATAAAATACTATGATGTACTTTTATTCGTACACCCAACGCTTGATTGCATATTTCAAACTAATTTCTTTTTGCCAACAAAAGTCGTATAATAAAAACATTTGAACTACTTAAAATTACAAAATAAAAAAAGTGAGGGAAAAAGTGCAGAAAAAGGCTGGCATCTTTTTATGGTGCTAGGATTAAAACTAGAGTGAAGTGCACTCATATACAGAGTAGCAACATTAGGCCAAACATATGCCCTGCACAAAATACAAAAAAAAATATATATAAGAGAAATAAATGAAAAAGAAAAAAATTAAATGCAATAAAATTAATATGTGTATTGTACATATTTTAGAGATTTAGCACGCGCTACCATATGGCCAATACCCTTACTCCCACCACTTGAAACCGCCACAAAAAATCATAAAAATGTGATTGTCGATGTTTTTTCTTCCTTAAAAACATCCACATGATATACAGCTACGAACAAATAAATAGGATTGATTACTAATCATTTATAGAGTCATTACCGGATTAAAAGAACAAAAAAGGCAATAACGTTTATTACTAGGTCAGAAAAATACAAACGGGAAAGCGATGGCAAAGCATTTTAACCAATGGCCTTGCAACTCTCTCAATATTTTTTATGGGCTTCGAACAGGAACGAACTCCAACTCGTTAATCAGGGATGGAAAAGGCTCACTCAATCGGGCTCTTATACCAAAAAATCGCTTTATACATATGTAAAAATGTAAATAACTAAAAATAGCTTCCTCTTTGGCTCGTTAAAAAAAATTTAAATTAAATATTTAGATATTAGCAAATATTAGCAAAAATTGCGAAAAAAAAACATTTGAAAACAGGGAAATTTTTGCAACAATATATTTGTTTGCAGAATGTCGATCGCTGATTAGCTCTTTTAATTCATTTTCTGTACCTAAAGCCTTTTTCGAATTACGGCGTTATTTTGCAACTTTTTAAGTGCGGTTTTTTAAATATATAACCTAGCGACTATAATACCCATTTATACAATAAAGTTTGCTGGTTGATTGCAAAAAAAAACGCGAAAAAAAATCCAAAAAGAAATTTTTACCGAATGCAAATCGTTGATTAAGTTTTTTAATTAAATTTTTGTACCATAAAGTCTTTTTTCCCATTCCGCTATTATTTTGCAATTCCTTACATGCGTTTTTTTCATTTATAATCTAGGGGCTATAATATACATTTCATACAACAAAGTTTGGTGGCTATTTACAAAAAAAATCACGAAAAATAAAATTTGCAAAAAGGAAAAATTTTTTCATCAATTTATTTGTTTGCAGAATGTAAATCGCTGATTAAGTTTTTTAATTAATTTCTTGTACCACAAAGCCTTTTTTCGTTTTCCGCGACTATTTTGCAATTTTTAAGTGTGGTTTTTTAAAATTTATAATCTAGGGACTATAGTACCAATTTTATACACTAAAGTTTGGTGCTTAGTTTGCAAAAAAAAATTGCGTACAAAATATTTGCAAAAAGGAAAATTTTTGTGTCATTCTATTCATATGCAGATTGTTAATAGCTGATTGAGTTTTTTACTTATTTTTTTCTACCACAAAGTCTTTTTTCGCGTTCCGCTATTATATTGCAATTTTTAAATTTATAATTTACGGAGTATAATGGCCATTTCATAAAACAAAGTTTGGTGGTCAGTTGCCAAAAAAGAAAATTTTGGCATCGTTTGCAGAATGTAAATCGCTTATTAAGTCTTTTAATTCATTTTTTAAACCCCATTTTTTTAAACCTTTTTTTGCATTCCGACATTATTTTGCAATTTTTCACGTATGGTTTTTTAAAATTCATAATCTAGGGCTATAATACCGTTGGAATAGTATAATTAAGGTTCCATTCTTGTTTTTTATAATTAAATTATTATATTCCATCCCTGGTTACAATTGATGTTTTGAGTCATACAAAGAGCGCACATAATAACCATGCAAACATTTGGAAGATATCTTCCAAGAAGATATTAAAGCGATATCTTCTATTTGTCATTTGAATGAACATAATCATGTAGTATTTACTTTGAAATTGTCTTCCTTTTATCATTTGGAAGATAATTCGGCGATATTTGGAAAAAAATAATTCAAAATTTTATCTTTTGTCATAACTTTTTTGGACAATATTACGACAATATCACCTTTGTATCATTTGGAAGATAAAGCAAATTTGTTTGAAATCTTTTGTCAATTTGTACAAAAACAATCAAAAGATATGTAGGAAATAAACTCGTGAAAACTCAAGATTAATTGCGCGGGAAAAATCGGCTAAGATGAAATCAAGATAATTTATAAGTTGTTCAATGGAAGAATTAATTCCTTTTTAAATGAATTCACTACCAATCGAATTCAATTTTCTCTAGAATTGAATGAATTCCTTTTCTTAAGTAATTCACTGAATTCATTCAACTGAATGCTTTCATCAAACAACAAATTCAAAGAATCAATTCAATTGCAATAGTTCTTTTTATTAAATCAAATGAATTAATTCACCGGTGAACGCGTTCAATTTTATAAATCGAACGGAAAAAAGTGAATTAATTCCTTACTGAATTAATTCACCACTGAATTCATTCAATTTCATTTTCATTCAGTGAATTAAAAAAAAATAAAATTACATTCAGTGAATTAAAAAAAAAATAAGTTCACTGAATTGAAAAAAAATAAAATAAGTTCACTGAATTAAAAAAAAATAAAATAAGTTCACTGAATTCAAAACCTGTTTTCTGCCGTTCAGTAGAAGAAAACAATAATGTACAAATAAAATTTTTAAATAAGCAATTTTACATCGTGTGCTAGTAACAAATTAGAAACCGGATGCTGTTTATCAACCTACATGATTAAAAAATAAAGCCTTTTACTATTAAAAATAAAAACTTTACAGATATAGATAAATTTGGAAAAAAATATAACTATATAACTAGTTTGAAAAATTAATAGTTATATTTTTTTCCAAAAATTTATATAAAAAAAATATTTTTTTTGTATTTTTTTAATAAAATTTGCTGGTGTGGGAATTGAACCTGGGTCTACTGATTGGCAGTCAATAGTTCTACCATCTGAGCTACATATATCGACATATAATATTTAATAGGTAAAAACATAATTGACCTGCTGCACACAAGTAAGCTTACTCGCCAACATACAGAAAATCAAAAAATATGTGGTTACATATATCCTTACCAGTGTTTAAAAAATATTGAGTCTAATACCCTTATTCTAAACTTTATAACAATAACAAAATTGTGACAAAACTGAGGTGAATGGAAATTGTAATTATTTTGGTATTCTAAAGAAAATTTTCACAGAAAAACCTTGACAAAATAGTCATGTAATGAGAAGCACATAACAAGCAAAAATTTTTATTTGTAAACAAATCAAAATAAAAAATGTTTATATTTTATAATTTATCATAACAAAATTGAAATGAAAGATGTACTAATGTCATTGTAAATAAAATAGAAAAGAAAAAACGCGAAGAGATACTAAAAAAGTGTGAATTTTTATCCCGTACTGTACGCGGTAGCCCTATTCAGCCCAAAAATTTCCCGTACTCAAGTTGTGGAATCTGTTGTTTTGTGATATTTGCGGTTATCTTGGGTAACGAGCGGGAATACACTCAACTGAAACGTGCAGGAATACACTCCACTCGTGCCTTTATTGTTGGCTATTATTTTAGGATTGTCCCTTTTTTAAATTTTCCATAAATTTTATTTCCAAATATTTTTTTTGTTTGACAGGAGAAGCTTTCACCATAGTATGATGAAATTCAAAAACTTTCTCTTGTTATAAAAGAATAGAATACCATAACCAATTTTTAAAAAATTGCTATAACAAGAAACATGACAAATTTGATAACAAAACAAATTGTCACATTTTCCTAGAATAAGGGTGTAAAAACAGTTTTCAAAAAATCTAGAAATTATTTTCTATTTGAAATAATGATAAAAATAAGTCATTATCAGTAACTCATTATTATATGCTTTAAAATAATGCAGAAGGTAAGTGGGTGTCATTACTGGTAGTCCAAAAAATAATGATATGTCATTATCGTTTCTACACTGGGATAACCTGTTTAAATTTTTTTATACTACAATCGGTTTAACGTAAATTTACTTTAAATACTTAACGTTGATAGGCATGAGACAAATTACAGCTTATATTAAAACTAACTTTTTTACTTGAGATGTCAAAATTTATAAAATATAAAGCAAAAATAGTAAACTTTGAAATTTTAATAGAAATTAAATAAAAATACCACTACAAGTATTTAAGCTTCGCAATGAAGAGGAAAAAATACTGATTAAGTGACTCCACAGCCATGGTAATATCCAATGGAAAATTGCGCATATTCTTGGGAGGTCACAAAATATGGTTAAAAATGTTCTCCAACCTCCATAATTAAAATTAAAAAAAGGTCAAGAACGAAAAGCGGCCAAAAAGGACGATGATGGTATTAAAGAATTGTCAACAAGAAATCCTTTTATATCTGCAGTACAGTTAAGAAACAAGTCAGAGTTACCTGTCTCAGAATGGATAATCAGCAGGGTTGGCAGGCAATACAGCTAAATACCGTTATCGATTCAAAACCCTTTCAACTGACTATCGTTACCCCTAAAATACCGTTATCCTTAAAATACAGTTATCGAAATAACTGAAATACAGTTATCCTTAAAATACCCATACCGAAAAATAAATGAAATATCGATAGCATTAATATACCGTTATCGAAATAAAGTAAATACCTCTATCTTTAACATACGGTTACTGTTATTTTTAATTCTCTATTTAAGCTAAATGTACGTGGTTATTGAGTAAATATTTTACATACATTAAAGTGCTTATGCATAATAATTTGAAAACCTTATAACACGCTTATAAAATGAATTTTGTATGAGAAATTTGTTTTATGAACCGTTTATAAATTTAAAAAGTGATTATGCATATGACCATAAGTTGATAAAAATGTTTTTTTCTTTTCGTTTATTTTTTGTAAAGAAATTTGCATCGAAGTAAATGACTGTCGTTAACATTAAAAACTGTATTTTAACCGGAATAACTGAAATACCATTATTCTTACCGAAATAACCAAAATACCGTTATCCTTAAAATACTGTTAGAAATAATTAAAATAGCCTTAACCTTAAAATACCGATACCGAAATAAATGAAAATAGCGTTACCCTTAAAATAACGTTACCGAAATAATCAAAATAGCGTTACCCTTACCGATAACCGCATCGTTTTGTCTATCATCCATCCAGACAGCGAAAAAAAAATTGATTTTGCAAAAAAGCACGTGGTCTGGGGGGATCCCATGGTCTGATGAGTCTAAGATAAATTTAGTCGGACCTGATGGAGGAACATGGGTAAGGCGTCCAAAAAACAAAGCTATCATCCAAATTACAGTAAAAAGTTGTGGAAACATAATGATATGGGACCGTTTTTCCTGGTATGGCGTTGGCCCAATATTTTGGATCAAAAAAATATCGATAGACATCTCTATCTCCACATCCTTACTCATATTATGCTACCATATGTCGAGTGGAAAAAGCCTCTGAAGTGACATTATCAACAATATACTGACCCTAAGCATACATACGTCCAAAGCCCCTTATACATTTGCAATTATATGTCCAATATAATGGCACAGTATGTTTATCGTTTTGCCATACACCATACAATAAATTGAAACATATACGTAATAAAATATCGCACAATATTTTATGCAATATAAAATTTCAACATAACCTTAAAATTCAAACAAAAATAAACAGCGCACAATTAAAATTGCACAGTGTTGCCAATAAGTTTATATAAGTATCAAATTGTCCAATAAACATCAAAAGTATTTTGATTGACTCCATGATATTATTAGAATTGTTAAGGTAAAACAAAAAAACATTTTAAACATTTTTTTTCAAATGAACTTATTTATTACTGAAATGTTTTCGTTTTTTAATTTTTATTTCCTTTTCTTAATTCTTGTTATGCATTATTAAAGCTTTGCTTATACTTGTAGTAGCATACTCGTAGCAACAAACGTTATCTTTTTTCTAGGCTTTTTTGTTGGAATGAATTTATTAGGCCTTACTGAGTGAACCTATTTATTTGCTCGTAACTGTGTGTAGATAATGTTCTTTGCACATACAATATTTTTAATTTTAACGTTTTGATAATAAGGGTGGTGGATTGTGTTGATTATGCATTAAGTATAACAAGACCAGCTACTTTTTTCAATAAAATTTTTAGAATTTGATTTTGGAATTTTATATAATGAAATCATAAAAAGTCAAGTTAATTACGGTGTCAAAAATCCTGCCAATTCAGAAAACCGGGTTTTGGTTTGTTCGAAAATTACTATCCGGTAGAAAATGTCCAAATTTGTTCATATATGAAAATTTATGGTTCAACCATATTTGTATGGATCCGAAAAATGAGGTAACATCTAAGTATATGTTTATTTATGGACATATATTTATTAATTATATGGTCATACATTTATGCCCATTAGGGTGGGTCAATTTGGTTTTTTTAGGTTTTAATTTTAGACCCATACTTGCTTAGGTTAATTTTCTTAGAACTTTGTGTAGATATCGAATTTGCTATACGCCTGTCACGTTTTTTTCACCCGAACACGAATTTATACTTGAGATAGAACAATATTCTAACTAGATATATGAAAATATGAAAAGTCCGAAAAGACAATTTTTGTACTTTTTAATGCAAAAATTAAAATAATTATTATTTTTATTAATAATATTAAGAAATCACAGTCATGTAAAAAAAATCTGTACAAATAGAATAAAAAGCCGGGGTTTACATTATCTGATTTTTGATCTGATTCTTCGTCTGAGAAATCAAACAAAAAATCCTTTGAAATTATGTGATTGTCAAAAATATCTCTTCGAGAATCTGTTTGTGGTTACACCATCAGATGCAATTAATAAAATTTTAAATTTAAGTTAATTGTCAATGACACTTTACACTGCTGAAATCAGCAAAACAAATTTTTGTTTAATATTCCAAAATATAATTTATAAATCTTTTCAATGGGAATGACAATCTAATCTTTTGAAATCAGGCAAAATACTACTTTTTTTTTTTTTTGATATTTCAAGTCTACTAATGTTCAGAAAAAAATATAAACTGATTTTAGCGGAGTAGAATATTATTTGCATCAACTAAAATTTATTTAAATATAACTAAAATTTTTTAGAAATAACAGTTTTTTGCTTATTTCAGCAGGGAAATTTTCGTTTCCAGTTTTCTAAAATTTAACTCAGATATAATTAAAGTGTTTTGAAATGTTTTCATTTTACTAACATTGAGCAATCAAAATTGGAAGTAATTGATTACACGGTAAAAAAGTAATTGCGTTTTTCTGCAGCAGCATTCAATTAAATAAAATTATTATTATTAAGTTATATTTTTGGCCTATTGTATTTTTGGCTTATTACATGAAAAATAGTTTTAATTAATCTAATTGAGAAAGTAAAGCACAAAAGTCAACAATACTTTTAACTGAATTTCAAAGGATTACATACGATTTTTGCATCATAAGAGTATTAATTAGAATGAATACCTATGAAAACATAATTTTTTATATATACATATGCATATATTTTAGGGTATTCAATTAATCGGCATTTTATTTTAATCGGTTAATTGTGCAAATAATTATTCGGGGTTTTCTCTTGACCGGTTAATCGAACAAAATTTTAAAATTAATCGATTAATCGAAAAAAATTTCTGTAAAATAATATACAAACACTTGTTGGCTTTTTATTAATTTAAAAAAAAAGGAACAAAAATAAATTCAGTAACTCTTCTGAAATTTATAAAAATAAAAAAATTAATAATTGAGGTCAGATTTTGTCAAAATTTTTATTTTTTCTGTCCCCTTTTTCACATATTAAAATTCTATCCAAATCGGGGAGATCCAATCTCAATGAGTTAAAGAAGAATATAATTTGAATCTCTTTCGTATGCATTGAATGCATAAAAAACGTAAATGTAGAGACGAATTCTGTTGAGAATTGATTTTCCCTCTACGTTTCCGTTCCTTCATCCCTTTATTTTATTTTATTTTTTTTAATTCAGAGTGCTCCCCAGCAAAAACATGGTAATGACAGGTCATTACCATACGGATTACCAAGTAATGATAGGTCATTACCTTTTGCATTACTTGAAAATACAAAATAATGACTTACTGATAATAAATTATAGAAGTACTTATATATACTCGCAAAGTAATCACTTACTGGTAATTGATGAAATAAGTACTGATTTAGTTTTTTAATTTAATATTTTATTTATTAAATTATTTCGAATATTTTCCCAACTGAATAGAAAATTTTCCGAGGTAAAAAGTTATATTTCCAATATTACCTATTAACTATTACCTATAACTATTTCACAATGTAGGGTAACCACTTATTTCCTAACTTCTGAGTAACCACTTATTCTATCTTGGTGAGTAACTACTTATTCTTTCACTATGGGTAACTCGTTATTCGCACTTTTTTTTGTAAGCGAAAGGGTAATGACCACCCATGCATTTTTGGACATCGCGAACAAAAGTAATGTTGCGAGTAAATAGCCTGGTAAGTAGTGAAACCTTTTGTGTGCTACTTACTCGCTTAATTACTCGGTAATGTCTGTTTTTGCTGGGTCACATAACAAGCTTTATTACACTGAGCATTAATTAGAATTAATAATTCTAATAATCATTAATTACAATAATTATTAATGCTTTCGTTTTTGTTTTTTCTTTCGAATTTAAGATGTTTATTAACGCTCCTACTTGAAAACATGAAATTCTCATTGAGTTGAAGCTAACAAATATTTCTAGAAATTCTAAAAGGTCATCCCTTAATTATTTTTTTAGGCCATAATGAAATCCGGATAGGTACAAGTCTACAGAAAATTATTCATCACAATTTTTTAAAAAAGTTTTGAGATTTTAGCACATTTATTTTAATAAAAAATTATATTTTTTAAACATTTTTTTAATGTTCTACCAATTTCGATTAATCGTATGAAATTAATCGAATTATTCGTTATTCGAAATTTGGACATTTTAAATTATTCGAACAATTTCTGAGAAAAATCGTTCGGTTAATCGAATAACGATTAATCGATTGATTACCCTAATATATATATGTATATAAATAAAATAAAACCGCAGTGACTTGTAAAATATTAAAATAATGCAGTCGAAAACCGAATTTTCAAAGGATTAGTTTACGAATAGTTTTGATAAATCATGTTTAAAAAAATCGGTTAACAGACAAATAATAACCGGTTTTGGGTTTATTCGAACTTATAAATTATTCGAAACCGGTCGGTTTTGTTTTTAATTAAATTTGTCAAAGCTTTTATTTTTAATGTAATTTCTCACGAAAATTTTTTGAATAAAAGAAAATTTCCTAATTAAAAGCAATTCCCTATGATTATTTTATACCCAGCAAAAAAGAGAAAAAGCACTACAATTGACGATCTAGATGTACTTTTTTTTAACATAAACACTAATGATTTTAACATTGAGTTTTCGTAGGAGAGGAGTACTCCTACTTCAAAATTTTTTCAGTACTTTTTGAACGAGTGCAAAGGAAGCTCTTTTTCACCAATTAAATGTTTAAAAAAATTCTTTCCAAAAAAAATTTTTTTTTTTTTTTAATTTCACAAAAGTTTTTTTTTGCCGCCACCGGGTATCGAACTTACAACCTCAAGATTGCTAGTCTAGCGCTCTACCGCTGAGCTATTCTTTGATATGAAAGTTGAGTGGCATAAAAACACCAATTTGTTACTGCGAGATATTGTTCCTTGTTTTCTTCAATGAAAGTACTTATTAAACAAGGGTAAAAGGTGCACTCCAACTCAATATTGTTTTCAGTACTATATTTACAGGTGCATAAAAAGCAATTTCTCACCATTTTTTTATATACACATATTTTTAAAAATTAAAAAAAATTTGAACTTAAACAAATTAATTATAAATATTAAAAAAAAAATTAATAGAATAACAAAAACTTTAAAAAATAAATAAATATTGGTCCCGCCGGGGATCGAACCCGCGACCCTCTGGAAATGCCAAATGATACCAAAATTACTTTTTGCGACCACTTTTAGAAGCAATACTCAAGTGATTTTTTGGATGTTGTTCAGCAGTAATTCTAAAAAAGCTGAAAAAATATACTAGCGGATACTTTGGAAGCAATTAAAGAAGTGATTTTTTGAAGTTGTTCAGAATAACTTCTAAAAAAGCAGTAAAAATACAGTAACGGTTACAGTGATAGAAGTAGTTTGTAAAGTATTACCTCCAATTTTTCTTGCTGGGTAATACAAGCTTTCAAAACTTGTTAAAAAATTTATATAGTTTATGCAATGGTAAAGGCGTTTTTGAGCTTTTCTTAAAACTATGTATTTTTAAATAAATGCTTTTGCAAAAGTCTGCACACATTACACTAAAAAATTACTAAAAAGAGCGTACTAAATATTAATTGAAACAATTAAACAATTCAAATATTTAACTGATTTAATTCAATATTTGTTTAAAAATAACTTTTAAACAAATCTTAAATTAAATAATTTAGGTTAATATTTAGTGTGCAGATATAATCTTTCTTTTAAGAAACATACGAATCTCACATTTTAATTTTAACTTAAGTCGACTTAAGAAAAATTTTCAGTTTTGTACTTACAGAAAAAGTTTGCCGATGGGTTCCCTCAGATTTATATAAATTTTGAATATATTGCAGAGAAAATAAATCTTTTTGTTTTTATTCTTTAATTTTTCTACACACTATTGGACTAATAGTTGGTCAAGTTAAACAATCAGCTTTGTTTTTTATATACAAATTTGTTGTAAGCCTTTTATTAACAGCAGCCACAATAAAAAATAAAAATGGGAACGACGTTCTTAACAAATTTTTAGGCATTATGTTCTTTTCGCTTATCCTAGTGTTCTTTTCGCTTATCTTCCCAGTGTAGAAAATCATTACCAGATATGTGGTTATGTAACTACATTCTTGGTAATGGTAACTAGTTACTTTTTTTATTACATTTCTTATTACCTTTATATGGCGATGTCGCGAAAAATAATGAGTTATGCTTAGACACCAAAATACGAAAAATCCAAAAATATATCGTTACCTATGTGCTTACCAGTACTGACAAAAATAATGAGTCTAAAAATAGATTTTCAAAAATATAAATTATATAAAAAAAAATATTTTTTATTGTATTTTTTTTTTTAATAAAATTTGCTGGTGCGGGAATCGAACCTGGGTCTACAGATTGCCAGTCAATAGCTCTACCATCTGAACTATATCGACATGTAATTTTTTATAGATAAAAACATAACTGACCTGCTGCACACAAGTAAGCTTACTCGCCAACATATAAAAAATCAAAAAGTATGTGGTTACATATATCCTTACCAGTGTTTAAAAAATATTGAGTCTAAAAATAGATTTCAAAAAATTTTCAAAAAAATCTAAAAAATTATTTTCTATTTGAAGTAATGATAGAAATAAGTCATTATCAGTAACTCATTTTATATATTTTAAAATAATGCAGAAGGTAAGTGGGTGTCATTACTGGTAGTCCAAAAAATAATGATATGTCATTACCGTTCTACACTGGGTTAGGGCGTCAAAAGCATGTACCCAGAAAAGCTAAAATCGAGTTTCAATTGAAAATATTTGTAAATAAAATTAAAATTTTTATTAAATTTCGATTAATTAAAATTGTAATATTATCAACCAAAAAATTCCAAAAATTTCACAACAACCGTTTAGGCCGGGTTTTTGGGATGTCAGTTAAACTCAGTTTAGTTAAACCGAAAACTAATTTTGTCAGCCACTTCCAAGTTTATTAACAAAAATTTGACGAAATATTCCAATTACAAAGTGCATTAAACTTAGTTTAAAGATAATCTAAAAACTGGGCCTAACTAATACACTTTTGTACTTTAATAATTAAGGGATTTGAGACACAATTAAACCAGTAATAAAATTTTAAATATAAATTATACAAAATAATATTACTTTACTTTAGTACAGGAAAACTTCTGTACTAAGTATTTAGTTTATTTGAAACAGACAAGAAGTGCGTGCGCTATTAAAAGTGTAACACATTTTTCTTAATAACTTTTTCACCTTTAATTGAATTAAATTTTCTTGATGAAAATATCTTTGAGAAATATGCCAGATTTTAAAATGCAACGGTTTGTCAAATTCAAGTGGTTTATTAGTTTACAATGGAGAATCAAAGACAAGTGCACAAAAAAATTATTGAAACCATTCAAAATAATCCATTGTGGACTTATAAAACAATAGCAACAGAAGTACCTACGCGTGACAAGAGAATATGTTTCCAGAGTGGTAAAAAATTTCAATAAGGACCTATTAGTTGAAAAAAAAACTGGTGCGAGTAGAGCAAAAGGACCCAGTAACGAAACCAAAGCTAAAAAATGGAAAGGCTATTGAGGGCGACTCCAAACATTTCTGGCTTCGAAATAGCAATGTGCGTAAACTTTTATGCACAGAGTTAAAGCTAACGTTGGGTGTAAAGCATTTAAAGTTCAGAAAGTTCCGGACAGAAATGTTAAAGAGAACATTGATGCCAAAAAGCAGTAAAACTTCTCAAAAAAGATTTCTTTCATAAAAAAGTTTGTAAAAAAATTTGTAAACAGTTTCCAATCGCACTATACTATTTTTATACTGATTATTAGTACAATTTTTATTTTCAGTAATCATTTTTGCTATTCTCCTATTACAAATTACGGATTTTTATACTAATTTTCGCTGCTGATTTCAGCAAAACATTTTACTAATTTTTCAAAACCGAGTGCTAAATTTAGCAGAAAAATATACTAATTTAAAAATATTTTTTTTTAATTTTTTACAATTCTTGTTTAGTTTATATTTGTTACTATTGATATATTCTTAGTTTAGAAATAACTCTGAACAGTATAAAACGGAAAACAGTCGAAATTTCTCAAAAAGTTCGTAGTATGGCAAGCCATTTGGACTCAATAAACTCAGATATTTATAATAAAGAGTATATTCAAAGAGATTACTTCCATTTCTAAACTCAACCAAAAAGTCTGTAATGGCTACTGAGAATTTTGCTGTTATTACGGGAAATTTAACTGTTTTGAGCCCAGCGGTATTTTTTGCTAATTTTACCAACACATGTCTGCTGATCTGTAGTACAACAAAATTAGTAGAAAAAATTAGTAGTGGCTACTAAATTTTAGCAAAATTGTTGTAAACTGCAACTCAAAATCGATTTGCTAAAATCAGTTAAAAAACTTACTAAATATCAATAATTTTAGTACAATGAAATTAGTATAAATAACACTGTAATACAAATTTTCAACAAAGTCGTGACCAAATAAACCTGACACCTAATCTTTATGTAAAATTGTCCGCTGAATCCGAATATGAAGTCAGAATGGTCAAAAGTAGAACAGTTTTCGAGATATTCCAAAATAACCGTTATTTGTGTTTTTAAAAAAGATGATGTCACTTAAATGCAAATATCTTCAAAAATATTCGTCGGTTTATATATTTCTTTTTTTTGTAATGAAAGACAATAAAATTACTAAAATAACCATGGGTTGTTTGTGACGATTAGTCAAGAAAGTTGGGTTGTTTGTGACGATTAGTCAAGAAATGACAGAGTTACAGTGGACAAAAGTTCAAACTTCATGAAAAATTTTAATGTTTTTTGTAATTTTGCCCTTTTCAACTTATTTTTTTTAAAATAAACAATAAATTTTTTTTAAGTTTTATCACTTATAACATAAGTTTATTTCAATACGAACATTTTGTGCCCAATTGGATCCAGATGGGTGCAAAAATGACAAAGTTACAGAAGATTAATTGAATTATCCCACTTTTCGATTTTTATCAAATAAAAAAAAAACACACAAGTAAATATACAAAGCTAAATTAAGTAATAATAAATATTAAAAATGGCTTAAAACTGTTGAATTGCTTCGCCTATTGTGATTATTTTCTGCCTCTCGCACAAGGAACCAACAATAGTCGCCCAACATCACCTCATCATACGCCCCTTGATACTGACGTTCCATTTCTTGTATTTGTTGGTGAAAACGCTCACTTTTATCGCCAAGGTTATTTGGGAAGAAATTTAGTGTGAATGCAGAAGGTGTATTTTTAAAGAGATTAACTCCTTTTTTAAGTAAGATATAAAAATGAATGTTAAAATAAAAAAATAAAATAAATAAAAACAAAATCCTGTTAAAAACTGTACCAATTTTCTAATCGTTTTTTAACAAATCTTGAATAATGTCTTCATAATTTGGGCTCCTGAAATTTCCCAAAAAGCTTGATACAATCAAACCAAATGCCTGTGATTCATCTTCAGACAAAATCGAATCAAATTTTGAATCTTTCAGTAGCTTTGTAATTTGTGGTCCCACAAAAACTCCTTTAATTTTGGCATATGATATGTTGGGAAAAACTGTTTTCAGGTATTCAAATGCGACACTATTTCCTCTTTTTAGCAAAGCTTTGACGAAATTTTTGAATAAGCCAAGTTTAATGTGTAAAAAATAATGTTTTCTTTTTTTACCAGAGCTTTGTGTTTGACATTATCTTGGCCAAGCGTAAAATTTACTCTTTTCGGGCATAGTGTTCGTGACGCGCTCGGCTGCCATTTGCACAAACAACAGCAATATTTTGTGTATCCTTATTGTAAACAAGTCACCATGGCAACATCTTTTAGATCGGCACATATTTTCCAGTTATGCTGTTCGTACTCTATCATACCCAGTAATTTAGACATGGACTCATACGATTCTTTAACTTTAACTGCGTGCGCCACTGGAATTGAGGGCTTTCATTACCTTTCTGCAACAAAACAGCTTTCAAGCTTAACTTGCTGCTGTCGATAAATAACCGCCAATCATTAGGATTGTATGTCTCCCCAAATTGATAGGACAAGCCGTTTATGTCATAGCAATAGGAAATACTGTCTTTTTTCTTTAATATGAAATTCTTACATTAGATGTCACAAAACTACGTTTCTTCATTCTTGATGCTAACAACTCTGCTTCATTTTTCAGTAACTCCAAATCTCTGATCCAGTCATTGAGTTCAGCTTGTGTGAGAGGCATTATTGTTTTTTTTTTTTCTTTTAAATCACTGTCGTCAAAATTACTAGAATCAGATGAATCGGACTCATGCTTCCGCTTTGGACAAAGGGGATATTGCAATTCAGGCATATGAGGAATTAGTTTTGTAAATGAGTTGACATCTGCATATTCGACAGACTTATGACGTCCATTTTGCTTTACCTTGGCTAAGAAAAACAACAGTCAATTTCGTGGTTCGTAGGCTCACACCAAATTGCGGGAAGATCAAATGGCATATACCGACTGCGGTATATTAAATTAGCTTAAGATTCTGAAGGTATATTTTGTAAACACAAAATTAAGAAATACATGTTTTGCGCCCGAAATCCACGTAGTTAAACGAGTTTTGCATGAATTGCATAAAGTATTTGGGGTCCAAGATTTCTAAATTTTTTCCAGATTGATTTTAAAATACAGCAAAAATGCCATTTGTCATTTCTTGACTAATTTTCACAAGCAACCCGCGGTTATTTTAGTAATTTTATTATCTTTCATTACATAAAAGAAGTACATAAACGGACGAATATTTTTGAAGATATTTGCATTTAAGTGACATCATCTTTTTTAAAAACACAAATAACAGTTATTTTGGAATATCTCGAAAACTATAACTATATATTTCAATAACGGTATACCGTTACCGAAACAGTCTTAAATACCGTTACCTTTACCGTTACCTAAACAAACGAAATCTGATACCGTTACCGTTATTCGTTGCGATAACCAACCTTGATTGTAACAAGTGTATAATTTCTTTATCGTACTTGAAATTTGGAGTCAAAATTGCAAACGGTTCTCCAGTTATTAGCATTTTATGCATTGGAGATAGAATAAAGTTTTCTGAGTGTTATTTCCAAACTAAGAATGTATTAATAGTAATAAATATAAACTAAACAAGAATTGTAAAAAATTAACGAATTCTTGTAAATAAAATTTTTTAAATTAGTATATCTTTCCGCTAAATTTAGCACTCGGTTTTGAAAAATTAGTAAAATGTGTTGCTGAAATCAGCAGCGAAAATTAGTAAAAAAGTCCGTAATTTGTAATAAGAGAATAGCAAAAGTGATTACTAAAAAAAATTGTACTAAAAGTATAAAAATAGTAAAGTGCGATTGGAAACTGTTTAGAAATTTAGAAAAAAACGGGGCCTCGTGGTTGCAACGCTGGGAGTCGCAAAAATTGTCCGATCTGGAAAAAAATTACTTTTTTAAATCTTAACAAAATTGGTTATCGTATGAATAACCAATCGAATAATAATAAATTTTTTTCGATTTTTGGTGATGTTCCAAATTTGAAAGTGTGTTTTTTCGAAAAAAATTATTGATTTTAAAAATTCATAAAAAATCGAAAAAAAATTTATTATTATTCGATTGGTTATTCATGCGATAACCAATTTTGTTATATTTTGTTTTCTCTGCCGCGAATGTCATGTAACCCCTTAACTAATTTTGAGTGTTAATTTTCAAAATTATTTTTAACTGATTTTTAAGAATCCATTAGTTAAATTTTACAAAATTTATTCATAAAATATAATATTTTCAGTGTATCCGAAGTTTTAAAGATGGCGCTATTTCTTTTCCTCACGATTTTTTTGAATGGCCAGTATCTCGAAAACTAAAAGGGATAGAGCAAAATTGATTTTCGACTACCCCTGTGAAAAGGTTATCTCTAGGGCAAGGAATTCCATGGAAATGCATGTTTTTTCTCGATAGTCCAAAACTAATATGGACTAAATATTTATCCGAATCATCAAATTTAGAACAAAATGGCATCGATTTGTAGTTGCATATTTTATCAAAAATACATGTTTTTGCATATTTTGACTTTAAATGCATATTTGGTGCCTTTTTATACCCTCCATCCCACTGTGCAGGAGGGTATATATCATTTTGTCATTCCGTTTGTAACTCATCGAAAAAAAAATCTGGGACATAAAAAAAATATATATTCCTGATCGTTATCAATAGCGAAACCGATATAGCCGTGTCCGTCTGTCTGTCTGTCTGTTGAAATCACGATTACGCTCAAAATAGTTGTGCTAGGATATTAATTTTTAGTCAAAATTTTGGTCCAATTTCTTAAGCAGTTTGCTATTGGAAATGGGCATATTTGGTCCAGACGTTTAAAAGTTATGAAAGAAAATGTAGAAGCACCTCTAGAATTTTCCATATTAACATGAAAAATATATTAACTGTGTGTTGTTGTTGTTACTGAATAAGAAAAAAATACAAACATACACACCCAGACCTTGAAAGAGTTAATTCTTTTTTTGAATTTATATGCATAAAATTGGATTCATTTTATAAATTACTGAATAATTCATAATGCCTTTAAATCAATGATTGGACATTGAATAAAGTGAGATAAGATTTGTTCCTATTTATGTTGATTCAATTTCGATTCTATTGAATAATTTGGACGTATGTTGGCTTTAGAGGCGCCTCACCGATTGATTCTAAATTTTTACTACGGATATAACTCTCTTTTGGGGGCCCGAAGAACTTTTTTTTCAGCGAAAAGCCTGTATGGGGAGTTACTTCGGTTTAAAGTTTAAAAATGAACTTAACTATATTTTCTTCATTTATGATAGGGTTGGAACAATATGTACACCATTGGAAAGGTAATAAAAATATCTTTAGGATAGCATTTTTTTGTTGACCCATTATGATTTGGCGTAGGAATTTTAATTTTTTTGTTTTTTTAATGTTTTTATTCCATAAAAATCCTATATAAGAACAAAAATTGTGCTTATTAGAATGTTATCAAGACGAAAAGCTTTTATTTGATATATAGATAGGCTTGACTTCTAATATCTTCGGTGTTTGAAGTGATAAAATTTTAACTACATCTTAAAAGTTTTTAATCTTGAGTAAATAAGTAAAAAATTATGTGGTAGTATACGGTGGTTTTTATAAAAACGGTTTATTTTAAAAAATCTTAAAAATAAATCTCATTCGCCGGTAATGGGTAAACAAACAAAAAAAATGTCGTCCATAAGATATTTTTACTATCTTTCAATGATATATATATATTGTTCCAATCTGACTATAAATGACTTAGATATATTTAGCTAAGTCTATTTCCAAACTTTTCACGGAAATAAACTCCCTACAGAGGTCTTTCCGCGGATTTTTTTTTTAACAGCTTGAAAAGTACTACATCGGGGTAAACAAAAAAAATTCACTGAGATCCACTTATTGCAAAATTGAGATTTAAAATACGAATTAAGGAATTATATTTTTAAAGGTCTGCACACATCTATATGAATAACATAAGCAGTGTTGCCACTTTATGGGTAGGGCATGGATGACAGCAATTATTAAATTGTTTTGTTTTTCACTTAAATTTCAATTCAAATGAATGAATTGAGAAAGTTATCAAATTTGTAAATAAAAAAATATATTATACATAAAAAAAGAATTTAAATCATAAACTAGCCAATAGATAGTGGGTCTATGAATACAACTTAGCAATTACTTCAAAGCATTGTTGGTAGCAGAAACGGTGCGATTATCGGTGAGGGTAAGTAACGCTATCATAGATTATTTCGGTTACAGTATTTTAAGGATAATTATATTTCGATAACGGTATTTTAAGGTTAACTGTATTGCAATTATTTCGATAATGATATTTTAAGATAAGCGGTATTTCGGTGCATTCCGCAAATTTTTTTTATGAAAAAACAAAGTAAAGTAAAATAAATTTATTAACTAAGTGTATGTAAAATTCACAATTACGACGTGGAATTACAAAAATTTTAAACTAAAAAATAATGGTGTTGTAAGGACAATGGGATAATGGTATTTGATTAATTTCGGTACTGGTATTTTAAATGTATCGATATTTGAATCTATAACAGTATTTTAGCGATAGAGCCTACCAACCCTGCCTCAATGTATGTAATTACTTTTAATATGTTAATTGAAGTCATTTATAATTTCATATTTTTTGGGTAATTTTGTCTACACTTTTTGGAATTTTGAATCTTGCTTGTGGCAGCACTGAGATTAAACAAGATTAAACTGAAATATTTACTTGTAGTGGTGGAAAAAATCATACACATTTGTTGCACAGTGGATTGACCGAATACAAAATGGGTAATAATTCATACTTGTTTGTACTTAGTAGAATCCCCGAATAAAAACACCAGGATGGAGGGTATCTAAAGACTCGGCACAGCCGAATTTAATCTTTGGTTTGTATAAATTCCCAGTCACCTGGGGACTTATACAAACCATCGAGCGGGCTTTAGCCCGCTTGTTAATTCATATTTTGTGCTTTTTAAGGCATATTTGTGTTGTGCATATTTTTCGTTTTTAGGAGCATTTTTTATTTTGGAAAAAATATAAAAAATTGATACGTTTTCATATTTTGATTCAATAAAAATAAACATTCTTAAAAACCTTATTGACCTATGGAAAATCTCCGAGTTCTGTGTCTATTTCCAAAATAACTACTTAAATATATTTTTAAGTTTTAAGTGCATTATTTTTACAAAAATAATTTTAGGCACATATTTTCCATTTTTAAGTGCATGAAATTCCTTGAACTAGTTATCTCTATCCAAAAATGAACCTTGGTGGGGCCTTGGACCTCGGAAATTTTTAATAAAAATTTTCCACTTCATAAAATGGCCCATATTTTGAAAACTAAGCGAGGTGTAGAGCGAGATAGATTATATGGACTAGGCCCGGGGAGGGTCCCGAGACAATTAATTTGAACAAATTTTACGACTCAGTATAGTTACAGATAAAATTGTAGTTTTACTTATTGCTTAAATTTAGATTTGTTAAATTTAACAAAAAATATTTTAAAATCAACAAATTTTATATTAAGCCAAAAAAGAGAAATAAATTTTGTTAAAGTAAAAAATTTTTCTGTTCAGCCAACAGACTTATTATTTTAAGTGTACGAATCTAGTTCTAAATTGTGATATATTTTTCAAATATTTCCGGAGAATTAGTCCACATTTATCAATTGATAAAATTGATTAGCAACTTTTTTTATTTGTAGGAATAAAACTAAGAAAATAAAATTTACTATATCCTTGCAGTACCAGTGAAATATTCTTAAACAACTGCAGACATGATTATAGGCAAATGGAAGGCAATTTTATGTAGAGTAATAAACTATGATTTTATGCCCCAGATTTGAAAACTGTGTTAATAACTGCCAAAAAATGCTGCATTGAACACAAATGTTGAAATAGCGATTTCCCCAAAACGGTCCATTGAAAAATTTTGTTCTTGCCAGATTCAGAATCAGCGTACCATATTTTATTGGAAAATATGCATTGCAAGAGAGCGTTCTTCAAAAAAAAATAAAATTTGTTGAATATTTCATAATATTTTGACCAGCGCTTTTCGAAATTTATAAAAAAAATGTCATCCTAATTTTCATCTTTAATTTTCTTTTATATTCCTTTGCTGAAAGTTTGTTCAAGTATCTCGATTTTTTGTGTGCGCGTGTATATTATGCTCATGTTTATTGAAGTGCATTTTAATTTCGTTGCTGCACCACACCGTACTTAGCGCGCAAATAAAAAATAAAGGAAATTAAATTTTGCTGTTTAAGCATTTATTTCTCTTTAGCATACATTTGCCACTTCAAATAAAATTAATGCATTCTCATAAACCCGTTAAAAGAAATAGATGGTGACAAAGAAATAATGAACATTTTAATATTCATAGTATTACTTTGAGAGGGTAGAAAGTGTTTTAGAAGATGGAGTTTCAATATTATTGTGAGTTAAACATAAACTTGATAGATTTAGTAAAACGAATATTAGATTCCTTGTATCTCACAAAGAAAAAATAACGTCTTATTAACAAATATTGAATAGTTTTTTAAAATACACATTTCCTCTTCAGCATATGTATTCATGATTCATTAAGATCTGTTTGCTTTAATTAAACATTATATTAATTTACTTGGTAAGATATTAAAAGAATTCCTAATTTAAAATTTTTCTTAGAGATAAGGAAATGTTCCAAAACTTGTTCCGCCTAATAATTTCGATTTCAAAATTTTTCCTGCACGTTATGTACATATATAACACGCAGAATGTTAAAATTGTGGTTTTAAGTATTCCATTGTTCGGGGTTGTTCTACACTCAACCAAAAAAGTCTGTAATGGCAACTGAAAATTTTGCTGTTATTACGGGAAATTTAACTGTTTTGATGCTAGCGGTATTTTTTGCTAATTTTAGCAACACATGTCTGCTGATCTGTAGTACAATAAAATTAGTAGAAAAAATTAGTAACCGCTACTAAATTTTAGTAAAATTTCTGTAAAATGCAATTCAAAATCGATTTGCTAAAATCAGTTAAAAAACTTACTAAATATCATAATTTTAGTACAATGAAATTAGTATAAATAATTAGTTGCAGCTACTAAATTTCAGTAAATTGCCGTAAACTGTAATTTAAAATCAATCTGCTGAAATTAGCAAAAAATTGTACTAAAAAATAATAAAAACTGTAAAATCTAAAAAAAAAATTTTTTTCTTTCGATTGTAACAAGCGTATAATTACTTCATCGTACTTGAAATTTGGAGTCAAAATTGCAAACGGTTCTCCAGTTATTGCCGTTTTATGCATTGGAGATGCAATAAAATGTTCTGGGTGTTATTTCTAAACTAAGAATATATCAATAGTAACAAATATAAACTAAACAAGAATTGTAAAAAATCAAAAAAAAAATATTTTTAAATTAGTATATTTTTCTGCTGAAATCAGCAGCGAAAATTAGTATAAAAATCCGTAATTTGTAATAAGAGAATAGCAAAAATGATTACTAAAAATAAAAATTGTACTAATTATCAATATAAAAATAGTATAGGGCGATTGGAAACTGTTTACAAATTTTTTTACAAACTTTTTTATCTGAGTGTAGGAAACAAATCCACATAAAATCATGCGATTTTTAACAACAACATGTAATTTTGTATAAAAGCAAACGATTTTATGTGGATTAGTTTGACAGAACACCCCTGATTATTATTTTCTAATATACTTCTCTGATACTACACTGATAGAATTTTGTGCATTGTGTTAATGAATTTGTTCATTAATACAATGAATTTTTCATTGGAAAGTCCCCAAAGAACGGTTTCATTGAATCAATGAAACATGTTTCATTAAATCAATTTTAATGAAAGGCATTATTAAACTAATGCAAATTTCATAGAACGTATGCAATTTTTTTCATTAATTTTAAGATTTTCATAAATATTTTTCATTTTAGCACAGACTTAATGGAAATTATTTCACTAAGGCATGAACTTATTATTTTAATTAAGCCTTTGATAGGTTTTATAAAAATAATTCATTAGAAAAATGAAAAATTTGTAAACAGTTTTTTAAAATTTGCATTTATTTTATTATTGCATTCGTTGCATGTTGCTTTTATTTAAATTATGAAATGTCCAATGTTAAAGTCGTACATGCCGACCACACCAGTCTGGTTGAATGCCAATTATTAATGTTGAGTTGAAATAGAGTTGTACCAAATTTTGTATATAACATAATCAAAAGTTACAAAAACGCTAAGAAATTTTGTTAGGACCGATTATATCTAGAATCAATAGGCTTTGTCTTTGGGCCCATGTGAGCCAGTGTACCAAATTTCATTAAAATAACGAGCATGTCCATTTTTGGTGAATCTTTATACGGGCACTAGGTCTAAACATGTACCGATTTTAACTAAAATCAATAGGCTTCATACTTGGACCGATATAAATCGGTATACCATATTTCATCAAAATATCTTAATATTTGCGACCTGTAGCGTCGCATAAGATAGTATTACAAACATCAGCACCAACTTATTGTAATACCTTGTCAACTAGAGCGTACCACCTTACAGGCAAAAAAAAAAGTGCGCCGTACACCCTCCAATATGAAGTATTTTTGCAAGGAGGTTTTTTTGTTTTTTTTGCCGAACGTAGGGGTCGCCATTTTACATTTTTCGTTATATCTTTGGCATTTACAGTCGGATCTGAAAGTATGATACATCGATGTTTTTCTCTCGAGAAGACCAGGAGGTAACCGCATAACTCGATTCGAAAAAAAAATGTTCGAATTCGTAAATCTTGCAAATATTGTTAAAAATATAATTCTGTATAAAAAATATACTTTTTCATTTATTTTTATTCTAAACCTTGTACACTACACATAAAAATTCAAAAAAGTAAGATTTTTGCTAAAACTTTTCTTTTTACGAAAGGTACAAAATTTACGAATTCGAACATTTTTTTTCGAATCGAATTACGCGGTAACCCCCCAGTGTTTTGCTCTAAGGGCCATTGAGCTCAAGTATACCGTTCTAGTAGTTACCCACCAGATCTCAGATGCTACAACCCTAATGTACGGCCCTAATGTCAGAAAATTAAAGCTCGCAAAAATCCTTAAACTTTTGCTAAGGAAGTTTTTCGATAAACCCAGTAGACATTTTTTTACATATTGGTTGGTAGGGGTCGCCTTTTTAAATCTTTTTTCATTGGATTTTTCCTTTATAGCAACACACTGGTCTCCTCGAGGCAAAAAAATCGATATATCACACTTTAAAATCCGACTTTAAATGCCAAAGCTATAAAATTGAAAAAGGCGACCCCTAAGTTCGGCTAAAAATTTTTTTTTTTTATATTGCCTTGCAAAAATACTTCATATTGGAGGGTGTACGGCGAACTTTTTTTTTGAGGTACGGTCTACTGTCCACGTAGTGGT
Organism: Leucophora obtusa; assembly: GCA_949987735.1. NCBI lineage: Eukaryota > Metazoa > Arthropoda > Insecta > Diptera > Anthomyiidae > Leucophora > Leucophora obtusa. The sequence goes on from OX465297.1 coordinate 218,182,812, forward strand.
GTAGGGTATAACAAAAAGAGGTAAAATTTTATCTGAAATGAATTTAATAAGTTAAATTAATATCGAATGAAAAAATTCACAACAACAATGTATTTTAATATATTTAATGAATTTTTTCATTAAATCAATGAATCCATTTTAATGAAATTGATTCATTAATACTATGAAAGAAAATTCTATCAGTGTACATAAATTAACAGTCGGATATCTTATTGATATTCAGTGAGTTTTGTTTGTAGTTTTTCTTCAATTATTTTCGATTCCCAGCTGGGGTTTCTAACGTAACATGTCAAAAACAAATTCTACTTTAACTACAATTGTTCGTTCGTTCATCTTTTTCAAATAAGTATTTGTTATTATTATTATTTTGCATAAATTGATTATGTTCATTTGGTTTAATGTCTGGGGTGACGGTAATTGTTATTGTTGTTGTTGATATTCCTATAATACAATATTATGTGTGGACATGCTCTGTGGATGATTTGTTGACATTTAATATTGTTGTAATCATTACACTATGCGACAGTCAAAATCGGGATGGGATGAAACCAACGGGAAATGTTATATCGGTCAAAAACAAGTTATACGTGTCCCGGCGTTTCGCTGGGTCACCCCTAGGAATCGAGATATATTTTTTTTTTTGACATAACTCGAGAACCACTAGTCCGATTTTGCTCAAGCAATTTTAAAAAAATTAAAAATCACAATTCCTTTAATCTGTTCATATAACGTTTTTCTATAAACTCAACAGTTTTGCCGGTAAAAATAAATGTTTGTTACCGCTACCATAAAAATCAATAACCTTTTGTTTATTACTTTTTTTTTAATATTTTAGGCAAAAAATATTTTTTTCTTCATACATTTATTTTTACCGGCAAAACTGTTGAGTATATAGAAAAACGTTATATGAACAGATTAAAGGAATTGTAATTTTTAATTTTTTTAAAATTGTTTGAGCAAAATCGGACTAGTGGTTCTCGAGTTATGTCAAAAAAAGACCACCAAAGGTCAAATCGATATATCTCGATTCCTACATTAAAAAAAAAGTCAGTAAAGTCGGCAAAAAATGTTGCTGTGTCAGCAAATTTTTAGTCAGGAGCGTGCTTGCAAAAAAGTTGGTAATTTCAGCAAAAGGTTTGCTGAAAATCAGCGAGCTGATTTTTACCAAAAAAATAGTAATCTTCAGCAAAAGTTTTGCTAACACTTAGTCGACTGTAAATAAAAAAATCCTTGCTAAAAATCACTAAACTTTTTGCTGAATATTAGTAGACTGAAAAAAACTCAAAAAACTTGTAGCGAAATTTTACTTTAGTTAATTTATTTGCTGAAAATTTAAATATAGAGTATGTGTAGAGTTGTTTTTCTTTTTTTGTCATTTCCGTTTCCAGACAAGCTGCGACATCTACATCTTGTCTATCTGGTTGTCGTCCACGCTATGAATGCGGTTATCAGCACAATTTTTGTAGCAAAATAAATTAGTAAAACATTAGTTCAAAATTAGTTTAGTGCTAAAAAATTATAACTAAAATTTTTGCTGAAAACGGAATTTCAGCAAAAAAATTGCTGAAAACTAGTACACTTGATATACAAGACGTTTTACTAATTTTTCTACTAACTTATTTTTTTGAGTGTAGGGGTGACCCAGCGAAACGCCGGGACACGTATAACTTCTTTTTTACCGATATAACTTTCCCCGGTAGTTTGAACCCTTCCCGATCACTGACCCCTACCATTTGTCTCACAGTGTTATTGATCACAATATTTGTATATTTAAATTGAAAAAATTGCTTACTTTCAATCATTGTAATACGCATTGTAAATAAGCATTCATTTTGTAATACAATAACACCGTTACTATTTTTGATATTTGCAAAAATATTGTTTATCAGTTAGAATTTGTATTACTTTTCTGGCAATGTATGGTCTTTTAAGGCTCAGATTGTGTTGAATAAATAGATTTGAATTTAATACAGCTTCACAAAAAAAATTTTTTTAACATACTTGAATTAAAGAAAATCGGGTTTTCATTGTTTAGAAAAAGTCCCATAACTTTGTCAATTTTAAACCAATTTTAACAAGTGAACGTTCATTTTACTCAGGATAACACTAACTTTAGGAATATTGTTGTTTTGGAAGAAGATTCGAAGAAGTTATAAACTCAAAAAAGCCGTAAGTTACAAAAAATTCAAAATCGACTTTTTGATCGATTATGATGCACCGTATCAAAATACATATTCCTGCAAATTTTACATTCCTATGACTAAACACGACGAATTTAATAACAAAATTCTAAACAGCCCCAAGTGTAAGCGCAAACAATTTTAAAAAGTTTTTTGCTTCTCCTGTAAAATTTTTTTAAATGTAACTTACGGCTTTTTTGATTTCATATGACGATATGTATATTAATATAAAGAAGGTAATATATATTTGGAAATAACAATTTCCTTTTAAATGCCGTTTAAAAATTCAAAATCGGTTAAAAAAATAACTGAGCTATAAATGTTTAAATGCGTCAGTCACAAAAAATACTCTTTTCCCCTTATCTCGAAAATTTGATGGTATATTGCAACTTCTCAAACCGGTTTTCTAATATACTCAGCTACACCTACAATCTACTCTAGGTCACTTTAAAAGTGTCTTTAAACATTTTTTTTGTAATTAGCTCTAAACTAATGATTCGAAAAAGAAAATGGCGAATCTAAATCTTTTTTGGGATTCTTGAAAATTCTTGGATTAAAAAAAAATATTCTACCCGAAATGTATGGAAATTATTTTAACTCTTTCACTACACTCAAAAAAAAAGTCAGTAAAGTCAGCAAAAAATGTTGCTGTGTCAGCAAATTTTTAGTCAGGAGCGTGCTTGCAAAAAAGTTGGTAATTTCAGCAAAATGTTTGCTGAAAATCAGCGAGCTGATTTTTACCAAAAAAATAGTAATCTTCAGCAAAAGTTTTGCTAACACTTAGTCGATTGCAAATGAAAAAAATCGTTGCTAAAATCACTAAACTTTTTGCTGAATATTAGTAGACTGAAAAAAACTTAAAAAACTTGTAGCGAAATTTTACTTTAGTTAATTCATTTGCTGAAAATTTAAATATAGAAATTGTGTAGAGTTGCTTTTCTTTTTTATCATTTCCGTTGTCTGTACTACATCCAGACAAGCTGCGACATCTAAATTTGGTTGTCGTCCACGCTATAATTGCGGTTATCAGCAAAATTTTTGTAGCAAAATAAATTAGTAAAACATTAGTTCAAAATTAGTTTGGTGCTAAAAAATATTACTAAAACTTTTGCTGAAAATGGAATTTCAGCAAAAAAATTGCTGACAACTAGTAAACTTGATATACAAGACGTTTTGCTAATTTTTCTACTAACTTATTTTTTTGAGTGTACCCTTGTACACTACAGTATACACATCTTCAAAATAATATATAAAATTGGTAATGCATAAAAACTTTGGCAAAACTGCGGTTTATGGGGTTTCGGCAAAAAAAAAAAATATGACCCCCTTTGGAATTAAAAAAGAAAAAAACCGAAATTATTTTTGGGAGGAGCTCGGATCCGGGAGGCCGGTGGGGGGCAAAAAACGGGGGAACATAGTAACATGTAAGTGTGGGTACTCAAATTAAAGGAAATTGTCTCACGATTTTTTTATATCCATAAAACGTAGCCCTAACTAGAGCCATTTTAGTCCCTAAAGAGGGGGGACTGAAAATGATGTTTAGCCAAAACTTTATACTTTTTATAATGTAGTGATCTGTCATCTGGCTACTCTTAATTTAAGATTGCAACTCTGTGTTATTATCTAGCTACTCTTATCTTTAAGTAACAACTCTGTGTTATTGAACATATGTTTATAAAAATGCAACCAAGTTTGGACAAAAAATAAACACGTTGAATATTAAAATTTTAATTAAAAGTGTTTCAATTCATCGATTTATATTTGCTCTTTATAATAAATAAGTTTTTTGGGCAATTGGAATTCAAATAAAAATCATTATGCAAACAAAAAGTCGGTAGTGAAGGGGTTAAAGAACCAAAAATCTATATTAAAAAAAAATATTTCCGATATCCTCTAGTTTTTATTTAATAGAAATAATTTGTTTGAATGTAATTTCACCATTCTAATTTCGAGATAAAAAAATGTAAATGTAATGTAGAGTTGATTTATAGGAAGAAGAAGAAGAAAACATTTTTATTGAAAAATTTAACAGACACAAGGGAATCACCAGACCTTGTGTCTGTTTAATATTTTTCAATAAAAATGTTTTCTTCTTCTTCCTATAAATCAACTCTAAAAAATCAGTTAAGTTTGTTCGCTTAATTTAAAAAAAAGTAACAAATTCACTCTTTCATGGATTTTCTGTATTAATTTAAAGCTTTTAAACACAAATGCTTTTTGCCTGAAAGTTTTATAAGATTCATGTCCCAGAATCTAAAATGTTGTTTATAAAAAAAAATATCATATCGATTATGAATAAAAGTCTATTGTATTAAACAGACAAACTTCAAAATTAAAATCTAAAAATTCTTTAAAAAATGCCTTAAATTCTTGGCAAAATAAAATATGTTTAGGGTTCGATTGATTTGTTTAAATAATTTAATAAAAATTTATTTGTAAAATTCCCTGAATTCTGAGAATTTTTCTAGACATTTATACAAAAGCAATCCTAGAATTTTTAAAAACAGTTATTGATAGTGCTATTTTTTATTTATATTTAATTCCAGTTTTTATGCGGATAATGTTCAGTTTAAGCAACTTAAATAAGCTCTACTACCTTTTTCAACATTTTTTCCAGTTGGGGATTTTTGGGGATATTTTTAGATTTGTTTGGGGACAACGAAAAAAAGTATCTGGCAAGCCTGCCCCTAGTTTACAATTTTGTTGAGTTACCAAACTGTCTGTTTTGTGTTTTTTTTTTATATATTTTTTTATTTAAAGTAATAACAACCCTTTGTATTTACAACCATCAACCGTGGTTATTTGTCTTGACGCATGAAATACCATCCATGGTGGTTGTATATTGTACCTCTTTGAAATTTGCCATATACATATGTGCAGAATGCCTCATTTAAAATCTGGACGCACAAATCCTTTTAAGAAAATTCACACATAATAATTTTGAATATCAACTAAAGATTATTAAAAAAAACGGGGAAAATATTGTAACAATCGGTTTTAAAAATTTGCACACCTTTTTTAGTTATATAATCATCTAACATCTCGTAAATTTTGTTACACTTTTATAAACATATATCATTTTCGCATAATCCCTTCAGGGGTTGACAGCGTGAACAAGAACCTTCCAAATATCGGTTTTTCATAAAGCTATAGTAATTCTTCACATAAATATCATGCAAAATTTTCAAAAAAAAAAATTCCAACATGTCCAAAATTACAGCAGTTTGAACTAAAAAATTTCAAGCTGTATGTTTTTAAATTTAAAAAGCAGTTTTCTCAAACCTTTTTATTCCAAAATATCTAAACACAATAGAGGACGCAGTTTTGATCTAAATTACTTTTTTGGCGATGTCCCCGAATATGCGCTGCACATATATACAGTAGTGGAAAATATAATAGAAACGATTCAAGTTTTTTTTAACTTTATTCTCGTTGCCTTTATTTTTAAAGATCAAAATAGTGGCTAAATTCGCCCCTAAAGGCGAAGAGATGGTTCAGAAAATTGTACATATAAAATTATAATTGTTTTTTTCATTTTGTCACTTATTTTAAGTGGGCGTGGCTTTTAACGAAAAATTAGCCATATCGACCTTTTATCAAATTACATAGTAGAATTTAAAGAGTAGGGGAGAGTCGTGTACCTTGGTACTTTTGAAAATCCTGTGTCAATATTTCTAAGATTAAGACAGATGCGAAAAATCTTTTAATGCAGAAATATTAGTGTTGGTGTTGTTATAGATTGCAAATAATAAAAACTTTAATAATTCTTATGTATTTTGCGAAATTTCAATTTTTTAGAAAAGCGAAAAAGTATTCCAAATTGCAAATTGGCGTGTACCTTGGAACTCGTAAAAAATGAAGGGAATTTCTTAAAAAAAAAATACTGCCCCATAATGAAAATTATTGCATTATTTGCAGTAGAGTTAATATCTACTTAAAATGAGACAACGCAATTTAATATTTGCATGAAAACATCATTTTTAAAAAATAGCGAAAATCTTAAACCAAAGGTTATTTTAAAGCGAATTAAATTCAAGAAGTACAGTTAACCTGCGGAGCTTCAATTAATCATGTATTGAAATTTGTTGGATACACAGAAGAGGAAATATTCAAAAAGTTCCAAGGTACACGCATTTTCATTTTTGCAAAAAAGATAATTTTTTTCTTATTTGTACAATATAGTTAAGAAATTTACTGGTTACTGCATTTAGAAAACGACAAACTTTATATTGATTTAAGCCCGTAACTTTAAATATCTTGATTAATTTTAAAAAATTAGTTTAAATTTTTTTCAAAAATTTACTTTTGTCGATCCAAGGTACACGCACCCAAGTTTAGGGTCTCCTATAGACTTATCTGAAACTTTGAGTAGTTTAAAATGATCAATAGGCAAAATAAAAAAACTTCTTAGTACAGTAAAACATTAACAAATAAGAGAAAAATGCAAAGTTCCAAGGTACACGCGATCCAAGGTACACGACTTTCCCCTACTGGTGAGTTCTATTCAAACTGTATATTTTTAGAAATCCTATAAAATTTCCTTAAGTCTTGCATTATTTTTATCTACAAATAGTCGCCAGACTTAAAATGGCACAACCTTAAACATGACAAAATTTTTCTTTGTTTTTAGCGATTTTAAAAGAAACTTAACAACACTGAAAATTCGAAAATTTTTTTCGAATCGCGTTACGCGGTAACCCCCCTGGTATGTTTATGAGTTTAACGTCAAACTCCATACATAAAAAATATGGTTTGTAGTTATACGGGGTTTACAAGGCGTTTAGGAGTTTATATGAAAACCCCTAATATGTATTTTGTTTGAATAAAAAAATATGAAACTATATTAATATTTGAATTTTTTAACAAGTTAATAAAATGCTACTTAAATGAAAAATATGCGCAAATATTCATTAAAAAGCACAAAATATGAATTAAAAAGGCACCAAGGTTTCCTTTTACGGAAACCTCCGAATAATCAAATAAATCTAGAAAACCCTACCGAACAGGTCTCCCTACAAACACACCATTTTTCAACTCTCTTTTTAAATAGCCCACAACCCCACAATTATTACAATTAAATTGAACAATCTTAATACTTATCTAAATAGACCAGTTTCGTGGTTACTTTAGGGAATCTGTTAAGTCTGTTGGATTTCGTCCAGATTTAAAGTGAGCCGTCCTCTACAACATATACCTTGTACGTACGATACTATGGTTTAGCACTGTTAAATTATGACAATGATGAGGATGGTCGCTTCTTCTCCATTATCACAACATATATGAAGGGTTTATTATGAAAGTGGTATAAGTCACATTTTCAATAAAAATTAGTTTTAGTTTCTGACCCCATTATATTTAGTACCCAGCAAAACCACACATTACCAAATAATGTGTAAAGTAATGTGTAGGATGGGAAAAGTAATGGGTCTAAAAATAGATTTTCGTAAAAAAAAATTATTTAACCCCTTGTCGACCGACGGTATTTAAAAGTACCATTACAGTTAAGAGCTCATAAAATCTTAAAAAAAAGTTGATGTATACCTTCGGGCCATAGGTATGTTAGAGTACACTATAATTTTTCTAATAAGATCTTTTTTCGACTATTGGCGACCCCGTCTTCTCAGAATAACGGTAATTCGAAATGTATTTTAGCTGGTTGGTTAAGATATGGTGGCGCTAATTTCGATTAATGAAAAATACTTATGTTATAATGATAAATAAATTGTTTTTCTTAATACCATGGAATCAATTAACAAATGCTTTAATACTAATTTATTAAAAGTACAAAAAAAAACCAATGTTTCTTTCTTACTTTTTAATTCATCCTGAACCAACGGTGCTTAGGAGTACCAGTCATAACTAATATCCTTGCAGGTCCTTGACAATATTTAAACTTTGTATATAACTTTAAGAAGGCATATTAATTAAGATTTAGTCAAAAAAATACTAAGTTTCCAACGCTTTCGGGTCTTGGTCCACAAGGGGTTAAAAAAAATTTATTAGAAATATTTTTTTATTAAATATATAAACGTAGTCAATACAGAAATCGAATTTTCAAACGCTTTTTAGGTCTATGATTACCAGTTAAAATCTAGTGTTAGTTTTCAAATTGAAATTCTTATTGTTATACCCTACACCACTACGTGGTCAGGGTATTATAAGTTTGTGCTGATGTTTGTAACACCAAAAAATATTGGTCCTAGACCCACCTTATAGTATACCGATCGGCTCAGAATTTTTTTTTATTTCGATTTAACGATGTCCGTCTGTCCGTCCATCTGTCCGTCCGTCTGTCTGTCTGTCCATGCATTCTTGTGCGCACTCTACAGGTCGCAAATATTAAGATATTTTGATGAAACTTGGTACACCGACTTATGGCGGCCCAAGGACGAAGCCTATTGATTTTGGTGAAAATCGGTCCATGTTTAGACCTAGTGCCCATTTAAGGGTCCCCCCAAAATTGGCTTGGTTACAAACTGCAGGTCGCAAATATAAAGATATTTTGATGAAACTTGGTACACCGACTTATGTCGGCCCAAGGACGAAACCTATTGATTTTGGTGAAAATCGGTCTATGTTTAGACCTAGTGCCCATATAATGGTCCCCCCAAAATTATATTGTTTATACGCTGCAGGTCGCAAATATTAAGATATTTTGATGAAATTTGGTACACCGACCTATATCAGCCCGAGGACGAAGCCTATTGATTTTGGTTAACAGCGGTCCATGTTTAGACCTAGTGCCCATTTAAGGGTCCCCCCAAAATTATATTGTTTATACGCTGCAGGTCGCAAATATTAAGAACTTTTGATGAAATTTGGTACACAGACCTATGTCAGCCCAAGGACGAAGCCTATTGATTTTGGTTAACACCGGTCCATGTTTAGACCTAGTGCCCATATAATGGTCCCCCCAAAATTGGCTTGGTTACAAACTGCAAGTCGCAAATATTAAGATATTTTAATGAAATTTGGTTCGCTGACTCACATTATAGAAAATTTTGACACAAGTCCCATTTTAACCCATTCGAATTTCGGATCCAAACATTAGTTGGCTTTTAACCAGACTGGTGTAGGGTATTGTATAGTCGGCATGCCCGATTTTAACCTTTTTGCTCGTTTTCAAATTGAAATTCCTATTTTCACTACTTCGAAAAAATATTAATATTTTTTTTTTAATTCCAAACAAAAATAATGTATTGTGAACTTAAGTCGTAAATGTCGAACAAAACTAACATGTTTTCTTTTGGATATTCTTAAACATTTTAGTGTTCAAAATTGTCAATAATGAGTCATGGCGGTAAATTGATTAAAACTAGCCGTTACCCAGGGACTATATTATTATTTTATAATATAAACTAATCAAAAACCAGCTGCTAATATACTAATTATAAAATTTCTTATTAATAACGTTTCTTCGAAAATATCATTCTTGTTGAGAAGGTTGTATTCTCTTGACTTATATCTGCCTCTCTCAATTAGGATGCGTGTGGCACATGCCTTGTTGATGCCTCATATATTATATTGTGTCGAGGTATTTTCTGGTACCACAGGCGGTGAATTTAATAGGTTTACCAAGATTTTCAATAGAATTATTAGATATGTTTTTGGCCTAAGACTTCGCTCTCATGTGACTCCGTACGTAATCCAATTTCTTGGGTGCTCTTTTGTTAATTATGTAGGTATGAGGTTATTGATATTTTTTTACAAAGCAATGGTTAATGGGTTTCCGGACTATATAGTTGACAACTTTCTTTTGTCCAACTCGGAAAGAAACCCCCAACTGGTTTATCCAACACATCATACTACTATGTACGAGCGATCATTTCAGATTAGGCTTTCAAGAATATGGAACGATCTACCTCTATACCTGAGAGGTTTTGCTTTTTCACCCCAGGTCTTTAGGCGAAAGCTTAAGGATTATGTAGCTATTCATGAGTTATAGCTTTTTATTTGTGCTACTATTTTTATCTCTCTCGATCTTTTCTTTTTTTATTATCGCTGCACTTAGGAAAATCTGGTGATTGTATTATTTTTTTTTTTTTTAAATATCTATTTATATTATTCAAGATAATTTTTTCAGTATTTTTTTTATATGATAGTTTTACTGTATTTTTTACTTATTTTTTTTATTATTTATTTTTATTATTATTTATTTTTATTATTATTTATTTTTATTATTATTTATTTTTATTATTATTTATTTTTATTATTATTTTTTTTTTATTATCTTTATTTAAATTATTTTTTTGTAGTAGCTTTTATTAATCATATATGGCCCCAGGGCTTTGGTTATGTAATTTGAAGTAAATAAATGCTGTATTTATTATTAAAAAAAAAAAAAAAAAAAAAAAAAAAAAGTTTTAATACTTTAATGAAACTAACAAAAATGCATTTTATTGTTTAAGTTCAGTATTTTTTTTTTAAGTTTTTATTTTGAAAGTGGCATTAGTCTATTTATTCAATACTGAAAAAACAGTGATTTATGCAATAAATATATATGTATTTTTTTTTTTTTTTTGTGAGCGTGATTAAATTTAATGTCCTGTGATGGGGACTTACGCAAAAACAATGAAATAAATGCAAAAACTTATTTCTTAATTTAAAGAAAAAAAGACTTATACCACTTTCAAATTGTACCCTTAATATAATGGTAGATTGTATGGTGTTTTATATTTCACTTTGTGTAATTTTTAATCCTGCTGATTCTATTCTACCATGCAATTAGTTTTTTTTCTTAATTCACTATTTGCTATTGCTGCTGTTCATTTTGTGCTTCAGTTTTTTTTTTTTTGTATGGTCTACACTATTTCCTATTAAATTCTACATCGTAATAACAATTCAATTTTTTTACTCTGATTTGTTGCAACATTGAACTCGGAAGCTTTTAAATATTTAAATCAATCGAAATGCAGAAATTGGCCGCATATTAAAAAGTATCAAAATTAGAATAGACGAATTCCAAATATAGTCATTAATTGTTAATTTCACGTTCTGACAACGTATAACCGACCCTCACCGATGTTTTGGTATTTAAATTATTCAAATGTCATATTATATTATATATAAGTAATTCTTAAAGTTTTGGTCTAAAAAACATCTATTTTGATCTCAAAATATCTCATTTGATTTGCCAAAATTATATTATTTTTTATATCGAATTTTATCTAAATTAATCTCATGGATTTTATTTATTTATTGAGTCTACTGATTACTATCTTACAGACAAAATTATTATTAATTAATTAAGATAATTAATTGAATTAAAAAGAACAAGAAAATTTAAGTTAGATTTTTTGACATTAAAATTTATTAAAGGAGTAAAACTGTCACAAAGCTTCAAACATCTATTTAGTAATTGATTCATTACAACAATACCCAGGTAGAAAATTATAAAGGGGCCAGCACTGGCAAAGCACCGAAATGGGTGATATGAGTGCTTGTTAACAGCGCTTTCCCAACGCCCAAATGATAACACCATTCCACGGTGGTGCCATAGCTTTACCAAGCCCTGGGAAAGCACCCATAAACATAAAAATCAAATCCTTTGCCAACGCTAAAATAAAAAAATTTTTAAAGTGCTTTCCTGACACCCAAATGACAACACCGATATATTTAATGTTTTGGAGTTATTGTATTGTGGAGTCAAAAATTATTTAAATATTCACTCTTTTTGGAGTTTCTTTTTCAAAAACAAAATATGTTATAGGAAAACAAGTGCTGGGAATTCACCCTTTTAAAGCGTTGGGAAGGCGTCCAAATTTAGTGCTTTGCCAGTACTTCTTTTTGTAAGATCGCGGTCTATTTGCGCTTTGCCAGTGCTTCTTTTTTGTTACCACACATAATTTCCACCTGGGTAACTATTTAGTTCTATGAAATTCCTCATAAAATAGAGGCGCTTGGCGTAATTCACATGGAGGATTATATAAATTTACTAGATTTGATAAAGCTTCGCAATCTAATTCATTAGTCAAAATGTTATAAATAAACATTAAAGAAAATGATGGCCTACGATCCCTCAAGGATTGTAGGCCAATTAATTTACGTCTACCATCATATGAAGACACTTCTTCAGGCTAATTGATCCTCTTAAAAACAAATTTGGTAAACAGTTTCTGAATTCTTTCAATTTGATTGCAGTGGACTTCCGAGTAAGGGTTCCAAATTAGAGAACAATACTCCAATTGGCTTCTGACAAAAGAAGTATATAAAGTTTTAAAAGTTGAAGGGTCCTTAAAATCATTGGAATTTCTTCTAATGAATCCATGAATCCGTCATTAGAAATGTGTGCATCGAAAAATAAAAATATCTCAGTAACCACTTGATCAATTTTCAAAAAATTTTAATTTTATTAAAGGAAATTTTATTCAAAGAAATACAAAAAAATAATTAATCAATCATAAAATTATTGACATTTTCTGCAACTCCTATCATTAGGGCCTTTACAGTATCTTCCTTGACTCTTTGGCTTGCAGCACACCATTGACGCGATTCGTTAGCAAGGTAAGTTCAGAAAAGTGGGTTTGCTAGCCCTCCTTAGACTGGTGATAGGGCTGCTATCCTTGTGTCCAATCCCACGTTGCAGTTATGCTTCAGCAAACGTTCATTCATCATTTACCTACTTTCTTGAGTCGCCAAGTTGTCCTCGGCCATTCAGGTTACATGACTGTGCGCCTTCTCACTCCAACTAGCTTTAAGCGGGTGCTGGAAAGCCATTGCCCTGGAAATACTTGGTCTAAGACCGGAAGTAGTGAGCTGCTTGAACATTCATACAAAGGAATCATTTCAAAACTTTCCGCACTCGTGCACCTCTGATGAAAGTCCCAATGGCGCCCTATGCTCCAGTGGGAGTTAGAGGAATATTTATATACACCATTGACGCCGAAAATCTACAACGTCCTAGATACCCGTTCTTCGTTTACCTTTTTAACTTTTTTATATGTAAAACGAGGATTAGTTAAGAAATTTTTTATAATTTCCTCACGCACTTTTTGTTCATCGCTCATTTTTTCGCTGAATAACCAACCAATGTTGCAAAAGTTACATATTACGTATTCCGACATGTTTTTCAAAGCTAAAACGATCAAAAAATTTTGATTTGAATTCCAATGAAAAAAGTTACAGTAGAAAAAGCGTGCACAAGTTTCTAATGACGCACTCCTTAATCAATATGACTGGTAAATTGTAATCAGAATAATCATAAATAATTGAATTATGTCAGTGTGTATAAGAAATAGTACAACATTTACTCGTATTCTGTACAAGCTTATTAAAACTACATCATTCTCCCAGAGCTTCCAAATCCCTTTGTATCATATTAGAATCAGATAAATTTGAAACTTCAGCAAAAAGCTTCATATCATCAGCAAATATTAATGGCTTATAAAATATAAATGGCTTATTTTATGCCTTATCTATGATTTTTGAAAGTAATTATTTTATAAGTGGAAATTTTGTAGTTTTGTTCATACATGTGTAAAAAATATTTTCCAATAAATGTCAAAAAAGGCTGAAACAAAAAATGATTTGTGGATCTTTTCATAAAAACTTTCCTACAAATAGCTAATTTTTTGACCTGGTGCTCAAAAAAAAAATAAAAAAATATTTTATAAAAAAAAATTAATTTTAATAAAAAAATTATAAAAACTAAAAAACAAACAAAAAATGTATGCCGCAGTGTTAAAAAGAAATGACTGTCAAAAAAACTCATTTGGGATGCTTTACTCGCATTTGCAAAAAGCGTTTTGGCAGAATTTTTTTTTTTCAAAAATTTACCTATTAAAATGCCTGCCTGCTCTTTCCGGTTTTTATTTTTCCTGGATTATTTTGACAAAGAGTAGTAATTTTTATAACACCACTCCTCTAGTGCATTATTTTTGGTACCGTTGCCAATTTCTTTCTAATACATTCCTTTTCTGTATGATTTTTAACCATTTGTTAATCTGATTGTTAAATAAAATCGAACATGGCAATTTTCTTTAAAAATTGTGTTTTAAAAACGTAATGTACATGGTTGCGTTTTTCTTACACATTTCTTACACGTTTCATGTTTTAATTCACAAGAAATAAATTTATGGAAATCTTGGAAAATTATATTCATAAAATTTTTTAACTTTATTAGACAACTGTTGTTGGAAATGGTGCAGTATGTAGATATCGACTTATTTTGTGGTTGTAATAATATGTCCGGTCGGTCTCTTTTTATTCACTGCCCTTTGGCAATATACTTTAATCATTTTGTGTAGAAATATAGTATGTACCACTCCAACTTTATATAAGTATATAATTTTTTTTTTCTAAATTTGCATATTTTTTTAATATTTGCGTTATCTGTTTGATATATTGTCATTTTCTATATTTATATTTCAATTTCTATTGATTTTTTTTTGTATTTGGTGGAGTTTGTTTAAATATATTTTTTATATTTCTTCTAATACTGTTGAATATTTTTCCTTTCGGTTTTTTGCTTTTCGACTCTTGACTTGAATGTTTGGTATTTTTCAATAACTTTAATGCATTCTTTTATTTCCTCTGGTTCTTTGTTGTTAGATTCTTGTTGACTTTAGAGTATTTGGGATTTTTAATGTAGATATCCCATCGCAGACAATCTTATTTTTTAATCACATTTAATGTAAATCATTGAATCCTTATTTTGGGGGACTTCTGCATTTCCTTGGGGTAGTTTAAAAATTGTAAATAAATCTTTTTAAATAGTATTGAACTGTAAAATTAAAATAATGATTAAGAACTTAAAGTCACCAGTGTTTTTTAATCAAACTATGTAAAACAAATTTTACGGTTTTTTATATGAGAATCTGATATACACTTTGAGAAATTCCTTAAACGAGTTTTAAAAATTTCTTATTTCTCTTTTCAGTGTCTCATAATAACCAATATAATCCACCGGATTTGCCGCCGATGGTTTCGTCTAAGGAGCAAACACTGATGTGGCAGCAAAACTCCTATTTAGTGGATTCTGGTATTCATTCAGGTGCCGTCACTCAGGCTCCATCGCTTTCAGGCAAAGAAGATGAGGAAATGGAGGGTGATCCACTAATGTTTGATTTAGACACGGGCTTTCCACAAAATTTTACCCAAGATCAGGTGGATGATATGAATAGCCAGCTAAGTCAGACGCGTTCACAGCGTGTTCGCGCTGCCATGTTTCCAGAAACATTGGAAGAGGGTATAGAAATACCTTCAACCCAGTTCGATCCACAACAACCAACAGCTGTCCAACGTTTGGCCGAGCCATCGCAAATGTTAAAACATGCTGTTGTCAACTTAATCAATTATCAAGACGATGCCGAATTGGCAACACGCGCTATACCAGAATTAATAAAATTGCTCAATGATGAAGATCAAGTTGTTGTTTCCCAAGCAGCTATGATGGTACACCAGTTGTCGAAAAAAGAAGCTTCACGCCATGCTATTATGAATAGTCCACAAATGGTGGCAGCTCTCGTGCGTGCCATTTCGAATAGTAACGATTTGGAAAGTACTAAAGCTGCTGTGGGTACTCTTCATAATTTGTCACATCATCGACAAGGTCTCTTGGCTATATTCAAGAGCGGTGGTATACCAGCTTTGGTGAAACTTTTGTCTTCTCCGGTTGAGAGTGTTTTATTCTATGCCATCACCACCTTGCACAATTTGCTATTGCATCAAGATGGTTCTAAAATGGCTGTGCGTTTGGCTGGTGGCCTCCAGAAAATGGTCACCTTGTTGCAACGTAATAATGTTAAATTTCTAGCCATCGTAACAGATTGCTTACAGATTCTTGCCTATGGCAATCAAGAGAGTAAATTAATAATTTTGGCTTCTGGTGGCCCAAATGAATTGGTACGCATTATGCGTTCCTACGACTACGAGAAGTTGTTGTGGACCACTTCACGCGTCTTGAAAGTACTGTCGGTATGTTCTAGCAATAAGCCAGCTATAGTAGATGCTGGCGGCATGCAGGCTTTGGCCATGCATTTGGGTAATCCATCACCCCGCTTAGTTCAAAATTGTTTATGGACTTTGCGTAATTTGTCCGATGCTGCTACAAAGGTGGATGGTATGGAGGCGTTATTACAGTCCTTGGTTCAAGTATTGGCTTCAACAGATGTTAATGTTGTTACTTGTGCTGCTGGTATACTCTCGAATTTGACTTGCAACAATCAACGTAACAAGGCTACGGTCTGTCAAGTTGGCGGAGTTGATGCATTGGTACGTACGATTATAAATGCTGGCGATCGTGAAGAAATCACTGAGCCTGCCGTATGTGCTCTACGCCATTTGACAACACGTCATGCAGATTCGGAAATGGCACAAAATGCTGTACGTTTGAATTATGGTCTTTCCGTGATTGTTAAACTTTTACATCCACCATCACGTTGGCCCTTGATTAAGGCCGCAATTGGTCTTGTACGCAATTTAGCCTTGTGTCCGGCTAATGCAGCACCATTACGTGAACATGGTGCCATACACCATTTAGTACGATTGCTAATGCGCGCTTTCCAAGACACTGAACGTGTAAGTTGATTTAAATTTATGCATTAAAATTAAGTTGTATAATTATTAATTTTCTGTTTTTCTTTTAGCAACGTTCATCTGTTGCCACTACAGGCTCCCAACAGCCTTCTGCCTATGCCGATGGTGTACGTATGGAGGAAATTGTTGAAGGCACTGTCGGTGCATTACATATTTTAGCTCGTGAGTCTCATAATCGAGCTCTGATTCGTCAGCAGTCGGTTATACCGATATTTGTACGTTTGTTATTCAATGAAATTGAAAATATACAGGTAAGTTTATTCCTTTTATAAACAGTGTCCACCAGTAATTATTCGGTAACTTATAGATTATTAAAAATGAAAAATTCATGTGGATTTTTTTTTTTTTAATTACACTTTAATTCCGTGTATAAATTTAAAATAGTCAATTGATTGAAATATAAGCATACAACACTACGTATACGTAGTAAACACGAACTTCATACTTATAAACTACTACTAACACATTTTTGGTGTCAATGTGGTAGCAATTTTAACTATCAAGAGGACTATCACCAAGATTTCCTTCGGTCTCAATGAAATTCGGATATGTGATAGAGAAGAAAAAACAGGAGATACGTAGTTTTAGCGGCCCGATCTTACACTTAGCGGTTAAGAAGTGAGGCAAAAGTTACGCTTTTCGTTTTTTAAATTTAAGCATGGGGCGGCATGGGTTGTTTCTCGTGGTACGGTGTCGGTATAATACATTTAATAACCGACACAGACCCGATTCCACTACAAATATATCTTAGAAAGTACGATGGTAATTTATGCTGAGGAAAGTATGCAACTCAGATGGACATTTTAGCAGGATAATTATCCGAAGCATCCTTCTAAGTGGCGCCCTATGCTCCAGTGGGAATTAGAGGAATATATACATATTAGGGTGTCCCTTAAAAATAGATTAGTCATTACACGCCCCAGTTTTTGGAAAAGGTCCCAAATGGAAGAAATTGATTTTTTTTTGGAAAACGTTAACACGTGCCGAAAGTAGGACGAAAATGGCCCATTTTGGAAAAAAGTGAATTACTATTAAAAATTCCCGAAATTCGAAATTTAGAAAAAAATTATATTTTACTTCATTTATTCAGATATGGAATTTTGACTTCATCGGATATCATTAACCCACTTTAGCCTGAAATCCAAAATGACCCACGAATTTGATAAAAATGCAAAAACGTGTTTTTGTAAATTAATTTTAAAGATTTTTTAAAATGCTTAATTTGTCGATTGCTATTTGTACCAAATAATAGTTCATATTAAAGAAAAAAACTAAATTGGAAAAATGATAATTCGAGTTTGTGTTTTTGAACGACTGCCTTCCAGGACATTTTACAAAAATTGGTTATTTTGTCAAAAATTTAAAATTTGAATGTTTTCATCAAATTTTACATAGTTTTCGGAAAAATGTCACTTAAATTTGGTTAGACTATAATTATCATTACATTTGTTTAAAAAATCTTTAACCCTTGGTGGCCTGGGGTCAGAAAATACCCATAAACTTAATTTTAATTATAATTATGATTACGAGATTGTAAAGCCCTTAAATTGATTATAAAAAAATCTCAGCTGGATAAAAATAATTATTTTATGTATTATGATCTATATGGGGTTAATTTTTATACTTTTGGCCAAAACCGACCAACAAGGAAATTTACAGAATAACACCTATTATAATTTTCTAAAAAATATCACTTCAAATGAATAAAAAAAAATTGTTCCTCTTGATAAAAATTATTATTTCGAGTAACTTGATCCATATAGGGTTAATGTTCTCACTTTTCACAAAAAAAAAACCCACTAGAAAATTTACAGGAAAAACAGAAAAGCATTTGTTTTTTCTTTTAATTTTAATAGCTGCGTGTCATTAAAAAATTTTTAGGCTGTACTTATTATGTTGATCATTGTAGGGATTCTTCTTATTTCTACACAGAAAAAAGTATCACAAAATTTTAAGTAATTAAAAAAAATTGTTGGCTTTTTACTTAGATATCTAACAATTTTTTTATTAAATGTTTGTAAATTGTATCAAAAATATCAAAAAAATAGCCTTAGAATTTTTTGAAACAAAAAAACAACAAATTATTTATTTTTTGTTTTCAATTGCTCAAATGTTTGTAAATTGTAACAAAAATTTCAAAAAAGTATTTTTTTTTGTCAATACGACAACATAAAGCGAATAATTGTTTTAATATAACAAACTCGTTGTTGAATTTTATTTTTTTATTTTTAACAAATACAAACAAGTTACAAAAAAAAAATTATTGTATTTACAAAACACATTGTTAAAAAAAATTGATTTTATTTTTAACAAATTACAAAAAAGTTACAAAAAAGGATTTGTATATACAAATTCCATTGTTGGTGCCTTTTTAAAAAATTTTTTGTTTGTTTATGCAAAAAAGGTGTTTAACATTACAAACAGAATTTTGTAAATTTTTTCTGTGTAAGGTCTAGTTTACTTAGAATTTAATTTCATTCTGTTTTTGAAATTTTGTTTATAAAAATAAATTGTTATTCAGTTTTCGGTCTTTATATAAAATACATCAAAAATATAAAAATTTTATTAATTTTAAATAGGATCCCGAATAGGAATTGGTTGTCATTTTTAAATAATATTCTTGATTAAAAAAAATTTCAATAGCAAGTGAATCAATTTTTTGCTCTCCTGAACAATTGTATTTTGGTAGATATGGGCTATTGCATCTAGGGTCCTGATATACTCTGATACTTTGGATGTCAAGTAAAAGTGGTTCTTCAAAAATGACATCCAGTTTAGTTTGTTGGCGTTAATTTAATAATTTCTTTATTTTATTTTTCCGTTTAATAAATAGCGTGTTGCAGCTGGTGTTCTTTGTGAATTAGCTGCTGATAAAGAAGGAGCTGAAATAATTGAACAAGAGGGTGCCACTGGGCCCTTAACTGATCTATTACACTCACGTAACGAGGGTGTAGCCACTTATGCAGCTGCTGTTTTATTCCGTATGAGTGAAGATAAACCACAAGATTATAAGAAACGTCTTTCCATTGAGTTGACTAATTCACTTTTACGTGAAGACAACAATATATGGGGCAATGCCGATTTAGGCATGGGTCCAGATTTACAGGTTTGTTATGTTTAATGTTATTAAATTTTCAAATTATTAAAAATTATAACAAAAAAAAACACTTGTATAAAAAGATAAAGAATTAAATTAATTTTAGTGTATATATTAAAAAAAAAACAAAAATATTTTTATGTTTTCGTGTAAGAATAGTTATTGAAAATTTCTATAAAATTTCATAATTTTTGCATTTTATTTCATTACAAAATCAGCTTTAAAGCTATTTTTATTTTTTGGATTTTACGTAAAAATGTAGTTAAAATTAGTGGAAATAACAAATTATTGTTGTTTTTAAATTTTTTTTTGTATTCAATATTAGTGAGCAAAATTGTTATCTTTATTTTATTTTATAATTTTTGTTATTAGCTTTTAATGTTGTATTTTTATAATTAATTTTTATTATTTTTTAACTTTCATTTTATATTTTTTTTCGTTTTTTTATTTTTATGATTTTCGTTTTTTGCAAATTCTCACTACCACAACTACTACCAACACCAAACGTTAATTCAACCACCCACCATCACGTAAAATTGAATTCTCCCTGCACTCAATCAAAAACAAAAAATTCTTGAAATTTGGCTACAATTATTTACTCATTACAAAAATGTGTTTTGGTGGCCCCCTCGAATTGAAAATCCAATTTTTCCCAAAAAAAAAAAAACAAATTTAATGGTTATTGTGAACAAAAAAAATTATATAACAACCTATCAACCTATTTACTATGTGACATTTTTCTGTTACCATTTTTATAACAACTCTATATAAAAACGATAAACCGAATTTCAAAATTAACGTTTTGAAAATCATCCCGTGTTTACGTACACGTTTATAAAATAAAATCAAAACAAAACAAAACCTCGATAAACACAGGATATGCTTGGCCCTGAGCAAGCATATGAAGGCCTCTATGGCCAGGGGCCACCGAGCGTACACAGCTCTCATGGCGGTCGTGCATTCCAACAAGGTACGTATCTTTCCTAAGTAATTTTTGTGTTTTTTTAAATTAATAATTGTTCTTCCTCTCCCCCCTCGCCCCGGTCAAAATCATTATCAGTAAATAATAATATTAATAAATAAAAAAAGCATGTAGAAAGTTATTCATACTCAAACAAGACAAAAAAGAATAACATTTGTAAAGTCAGTTATTACCATTTAAAAAAAACAACAAAAAAATTTTGTCACATGTGATACGTTCACAAAAGTTTGCTTAAAAATGTTTGTTGGTTCGTTCTTCTTATCATTATATCGAATTCTTCCACCATACCATTTGTTTGTGCAGATTTCCCTTGTTTTTGTTACTCCTTTCATCACTTGTTAAACCATATATTTCGTTGAATTTTTTAAAATCACATTTAGTTTAATTTTTTTCAGTTTTTTTCATTGTCTATTTTTAATGTCTGGAATTATTCTTTGAACATGTTTTTTTTTGAAATTTAAGCACCGTAAGTTTTGTTTCACATCGAAAAATTTCACTCGAACTTTAATAGCTTCAAACTGCAATTTAAATTATAAAAATTAATTTTTTTTTAATTTTATAACAAGGATACAATCACAATATACACAAAATGTCACTTTTTCACCAGAAAAGTAATAGTATTGTATATTATAATTATAATTATTGTATATTAAATTTAAATTTTTTCACGTGGAAAAACTTCACTCGAACTTAAAAGGATTCAAAGCTAATTTAAATTAAAAAAATTAATAATTTTTTACTAGCAAGACACAATCACAATAAATACAAATTGTCACATTTTCACAAGAAAAATAATAGTCTTGTATATTAAATTTGCTTTAAAACAAAGTTTACACAATTTTCACGTGGATCTCATTATCGTGAAAAATTATTTTTTTTTATATGGAGTATAACAGTTTTTTTTACATGAAACTCAAACAACTTACGGTGCTTTAAATAGTAATTTAAATTCTGAAAATGAAAATTATTTTATGTAATTAGAAAGCCACAATCACAATAAACACAAAATTTCACTTTTTCGCAAGAAAAATAATAGTCTTGTATATTAAATTTGCGTGAAAACAAAGTCTACACAATTTTTTCGTGAAACTCATTGTCGTGAAAAATATTTTTTTTATATGGAGTATAACAGTTTGTTTCACGTGAAACTCGAAACAACTTACAGTGCTTGAAGTTGTTGTTGTTTCGATTTCTCCTGAAAAACTTATACTCCATATAAAAAAAAATGTTTTTCATGATAATAAGTTTCACGTGAAAATTGTTTAAAAAAATTTAAAGCTGCCTACGCACGAAGTAACATTTGTCAGAACATGCCCATTTTCTGACGAATGTTCCTTCGTGTGTATCAATGTATCGTGTTGAAATTCGTGTTATCAAAATTTTTTGATATTTTGACGAATGTTCCTTCGTGTGTAGGCAGCGTAATATACAAGACTATTATTTTTCTTGTGAAAAAGTGGTATTCATTGTGATTGTGTCCTTTTAATAAAATTAAAAATTGTTTATTTTTAGAATTTAAAAGTAACTTTTGTGGCCTTTTAAGTTCATGAAAATCAACTTACGGTGCTTTACTACATATACATATAATACATACACCCAAATTTTAAAATTCACTGAATTTAAAATTAGATAATAATTTATTGGAAAAAAGTTTTCCGAATTAAATATAACCGAACTTCATCCAAAATTCTGACAAACCTAACCTAATTTAAAACAAACTTATAATACCCTCTCCACGTAGTGGTGTAGGGTATAAATATTATGCAAAAGTTTATGAAAATTAATTTTTTGGTTATTAAGGATTCAAAAAGATGTAAATTCTGTCTATTATTTATTATCCACTCTTAGAAAGTCTTTGTATTTACTAAAGTTCTGCATAAATGTTTTACAAAAAATTCCGTTGCGTACACTTATGCCATTTATTTTTTTAATAAAATTAGCAAAAAGTATCCGATTTTTACACTAAAAGTAGCAAATATTAGAATTTGCTAAAAACTTTTTTTATATATATCCAACCAACAAATTTCGGAGCCCTCAAAAAAATATACACAGAAAGAATTTACAAAATTCTAATTAAATTTTTAAACACCTTTCTCATACACAGAAAAAATTTACAAAATTCTGTTTGTAATGTTAAACACCTTTTTTGCATAAACAAACAAAAAATATTTTAAAAAGGCACCAACAATGGAATTTGTATATACAAATCCCTTTTTGTAACTTTTTTGTAATTTGTTAAAAATAAAATCAATTTTTTTTTAACAATGTGTTTTGTAAATACAATAATTTTTTTTTGTAACTTGTTTGTATTTGTTAAAAATAAAAAAATAAAACTTAACAACGAGTTTGTTATATTAAAACAATTATTCGCTTTATGTTGTCGTATTGACAAAAAAAAAATACTTTTTTGAAATTTTTGTTACAATTTACAAACATTTGAACAATTGAAAACAAAAAATAAATGATTTGTTTTTTTTTTTTTGTTTAAAAAAATTCTAAGGCTATTTTTTTGATATTTTTGATACAATTTACAAACATTTAATAAAAAAATTGTTAGATATCTAAGTAAAAAGCCAACAATTTTTTTTAATTACTTAAAATTTTGTGATACTTTTTTCTGTGTACCAAATTTGTGAATACAAAAAAAAAACTTTTTAAAAAGGCACCAACAAAAAAATTTGTAAATCCAAAAAAAAATCTTTTTGTTTTTGTAACTTTGAATTTTTATTTTTAAAGAATTTTTATATGAAAGAACAATTTAAAAACGAGTAACAAATATTTCAAACAAAAAAATTGTTGGAAATAAAATTTCAATTTAAAAGCAAATGTAATTGCTTCTACAAATTCCCATTGTTGGTGCCTACTGTTTTTTCTGTGTATGATAAATAACTGTAAAATCGTTTTCTATCAAAAAGTACCAAGGTTGGTTACCGAAACGAATAAAGCAAAGGGTAACGGTATTTAAGATTGTTTCAGTAACGGCATACCGTTATCGAAACTGCAATACCGGTACGTGTCAATATTAAAAATTACATGAAAAATATATAAAAAGAAGTAAAAACACTGAAAAAATATTAGTCTATTTTCATCATAGCCCGAGTAAAAAAAATAATATGATGTCATATGTAATGATATCTTATTTAATATAATTGGAGATATATTATGATCCGAAAAATGGTGGATAAAATTATATCGGACAAGATCCAAATATAGTAAATCATATAGAATCTTATCCGGGTTTTGACCCGATATAATCATATCTAATTTGATGTAGAACGCTTTAAATTTCAGTTTTAAAAAAAACTATTAAAAAGTAATAAAAAATAACACCTTTAAGTTCAGAATTCAAGATTTAAATAAAAATTAAAGTCTCTGGAAGATGTTGTATATAATTGCAACCAAGTATTTTGTATTTTGAAATTATACATAAATATATTTCTATTATATTTATATATAAAAATATCTTAAACAACTTAGAAACATATTTAACATTGAGTTATATAAAACTTTATATGTTTTCCGATATAACCATTTTTAATTATATATGACGCTGTATTAAAACTGTCATATTATATGTAAATAGATATGGTATATATAATTATATATGGGGACATACATATTCATACTGATCTATATGTGACATATATGAAATTTTTGAAAAACTAAAATCTATATATAATTATATACGCAAACATATTGTGTCACACTTGACTATATATAAACATATTAGTCCATGTTAAGTTATATAATTTTCTATATAACTTTTTTTACTCGGGAGGGTCAAAAATCATCAATAGCACTTAAGGGATCATTTTCTAAAATTAAATTAAGAATATTATTTTTAGACCTATAAAAATAATATCCGGAAGTTTTATCAATATCCGCTCAGGAATATCTGTTATATTAATATCCCAGCAAAAACAATTGCAAGTAGTGCTTTACAAACTACTTCTTTTAATGCTTCACAAGTATTCGTTAGTGTATTTTTACTGTTTTTTTAGAAGTTATTCTGAACAACTTCAAAAAAATCACTTCTTTCATTGCTTCCCAAGTATCCGTTAATTTTTAATTTTTACAGCTTTTTTAGAATTACTTCTGAACCACATCCAAAAAATAACTTAAGTATTCCTTCTAAAGAGTAATTGCTCTAAAAGTGATCGTAAAAAGTGATTTTGGTATGATTTGGCATTTTCAAACAGATTCCCGGCGGGACCAATATTTTTTTATTTTTTTTTAATTTATTTTGTTCTATTAATTTTTTTTTTAATATTTATAATTAATTTGTTTAAATTCAATATTTTTTTAATTTTAAAATATTTAAAAATATGTACATCTACATATATAAAAAAATGGTGAGACATTGATTTTTATGTACTTGTGAAAATAGTACTGAAACTGATATTGAATTGGAGTGCACCTTTTACACTTGTTTAATACGTACTTTTTTAGAATAAGGAACAATATCTCGCATAAACAAAGTGGTGTTTTTGTGCCAGTCAACTTTCATATCAAAGAATAACTCAGCGGTAGAGCTCATCGACTAGCAATCGTGAGGTCGCAAGTTCGAAGTACATCTAGATCATCAATTGTAGTGCCGAATTTCTTGTAGGACCCGAATTTCTTGATTAAGTGGCCCGCGACACATCAGTTGCCAGGGGAAATTGTAATAACTCGGCTGTTTTTTAACCGATTTAATTTTTTATTGCGTTTTTACAAAGAGAATTCACTCCGAATCACGATTTGTTAATGTTTTTAATTCTAATTAGTTGTAAAATATCACTGTTTTTGAAAAATTTTATAAAAAGTCACATTTTTCCCTTGTTCCCAACTTCGGGGCCGATGCGGAACGTCTTCGCGATATCTGATTATCCTAATTTTTTGGGGGGACGTAGTTTTACACCCAAATAAATATTTCCAGGGGGTAGCCCGGTCAATAACTTGAAATTTATTTTCCCCCATACATGCTTGGAGACCCTAATGTATAATGAGCTTGTCTATTACCAGTCCTATATTTATTCCATCATATTAAAATATTTATTCCTGTATTTTTAAGACTTAAAATTGGAAATGTGTAATGTTTTTACTTGTTTTTATATATTTTTACCATAATTTTTAATACCAGTACGTACCTGTATTGCTGTTTTGACAACGGTATACCGTTACCGAAACAAGCAAAATACGATACCGTTACCTTACCGTAATTCGTTTCGGTAACCAACTTTGATTTTCAGTAATATCTTTGAGCACTTTTTTGATTTATTTTTGAGCTCGTTGCTGGTTGGGTATACATACACTCCAAATATTATGGCTCCACATAAAAATTTGTTAATTTACCAAGATTTATTCCTGTTTTTTTGGATTAAAAAGTTGATTTTAACACATTTTTTTATTAAATTTAATAAATCTAAATTTAAGAAAAAAATTAGTAAAACTATAGTTGTATTTATAATTATACTGTATCCTCTGACATTTGTTCAAATTATAGGATTTCGGGACCTTCCCCAGAATCGGTCCATAACATCTGCGGGCATGTAAGGATACTCCGGAGGAGCGAACGTTTTGTCTGTTGTTCTATATCGTTTAGTTTTCGAGATACGGGCCATTTGATGAAATGGATTTTTTTATTTAAAAATTTCCGAAGGTCCGAGGTCCATTTTCAATAGAGATGACCTTTTCACGGAGGCGTTACATATATAAATAGGGGTTCTCCAAATTATTTCCATTTTGCTCTATCTCACTTAGTTTTCGAGATATGGTCCCTTTAAAAAAATTGGGAGGGGTTAGAAATAGCGCCATCTTTAAAATTTACTTCTGCCGAGTAAAGGTAGAAACTTGAAAATATATTTTAACAATAAATTTGTGTAAAATTGAACGGTTTCTTAAAAATAATTTTGAAAATCAACACTCAAAATAAATTGAAGTACTGAGGATTTTTAGTATTGCGTTAAATGAAGATAACTGAAATCTTTGAATAAGTGTTTCAACTAAAAATTTGTTACAAATTAGTCAGATCGATTTGAAACCCGTTTGACAGATTTTTTAACTGACGTATTATTTTAAGTTTACTAAAATTTTGGTCATCTTTTCATAATTTATAAAAATTGTTTTTTAAAGCAAAAAAAAAAAAAAAAACAAAAATGGTTGTTATACGTTGTTTTGCGAATTTTTGGAAGACATTCTTGCAGACCTTAAGTTTTTTTTTTTTCACGAATTAAAGTATAATCCTGGCTTTCATAGTAAAATGGGTACATAAATTCGAAACCAAAGCTGTAATTAAATTTTTTTTTTTATCGGGAAATGCATTAAATGTCTTGAAGTAATTAACCGTCCCCTTATTCATAATAAAAACTAAGTAGCTCGTTCACACTGTGCTTTTAACTAGAATATATTTTGGGACTATCAATTTGTTAGAATAAAGTTTATTCATAATGATGTCTTAGCATAAAGATTAGGAGCAACCCTGTGTTTGGAAATCAAGGGCTTTTTTAAAATTGTGAATGATATGTTTTGTTTTTTGGCGTTTGTTTATAGAACGAACTTAGAATTATGAATAAAAATCATATTAAAGCTATGCCAAATTTTCATTATGAATACAGTTGTAAATGTGCTAAAATTCTTAAATAGTGACGTTTTTCGAATGTTTATAACTATTTTAAGTTTAATTACAAACTCATTTCTCCAATATTTTAAATATCAAAGACAAAAAATCATCTTTGTCAACTTCCACATACTACTTTATTGTTTTGACAGATCTAGCAATTTAGTGATTTCTGCTGAATTTAGAATAAGTTTATCCACTTTGCGAATACACTTAGATAATACAAATGTTTATTGTACTATATACTAATGATGACGAGTTTTCTAATATTTTGTACGAATTCAAAATACAATACCTACCGTACATTGCACCAGTTTTTTACTTTATATAAATTCACCCAATTTTGGCAACACTATTGATAAATTTTAGTTTTATTTTTAATTTTATTTAATTAGTTTTAGGTTTCTTATTATTTTGAGTTTTTACTTTCGTCATTTTTAAATAAAACTGATCATATTTTTTTTTATGTAAATACAAACAAATATAAACACCATATTGTATATTATATTTCACAATACAAGTCATATAGAAACAACTTGACTTCACTCACTATTTTATCAAAAAACTAAAATAACGAATCATTATCATCTTTAAAGGAGTTTTTCATAAACTAATAATACTTGTATTTTTATCTCTTTTTTTACTTAAAAAAATGCTCCCTCATACGCATTACTTGTTGTATGCTCCTGTGATATTTTGGAATATTTATAACAAAATTTAAAAATTATAAACTCTTTAACTCTTCACAATAAAAACAGTTGAGCCAGCCTAACATATATCATCATTAACTCAAAATTGAAACTCGGAACTTATTTAAAAAAAAAAAAGAAACAAACTGAATTTAACATCTTTACAAAAAAAAAAAAAAAAACTAAATCAAACCAAATATTTGAACAGTATTTTAAAAAAAATAAACAAGTAGTAATTTCACAGTTTTGCAATCCCAGAAAAAAGTAGTTACCACCAGTGTAAAGAACGCGCATATATGATCAATAAATTTTTAAAGTTATACAATACAACAAAAATAATTTAAAAATATATACATATTTTCCAACCTAACTATGCTCAAAAATACTTGACTTGAAAAATCTTTAAAAAAATGTTTGTAGGTGATTGTCATTGTTTGAAAAAATATAACAAAAAACTATAATACAAATTTTTAACTTTAAAATTCCTTTTTTCACAATCATCAGTTGAAACTAAACTTAATTAAATAACTTTGTTCAAATATATCTATTAACTGCCAACTGATACTTGTGAAATCAGCTCTAACAATGAAGGAAGCACCATTGTGGACTTTCCTTTGATTCTATTGATATGTATTTGTATATGTAATAGAGGGGAACAAATTAACAAGTTCCGTTTTCACTATAATACCTGTAAAATACTGTGTCTTCCACCTATTCTAAATCAATTCGTTTAAACTGCGAATTACTATTTTTTATTATCTGTATCATTTTAGTATAATAGCTTCAGCCAAAATTTGTACCTTTAAATAATAGGTGTGTTTGTGTACTTTTTGGGTAAGAGTTAACAAAAAATACTCTTACGAAGTGAAAAAAATGTATAAAAGTACGCGAACGCGAAAACCCATATTTCAAGCCCAAAAAACAAACGTCAATATACTTGTGCATGATAGCTGGTTTTGGTGAGCGCTCTTTCTAGTTCAATTTGTTGTAAAGATATAGTTAGATTTTCTAGTTCAACCCCTATTTAAATTAAAAATTTTAATAAAAATGTTCTTCTCAAGCATTTTTGCAGAATCATTTTTAACTAATTTTTAGTAACTTTTTCTGCTATTTTTACAAATTTATTTCTATGAGTGTATTATTGTTTTCAAGTTTGTCAAATTGGTTAGGACAACCGCAAAAAACGTTAATGTAGCAAACCTTTTCTAAATAAAACATGGCTTAAACGAATTGGTTTAGAAAGCGTGTTAGACACGGGTATTTTATTTTTAGTCCTTCTTTCAGAATACCTATATATATTGGATTTTCTCATTGGTACTGGCAAAGGTTGAACGGTGTTACATATTAAAATCTTATTAAAATCTGAGAAAACCTTCAATGGTACTTCCTTGCAAGAAAAAACAATGTCGAACATTTATTTTTTTTAATTTTTGTGTAATGTTTGATATCGATTTTTTTCTTTCTTATAAAGAGACTTATGATTTCGAATTATTTTATTGTGTTTTTCTTTTTTGTTTAATTTTTGTTTTATATGGATAATCTTCTTAATAGAATTTCATGTTTATATTTGTTTTCATTATACATATCATTTTATTTACAAAGACAATTCTTTTTTGTTTTGTTTTGCATGTTTTACATACATAAGTTTCATTCAAGACGCTTTTGCATGTCTGAATTATTAAAACTTTCAGAAAATAATGAAAAATGTTTTAAAATTTTAAGTTTTAAGTTAATTTTATTAAATTTAGGACCATTTTTAGAGTCAGAACTAAGAATGTTTTTTGTCTTAAATATTTCGTAAGTTAGAGATTTTGTTTGAGAAACATATGTAAGAAATATTTAAGACAAAAATCGATCTTATATATTATGTGTAAAACCGTATTTCATAAGTAGGATTTGGGCTCAGTAATTCAAGGGATTTCCTGGAAAATTGCGGAGGGAATTCCCGGTTGAATTTAACTTAATTCCCGGGAAAACCAAAAATGATCACTTTTATAATAAAAATACATGTTTTTATTATAAATTTCTAAAACAATAATTTTTCAATTAATTAATTTGTGTTTTCAGTACTCAAAAGCCTGTTTGTGTTATAAAAGTAATGATATCTTACAATATTTTTTTTTTATATTACCTGTAGGAATTTTTTGGCTTAAATGCAATACATCAATAACTCCAAATGTCGCGAAACGTGACTATAATAATAATAATTTATATTGTAATATAAATTCAGGCATATCTTCCAAAAAATGGCTTAGGTTACTGGTCTGTACCTCTTGCAGGTAACACGTAAATTGGAACTCCTGGCTAGTAAATTTAGGACGAAAACAAAGTTTTTTTAATTTAAAATATTGAGCTTTTCAGAGACTAAATGAGTAAAATCCAATTTGTTCTGGTTTCCGTTTTATTGTTTAAGAGTACTCGATTTACCACCAACTACTTTTCATTATTATTACACTATGCGACAGTCAAAATCGGGATGGGATGAAACCAACGGGAAATGTTATATCGGTCAAAAACAAGTTATACGTGTCCCGGCGTTTCGCTGGGTCAACCCTAGGAATCGAGATATATCTTTTTTTGACATAACTCGAGAACCACTAGTCCGATTTTTCTCAACCAATTTTAAAAAAATTAATAATTACAATTCCTTTAATCTGTTCATATAACGTTTTTCTATATACTCAACAGTTTTGCCGGTAAAAATAAATGTTTGTTACCGCTACCATAAAAATCAATAACCTTTTGTTTATTACTTTTTTTTTTAATATTTTGGGCAAAAAATATTTTTTTCTTCATACATTTATTTTTACCGGCAAAACTAGACGGCAAAAATCGGACTAGTGGTTCTCGAGTTATGTCAAAAAAAAGACCACCAAAAGTCAAATCGATATATCTCGGTTCCTAGGGGTGACCCAGCGAAACGCCGGGACACGTATAACTTCTTTTTTACCAATATAACTTTCCCCGGTAGTTTGAACCTTTCCCGATCACTGACCCCTACCATTTGTCTCACAGTGTTATCATTAGCTGTGTTTTCGACTTAACTATGTATATCCGTTAACTCATAAAAAAACTTAAAATGCATAAAAACCCGTTTAAGACGAAAACTAACATATTGCTTTTCGTATGCACGTTAACTTGCAACACGGATGATTATAAACGTTAAAAATTCCACGTTCACAGACAGAATTTACAAAATTCTAATTAAATTTTTAAAAACATTTCTCATACCAAATTTGTAAATACAAAAAACAAAAACTTTTTAAAAAGGCACCAACAAAGAAATTTGTAAATCCAAAAAAAATATTTCTTTTGTTTTTTGTAACTTTGAATTTTTATTTTTAAACAATTTTTATATGAAAGATAACAATTTACAAACGAGTTACAAATATTTCAAACAAAAAAATTGTTGGAAATAAAATTTCAATTTAAAAGAAAATGTGATTGCTTCTACACAGAAAAAACAGTAGACACTAACAATGGAATTCTTTGTTGGCGCCTTTTTAAAAAGTTTATTTTTTGTATTTACAAATTTGGTATGAGAAAGGTGTTTAAAAATTTAATTAGAATTTTGTAAATTCTTTCTGTGTACAAATTCCCATTGTTAGTGCCTACTGTTTTTTCTGTGTTTATACATTTTCACGTCTAACATAACTTATTCGAGTTACTTCCTAAAAACTTTTGCTGACGTACGTTCGATTATATTATTAGTTTTTTAGAAGGTTGAGGTTAAGAAGAAGAATAAACATTTGTCTCTAATATATTTGCCTTAAAACCGCTAAAATATTTTTTATACTTTAGAACTATATTTAATTATTTTCCGAGGCGAATTCGCCCGAATCCAATAAAATGTTCTACTACACCATTTCCAATTGTATCTCAAAAATTATCATTTTATTTCAGAAATTATCAATTGTTTTTCAGAATTATGAATTGTATTTCATAAAAGTTATCAATTAGCCGAAGTCTAATTCTTACTCACGTCGACTATTGACCTACACCTTCAAAATATTTTGTGTATAAAATCCAGTAAAATTATCTACTAGTTTTGGTAGATGGACTGGACACTTGTAGGACGTTCATATTGTATTTCCGAAACTATCAATTGTATTTCAGAAATTATCAATTGTATTTCAGAAATTATCAATTGTATTTCAGAAATTATCAAATGTATTTCAGAAATAATTTTCTATTAACTATAAAATACAATCAAAAAATTCTGAAATTCATTTGATTATTTCTGAAATACAATTGATAGTTTCTGAAATACAAATAATATTTTATGAAATACAATTGATAATTTCTGACAAACATTTTATAATTTCTGAAATATAATTAATATTTTCTGAAATACAATTGATAAATATGAAAATCAATTGATAATTTCTGAAATAAAATTGATAAAACTGAAAATCAATTGATAACTTCTGAAATATAATTGATAAATCGGAAAAACAATTTATAATTTCTGAAATACAATTGATAAAACTGAAAATCAATTGATAATTTTTGAAATACAATTGATAAATCTGAAATACAATTGGGTATGGTGTAGACCCAACCCGTAAGATTAAGATATCGGATAAGATCATATACATATCTTCATTACTATTATTATCTGAAAGTGCTAAATGGATCGGATGAACTTTCTCAAAAAATCGCTAAAAGGTTAAATTCAAATTAAAGGCACATCCACAGTTTTAAGAATTATGGAGTCCAATCTATCTGGAACGGTAGATGTTATCATAACTATCATTATGTGAAAGTGCTAACATCTTTTACATCCCTTTCGCTGCAAAATATGGCGCTGTGGTGTAATGGTTAACGCGTTGGACTGTTACACGTGAGGTTGCGGGTTCGAGCCCCAACCAAGGCAACATCAATTTATGAAAAATAATATGTATGAGTTTTTTCTATCCCTCATACATATCGCAGCGTCCTCCTTCGGTGTTCCCATAGCACTTCACAGAAGTAAAATAATATAACAGGGCTATGAACTAAAAAACCTTCAACAAAGTTCGACAACTCTTCACCAGATGGTGCGCAACAACTGCGCATTTTAGCATCTCGAGCAATTACAGTGTTGCCATATTTGAAGCCCTTCATCTTTACCACCTTTCACTTCTTCTCTACACGTTAATTAATAGGAAGAATTTCCTGAGTGTTGCTTCTCTTAAAAAAAAAAAAAATTAGGGATATTTTTTATTGATAGCTGAATTATAAAGTTTTTTCTTATACTAAATTTATACCTGAGCAAAAACTAACTGGTTTTTGGCTCTTGTAGTTTTTAACTTGTCAAAACGCATACAAAAAAAAAACAAGCAAAAACTAGTTTTGCACAAAAACTAGGTAGGTGGTTTTTGCTCAAGTATAAATGTAGTATTATATTTCTAACTTAACGGTAATTTGCATATAACTTATAGTAAAACTTTCAACATTTTCAAGTGGTACAGTTAGCGAAATTTTAATAGATGCATTTATACATCATACATTATTTAATATGGTAAGGTTTGCGTTCGATGAAACTAGTGCACACATTATTACTTGTAAATTTTTTCAAATTCAAAAAAAAAAAAAAAATTTTTAATCAAGTACCTTTGCTAAATATGTAGAGTTGCGAGCATAAAAAATGCAACGCTACGCTAAATCATATAAGTATGCTTTTATTTCTTCTAATGGATTTTTATTTGCGCTTATCTTTTGCTAATATATTCGTTGGTGTGTATTTTCATACTTTAAGTCGTTTGATTTGCATTTATTTATGTGAATTAGTTTTTAAGAACTTTTTTATGAAACTAGTGCCCATTTTGTGCGAGCAAAAGAAATGCAACTTTTATGTATTTTACATTTAATCGATTTTATTTGCTAAAATATTCAGCATATTAATTAGATTTTTATTATTTAGTGGAATAGCCATTATTTTTAGTTACTGCTTTCATTCGTGAAGGAATGGAATTCATGAGCGCAACCAATTTTGTGAAGGTATGCCTTGCTACACCTGTTTGGCAACAATTTCCAAATCCCTTAAATTTGAATGCTTTTTCCTTCGTATTTCGATGTCTACAAGCTCCCATAAATTCTCTATGGGGTTTAAATCGGGTGACTGTGCTGGCCACTGTAAAACTTCCACACCGTTGTTACTTAGAAATTGCCTAGCTAAGCGAACGGTGTGCTTAAGGTCATTGTCATATTGGAATATGCTTCCAGCAGCCATTTTTTCCTGCATGTGAGGAAGCATGTGCTCTTGTAG
The DNA here is from genome assembly GCA_949987735.1 of Leucophora obtusa. Taxonomy (NCBI): domain Eukaryota; kingdom Metazoa; phylum Arthropoda; class Insecta; order Diptera; family Anthomyiidae; genus Leucophora; species Leucophora obtusa. Next base: position 218,217,143 of record OX465297.1, read on the forward strand.
TAACCCTCTGTGTTTATTCTGTCCTCAATTTTGACTTCTGGTCCAACACCATCACGGGAGAATGCAACACAACGATTTCATACTCCACAGCATAAGGGATCCTCCGCCGTGTTTAATGCGTTGTTTCTAGTATCTAGGAGATTACCGTTTATTTTATGTTCTGCGGATGAACTTCAATCCATCGCATCCAAATAAATTTAATTTTGTTTCGTCACTAAATAAAACCTTTGCCCATTGTTCTTTTGCCCACTGCTTATGACGCTTTCCAAAATCGAGACGCTTCTTTGTATTCACTTTACTTATGAAGGGTTTCTTTTCTCGACGTCTTGCTAACAAGTTTGCTTCCTTTAAGCGTCTCTATGCGGTGTTAACTCCAGCGGTTGCGCCCAAATGTTCTGAAGCATACTGCATAACATCTACGGGGGGTCTTATTAGAGTCACTTTAACAATAGAGATCATATTTCAGTCCTGCCTTTTAATTATTTTTCGGGGTCTTCCACTTCCTATTTTCCTATGAATATAACCGCGAGCCTAATGCCGAGTCGCAATTCGTGACACAGTGGACTTGTTTCCTTGAAACATAGTTCCGATTTCAAGTAAAGGTTTGCCTTTCCAAAGCGCTGTAATGATAGCAGCACGGCTATCACTTGATAGTTTGTATTTTGTAAAGAATAAACAATTTAGTTAATTTTGGTTAATTCAGTCCAAATTTCGTGAATAAATACAATTTTAATACTTCCCTGATACATATTATTCTTTCGTTGCATTTTTTTGCTCGCACAAAATAGGCACTAGTTTCAAAAAAAAGTTCTTAAAAACTAATTCACATAAATAAATGCAAATCAAACGACTTAAAATATGAAAATACACATCAACGAATATTTTAGCAAAAGATAAGCGCAAATAAAAAACCATTAGAAAAAATATAAGCATACTTAGATGATTTAGCGTAGCGTTGCATTTTTTATGCTCGCAACTGTATGTACAAATCCTCATGTCATGTTTTAAAATTATAACTTATAGTCTTGACTAGTCATGGATTTGTGCCAACATGAAACAAATCACACATTAAACATGTTCATGTTCGCACAAATCAATGGCTAGTCAAGACTATAGTACGATACTTATTGGCTGTAAAATGAGCTTATTTAACGAAATATAGTATGCAAATCCACCTAACTGCCCAGAGCTCAGACCCATCGAAAGATATTGGGCTCTGGTAAAAAGGATCATGAAGGGCACAAAACAGGTTGCTGAAAACATTAAAAAATTTCAAGAAAATGGTTATCATCAAGCAAAAAATCACTGAAGGCACTATTAAAAGTTTAATGGGAGGAATTTCAGAAAAATTTTAATTTTTCATTAAAAACCACTAATGTATAATATTTTTTTATTAAATGTAAACATGAATAAGATATCGGTTAATAAAACGGTTTTTTTTCTTTTGTATATGTTAACTAGATCAAAAGTTATTTGAATTTATTAGTGCACTAGTAAACCTTAGTAAATTTTTTATCTTTTCTATATTACACTGCATGACACTCAAAAAATTAAATGAGATCTGACCAGCAGTTCTATATATTTCGGACATGCTGATTACAATGGCGTACTTTATTTTTCGATCAATGGTACAGATTTTTCGCTAAATGTCTTTAAAGTTTGGCGGTTGTCCATTCAGTTTTTTATATAAAAAATTTTTAAAATTCAATTAATATGAATTTTTTGTGTCCAAATGTAAACACAGGACCTGTGGGCATATTTACGATATAAATGCGATGCACTAATCTTAATATTTAAACCACTACTTAGCGTTTTATATAGGTTTTTATGGTTTTTTTGCTATTTCAGCGAATTTAGTCGCCGAATGTACAATCGACCTTAGTAAGGAAGCAATTAAAAGGAAAATATTTCAATAAAAAATGTATTCACCTATAGCGGCCTATACGTTAAAATCGCGATTTTTTAAAAATTTTGTATGACAGCATATTTTTTCAAGTTGATCCCAGATTCCAACTTTTAGTATAGTATGTGGGCCCTTCTAATAAATGTTCTTGCAAAAATTCAAACCAAATACTTTCTATTTGCAAAAGTTATCGGTATAAATACATTCAGTTATAAATATGTATTAGTATCTTACTAAACAAATTACAATACATACCAATATTAACAAAATCTAAACAAAATATAAAGTATATTTTAGGGCTTTAATTTATTTATTTTATAATAAAGTAAAGGTGGCAATAATAAAGTAAAAATTAAATAATTAAGTTTAAGTCGTAATTTAAATAGGTCCATTCGATTACTTTTCTCAGTCAAGTCCAGTAAGAATTACTCGGTACAAACTTACAGAGAGTAAGACAAGATTTACTCTCAAAATAAAATTTTCTCAAACATGTACGCGAACAGAAAATTTGCAACAATTTGCAAGTTTGTAGACACAGCTGATTACAACACCAAATATACAAATAAATTTTAACTAGTCGCTATGAAAGAAGAGAATTTTTGATGTTAAACCTTAAGCAGAACATTTTTAGAAGATTTTTTTATCTTTCCCATAATTTATTTTGAAAGTTTCACTGCTTTGCATTTCTATAAAATAACATAATTGGAAAATAATTTTTTTTTATTTACAATAAACAAACGTTCGGTTTACTGTTTACTGAGTATTTGTGTAAACGAACGCCATCCAGTAAAAATTTGTACAAATTTGTGCAAATTATCCAGTAATCGAATGGACCTAATAAATGCAATACTTTCTTGGTGTTAATACAAACGTATCATGAGTGTGTGGCTAAGTAAAGTTTTCTGGGTGTGTGCACGACAGATTTAAGTCCCTTTTTCAATAAATACCAAAAAAGTATAATGGGTTATAATGTTCTGTGAATATGTTCTGTAGCAAATTTTACTAAGAGGTATCGAAGACGAAAACGTCTTCCAGCCATGTTAAATCATTAAAAAGGTGAATTTTAATTTATCACGTGCAGTCCAGTGGATTTTTTTTTTATTTAATGTTTTAACTTCTTATCTCGTAGTTCTCCTGTTAATTTTTGTTTTCTTTTTTAAGGCCCAATTACTGTATGTTAAGTTAGCTATTAACTGGGATTTTAACTGACACATTTGTAATTGTTTCTCATATAAAATTTGAATTTAAATGTTGGGTACATTTTAACTGGACATTCAGTAATCGGGCCTAAATTAGCAAAAATTTAAACTACCCGAGTAAAAAGGTTTATATAAAATTATATATGAATGGATATATTTGTAATATGTAACTGGATATAATTTCATCCGAAAAATGGTTATATTAAATTGTATCAAATTGGATATAATTATATTTACAAGGATACAAAGTTATATCAAATTATCAACTTATATCCGAGTTTTTTCCCGATCAAATTGGATATAATTTAATACAATACGATATGATTAAATTTAAATGATAAAAAAAAATTTGTATTAGAGTTCAGCAGGATTTCACGTCCTACACACTACCAGCCGCAGGTTACTGTTGATAATAAGTAACTATTAAAGACGTTATTGTATAAATCCGATACTGTGGAATTCTTTAAAGATTAGCCAACGTATTCAAAACCAAAAAGCATATGCTAACTAACTAGCTGCCAGCTTTCCATTATGGGAATTTGTGTGTAAAAAAGATATGTAACAGCAAGCTAGCTACCATACACTTTGTCATTTTGAATACGGAAAATTATCTATAACAATATTCAATGTCTTATTTCTACACTCAAAACTTATCGGACCAGAACAAAATATATATGTCGTTGGAAAGGTACTTGAAATACCTTACCAATGGTATGCAACATGCCTAGACTTATTAACCCATTACGAGCCGGGTCATGATTTTAAATGTTAATTTTTTTAATTTGGAGTTTTTAAATTAAAAAAAAACTTAAAAATAAAAAAGCTCAGAAAATATTAATTTAATAAAAAAATTTATTAAAAAATATAAAAAAAATTGTTTTTGATGAAATGAGTTTCGAACTTGTGTCTGAGATTAACTAATATATTGTAATATATAAAATCAAAAATATTTTTCTATTTATATATAAAATTTTTAACGGTTTTATCATATATATATTCTTATATAAAAAATTTGCAATAAACCAAATACTGATATATGATTTAATATGATTACATATGAGAAAATTTCTAAAAGTTTTTCTAAGATATCATCATATAAAAACATATAAAGTTGCATACAATATTTTATATTATCATATATTTTAATATTAAAAAATATATGTTATATATATATATATATATATATATATTTACTCGGGTAAGGAATTTCAAGGATTATAATGTTCTACTTTTTAATTTTATATAATTTTCGAATCAAATTACGATTGTTTTTAATAACGATTTAATTATTAATATATTTTATTCATCACTATCAGAATAACAAACAATATCCAACTGGGATCCTACGTCTACTTCATTATAAAAATGAGGGAAAAACATAATGAAAACTTAAAACGGCCATAAAATTTGACTATACCCACACAGGATCAAACGCTTTGGGTGTTTTACTATACTAACCTAATACAATCGTTCGGTATAAGTATCATCTACCCCCAAGACCATGAACCTCATTTTGTTCCACAGTGTAATCTGAGGAATTCTCTCAGATTTGAAGAATATGAATTTATAACGTAATAAAATTATAGAAGTACAATATATACTACCATATTAAATAAATAACGCATGAAGTTTAAATGCGTCTATTAAAATTTCGCTTACTGTTTTTATCGGTTTTCAAATAATCGATAAAGGATAAGTTCAGTTAAAAGTTCAGTTTAAGCATTTTTTTTCAATGTAGCATGTTTGATTTTTTTTAATGCATATTTACAAATATTTTATTTCTTCATTTAATTTTTGTTATTAAATTGATTGAAAACATTTATCAGAGAAGCATACTAACTTGTAATCTGTATTTTTCATTTTATTATTCAAGCAGGATATGATACTTTACCAATAGACTCTATGCAGGGTCTTGAAATCAGCAGTCCCGTAGGAGGCGGCGGCGGTGGTGGTGCACCACCCAGTGCTGCACCGACTTCACCATATTCCATGGATATGGATGTTGGTGAAATTGATGCAGGGGCGTTGAATTTTGATTTGGATGCTATGCCAACACCACCCAATGACAACAATAATTTAGCTGCTTGGTATGATACTGATTGTTAAGCAACAAAAAAAAAGAGAAAAAAATGCATTTTGAAATCAAAAATATACATTAAAAAAATGGATGTATTTATTAAAAGTTACCACGACACAACAAGATTTTCTTTTTTATATACTAAATAAAAAATACGTCTTCTAAGGGCTGTTGCAGCTGCTGATTGATTTAAGAAAAAAACATTTATTAAATATAGCATACAAAAAAAAACATAAAAATAAGAATTTTAACGAATTATTCTTATAATTAATAACTTACGATATAATTACACAATTTTATATTTTATTATCATAATTTTTGCCCCAATCACTTTGTTTTTATTTTTTTTTTAATCATTTTACAAAATTTGTTTATTATTTTCATATTTAACATTCAAAATTTTTATTCTAGTATTAAACATTTAAAAAAATCCGTATGCATTTTCGTTTATTACGGAGCAATAATGAAAAATTAATTTTATTTTAATTTTTATCTTTTATTTGAAAATAGTTTTGTTCAAATTTTTTATAATCTAATTAGAGGATCCTTAAAACAATAGCAATATAGTTTTGAAAATCGAGACATATGTAAAGATAAAAGAACTTTTAAAAAAATATGTTAACCATTTAAACAAATATCAATTTTTTTTAACCAAAAATTGTTTTGGATACTATAAAATCTAACATTGGCCAAACAAAGAAAGTTTTTTGCTTTCATTCACCCACATTCACCTCCTACAAAAATCATCACTTTTAAAATACATCTAGGCACTTCTTAACTTAAATATAAGTGACATACGCATTCAACATATTGGAAAAAATACATTTTATCGAATTTAAACTTAATAAAAAGATTAAAAATATATATAAAACACAACAATGAAAAAAGTTTTTAAATGTTACTTATACTCATACGAAATGAATAATACATGGTCAAAATAAGACAGAACAATTTATATTTAAATGCAAAAAATATATTTAAACTAAAAAGGTATACAGCAAAACATGGAATATTGAGAATCTATACTTGTATGATTCTTAAAAATCAGTATATAATTGAATATTCTATACACTGGAAATTTTACTTTGTATACATTTAATAAAAGGATTGATTTTTATTATCTGAATAAAATTACAATACTATGAAATGCGTATCAAAAGAAAAATAAAACATTAAAGATAAAATTTAAAAATATTAAGTAAAAATTGTATTAACAAAAATATCAATAAAGTGGTAAATTTAAAATAAATCTTGAAATAAAAACTTTTTTATTTTATCAAATTATTCAGAAGTTCTACAGATAATAAAAGAATTTCGGCATGCACAGTAACCAACCATATCTTTTGTGTAGAAATAAAAATTATAATCAAACTAGCCAAATATTCTCGGGTTGATAGGATGACTTTTAGTATAGTTAATACGCAACATAGAACGCTGCCAGTGAACGTACCTCATGAGAGTGTATTGTGCTATATCTACACTCAAAAAAAGTTTTTCGGTAGAACCTAATGAGAATGACAGTTACAGTAAAGGTATATTCAGTTAAAAAGGCAACAAATTGGTGTTATTTTAAGTGCTGAAAAATAAAGTGTATTAAAAATTACTAATAATGTCCCTCAAATAATTATCCTGATTTGTTTTTAACCTTTAATCGAATAAATTTTTAAAATTAATCGAATAATCGAATTATATATATTATAATATAGCTTTTTGGTATTTTAATCCTTTTATTTAAAAAAAGGAACAAAAAATGTCTTTAACTCCTAACACCTAATAAAATAATATCAAGAAGTTTCATCAATACCCGCTCAGAAATGTCTCTTAGATTAAAAAAATGAAATTCTCCTAAAATTTGATATTTGAGCTTAAACAGGAGCTATTTATTGGACCTGAATTTTGCTCTAATTTAGAGAATTGAAGTATTTGATCTTATGCTGCAATATTCCGGCCAAAAATATAAGGAATTAAAAAATGAAAAGAATCTTGCCTAAAACCTATATAAGTTACAAAATCGCAGAAAAAAAATACCACAATTTTTGGAACTTTTAATCCCTAATATATACTTAAATAGTCCAATCGTTGATTTTTAAAAAATTAAAAAAAAAATTTTTGAAAATTTAAAACTGCAGATTTGAAAACAGTTTCAAAACCTAAGATGTAAAATACTTCTTATCTGGGTATCTTAGAATTAATTGAATAAAAAATGTTTTTGGAGATTATTTCAATAAATTTCAAAATTTGTGCTCGAATTTCTTGATTAAGTACTCTGCGACGCATCAGTTGCCTGGGGTAAATTCTAATAACTTGCCTGTTTTTTAACCGATTTTTGTTTTTTTTTGCCTTTTCAGAAAGTTAATTTACTGCTAAACACGATTCTTTAAACTTTTTGATTCAAATGAGATATAATAACAAAATGTTTGAGAAAATTAAAAAAAATCTCATATTTCCCCTTGTAAATCGGGTTTGAAACTTCAGGGCCGATACAGCCCGATATCAGATTATCCTAATTTTTTGGGAGACGTACCCAGGTGGAAAAATACGATCGTGAAAACGTTTTAAAAGCATTTTAAAAGGTGGTACAAACGTTTTCAGAATATATCGATTTACAAGTTTAAAGCGTTTTGACAACGCCCCAAATGAAAACCATGATTTACGGTCTCAGGGTGGTATTTTATATCGTTGTCAAACCGTTCCAAAAACAAATTTCAAAGTACTATCTCGACGGTCTATAAACGTTATTACAACATACCATGTTATTACAACATACCATTAAAAATGATGCAAACGATTTAGATTAGATTTTTATTTTATGTTATAAAATTTGGGCCTTTGAAATTGTTTAAGCTATAGAAATTTCAATATCAATTTAAAGCCGGTATGCATAAAAAGTGTACCTACTATTAGACAAAATTATATAAAATCAGATATTTTTATATCGAATTAGATGTAATTTGATGTCCTGTCTAATTTGATATAATTAGACACAAGTAGATGACCCATTTTTCAGATCAAGTTGTATGTCGTTGTATATGGGGACTTATCAAATAAGATATAATTATATATGACACCGTATTAAGATTTTTTACCCGGGAAATTATATTTTATTAAATTTTAATTAAAATTAATTGTAAAGTTATGAAAAATACACTGAATTAAAAGCTTGTTTTCTGCCGTTTAGTAGAAGAAAACAATAACGTACAAATAAAATTTTTAAATAAGCAATTTTGCAGCGTGTGCTAGTAAAAATAAACAAATTAGAAACCGGATGCTGTTTATCAACCTACATGATTCAAAAATAAAGCCTTTTACTATTAAAAATAAAAACTTTACAGATATAGATAAATTTGAAAAAAAAAATATAACTATTAATTTTTCAAACTAGTCAACGTAATTCTATTTTTTCTTAATTCACTGAACGTAATTTTATTTCACTGAACGAAAATGAAATTGAACGAATTCAGTAGTGAATTAATTCAGTAAGGAATTAATTCACTTTTTTTCGAATTAATTCATTTGATTTAATAAAAATAACTATTGCAATTGAATTAATTCGGAACAGAATAAATCGAACGAAAGCAAATATGAATTAATTCCATTCAATATACGGTGCTTAGTGAATTAATTCATCGAATTTTTAATTCAGAATTGAAAAATTTAATTAAGGAATTAATTCTTCAAAGCTCTGACCATTAACAACAAACGCTTTCACAGCGCTTTGTTTTTTGTACCGTCTTCAATTTCCACCTGGGTAGTTTTAAACACAAATAAGTATTTTGTATACCCGAGTAAAACGGGTTATACATTATTTTATATTATTTAATACAATTATGTCTCGTTATATATTGCTTTGTATGGCACTATATATAATAAGACATAAATTTCGTCTTTCGAACAAATTTTATATGACCCAATATCAAAATACATATATGTATCTTTTTGCATATGTTGTCATATTTAATAAGATCTCGCCCATGGAATTAAATTGCAAGACCAAAAATAGCCCAGTTTAATGTTTAATTTAAGATTTTATCGAAATCAATTACAATCCATTTTTAATTGGAAAATATTCTTTTACAAAAACAAATTTTGATATAAAGTTCAAGTGATTTAAAAAATAACATGAACACGAAAAACCGGCAAAATTTTTTGTATAAAATCTGAGTGAAATTATCTGACAGTTACCCGTACATTATACTGGCTGTTTTCAACTCGCTCTTTCGAAGATTGACAATTAGCATCGAAAATGTTAGCCATTGCAGACGTGTGTAATTCTTATGGCTGAATTTTTCGATACAAATTTAATTTAAATTATATGCTCGTTGCATTATCGACGTTGAAAATATTATGTTAAAGAGTTAACAATTAACATACGCAGTCAGACTTTATATGTCTACAAGTCTATTGATTTAAAAAAGAAACATTTATTTTCCCTATATAATTTATGTTATAATCTTGTTTCAAATGAACTCTTAATATCTTAGTAAATTCAAATTTAAATTCATTTTCATTTAAAACGTTATAAATTTACATCGAAACAACAGATTCTTTTATTTTTAAATTGAATATTGGGTCATATTTATAAAAGTTAGCCAATTCTTCGAAGTAATTATTATGGTTTAGAAATAATGTACCACCAAATTTATCCATAGGCTTGAAGGATACCATAAAATATAAATGAAAATTAAAACAAAAAAATTGTCTACCCGAAAGCAGACTAAAATTGTGTAATAAATAACTTAAAAATCTAATAAATAATTCGCCACAATAATTCCCCCTATTAGTGAAATCTAGTTTTTTATTCATATATAGCTACTATTTTTTGTTTAGCTGTAAATGCAGTATTAAGCTAAATATGGTTACCTCAGTGTATTTATACACTCAAAAAAAAAAAAACTCCAAAGTTACTTCATGACAGTTGTTGATGTAGCAATCAATAGTTGTTGTTTTTAACTGTAACTACAATTGTTTTTCTATGGAAAACTACAAAAAAACTGTTATGACATTATTTAAGAAAACAACTAATGTAATTTCATAATAGTTGTTTGAAGCATTTATTTTAAATATCATTAACAATTACAATTTGTTAGTTATTTAAAAAAGTAAAACATTTGTTGATTTTTTATTTAAATTCTTGTTTAGCTTATATTTTTTGTTGATATAAGTGTAGAAATAAAGTAACGTAACAATTGAAGTGGTTGTGGCACTTTTTTCCATCACCTTGGAACGAAAAACAATTTCTCAAATACCATCACTCCGACGTACTGATTTACAGTGAGGTTACATGATCAAGATTTTGCTTTCAAGTTGATAACACATACTGCTTGTCAAATTCAGTTGAACTTGAAGCTGTGACGTAGGCTGCATGCAACTTGATAGTCAATTTTGCTTTCAAGATGCCGTCGTCAAGGAAAGAACTAAAAATGCTCTCCTCTGTGGGCTGTTTCCGCACTGTATGCTGTTCGAAAAGACTTTATTTTTTTCTTCACATATTCCACAGACATTTTCATGTCAGCTGAAATTGATTTTTTATTTATTTTTAAATCATTTCGTCGATATACCGAAATATTCACATTCCGTATTTTATCAAACGTGTTTTATTGCGGCACAATATTTGTAAAAAGAAAAACAAATTTACAAGAAATTGATCAGCTGTTTAAAACTTGGCCGTTAAGTTTTCTCAAAACTTGAAAGCAAAAATTGATATCAAGTTGCTGTTCAATTTTTAAAATGTGAGTGTTTAGTAAAAAAATGTGAGTGTATTGAAACTTGAAAGCCAAAAATTGATCGAGTAACCCCAATGTTAGAGATTAATCACAACTCGGTCGATGGTCGACATACCACAGCAAAAGCCGTCGCGATTAAATCAATTTCAGCGACAATCGACCGTCGACATTTTTTGACGTTTAGACAAAAAGGAAAGCAAAACAAGAAAATGGTTGTATTTGTTTCGCCACAATTCTACACCAATTCACTTGGTTTTGCATTAATTCTTGTTGTTTTACATTTTATTGTATTTAATTTTGCTTTTTTACTGTAAATTCTGTATTTATACCCTACACCACTATGTGGTCAGGGTATTATAAGTTTGTGCTGATGTTTGTAACACCAAAAAATATTGGTCCTAGACCCACCTTATAGTATACCGATCGGCTCAGAATTTTTTTTATTTCGATTTAACGATGTCCGTCTGTCCGTCCTACCAAAATTATATTGTTTATACGCTGCAGGTCGTAAATATTAAGATATTTTGATGCAATTTAGTACACAGATCTATATTGGCCCAGTAACGCAGCCTATTGATTTTGGTGAACATCGGTCCATGTTTAGACCTAGTGCCCATATGAGGGTCCCCCCAAAATTATACTGTTTATACACTGCAGGTCGCAAATATTAAAATATTTTGATGAAATTTGGTACACCGACCTATGTCAGTCCAAGGATGAAGCCTATTGATTTTGCTTAACACCGGTCCATGTTTAGACCTAGTGCCCATATAAGGTCCCTCCAAAATTATATTGTTTATACGCTGCAGGTCGCAAATATTAAGATATTTTGATGAAATTTGGTACACAGACCTAGGACGAAGCCTATTGATTTTGGTGAACATCGGTCCATGTTTAGACCTAGTGCCCATACAAGGGTCCCCCCAAAATTGGCTTGGTTATAAACTGCAGGTCGCAAATATTAAGATATTTTAATGAAATTTGGTGCGCTGACCCACATTATAGAAAATTTTGACACAAGCCCCATTTTAACCCATTCGATTTTCGGATCCAAACATTAGTTGGCTTTTAACCAGACTGGTGTAGGGTATTGTATAGTCGGCATGCCCGACTTTAACCTTTTTACTCGTTTTATTTGCAATTATATTTCTTCTGTCAAAAAAATAAATTTTTCCTAGACAAAGTACGAATTTTTGCAGCTCTAATACGAATTTCTACAACTCTGTTCTAATGTTAACCCTTAATTAGTTAAATATATGGCAACAAATTGACAAATATTTTGAGTGGGTATTAGTGTGTCGTAATGAAAATAGATTAGATTCTATTACGAAGACAAATCACCGGACATGGCGACATTTTCATGTCATTCATTCATTTATTTATTCATTTGTAACATAAGTAGCCTAAATGGCCAATATAATCATATTACATGTACTAATAATGCTATGAGAATAAAGTACTTATTTCCAATTAAGTCTAATAAAAATCACCGGACTCCTGCAAATAAACTATACAGTTAAGCGGAGAATACACGAAGGAACATTGAGTAGGGAACAAAAATATCAAAAAATTTTGTAAACACGAATTGCACGATGCCAACACGCACACACACACATATTCACAAAAAAATGGAATTTTTTCACGAATGTTCCCTCGTGTATTCTCCGCTTTATATAAAAAATTAGTTTAATAGCGAATTTACATTGTTAAAATTTTCACTAGATTTCGTTTTGAAATCCAATTCGAAATCTATATCGTTTACATTAGAATATTTGACAGATGAATGGGATTTCGATCGACCAACAACAATTTTTTTGTAAACAAACTAACCTTAAAAAATAACCAAAATTAAAAGATTTTCTAAAAACCATTTTATTTAATGGCGGAACACAAAAATCATTTATATTATGAAAGATACAGTGTTATATTTGCTAAGAAATGTGTTTAATTATAGGGATGATTAGTAGAAAGCTAAAATATTCAATGTTTTGTCAGTGGTCTTGCCGGCGCCATCAAATGATTTTTCATAGTTTCTCTTCGTCGGATACAATAAAATAGCCATTTTCAACTTTAAATATTTCTTTCAATTGAAAATAACAGACTTTATTATGTTATTCCTTAATTTTTTAAAGTTATTAAAATTTATTATTTATTAATTTTTTGTGACATAAACAGCTGCTTATTGTTGCCACTTTTTCTGCAAACTTCCCTACTTTTCTGCAAATATGGGAGAAAAATTGGATTTCAATTTGGATTTCGATGAGATTTCGCTGAAATCTAAATTAAATTGGGATTTCATTTCCTATGAGAAATCTGTTTGAAATCCCAAATTTTTATTGGATTTCCGTCGAAATCTATCGAAATCTACTTTTAACTCGATTTCGATCATAATGTAAATTTGCTATAAGATATTAAACAGAACTGGGTCGACAACGACATCGACATGTGCTTTTTCAATATTTTGCATGGGAAGCAAAATGTCGCCATGTCGTCCGGCGATTTGTGGTCGTAATAGAATCTATTTTATTTTCGTGACGACACACTAATACACACTCAAAATATTTGTTAAATAGTTGCCATATTTTCAACTAATAAAGGGAACCGAGTTGCAGAAATTCGTATTAGAGTTGCAAAAATTCGTACTTTGTTTACAAAAAAATTATTTTTTTGACAGAAGAAATATAATTGAAAATAAAAATACATAATTAACCCAAAAAAAAACTAAATTAAATACAAAAAAATGTAAAACAACAAGAATTAATGCAAAACCAATTGAATTGGTGAAGAATTGTGGCGAAAAAAATACAACCATATTCTTGTTTTGCTTCAATTTTTTTCTAAACGTCAACAAATGTCGACGGTCGATTGTCGCTGAATTTAAATTATTCGCGACGACTTTTGCTGTCGTCGGCCGACAATCTACACAGTTGTGATTAAACTCTAACGGTGGGTCTCAGAACTCTACACACAGAAAAAAAACAGGTGGAACTTTATCTAAGTGCTATGTAATTATACAACTACATAAGTTCGAAGTAAGTTTTACAATTTTCTAGCAAAATATATGCATTTTTTCGGATATTTTCCACTACACATGTATATATTTTGCAAGGGTTGTATATATTTTACAAAAAAATGTGCATACTTTACAAGAACTTTGTAAAACTAACTTGAAAATTATGTAGTTGTATAATTACATAGCACTTAGATATTATTCCCCCTGTTTTTTTCTGCGTGTATCGATTGTCGACCGACGACAGCAAAGGTCGTCGCGATTAATTTAAATTCAGCTATAATCGACCGTTGACATTTGTTGACGTTTAGAAAAAAATGAAAACAAAACAAGAATATGTTTGTATTTGTTTCGCTACAATTCTTCACCAATTCAATTGCTTTTGCATTAATTCTTGTTGTTTTACATTTTTTTGTATTTAATTTTGCTTTTTTGCGGTAAATTATGTATTTTTATTTTCAATTATATTTCTTCTGTCAAAAAAATAAATTTTTTGTAAACAAAGCACGAATTTTTGTAACTCTAATACGAATTTCTGCAACTCTGTTCCCTTAATTAGTTAAAAATATGGCGACATTTTGACAAATATTTTGAGTGTGTGTTAGTGTGTCGTCACGAAAATAGAATAGATTCTATTACGACGACAAATAGCCGGACGACATGCCGACATTTTACTTCCCATACAAAATATATGAAAAAGCACATGTCGTTGTCGACTCAGTTCTGATTAATTTCTTATACTGTAGGTTTAACTTTAACTTAACTAAAAACAAAATAAAATGTCAGAAAAATATACACAAAACAACAAATTTTTGGGTTAACTATTAACCTAAGTTTAAACCTGCAGTATGAGACCCATGCAAAATAGATGAAAAAGCAATTCTCGTTGTCGTTGTCGACCTAGTTGTGATTAATTTCTTACGTCGAATGCTAAAAAAATAAAAAACGCTGAAAGCAAAACAAAACCTCTAGGATGTTGTGAAAAGCTCCACACAAACAACACTGCCCCAAAAAACATTTCATTTCTGAGCTGGTTCTCCCATAGATTGGTTTTCCAAAGTAGAGGTGTGTGATATATTCCGTCAGAAATTATATTTATAAATTTTGCAGTGAAAGTATAAAAATAATTATTTAAAAGAGCATAAATAAAAGGTAATATATAATAAGAGCTAAAATAATAATGAAGATTAAAATTATAGGAATTGTAAGACTTTTATACCTTCAGTTATAAGTGAAATAGACATTTGGAAAAAATTAATATAATGGATCGATATTTCTTACAGCTCCCCCATTGAAAAAAGGAATAAAAACACCCTTTTTGCAAAGGGTGAAAGAGCAACATCGACGACATCCGCAATTGGTGAAGAAAGAAAGTAAACAGAGAGGAATCAGAAAGAACTTAGAAAACAAAAACAGCTGATTTGTGTTTTTGTTTATTTGACTTTAAACCTTTAATTAAGCAGCTCCCAAGAAAACTTCCTTTTATCGCGAAATGTCCTATGTAAGTATAAAAAATTATTTAAAGAGAATTTTAACTTATTTATTGCATAATTCTTGTATTGTTTAGCGTATGAAAGCTGCAAAATGCCCCACAGACGAACTGTCGTTGACCAACAAGGCCATTGTTAATATTAATGATTTTCCTGATGATATTAAGTATGTTTTTTTTGTTGAAAAAAGGGATGGGTATATTCAGGTATTGATTTTTTTCATTTTTATGTTTAAGGTATGCTGACATTTCGCCTGGACCGGGTCAGCATTATATTTTTGCTTTGGAACGTACTGCTGAAGTGCCACGCGGTCAAATTGGGTTTTCATTAGTCCAACGTAAATGGGCTACTCTTTCGATCAACCAAGATATTGATATACGACCTTATCGTTTCGATGGCAATTCCGATATTATCACTATGGTTTCATTTGAAACTGATTTTTTACAAAAGAAAACGTAAGTATAAAAAATTTTAAATCCAGTGGTCTATTTTTTTAAAGCTGACGTCAAAAAATTTTTAAAAGTTGCATACACATACAGTTTTCCCTTCTATTACACAATTTGTTCAAATAACTGTTCAAGGTTAAGAGATCATATTAGATTCTTTAACATTTCTACTCTGCAGTATACGTTAATGAGTTGTACGCAATTACCAATGCTGCATTGTGGATATCTTGTAAAATCGATTCCACTGCAGTTTTAATTTACAACAACAAAATATTTAATGGCTACACTAATTTGAATTTATTTCAATATATTGACCTGTAACTAAGTCATTTAGTTTTTATGGCGTATTTTAATCAATAAGATTGTTAAATAAAAGAAATATTCCAGTCGATATTTATGTTCAAATGCACCCTCATTCTCAGCTTTAATGAGTCATTTAATAAAAATTGTATTTTCGTTTTATGATTCACTTTTAAATTTATGATGCACTTCTGTTTACTATATGAAAAATTAAAAAAATTCTTTAACTGGGAAAAAAAATTCAGATGTCGGCCAGTTCATCGGGATCAAGCTATTTTTTTGAAATGTCAATAAAAATTATGCCCTCCTTACGTCAGAATATTAAACAAAATATAAAATATTACACCTACATTTACAGCACTTCCCAAGAGCCTTATGATTCAGATCAAATGGCCAAGGAATTCCTAATGCAGTTTGCGGGTATGGCCTTAACTGTTGGTCAAACTTTAGTCTTTAGCTTTCAAGATAAAAAACTTTTGGGTTTGGCAGTAAAAACTTTGGAGGGTAAGTAATGTTTTTCTTTTACTAAAAATTCATTACAAAACCTCATAATATATTTTTTTATTTTAGCTATTGATCCCAAAACTATTAGTGAAGGCAAAGAGACAACCACCAAAAATGTAAGATTTGGTCGAATAACAGGCAATACTATGGTACAATTTGAAAAGGCCGAAAACTCAGCTCTGAATTTACAAGGTAAATCAAAGGGCAAAATTGTACGTCAATCGATTATTAATCCTGATTGGGATTTCGGCAAAATGGGTATTGGTGGTTTGGATAAGGAGTTTAATGCCATCTTTAGGCGAGCATTTGCATCGCGTGTATTTCCACCAGAACTTGTAGAGCAATTGGGTTGTAAGCACGTTAAGGGTATTTTATTGTATGGTCCACCCGGAACGGGTAAAACTTTAATGGCACGACAAATTGGCAATATGTTAAATGCTAGAGAACCGAAAATTGTAAATGGTCCTCAGATTTTGGACAAGTATGTTGGTGAATCAGAAGCTAATATCAGACGCCTGTTTGCCGATGCCGAGGAAGAAGAAAAGAGAGTAAGTATTTATAGCAACAGCTTTTTTTCAATTTGTAAAATTTTCTTTTTAACTGTTTTAGTTGGGTCCTAATAGTGGTTTACATATCATTATCTTTGATGAAATTGATGCCATTTGTAAACAACGTGGCTCTGTAGCCGGTAATAGTGGTGTGCATGACACAGTGGTCAATCAGTTGTTAGCAAAAATCGATGGTGTTGAACAATTGAATAATATTTTAGTTATTGGTATGACAAATCGTCGTGACATGATTGATGACGCCTTAATGCGCCCCGGCCGTTTGGAAGTACAAATGGAAATTAGTTTACCCAACGAACAAGGTCGCGTTCAAATTTTGTCCATCCATACTAAGCGTATGCGTGAGTTTAATAAAATTGCTAGCGATGTCGATAACAAAGAAATTGCGACCCTTACCAAAAACTTCAGCGGCGCTGAATTGGAAGGTTTAGTTCGAGCTGCTCAGTCTACCGCTATGAATCGTTTGATCAAAGCTGATGCTAAAGTAACAGTAGATCCCGAAGCCATGGAAAAATTAAAAGTTACACGTGGTGACTTCTTGCATGCCTTGGAAAATGATATTAAACCAGCTTTTGGTACCGCTATGGAAATTTTAGAAAATATGCTTTCTCGAGGTATAATCAATTGGGGTCAACCAGTTGCTCATATTTTGGAAGACGGTATGCTTTATGTACAACAGGCTAGAGCCACAGAGAGCTCTGGTTTGGTGTCAGTTTTGATAGAAGGCTCACCGAATTCCGGTAAATCCGCATTGGCTGCGAAATTGGCTAAAATGTCAGATTTTCCATTTGTTAAAGTTTGCTCACCAGAGGATATGGTGGGCTATACTGAATCAGCAAAATGTTTACACATACGTAAGGTATGAGGTTTTAGAACTGTATTGTTTAAACTTTTGTATGACTTTAGTTTTTTAATTTAGATTTTCGACGACGCTTATCGTTCCATGTTAAGTTGTATTGTTGTTGATAATGTTGAACGTCTATTGGATTATGGTCCCATTGGTCCTCGTTATTCTAATTTAACTTTACAAGCTTTATTGGTGCTTCTTAAGAAACAACCGCCAAAAGGTCGAAAATTATTGATTTTGGTTACTTCTAGCAGACGGTAAAACAATATATTTTCCTAATAAGATTATTTTTTGTGACTACACGGTTTATATATTTCATTTTAGTGAGGTTTTAGAAGAAATGGAAATGTTGACGGCTTTTACTTCTGTTCTACATGTACCTAATATTTCTCAACCTGAACATGTAATAGCTGTATTAGAAGATTGTGATATTTTTAGCAAGGGCGAATTGCAAGCTATTGGCAAGAAAATGGCTGGCAAACGGTAAGTTAAACAAATGTGTAAACATTTATTCAGGATTACCAGCAAACAAAGATGACCCTTTCCTATTCGGAATAAGTTACAAAAATATAAACAAATTTTTCACTGTTTCTCAGAAATGACTTAGAAAACAAAAAGTCATAGTTTTCTTCATAAATTTAAATAATTTTATGTTTGGAAATTAATTAATTTTAAAACAGCTTTTAAGATTTTTGGGACAACTTGTTGAATTGCTTTCTGTGGGTTAATATTTTCTGCCAAAAAAAAGAGTGTTTCCAAAAAACCAATAATATGTATGTTCCCGTACTTTACCGCGGTAACCCAAAATAAACCGAAACCGCCCAAACAACAACAATTTACACATCATTTTGCGTACGGAAACGCTTTTGGGTAAGTTTGGGATCCCACGGTAACGTACGGGAACAGACATAATTTTTATGAAGAATGTGTTGCAGAATTTTATTAAAATTTTACAAAAAAATGGTAATTTTTCTAAATTTTTTTTCCAAAATACCAGATAGAAAAAATCTATAGCACCTTTGTAAGATTCTCTAGATATCCAAATTTCTTGGCTCGTGAACATGTTATGTTATAGCTGACCAAAACATGTTTAGAGGTCGCGGGTTTTCTTTAATGATTTTCTTTGCTTAAAAAGACTTTCTAAAATTATTTATTGTTTTATTAAAACCCCATCAAAAAATGTTTATTCGGTTTAATTTGTAAATTGGAATAATGTATTTTTAATAAAACAAAGTCTAATTATGTCAATTAACATATTTTTAAGTATAATTTGATACAGTTGTAACGGGATTTTGGCTTTATTGATGTTTTTTTTATACATTTTTATAAAAGTTAATTTACAGCGATATATCCTAACATAAAATTTTTCAAATTTAAAAGTATTGAATACTCTTAAAAACTACTGGTTTTCTTTTTAAGTCCTAGTATCTGACAAAATATTGTTTGAGTGCATTTTAATGTTTTTAGAATCCCAGCAAAAAAATACCTGACCAAGATCCGTAAAATCACCTATATTGTTCGGCACGAATGCGTTCAAATTGAGGTGAAAAAGGCATTTTTTAACATTGGCTTGTCATAGGAGAGAAGGTGTTTATGCTACTTTAAGTCTGCTTTGCACGTCATAAAAATGAGTGCTTGGATGTTCTTTTTTATACAGGAAAGCAATTCATTTTTTTTACTATCTAAGGAGAGATGAAAAGTAACTTCTTGGGAATGCATTCAAAAGTCATAAATATCACTTCTTAAATATATATTTGAATGCATTCCCAAGAAGTTACTTTTGATCTCTCCTTAGATAGTAACAAAAATGAATTGCTTTCCTGTATAAAAAAGAACATCCAAGCACTCATTTTTATGACGTGCAAAGCAGACTTAAAGTAGCATAAACACCTTCTCTCCTATGACAAGCCAATGTTAAAAGAATGCATTTTTCACCTCAATTTGAACGCATTTGTGCCGAACAGTATAGGTGGTTTTACGGATCTTGGTCAGGTATTTTTTTTCTGGGAAGTAAAAAAATTTTTTAATTAATGGCATTTTGGAAGTCATTTAAAATACGTTTATTGGAAGTAAGAAATCAGCATATATAGCTACTTTATATGCAGTGAAAAATGCATTCTTGTAGAATGCATTCGGTTTTTTTTTTGCTGGGATTGTAATAAATATTTTGATATGTGATGCCTAAGTTACACCCATACACAACGTATTATTTTTGTGCACCTTTTTTAATTTGGAAAAAATTGTATGTGTGTGTCATATTGGAAGGTTGTAAGTAGATTAAAGTTGTCAAGTATTCGACCTATTTGAAAACCCGGTTTTCGAATGCTTCCAAAAACCGCCTTTTTGAAAAACTGGTTTTCGGTTTTTTAATTAAAAAATTGCTAAAAACTAGTACACTTGATATACAAGACGTTTCACAAATTTTTCTACTAACTTATTTTTTTGAGTGTACATAAAGAAATTTATCATTGAATCTATGCAAATATTATTTATATTTTTTTTAATGAAATTATGAAATTTTAGGAAAAAAATATGGAATAGTTATTATATTGAGGGTATTCACAGTTTATGCTATTTTAAGTAGTAACCCAGGTAGAAATTGCCGACGGTACAAAAAACAAAGCACTGGCAAAGCGTTGCTTTACAATGGTACAAAAAAAGCATTGCAAAAGCACTAATTTAGAACGCTTTGCCAACCTTTGGAAAGAGTGCTTTCCCAGTACTTGTTTTACAAAGTTTACCACTGTTTATGAAAAAACCCGGTTCAAAACGATTTGCCAACGTTAGGTAAAAGGACTTTGCCAGTGCCTGTTTTACAAAATTTACAACGGTATATAAAAAATACCACTGGTAAAACATCGCCTTAAAACGAATTGCCAACGTTTGCTAAAAGCACTTTGCCAGTACTTGTTTCACAAAATTTACGACTGTACATGAAAAAATACTACTGGCAAAACATTGGATTGCAGTGCATTGCCAACGTTTGCAAAAAGGGTTTTGCCAGTACTTGTTTTACGAAACAAGTACTGGCAATGTAAAATAACAAAAAACGTGAAAAAGTGGTATTTTTAAATAATTATTTTTATTGTTTTTAAGCAATTTTAGTTAAATTGTAAAGTGCACTTGTGTTGTTTGATATGTTCTCTGCATTAGTTTTGTATAATTAGCACTAAATTTTGCTTATTAATATTAAAAAATACGCGTTAAAAAACACACTAAAATCTGTTTCTCTTAAAACCAGTTTGCATATAAAATTAAAGAGACTGGTGGTTTGTCTTTAGTCTATATAGTCGTTGATAAAACTGGAAAATTGTTCTTATGGTAAAATTTGTGTGAAAATATATTGAATTTGTAGTTTTAAGCAGAGATGTATTCGCTTATTAGATACAGTGCTGCTATACTAAAATTTACGTTTCTCTTTTTTTTTCGGGATTGGGATTTACAGATTTTTTCATGGAGAATTAAATAAAAAACCGTTGATCTAAAATACCGATTGGCAAAGCACTTATTTTACTATTGTTACCAACGCTTTGCCAACGTTCGGAAAGATAAACGGCCAACCGAAGATCGACGTTATCATTTCGAGGTTGACCCAGCACTTTAATTTTCGAAAAACGGATGCTATGCCAGCGCTTGTACCACCATATACAATGATTTGCCAACGTTTTGCCGTTTGTATTTTTCTACCTGGGAAGTTGGCATTTATATTAAATATGACAACTTTCTATGGGTTAAACTTCAAAAATCATGCTATTTTATAACGATATCACATTAGCACTTTAACTGTGAATTCCTTCATTGTTTTATTAATATTAGGTCCATTCGATTACTGGATAATTTGTACAAATTTTTACTGGATGGCGTTCGTTTACATAAATACTACTGTTTCCAATTATTCGACGTAGGCGATTAACCGGTTAATGCATTATTCGAAAAATCACTAAAATTGATTAACCGGTTATTTGGGTCGGTTAATCGAGAAAATTGGCGATTAATCAATTAATCGTTTTTATGCAAAATTAATGTATTTCCTTATTTTTTTGTCAATAAAAACACAAAGAGCTGCACCCTTTTTGTTAAATACCAATGTGATATATAAACTCGATTTATTTAAAACAAAGTTTTCATATTTTAAGGTTAAAAAGTTTCGGAATTTAAGATTTTTTAAATTGAAACATTTTTCATACTACTAGAAACTAGCAAATGTTTTGTTGGTAAATATTAGTAAGTTACAACAAGCAAACCTAACTAAAACTGTTACATATAGATAACTTAGTATAAATTTTTTATTTCGTTAGAAAGAAATTTTAAAAATCTTCCAAACTGTAAATACAAAATTTCATTGAATGTAGTGTAACGTTGATTAAAAACAATACTGCCGCAATAAAATTTAATATTGTATTTAAATAAATGCTATATCTATATCAAGTTTTGAAGATTTTATTGAGATTCTTCCTCCTCCTTTGAAAAAATATAAAAACGTCTTAGAACTATTTTTTGAATGCCAATTAGACTTAGTTCAATGGGTTGTTTAGTTAATCTCAATACAAAATTAAACCAAGTTTTACTGAGCGTGATGTTTTTCAGTTCTAGTTTAAAAAATGTCAAATTACTTGATGTAGACACATTAATTGTGTCGAAATAATTTATATTCAATTGGCATTGTAATAAAATATTGGTAGCATTCAGTATTTTATCACAAAGTGATGATAAATTTCTTAAATTTTGTGAAAAACTTCATCATTTGTATGAAGCTCTTTTAATAAATATGTTCTTTTTTTGTGGTTTATGAAATTTTTAATAAATAATATGAAATTTTTCATTAAATTTTTGCATCAATTCAATGAAAAGTTTCAGTGGACGAATTCCAGCGAAACTTTGTTGAATAAGTGTAAAAATTCGTTAACAGCATGTAGTCAATTCTCTCAGTATGCAGTTACAGATGTCAAATTCCATACAAAACTTAAATTTTTTGACTTCCAATTTGTGTTGACTTTAGCTTATTTCTTTTAATTCGAATAAAATTTAAATTCATTAAAAAAAATTATTTTCCAATTATAATGTTTTATGGAAATGCAAAGCAGTAAAACTTTCAAAATAAATTATGGAAAAGATAAGAAAACCTTCTAAAAATGTTCTGCTTAAGGATTAACATCAAAAATTGTCTTCTTTCATAGCGACCAGTTAAAATTTATTTGTATATTTGGTGTTGTAATCAGCTGTGTGTACAAACTTGCAAATTGTTGCAAATTTTCTGTTCGCGTACATGTTTGGAAAAATTTTATTTTGAGAGTTAATCTTGTCTTACTCTCTGAAAGTTTGTACTGAGTAATTCTTACTGGACTTGACTGAGAAAAGTAATCGAATGGACCTATTTAAATTACGACTTAAACTTAATTATTTAATTTTTACTACTGTTTCCAATTATTCGACATAGGCGGTTAACCGGTTATTGCATTATTCGAAAAATCACTAAAACTGATTAACCGGTTATTCGGGTCGGTTATTCGAGAAAATTGGTGATTAATCGATTAATCGTTTAAAACAAAATTAATGTATTTCCTTAACTTTTTATTAACAAAAACACTAACAGCTTCCTGTTTTTGTTAAATATCAACATGACACATGAACACGATGTATTTAAAAAAAATTTAAATTAAAAAAGCACATCTACACTAGAGAGAAAATGCTAGAGATAAAACAAAAATCACCTCTAATTAGCTCTATTTTGAATGAGTTTAGCTATTTTGGAGTGTTTTTGGTCCATGTCTAGCAGTTTTCTCTCGCGTGTAAATGTACCTTAAGGTTGAAAAGTTTCGGAACCTGAGATTATCTAAATTGAAACATTTCTTATACTAATAGAAAAATTTATGTAAAATATAGCTGAAGCTATTAAAAATTAGTTAAAAATGGCAAAAGAAAAACTGCTGAAATTAGGAGATTTTTTTCTAAATATTAGTAAGTAAAACTTTGGATACAAAATTTCTTTGAATGCAAATTTAATCAATACTACAATAAATATAATATTGCATTTAAAAAAATTATTATCCAAAGTTCTTCCTCCTCCGCTGAAGAAATAAA
The DNA here is from genome assembly GCA_949987735.1 of Leucophora obtusa. NCBI lineage: Eukaryota > Metazoa > Arthropoda > Insecta > Diptera > Anthomyiidae > Leucophora > Leucophora obtusa. Next base: position 218,241,289 of record OX465297.1, read on the forward strand.
AAAAAAAATTAGTTCCATTTGAGTAAAATATTAGTTATGTGAAAATACCAATTTACCAATTTTTAAATAAAAAATAAATATATAAATATACGACTCTGACTATTGTCGTCAGCCGTTTAACCAATGTTAAATACTAACAGTTCAATTTAAGTGTTTAGTTATTAAATTCCATTATTAAAAAATTTCTGTATTTTACACAAGTTTTTATATAATTTGCTAAAGAATTCCAACTAACAGTTATTCCATTTGGTATCTGTAAAATATAGTCTTCATTAGGAACAATCTTTTTTAAATAGATAATTCTGAACTCACTTAAAGTTCTACAACGACCTAGAAAATGTTCTGTTTTCAATTTCCCCAGAGTTACATAATGTGCAAATATTTAATGCATTTACTTGAAATTTACTCTACAAAATTTACAAAAAAATTTTCTGAATAGTAGAGTTAGTAGACTAAATAATATCATAAACAATTGTTAAAATTCTCATTATTTTTTCTGTTTTTAACGGCCATTGACAATAAACAAAATTATTTAAAGTTTGAGTTAACATTCCCTTGTGTATTTAATAAAATTCTAATTGAATTTCAAATTTTTATTTTAAAAGCATTTATTCAAACATACATGCTTTCTCCTTCTCTTAAGTCTTATAATTCCTATAAAATTTTCATTATGAAAGAGAAGACATGTATGTTTGTAAAAATGCTTTTAAAATAAAAGTAGAAATTTCTGAAATACATTTGGAAAAATTTGAAATGCAATTGGAATTTTATTAAATACATTTGGACAATTTTGGAATACAAATAGAGTCTTTTTAAATACATTTGGAAATTTCTGAAATACATTTGGAGAATTTGGAAATACAAATGGAATTATTTTGAATGCAATTTTACAATTCTGATATACAGATTTAAAATTTTTAAGTGCAAGTGAATAATTTTGAAATGTATTTGAACAATTTTAAAATACTAATAGAATTTTCTTAAATACAAATAAAATATATTTGTAATATTTTTAAATATATTTGTATAATTTTGAAATATATTTTGAAAATTTTAAAACACATTTGGGCAATTTTGAAATGTTTGACAAATATCAAAGTTTTTTAGACAATTTTAAACAATATTTGGACAATTTTGGAATATTTTTGGATAATTCTAAAACATTTTTACACAATTTTGAGTGATTTTTGGACAATTTTAAAACATTTTTGGAACAATTTAAAAAATTTCTGGATAATTTTGAAACATTTTAGACAATTTTGAAACCTTTTTAGACAATTTTAAAATATATTTGGATAATTTTAAAACATTTTTAAACAATTTTGAAATAAAATGTGAGAAAAGGTAGAGTTTCTACAGAATTAAGATGCCAGTTGACAGTTGTGGGACACATATTTGAAAAAAAATGCAACCTTGCCTTGAAGGACATGGAAATATAATTTACATTAGTTTTAATTTTTAAAAGAACAGAATCAAAAATCGCCTACTGTATTGAATAAAGCCTATAGAGCACTTCGACGCTGATCCAGCCAGACACTTCGTGTATTTTGGGTAGTTTTAGAAACACCTTTATTTTGATTAAAAAGGCTATCTAAAGGCTTAACGACCTTCTTCACTCAGTTTTAAAAGAATTTGATGGTATTTTAGTAATTTTATCTTTATTCTAAGTTTTTCTTGCAATTTTTTAGCCAAAGTTAAGAAAATTATGAAGTTTTGGGAAAAAAATAAGGGAAAAACTCTATATTAAAATTGTAACCGGTTAATCGAACTGTTTTAACCGATTATTCGGATCGAATAATTATTTGAGTTTTAAATTATTTGTTTCGAAATTAACCGAAATAGAGGCGATTAATCGAGGAATCGGTTAATCGATTAACCGAATTGGAAACACTAATTTTTACTTTATTATTGCCACCTTTACTTTATTATAAAATAAATAAATTAAAGCCCTAAAATATACTTTATATTTTGTTTAGATTTTGTTAATATTGGTATTGTAATTTGTTTAGTAAGATACTAATACATATTTATAACTGAATGTATTTATACCGATAAGTTTTGCAAATAGAAAGTATTTGGTTTGAATTTTATTATAGTATAACACTAATTTTCAAACTTTTCTTTTTAGTGTATTCATTGGTATTAAAAAGTTGTTGGCTCTTATTGATATGGTTCGTCAAACAGAACCTCAACACAGGGCAATTAAATTCCTCTCGAAAATGGAAGAAGAAGGTGGTCTGGATATGGCCAAACACTAACTACTTCGCAACAGTTTGAACATGTCCATTGTTGAGCTCAACGTTGTTTTTTAAAATAAAACAAAACATAAATAAGGCATAATTAATGTAAGTGAAAAGTCAAGAAAGAAACTATAAAAAACAAGCAAAAAATATTTAAAATAAAAATGTTATTTATTTAACCAAAAACTACTAACCGCAAAATACATAGCTTCAAATATACATATAATAATTTATATATAAAAAATATATTTAAACAGTAAAAGAAAATCAAACAACTACAGAACAAATGTATACAATAAGCAAAAGCAAAAATGATTTTAATTTTTATTCCATAAGTTGAGCTGTAAATCGTAGAAAGAAAAAAGGATATGCTTCAGATCTTAAATCAATCTCTCTAAAAACAAATATTGCAGAACAAAACATTTAAGTATGCATCGTGTTTAATAATTTTTAGCGATTCTCTTTTAATAATATTGAAAGAATGCTTTCGAGATTTTTTTGGAATATTTTTTATTCAGAATCCTATTATAAATAAAAACAACCAGAGTTCCATCGGGATAGTTATTTTGATCTCGATTCGAATGGTTAATTAGATTAAATGAGTTATCTATCTCAAATTACAAACACCACTATAACTATGTTAATACACATAAAATTAATTCAATATTCAATACTTAATATATTTTAAAGATCATAGTTAAATCAATTTTTCCTTTTAAATCCTAGTTAAACATTCCACGAAAATATCCTTTACGTGTAATGTTAGAAACTGAATCTGTCTATAGAATACAAACACAAATGTATATGTTGGTTTGCACATTTTCTTTATGTGGTGGTACGACGTCATTCAATTATTAGTTCATAAGTTCAATAATATAATTAACATTCAATTTTTGATATACACATTCAACAAAAAAGAACTAATCTATACAATAGTATGTTATTTATTTTCCTTATTTCTTAATCCTTTTTCTCCATTTAGACAACACGTTTTCAATTAGTACATTTTTAAACAACAGAAATTGTATAGCATTGTTAAAAGTTACACAGAAAAATGATTATTGTTAAATAGAAAAATATTAATTGCGAAAAAAAGCTTAAAATTAATTTTATTTCAAAATATTGGGTATTGAAGGTGTTATTAGAAAAATCTACATGTATGTGTTTAACTTTAATCGCTTTAAAAAGTTATATTAAAAAATATGTACGTATGAAACAAACAACAAAACAAATATAATATATTACATGATTATATATTAAACAAAAAATCAGTGAGCAATTATAATTAAATTAATAAATATTATAAATAAATAAAAAAATATATTAAAATTATCAAATATATTTATAAAGTATTTTATTAAAACAAAATCGGATTAAAAATGGGATATTGTTTTATGTCTCCACGTTGTGATATTTTTTAGTATGATTTTGGAGTACATAACGTCCACCGGCCTGCAAAATGTCACATGTGTTTTTTTAAATTTATTTATAGGAGAGCGAAAAAAATGTTACAAAATCTACTTTTAAGATATTTTATTGGCATCATACGCCTTAATGATTCACGACCTCATTTAGTAAAATCATCATTAAGCCATATGATGCCAATAAAATATCTTAAAAGTAGATTTTGTAACAGTTTTTTAGCTCTCCTGAAAATATATTAAAAACGAGTAAAAAGGTTAAAGTCGGGCATGCCGACTATACAATACCCTACACCAGTCTGGTGTATTGTTTGGATCCGAAATTCGAATGGGTTAAAATGGCGCTTGTGTCAAAATTTTCTATAATGTGAGTCAGCGCACCAAATTTCATTAAAATATCTTAATATTTACGACCTGCAGCGTATAAACAACATAATTTTGGTAGGACCCTTATATGGGTACTAGGTCTAAACATGGACCGATGTTCACCAAAATCAAACTTGTTCGTCCTTGGGCCAACATAGGTCTGCGTACCAAATTTCATCAAAATATCTTAATATTTGCGACCTGTAGAGTGCGCACAAGATTGCATGGACAGACTGACGGACGGACAGACGGACATCGTTAAATCGAAATAAAAAAAATTCTGAACCGATCGGTATACTATAAGGTGGGTCTACGACCAATATTTTTTGGTGTTACAAACATCAGCACAAACTTATAATACCCTGACCACATAGTGGTGTAGGGTATAAACACATGTGACATTTTGCAGGCCGGTCGACGATAAGTTTTATGAAATTCCATACGTATCCTCAAAATCTTATAGAAAACGAGTAAAAAGGTTAAAGTCGGGCATGCCGACTATACAATACCCTACACCAGTCTGGTGTATTGTTTGGATCCGAAATTCGAATGGGTTAAAATGGGGCTTGCGTCAAAATTTTCTATAATGTGAGTCAGCGCACCTAATTTCCTCGGAAATATCTTAATATTTCCGACCTGCAGCGTATAAACAGTATAATTTTGGTAGGACCCTTAAATGGGCACTAGGTCTAAACATGGACCGATGTTCACCAAAATCAATAGGCTGCGTTATTGGGCCAATATAGGTCTGTGTACCAAATTTCATCAAAATATCTTAATATTTGCGACCTGCAGCGTATAAACAGTATAATTTTGGTAGGACCCTTATATGGGCACTAGGTCTAAACATGGACCGATGTTCACCAAAATCAATAGGCTGCGTTATTGGCCCAATATAGGTCTGTGTACCAAATTTCATCAAAATATCTTAATATTTGCGACCTGCAGCGTATAAACAGTATAATTTTGGTAGGACCCTTATATGGGCACTAGGTCTAAACATGGACCGATGTTCACCAAAATCAATAGGCTGCGTTATTGGGCTAACATAGGTCTGTGTACCAAATTTCGTCAAAATATCTTAATATTTACGACCTGCAGCGTATAAACAACATAATTTTGGTAGGACCCTTATATGGGCACTAGGTCTAAACATGGACCGATGTTCACCAAAATCAAACTTGTTCGTCCTTGGGCCAACATAGGTCTGCGTACCAAATTTCATCAAAATATCTTAGTATTTGCGACCTGTAGAGTGCGCAAAAGATTGCATGGACAGACAGACAGACGGACAGACGGACATCGTTAAATCGAAATAAAAAAAAATTCTGAACCGATCGGTATACTATAAGGTGGGTCTACGACCAATATTTTTTGGTGTTACAAACATCAGCACAAACTTATAATACCCTGACCACATAGTGGTGTAGGGTATAAACACATGTGACATTTTGCAGGCCGGTCGACGATAAGTATTATGAAATTCCATACGTATCCTCAAAATCTTATAGAAAATTACATTATTTGTTCACACTATTTATTACATGCTGAATAATATAGGTCTGTTCGGGTACTCAACATTGGGATCCCGCGGGATCACAATTTTACCAAAAAGCGTTTTCTTACTGCACAATTGGGTAATTGAGAGCTGTCATGAGAGAGTAATATTCTTGTTCTTCTTGCATGAAAAAGCCTAGACTTTTTTTTCGTGTAAATTTGGGTAAATTGTTTTTATCAGCTGTTATATCATCAGTTGGGTTCAACTAGTTCTATTGAACTATTCACTAATTTGAACCAAAGACCTAGTTCACAACTAATAGCTCTTTTAGTTCTATCGCTCATTTCATTCATTCAGAAAATATGTTTATCATTTACAAAAATTAGTATAAAAGTTGCAAAAGTTTATCAGTTATGGTACAGCTCCATAAAATTACCGACAATTTTTTGAAGACGCTTGTTTAAATGTGTTAAAGACATAAATATGTAAATTAATCGAAGCTTTTGTTTAATATTAAAATCTTTACCAAATTTAATAAAGTACGTATTCCTTTTTATAAATAGAAATGCCTAAAAAGGAAATTTTTATTAAAATTTTTTATTTAAAAAATTTATGTCGGTATCGGTATTTTAAGGATAACAGTATTTGAGTTATTTCGGTAACGGTATTTTAAAGATAACGATATTTAGCCTATATGAGCCTAAGATGAAACTATACTTATATTTTCTCAGGGGCGCATATAGGCCCCAACAGCATTTAAGGGTTAATTTTCTGAAATTAATTAATTTAAGAATGTTATTTTTGGACCTAGAAAAATAATATCAAGAAGTTTAATGAATAACCCCCCTCAGCAGTGTTCCCAGAACTTAGTGACCAAAAATGGCTAAATTTATGTGGAAAAATTGCAAAAAATGGCTAAAATAAAGTTAAGAAATGGCTGAATAATTTTTAAGATGAATCTCCCGATTTTCTTTAAAAATTTATTAAACACAGTGAAACCTACCAACAGCATTTATTCCAACAGTCATTTAACATTAACTAAAAATATAGAATCATCTCTTAGTCAAAGACACAAACGCGAAGAATTTTTAAGATTTTTACCACCGAATATTCCCAGCAAAAAAAAACCGAATGCATTCTACAAGAATGCATTTTTCACTGCATATAAAGTAGCTATATATGCTGATTTCTTCCTTCCAATAAACTTATTTTAAATGACTTCCAAAATGCCATTAATTAAAAAAATTTTTTACTTCCCAGAAAAAAAATACCTGACCAAGATCCCTAAAACCACCTATACTGTTCGGCACAAATGCGTTCAAATTGAGGTGAAAAACGCATTTTTTTAACATTGGCTTGTCATAGGAGAAAAGGTGTTTATGCTACTTTAAGTCTGCTTTGCACGTCATAAAAATGAGTGCTTGGATGTTCTTTTTTATATAGGAAAGCAATTCATTTTTGTTACTATCTAAGGAGAGATGAAAAGTAACTTCTTGGGAATGCATTCAAATATATATTTAAGAAGTGATATTTATGACTTTTGAATGCATTCCCAAGAAGTTACTTTTCATCTCTCCTTAGATAGTAAAAAAAATGAATTGCTTTCCTGTATAAAAAAGAACATCCAAGCACTCATTTTTATGACGTGCAAAGCAGACTTAAAGTAGCATAAACACCTTCTCTCCTATGACAAGCCAATGTTAAAAAAATGCCTTTTTCAACTCAATTTGAACGCATTTGTGCCGAACAATATAGGTGATTTTACGGATCTTGGTCAGGTATTTTTTTGCTGGGTTATGTTTTCATTCAACCAGCGTATATTACCTATTTATAGTTTTACTAGTCAGTTGACTTTAAGTATGTTTTATAATAGGTCCATTCGATTACTGGATAATTTGTACAAATTTTTACTGGATGGCGTTCGTTTACATAAATACTCAGTAAACAGAAAGAAAAAAGAGAGAATAAAGTGACAGTTCTATGTTGAGAGTTTCTGAGTCTTCTTCTTTTTCTTGCAAATTTTTACTGGATAAATTTTTGCCAGTAAGAATTTGCAAGCAGAAAAAAAAACATGTTTCGAAAACATATGATTGTTTATGGTAAATAAAAAAAATTATTTTCCAATTATAATGTTTTATGGAAATGCAAAGCAGTAAAACTTTCAAAATAAATTATGGAAAAGATAAGAAAACCTTCTAAAAATGTTCTGCTTAAGGTTTAACATCAAAAATTGTCTTCTCTCATAGCGACCAGTTAAAATTTATTTGTATATTTGGTGTTGTAATCAGCTGTGTGTACAAACTTGCAAATTGTTGCAAATTTTCTGTTCGCGTACATGTTTGGGAAAATTTTATTTTGAGAGTAAATCTTGTCTTACTCTCTGAAAGTTTGTACTGAGTAATTCTTACTGGACTTGACTGAGAAAAGTAATCGAATGCCTAATTAAAGCCTAATCCAGATAGTGAAAGTGATATTGAACAGTAGCAGTGCTGTCAAACTTTGTTCTTCAATTTGCATTTTGTTTGAAGACAGCTTGTACGTCGCTCTGGGGTAAAACAGTGTCGGACACTCGTTTATTTGATTTGGGCTTAAATCTTGATATTTTGTTTTTTTAATTAAAAAAATAAAAAAATGAACTTTTACAAAGTGTAGACATTTATTTTTTTTCTGTAATTTTTTAAAACAAAGTAGGTAGGTGTTTGAAACTTGTATCAATACTTTTATGTATATGTTAAATTTTATTTGAATGAATTAAATCTGGATAGGGACATGCCTTAAACAGATTATTTTTCACAATTTGTTAAATAAGATTTGTAGTTTTAGAATATTTAATACAATTTATTTTTCAGATTGAACAAAATTCATCAATTTAGCTATAAATTCAAGCTCAAAAATTATATTTTGTACAAAAACGAAAAATGGCTAAAAAGGGCTAAATATTTTCTAAAAATGGCTAATGGCTAAATCCAATTTTTTTGGCTAAACGTATTCAAAAATGGCTAAATTGACAACGCTCCACTAAAAATGAGATTTGACTTTTTTATGAGGATTTCCAAAATATTTAATTTTTTGTAACAACCGTTAGTGAGCTAAATCATTTTGAAAAAAATTCGCAAAAAACTTAAAATTTTTAATAATTTTCCGAAATTTCACAAAAGCTGCGACATGTTTCTTCATGATTTATATGTTTTTAGGTGCGACTTCAAGAGATATTTTTTCATTTGATACCACTTTTGTATTCACTTTCTTGGAACAAAAAAAATATTTTGAAAAAACTAAAAAATATAAATTTTTTAAAAATGCTTAAGCTCACTAACGGTTATCGAAAAACACAAAATATTCCGGGAATATTATTAGAAAATGCCAATTCTATATTTTCAGGGGGCCACTAAATTTTTTTTTCTGTAACGACTTTTTATTTTAATCGATTAATTGTGTAAATAATTATTTGGGGTGTTTTCTTAACCTGTTAATCGAACAAAATTTTAAAATTAATCGATTAATCGAAAAAAATTTCTGTAAAATAATATACATACACTTGTTGTGTTTTTAATAATTTTATTTAAATAAAGGAACAAAAATAAATTCAGTAACTCTTCTGAAATTCATAAAAAAAAATGTAATAATTGAGGTTAGATTTTGTCAATATTTTTATTTTTTCTGTCCCCGCTTTCACATTTATTCAAATTGGGGATAACCACACCCGAAAGAAGAATATAAGACCCCGTACATTAATTTCTATCTCTTTTGTATGCATTGAATAAATAAAAACGTAAATGTAGTGAGGAATTTTGTTGAGAATTGATTTTCCCTCTACGTTTCCGTATCTCCATCCCTTTATTTTATTAATTCAGAGTGCTCACTAAACAAGCATTATTACATTGAACATTAATTATAATTAATAATTCTAATAATCATTAATTTCAATAAATATTAATGCTTTCATTTAATATCAACATTTAAAAAGTCGTAAAAAATAATTAAAAATTTATTATACATAAATAGATACCACTACTTTACTAGATAAGTCACAACAACTGGGTAGTAATTCGGAAGATTACAAAGCAAACTGTGATAATTTTATGTTGTTTCTATTTTTTCTTTGGGATTGAAGATGTTTATTAACCCTTCTACTTAGAACATGAAATTCTCATCGAGTTGAATTTAACAAATATTTCTAGAAATTCTAAAAGGTCGTCCCTTTATTATTTTCTTAGGGCAGAATGAAATCCGGATAGGTATAAGCAAACATCAAATTATTTATCACAATTTTTGAAAAAAATTTTGAATTTTTGTAGATTTACTTTAATAAAAAATTTATATTTTTTAAACATTTTTGTAATTTTCTACCAATTTCGATTCATCGATTAATCGTATATACCCTAGTAACGACCCACCTTAATGCACATACATACGTAAATGCTTTGTAAAGTTATAGCAGGTTTACAAAACGTCATTTTCATACAAAATTTGATCAATAAACCTCCTTTAATTTTACAAAGCGTTTATGACTTTATAGGGTAATATGTACATTAGGGCTATAACTTTTTAACAATGTTTGGAATTATCAAAATTGGCATGTTTTTAATTTTTCGCTGGCGTCAAAAAAGTTCACCCACCAACAGCGATGCAGTTTTAAATCTGGGGGGTTACCGCGTAACTTGATTCGAAAAAAAATTTAACATGAAATGCTTTTTAATATAACGTAAAGAAAAGCTTGACTGAATTTTTATATAGTGGTAAGAAAAGCATAAAACTATTCACTTTAAAATTTCAGTGTTGTTAACTTTGTTTTAAAATAGCTAAAAACAAAGATAAAAATAATGCAAGACTCAAGGAAATTATATAGGATTTCCAAAAATATACAGTTTGTATAGAACCGATCAGTACTGCCTAAATTTTACTATGTAATTTGATAAAAGGTTGATATCGCAAATTTTTCGTTAAAAGCCACGCCCACTAAAAACAAGTGGCAAAATGAGTAAACAAACGTTACCTTAAAATTCTGTACAATTTTCAGAACTATCTCCTTGCCTTTCGTGGCGAATTTAGCCACTATTTTCATCTTTAAAAATAAAGACAACGAGAATAAAATTAGAAAAAACTTGAATCGTTTTTAATTTATTGGCCACCACTGTATGTATAAATATCTGTTTTATTATGTAAAAAAAAATTAAAATCTCCTAATATTTGACCTTTGACCTTACACAGGGACAATTTAATGTATTTCATTTTGCCCTAATTTTCAGGAATAAAGTATTTAATCTTGTGTTTTTATATTCCGGCCCAAATCATGTGGAATTAAAAGAAGAAAAAAGAAAAACTTGCCTAAAAGCTAAATAAAAAACGCTGTTTTCTGGAAATCCGCTGAAATAAAATCTCTGCCCTAGCCAAATGAAAAAAGGAATTCCTACAATTTTTGTAGTTTTTAATCTCTAGTATATTCTTAATGAAACCTTGAAGTCCAATCATTGATTTTTTAAAATTTCTTCAATAAAAATTTAGAAAAATTAAAATTGTTGATTTGAAAACTGTTTAAAAATTCTGACCTTTTTTGCACTAATTTAAAACGAGTTAGCAGAATACAATATAACAATATACTTCTTATTTGAGTTTCTTGGAACTTATAGAATAAAAAAATGTTTCTGTAGTAGATTTATTTCAATAAATTTTAAAATTTGAACCCAAATTTTCTTGATTAAGTGGCCCGCGACACATCAGTTGCCAGGGGAAATTGTAATAACTCGGCTGTTTTTTAACCGATTTAAGTTTTTATTGCTTTATTACAAAGAGAATTCACTCCAAATCACGATTCTTTTATATTTTTAATTCGAATTAGTTTTAAAATATCAATATTTTTAAGAAAATGCACAAAAAGTAAGATTTTCCCCTTGTAATCACTGTTCCAAATTTCAGGGCCTATGCGGCACGCCTTCCCAATCTCGGGTTATCCTAATTTTGTGTGGGACGTATTTTTACACCCAAATAAATATTTCCAGGAGGTAGCCCGGTCAATAACTGAAGTTCTCTTTTAAACTGGCCCAGGCCCTATGTACTTAAATAAAAGGCAAGCATATTAATTTTTTTTGAAATAACAATTCATTAGTTTTACTAACAACGGGTTTTAAAATACAATTTTCCAAAAATTCTATACAAAAATATAGATACTAGAAAACAATTTATTTTTTTTATAAAAATATATAATTCAGCAACAATATGGCCTCAATACTTCATCATATTGAGTTGTCGTGCTCTCAGTTTTTTGTTTCAATTTTAAGTTACTGTTTTGCTGTGATTTAACGATAGTTTACCATTACGCACACGATTTTGCAAACCCTGTAATGAAAGAGAGGACAAATTTAAATTACAATTTTAGCTCTGTTCCACGTACATTACCGCGGGTGCCCAATTTTACCAAAAAGCGTTTCTATTGACAAAAATGTGTGTAAATTGTTGTTTCGGGTAAATTGGGTTCCCGCGGGTACCCGCGGTAACGACTTCGAACAGACCTATTAAATGTCATAAGAAAATGTCAGACATAGAATTAAACTTAAAGCCAAAAACAAAAGTTAGGCTGGATAACACAATGTCCCGTTAAAATTTAATTTACAGTTAAATTTAAAATTTATATGGTAAACAACAACAACAAATGTGTCAGTTAAAGTCCCAGATAGTTGCTAACAGGACATTTGTTAATGGGGATTAGTTTTTGGGATGTTTAAGTTTGAAACTGGAATGTTGCCTTTAAACTGTGGTTTATTTAGTTATATTTCATATTGTTTGTTTTCTAATTAACTAAACCCAGTTTAGCTTACATCCCAAAATCTCGTAAAATTTTAATTTTAAGTGAGAAATAAATTTTGTGAAGAAATAAAAATACCAACCAAATGAGCTTTTTTTTTTTAATTTTGTACAATATGTAATTTACTTACACGATTAAAAACATCTCTCAAAATTCGATTGCTGCGTCGGTTTTTCTCTTCCCGCTCTTGTTCTTTTCTGGCCAAAACTTCTGGTAAATTCACAAATCGTTTATTAGTCAGCGCTTTCATTTCCTTGGTATTTAAAATACGGGCTTTTTCTGAAAGGTAACAAAAATAATGTTTCATTACTATTTAGGTTTTTTGGATTAAAAAAAAATATGTGTACTACTTATACAGGGTGGCGCAAAAGTAATGTCATAATGTGAATGTGATCTAATTTTTGCAAATGGTGTCAAATGTCGTTGTGCTTTGACATCTATGTTGTAGACAGATAGAGAATTATTTGACAAAAAGCAATGGAGCGATACACACCTGAAGAAAGTGGCATTATTATTACTGCATATTTGACTGTTGTTTTAACGCAAAAATCATAAAATCATAATGAGTTTCTGGTAGGCAATTCACATTATGACATTAGTTTTGCGCCACCCTGTATTTTATTTGGTGTATGTCGAACTTTTACAAACTTCAAAAAAGTTATTTGTAAATAAAATTTGTGGAGATAACAAAATTTAAAGATGGAAAACAAATATAAAAATTACCCAGCAAAACATGATAATGAAAGGTTATTACCGTATATATTACCAAGTAATGATAGGTCATTTACCTTTTGCATTTTACTTTAAAATACAAAATAATGTTTAATTGATGGTAAGTTATAGAAGAACTTACTGGTAATTGATTAAATAAGTGCCGATTAAGTATTTTTTGTAAAAGTATAGAACGTACGTCCAACACATTCTCATGAGATATGTGCACTGACGGCGAATGTCAAAGAGTAAGAGATCTATGTAATCTATGCTCTGGACTGATTTTGTCTATTTTCATCAATAGCAAACTACTCGGTAGAATGTTCATTAAATCAAGTAAAAATAATAGACAGACATCGCTAGATCGTCTCAGCATTTTATAAGGATCATGCTTTATGGGGTCTTAGACCAATATTTCGACATGTTTCAAAAGGAATGAAAAACTTATATATACCCTCTCAAGCCAACTGTCCAGCTAAAAAGGTATGTCTTATCAATGTTTAACTTACAGTATTGGTTTTGGAGAAAATATTCTGTCTGAATGGAACTATCTTTTATAAAATATATTAGGGCACCTATACGTATGTGCGATATACCTTTAGCTATATCGCTGATACGTTAGTTTTTTTAAGAAACATTTCCATTCATACAGAATATTTTCAATATACAAATAATATTTTATCAAAAATGGAAACCGAGTATCACTATGAAACTTTCTGTGTGGAAATAAAAACATTTTTTCTAAAATAAAAAAAATTATTGCACTAAAAGTTCAGAACTAGTTCTGAATTAAAAACATATTTTTTTTGAATTGCCCATTAAAAAATTTATTGACAAATTTCTAGAATTTTTTCAAATTCCATTAAATTAGAAAGAAACCCTAAATTTGTCAATATTTAACCACGCCTACTCGCTCACTTTTTTGAAAAATTTAAAATTGATACGACATAGGCATGTAGCGGGGCAGTTGGCTTGAAAAGCATCATATCAATCAAATCAAACCACCACTCGACTACTCCATTTTCAATTGTATTTCAGAAATTATTATTTTATTTCAGAATTTATCATTGTTTTTAATTTAATTCAGAAATAATCAATTGAATATTAGTTTTATCATTTGTATTTCAGAATTTATCAATTGTTTTTAATCAACTGTATTTCAGAAATTATCAATTGATTTTCAGTTTTCTTAATTGTTTTTCAGAAATTATCAATTGATTTTTATATTTATCAATTGTATTACAGAATTTATCAATTTCATTTGCAAAATTATCAATTGATTTTTAGAAATAGCCAATTACATTTTAAAAAATCTCAATTGTATGTATTTCAGTAACTATTAATTGTATTTAAGAATTAGTTTATAAATTTAAGATTATTTGAAATAACTTACGTAATGGTGGTGGTGGTAAATATTGTAAACGTCTTTCCAATGAATTAAAACTGGAATTATCAATGATTTCTCTTAATTTACGATTACGTTCCTGACGCATAGATTGCCATTGATTAAGTATAGCCTTACGTTCTTTTGAATGTTGTAAAAATTTCGGTTTAGCTTTTTCCAAATAATCTTGTAGTGTTAGCTGAGGCTCCGAGGGCAATACGGATTTAATCTTGTTCGAAGGATAAGTAGTAATGGTACTATTTGATTCGATCAGCTTAATATTTGTATTTGAAATTAAATCATCTGAATTTAAATTAAAGTTCGATTTTTTATTATCATCAAATTCTATAATATAAGCTATGCCTTTTGGTTTCACTTGGATACAGGCAGTACTTGAGGTAGGTACAGTACCATATGGTCTTAAATGTGTTGATAAACGTTTAGGATGTGAAAAGTGTAACATTTGAGGACCATATATAGGTTTAGAACGTACTATTGAATCGGAAGTTTGTACCGCAATACCAGCCACAGCGGCGGCAACATCATCATATTGATGTGTTGTTGTAGGTGTTGAAGAAGTCATTTGTGAGCCCATGGGTACAGAAACATCAGATGATATACAAAACATAGATGTCGTCGAAGAGGAAGAAGTAGTTTTAGTAGAAGTAATGGTAGTAGCTGCAGTTGTGGTATCTTCTGGTTTAAAATATTGCACATTACTTTTTTGTGCAGCAGCTGTACTGTAAACATCATGTTTTGGATTAGGAGTGGAAGATTTAGCTTTTATTTCTATATCTTCGGGAGATGAAGGCAAAGGATGTTGTGTATAGGCATTGGATAATTTATTTGTCGCATAATTTCGTGGCATGGTATGAGGTATTGAATAATGATGATTTTTTTCTATAGTATTTACGGGTTTCTGTAAAGTGTTTGCTTTATTTCGTAAATTTAAATATTTAAATTCTTCTTTTTGTTGTTGTTTTAGAGCCTCATAATGATTTTGTTTTTTCGTTTTGTAGGCTTCCATAAATTCACGTTTTCTTTGTTTTACTAAATCTCGCAAACTATCGGATTCTGGACTATATTCAGTGCTGGGTGTATCGATTTTTTCTCTTTGTTGTCGTGGTTGTTCTTGAACTTTCGTATCAGATTCTTTGTCTGTTAACAATTGTTCTTCATTAATAGTGATAGTTTCTTTAATGGTACGAAATTTGGGTTTAGTTTTCTTAATATGTTGTTGCTGTTGTTGGGCATATTCTTTAGGCTTTTCATATACTATCTGTATTTCTTTTTTACGTTCTTTAGTTCTTTTTAAATTATTGTTGAGATTACAAACATCTTCATTGGATTCTTCCAATATAATTTCAATTTCTTTTATTAAACGTTCAGCACTTTCACTTAAAACTGAAGATTTATCCGAGTAAACAGTATCGTATAGTTTATCATTTTGTGTAGATTCTATATTTATGTTTTCTGTATGTGACGCCCAATCTGTGCTTGAAAGCACAGTAGTTGATGATCTATTAGTGTTGTGTTCATCCTTAAGTAATAGATGTTTTAAACATTCCAGTCTTTGTATTTCATTTTCAATCCAATTTAATTGTTGTACACGACCACAATCATGTTTGGAGGACTTTTTAAAATGTTTGCCATGTTTTAGTTCTTGGTGTGCTTCATTTTTCTTCTTAATTTCTTCTCTTTTTTTCTCCTCATATTCAATTTCTGATTGGGTTAAAGGATTTAACCATTCACGCATGGTGGGTTGTTCGGCATCCGTATTGGAATTATTTAATTCTTTATTAGCATTAATACACATTTGTGTTGTTAAACTTTGCGTAGATGTAGACGAACATGATGCTGATGAGGATTTTATTAATGTCTTTGATTTAGAACTATGTGACTTTGTTGTCGTAGAGATTTTTGAAGTTTGTGTTGATCTATTTGTAGATTCTTTAGTCTGTATTTCTGTAGGTGGCTCTTTACGCTTCTCTACTGTTGTATTCGCTGCTTTTATCGGTAGCTTGTTAATTAAGTCATTTTGCTTATCTTTGCAAGTTACGTTATGTGTTATATTCGACACTTTTCTGTTATTTTCTTTTAAAACATTTTCAAATTGTAATGTTTTATATGGAAAATTATTGTCGTGATCGTTTACATGTTCGACTTGAAATGTTGATGGGGGTTCTTCTTTTGAATGTTTTAATTGCATGTCTTCCTTTTGCAATTTAGAAACTATAATTAAAAATTGAAACAAATAAATTTGTATTTTAAACACTTGCACAGAATAAAGGTAAATAGGTCAAATAAATATTAAGGCTTGTATTCAAAAAAGTGATTTGAATTTTTTTACAGCTTTAATAAAATAAATTAAAACGCAAAACAACAACAAAACATTTTCAATTAGCTTTTAATAAGACAAAAAATGAGGAAAAATAATAAATTAAACTAGAGTGCGAATAAACTGGTTAAAAAAGTTTAACGATGAAGGGGGGGAATCATTGCACATACAATAAAACCTAATTTTTTATTTTGAAATTGTTTTTTTTTATTATGAAGTACATATATGTATATTAGGGTGTCCCTTAAAAATATATTTGTCATTACACCCCCCAGTATTATTGGAAATGGTCCCAAATGGAAGAAATCGATTTTTTTTTTGGAAAACCTTAACCCGTGCCGAATGTTGGACAAAAATGGCCCATTTTGGAAAAAAGTGTATTACTATTAAAAATTCCCAAAATTCGAAATTTCGAAAAAAATTATTTTCTATTCGATTTATTCATTTAATATAGTCAAAATGATTCAGACATGGAATTTTGACTTCATCGGATATCATTAACCCACTTTAGCCTGGAATCCAAAATGACCCACGAATTTGATAAAAATGCAAAAACGTGTTTTTTTAAATTTATTTTAAAGATTTTTTAAAATGCCAATATATTAAATGAATAAAACGAATAAAAAATATTTTTTTTTCGAAATTTCGAATTTTGGGAATTTTTAATAGTAATACACTTTTTTCCAAAATGGGCCATTTTCGTCCAACTTTCGGCACGGATTAACGTTTTCCAAAAAAAAAATCGATTTTGCTCCTTTTGTAATGAACGAAAATCGCTATTTTAAGGGACGGTCTAATATATATGTTTGTAGTAACTTGAAATAAGAATTAAGTTAAAAACCACAAATTTCTTGAATTGACTTACCTCTTCTTGCACTTATAATTTCCGCACTTGTGTTACTCGTTGAAGTAGAAGGATTTTCTATCGACACTTGGGTAGGCAAAATTTTCGACATAGGTGCTATTCCTAATTCAGCGTTAACTAACATATCGCTTAATACTCCAGACAAAAGTTTACTTCCCGGCAAAGCAATATTGTTCAAAGTATTTGTATTAGGTTTATTGCTCCCATTTGAATGAACAGAATCATATATATTTTGTCGATTAGTACTACTATCGTTAGAATGTGTTACTGCTCCACTGCTATTTGTAGATTGACTTGTTTCGCCACCTTCTAAACGTGTTATACGTTTAACAATATCACGTATCAATTGTTTTTTCTGTCTACCATCAACACTTTTAGCATCTATAAGTGAACAAATCAATTGTATGCCTAAATCTAATTCGGGTGCTTGTTTTGTTAGAGAGAATGATGAGGTGGCAGTAGATGAAGCTGTCATTGAATGTGATTGATTTTCTTTATTTTCTTCTAAAGCCGCTTGAAATTTTGCTTGCAATTCACGTATATTTTTTAATTGTTTGTGTTTTTTTTGATTTTGCTCACACAATATTTTTCGTTTCTTAAGTAAATCTGTAATACTAGTTATAAAAGGATGTTCTGTAGGTGCAATTTGTTTGCGTGATTTATTTTCAATAATGTATTCAGAAGATTTTGAAGATCTGGATGATAAATATTCAAAACTTGAAGGTGTTGATGTACCTTCTATTACCGAATTCGAGGACGACATGGTACATTGTATTTCGCGGGATTGTACATTGGCTGCTTTTAGAAAAGAGGTCTGTGCATATTTTTCACATTTTTCTTGTAATGATGTTGATGAAGTAGACTGTGTTATCATTTTAGGTTTTGCTCGTTTTTGTGTGGAATATTCTTTGTATCCTTCTACGAGAGTACTACAGGCTAATGGTGGTGTACTATGTTCTATTTCGGTATTTTTTACACATTTAACAGATTTTTGTTTTTTATGTTTTTGTTGCAGTTCTTTTTGCTTTGCTTGTTCTGATGTACACGGTTCAGAATTGACACTATTTTCTTTAAAGAATTCTTTGAGAAGAGATCTTTCCAACATGCTAATGTTACTAGTGGACATAGACTTTTTATAACCTACATCACCGAGGGAATCCCATTCAAGACGCCGATGTGATTTAGCTACTGATTCAGGTGTTTGAGTTCTTGTATCTTTTATAACTTTGCTAGGTGTTTGTATATTTTCACTGGATATACAAATGATCTGCAAAAATGATAAATTTAAAACTTATAAAATATCTAAATAAAAATCTATCAATCATTACACTGCATGACACTCAAAAAATTAACGGAGATCTGTTAACGATCTAAGGTACAGATTTTTCGTTAAATATCTTTAAAAGTTTGGTGGTTTTCCATTTAGTTTTTTATATACAAAAATTTTCAAATGCAATCAATATAAATTTTTTTTTTGTGGTGAAATGTAAGCACAGGACCTGTATTCTTATTTAGGCTTAAAATTTGATGCATAAAACTTGATATTAAAACCACTGTTAGCGTTTTATATGGATTTTTACTGTTTTTTAAGGTTTTAGCCAACTAAATCGCTGGAAGCAAAATCGGCCTTAATAAATGATATGGCTTAGTAAAGAAGCAATTAAATATTTCAACAAAAAAAATGTATTCATCTATAGCGGCCTATACGTTAAAATGGCGACTTTTCAAAAATTTTATATGGCAGCATAGCTTTCCAAGTTGTCCCCAAACTCCAACTTTTAGTATAATATGGGGTCACCTCTAAAAACTGTTCTTGAAAAATTTCAAGCAAAACAGTTTCCATTTGTATAAGTTATCGCAATAAATACATTTTTAACTAGGGTTACGACTTTCAAGGCGTAGTGGCAATTAAAGCATATCGACATTTAAAGCAGGTGACATTTATAGAACTTTTTATGTATAAGCAACGAGTAAGGGATTGTAGGATACTCAACCTCTGTTAACCAACCTCTTGTGGGTATGTTTTAAACGATAAAATATGTTAACATTGCAACAAATTTTATTAACATCCCAGCAAAAAAAAAAAAACGAATGCATTCTACAAGAATGCATTTTTCACTGCATATAAAGTAGCTATATATGCTGATTTCTTACTTCCAATAAACGTATTTTAAATGACTTCCAAAATGCCATTAATTAAAAAATTTTTTTACTTCCCAGAAAAAAAATACCTGACCAAGATCCGTAAAACCACCTATACTGTTCGGCACAAATGCGTTTAAATTGAGGTGAAAAAGGCATTCTTTTAACATTGACTTGTCATAGGATAGAAGGTGTTTATGCTACTTTAAGTCTGCTTTGCACGTCATAAAAATGAGTGCTTGGATGTTCTTTTTTTATACAGGAAAGCAATTCATTTTTTTTACTATCTAAGGAGAGATGAAAAGTAACTTCTTGGGAATGCATTCAAAAGTCATAAATATCACTTCTTAAATATATATTTGAATGCATTCCCAAGAAGTTACTTTTCATCTCTCCTTAGATAGTAACAAAAATGAATTGCTTTCCTGTATAAAAAAGAACATACAAGCACTCATTTTTATGACGTGCAAAGCAGACTTAAAGTAGCATAAACACCTTCTCTCCTATGACAAGCCAATGTTAAAAAAATACTTTTTTCACCTCAATTTGAACGCATTCGTGCCGAACAATATAGGTGATTTTACGGATCTTGGTCAGGTATTTTTTTGCTGGGATATTTCTTTGGTGCACGGTGTAATAGCACGCGAGCGACTTACATATAGGCTTAACAATACGAGTACATTTCAATTGTTAAATTTTATATATTTGCATTTAGTAAAAAGAAGAATTCATATTTAGGTCATAGTCCAGGAGATTCAATGGGAACCAATTCTTTATTTCATTCCCTTTTTCAATAGGAACTGTAACTGAAGTATTTTTTAAAATATGTACGAATAATTTAAAAATATGTAAATAATAGTAAATTTATAAAGTACGTTAATAAAATTAACTATTTTGTTTTTGGAGATAAAAAAATGGAATCTCTAATAAATTCGTAATTTAATTTACAAAGAAAAAAACAACATTATATACACATTTTTGAAAGTCGTTTTATAGCACATACTTTCGAAACAGAAAAAGAGCACTTATCGCTGCATTGTAACCAATTTAAAAGTTGCTTGTTTTGAGTGACTTAAACATATTTTTGCTGGCTTGTTAAACTAAAAAAAAACATGTTAGTAGTAGTAGCTGAAAAAATATATTCGAGTGGCAACTACTACAATTTCCCCTTAGTTTTTACTATTTTTTTGTGTATTCGAAAGGATTTGGAATGAACACATTTTTGAGTTATCATAGTAGCCCAGCAAAATGTATAAAGTATTGTTACCAAATAATGTATAAAGTAATTTGTAGCTTTAGGGGACCATGCATTACTTTACACCTTACTTTACAGGTGATGAGCCGTAGGGTAATGTATGGGAAGTAGGTGATAAAATCGTTACTTATGTGGTTTTGCAGATAAAAATAGATTTCCTTAAAAAAATAATTATTTTAAAAACATTTATTACAAAAAGTTTTTGTCCTAATTCGTCAAAAAATTAAGGAAATTGAAAAAGCTTGAAATTCCTATATGTGTACTGTGTAGTATAACCAACGACCATATAGAGTAAAGACAAACCACCCGCCTCAACTGCTGTTGAAGTCTTTTTAATTTTATATGCAAACTGGTTTTAAGAGAAACAGCTTTTAGTGTTTTTTTAACGCGTATTTTTTAATATTAATAAGCAAAATATTGTGCTAATTATACAAAACTGATGCAGAGAACATATTAAACAATATAAGTGCACTTTACAATTTAATTAAAATTGCTTAAAAACAATAAAAATAAATAATTAAAAACACCACATTTTTCATGTTTTTTGTTATTTTACACTGAAACTCTCTTAAAACCAGTTCAGTTTTTCAGATGAGAGCCGTGGATAGTGCCTGGTATAACCAAATATTCGAATATGAAAATTTTTAATGTACATATACATTAGGGTTCGTCAAAAAAAAAAAATTTCTTTGATTTTCGGATATCATCACTTTTTTTTAAAGATTTTGCATAGAAAAAAATGGCGTTTTTTTTTCTTTATTTCAACTCCTTCCACTGGCGAAAGTAGGCCAAAAACGCTGATTTGGAGACCCATTTTCTGCAGAACAAAAACGGCTGCATTTCTGGGAAATCTGACTTTACCATTCGATTCGACAGCAAAAATAATATAAAAAACATTTCTTTTGCGTTTTCTGAATACAGCAGATAGTCATTAGAGTGGTCCAAAAATCCACTTTTTCAAAAATTTCAAAAAAGTTACTTTTTTATTACACACAGTTAGGGAATGCATTTTTCAGTTCCCGCATTCCCGGGAATTTGGACCGGGAATCCCGGGATTTCAAAAAATGCAGTTTAAAATAATAAGGTTAATTATTTCATATTTACGTATGCAAAATTTTCCAACGTTTTGAAAATAGTAAAAATCTTACATTAGGCTTGCTCATTTACTTAAAAATTGTAGCAAAAGTAGTAAGATTTTCGAGTAGAAGAACACACTGATTAATTTGTGTACTTGATCGAACTTTTTATATTCCTTTTTTTTAACAGGCACTAAAAGGAACTTAAAAAGAAAACCATTCAACTAAATAGTGTTTGAATAAAAAATTTGAATCGCACTTATTCTGTACAGAATTAAAGACAAATATGTCCATTGATTTTTAAAAATTTTCAAGTAAGTTACCCTATAAACAATTTCACTGGAATTCAAGTTGAAAACAAGTTCAATTTCAGCCCTGTTTTCCAGTTTCAAGGCTTGAATACAACTTTAATTACATTTTATTTCAATAGCATACTCCAGCAAAAGGGAAACAAAAATTCAAGTTTCAAATATTTTTGTTAAATATACAAATGCTAGAATTTGAAATGTACTTTACTTCAAGCAAAATTTAAAGCACTTGAATTTTTAAAACCTATGTGCTTATTGGGTTAGAATTTGTTCCCTAAATTTTTAAAAAAATTTTTACGGACAAATGTTTTAGTCTTAAAAATAGTTTTATAGTACGTTCTCACTGACGAATTTTAATAGTTTTCGCCAGTGAAAACTCTTTTTAAAACTTACTTGTTCATACTGCAAATTTAACGTTTAAAAAGTTTTTAGCGAATTAGGGTCCAAAAATAGTTCTAAAAATTAACACTTTTGTTAAAAAAGATTAATTTTATTTGTTATTTTGTGTAATTTTATATTGAAATAAACAAATTTTTGTTACGGAGTTGAGTATAAACAACGACTATATAGACGTATAAACAAATTTGAAATAATTTTTTTTTGAGTAACAGTGAGGTTACATGATCAAGATTTTGCTTTCAAGTTAATAACACATACTGTTTGTCAAATTTAGTTGAACTTGAAGCTGTGACGTAGGCTGCATGCAACTTGATAGTCAATTTTGCTTTCAAGATGCCGTCGTCAAGGAAAGAACTAAAAATGCTCGCCTATGTGGGGTGTTTCCGCACTGTAGGCTGTTCGAAAAGACTTTATTTTTTTCTTCACATATTCCACAGACATTTTCATGTCAGCAGAAATTAATTTTTTATTTATTTTTATTTTTAAATCATTTCGTCGATATACCGAAATATTCACATTCCATATTTTATCAAACGTGTTTTATTGCGGCACAATATTTGTAAAAAGAAAAACAAATTTACAAGAAATTGATCAGCTGTTTAAAACTTGACCGTCAAGTTTTCTCAAAACTTGAAAGCAAAAATTGATATCAAGTTGCTGTTCAATTTTTAAAATGTGAGTGTGTTAGTAAAAAAATGTGAGTGTATTGAAACTTGAAAGCCAAAAATTGATCGTGTAACCCCTATGTAATTGACGTTCTTCTTTATTCATTTTTATTCAGAGTTGTAAAAAAGCGTACTTTTAGGAATTGAAATGTTTTGGATTGTGTTTTCATCGAAAATACGTTAGTTTGGTATTTTCGTTACCCTACCCGGTTAAAAAGACACCAAGGAAGAAATGTTAAACAATGCAATTTAATCCAAAAATGATTAATAAAAGATCTAATTTTGTCAAATAAATTTTGTTTTAATAAAATATATTTGCATCCTACTTATTGCTGTCTCTATTTAGCCATACACATAAGCATATTTGAAAAATTATAAAAAATATATTCTTAAAGAAAACCATTCTTGCTTGGGGTTTTTGATGAAAACACTGATATGAAAACATATTTAATTGTAGTTTGGAACGAAAACGCAATTAACGGGTTTTCAAGCTCAGTATGAATGAGGTATTAGTTTATTCAGTTTTTAAAAATACACTTAAATTAATACGTCAGTAGAAAACTCTGTTTAACCGGTTTCAAATCGATTTGACGAATTTTAACAAATTTTTAGTTGAAACACTGATTTAAGCAAAGATTTTAGTTATCTTCATTTAACACAATACTAAAAATCTTCAGTACTTTAACTAATTTTGAGTGTTAATTTTAAAAACAATTTATAACTAATTTTTAGAAACCCATTCGTTAAATTTTACTAAATTTATTGTTAAAATATAATATTTTCATGTTACTGTTATTACCCAGTAGATGGGGCCACCAATGTATCCGAAGTTTTAAAGATGGCGCTATTTCTTTCCCTCCCAATTTTTTAAAATTGCCCTTATCTCGAAAACTAAGAGAGATAGAGCAAAATTAATAAAAATTTCGACTACCCCTCCCGCCTCCCCCACCCGGCGAAAGGGGGAATCTCTATCCAAAAATGGATTTTGTCGGGGCCTTGGACCCTCGGAAATTTTTAATAAAAAATTTCCACCCATATCTCGAAAACTAAGCGCGATAGTGCAGAACGGACAAAATGTTTGATCCACAAGTGTCCTTATATGCCTTCACATGATGTACAATAGGCACGTGGAGGGTCCCGAGACCCTAAATTTGGATAAATTCTACGACTCATTATAATTATAGATAAAACTGTAGTTTGACAAATTTTTTACTTAAATTTAGATTTGTTAAATTTAACAAATGAATTTGTTAAAATCAAAAAATTTTATTTTAAGCCAAAAAACAGGAATAAATTTTGTTAAAGTAACAAATTTTTCGGTCCAGCCAACAGACTATTATTTTGAGTGTATATATACACTAAAAGTTCTATAATTGTCATATGCTTTAAGTGTCATAATTCTATAAGTATCATCCTCCAAAAACTCCGGAAAATTAAATCCAAAATTTTAATTTTAATCTAAGGCTAAATATAGCTATTCCGAAATTTTAGAAGTGCCCATATAATTTATATGTGTTTTCTTTTTTTGAAAAAATTAATTCCTGTAGGTGACATTTATAGAATGTTCAGTACATGTTCAGTATATAATTAGGCTTATATAATTTCTAATATAAAAAAAATCTTTTCCAAAATTCCAAGAAAAAATTTGAGGTCTTTAAGGCATTTTATTAAAAAAAAATTTTAAATTACTATAAAACATTTTCTAATTTATGTCCCTTGCGGGATCCCGGGAATTCAAGATAAATTTCCCGCTTTCCCGGGAAATCAAAAAGTGCGGAGTTTTGCATTCCCTACACACAATGAAAATGTATTACCTGCTGAGAATATTGGTACAAAAATTTTTGATATATCGCGACCCGTTAAAAAGTTATTTAGTAATCAACTATGTTTAGTAAAAAAAAAATCTTTGTAAAAAATATTACAAAACTTACAAATTTTTTTGTCATTATAAAAAATTAATTTATAATGCGGCAGCGAGTATTGAAAGCTGCATTTTAATTATCTCAAATACTTTTTCATTGAATTACAAAAAAATCCAAATTTGATTAGCTAATAACTTTTTAACGGTTCGCGGTATATCCAAATTAATTTGTACCCATGTACTCCGCCGGAAGGAAAAGGGTCTTAAAATTATCGTTTTTGGCCGACTTGCGCCAGTGGAGGAGTTGAAATACAAAAGAAAAAAAAACGCCATTATTTTTTTCTATTCAAAAACTTTAAAAAAAGTGATGATATCCGAAAATCAAATTTTTATGAGGAACTCTTATATACATATTATGTGCGTTCCCGTACGTTACCGCGGGTACCCGCGGGATCTCAAAACAGCCCAAACAACAACAAGTTATACGCAATTTTGAGTACGGAAACGCCTTTGGGCTAGTTTGTGTAACTTCGGTAAAGTATGGGAACAGACATATTATCTTATAAACATTGATTACCTTTTCTTTGCCCGCTTCCATTTCAATATTAATATCAACAATAACAACTTTTCCGGAAAAAGTTGCTTCTTCAATATCCTGACCTTGTACATCGATATTGGGTAAACTTTTACTATTTGCCACACAACACACCGATAAAGGTCTTGAGGGCATTTTAGCTAGTGCTTCAGAACTACTGGTAGATGATATAATTTCACGACTACGGGTTCGCATACAAGAATCCATTTCTATGCCTGCACAAGTTTTTTGGGTCTTTTGACTATCTTGACTACTAGCAGGCGAATACAGACGCATAAACTTTTCCAAATCGCGATCTTGTCCAAATTTTTGGTAATATTCCATTATTTTCTCACAAACTCTTGGAGTATTTGGTAAACCACGCTTTGATTTTCTTTTAGGTGACTGTTTTTTATTCATGTTATGATACCGCCACAAAAACTAATCTGAGAAGCCGTCGAGCAAAACTTTCTTTGGTGATACGTCTATGTCGATGAAATATCGCATTAATGATGGGGTATGGTACGCAGATGTATTTCGAATGTGTTGTTATCAATGTTTAAAATTTTTATTAGAACTTGTGCAGGAAAATGCATACAAAATTCCACAAAGAAAATGAAATGAAAACTCAAAATTAAAACAACCCCTACGAAGTATAAAACAAAACAAACACAAAAAATATTTTATATGTATGCTTGTTCTTATTGTAAACAAATTGTTTACAGAGTTGCCAGCAACAATAAATTTACGATTTTTAACAGGGTTGGCAGGCAATACCGCTAAAATACCGTTATCGATTCGAAACCCTTTCAACTGACTACCGTTACCCCTAAAATACCGTTACCGAAATAACCGAAATACTGTTATCCTTAAAATACCCTTATCCTTAAAAATAAAATAAAGTACTTTGTCTCTTATTTTGTATGCAAATTTTGAAGTTTATTTTTAAGAAATGCATATTGTATACTACATGAAAGGTATTTTAGTTACCTCTTCAGTGGTACCCATACTGTTCAAATCCAACCATATATGGCGGATATATAGAAAAGTCTATGTTTCAACTTTGAACCGAAATTACTCCCGAAATAGGAAATTTTTTGTTTTTTCTATTCAGCTCAAAAAGTAATATTTGGGGCAAAAAATTAAAAAAAGTCGGAGCTGTGGCCGTAAACTCAACTTGTTCCGAAGAATTATTTCACCGAAGCTCTGCGTGGTAGCTCTTTTCGATGTCAAACAACTGGAAAATTAGTTTACACCGGGTACCTAGCATGCAAATACCCAATACTTTTACAACAACAGTATATTGGAGGTTTTTGTCTCAACGTCAGTCTGACATTTAACATTCGTGTTTTTATTACATTTTAGTTTAGGTTTTTATAGGTTTATTTTGCGGCTTTTTTGTTTTCCATTCATTTGGTATTGGGTCTTACAAGTTGGCTTAGAGTTATATCGTGTTGTTATTGTGTCTTTTTCTCGTGTTAAGTGAAGAATCAAGTCAACGATTTAAGACCGACTTTGTATGTTGTGTATTGAAGGCGGTTATAGTTGTTGGCTTCTGCCTGCATAGACACGTCGACAAAGAATCTGTATGAAATCAATTGACAATATTTTTTGTTTCTTTGGATGAACTTATAAAAGTAATAATATTGGAAAAGTATTTTCCGTGCTTAGATTTGTGAGTTTGAGAACAAGATGCGTATAAGCAATATACGCAGTGGACGTATGTGCCGTTTGGCACTAGTATGTTTGGTTATTTTACCACTATTGTATTTACTCACGACTTGGAGTGACAGTCACAAAAGGGTGCAAGAGGCATATCAAGCTAAATTTGGCACGGGTCGACGTCATTATCAACGTTTGGAGAGTAGACCCAAGGAGGTACCATTATTGGTAGAAGGTGAGTGGTAAATAATGCAATTTATTTTACTGCTTACAATGAGAAAAAACACTTGTATACACACTTTTGTTTTGCCAAATATTTACTTATTTTTTTCATTTTCTAGGTTTAGGTAACTTTGAACCTAAACATTTAGATGATCGCCAGGGACCAGGAGAAAATGGCGATGCTTACCATTTGCCCGCTAGTAAGAAAACTGCCGCCGATGAATCTGAAATGGAATATGGTATGAATATTGCTTGCTCCGATGAAATCTCTATGCATCGTAGTGTGCGTGACACTCGGCTCGAGGAATGTAGACATTGGAATTATCCCTATGATTTACCCAAGACAAGTATCATTATTGTTTTTCATAATGAGGGATTTTCCGTTCTTATGCGTACCGTCCATTCGGTCATTGATCGTTCTCCTAAACATGTTTTGCATGAAATTATTTTGGTTGATGACTATTCCGACAAAAAAAATCTCAAAGAACAGTTGGAAGAGTATATTGAACAATTTAATGGTTTGGTTAAGTTAATACGCAACAAAGAAAGAGAAGGCTTGATTCGTACCCGATCTAGGGGTGCCTCAAGTGCTACGGGTAAGTTTTTCAAATAAATAGAATTTTTAAGTCGATATTTGTTATGAAATAACTATTAGTTTTAAAATCTATATATGTAGGGTTTGTTGCGAAAGTGGCATAAATCAAATTTCTAAAAAAATTTAGTTAATGATAGGGATGCAGAGTATTTATGGGCTTGTATATGTCATTTTAATGGATTTAGTCATCGCGCTAAATAAAAAATTCTTCCCATAATAATATCTGAAAACTAAAAACTTTTCTGTCTGAGGGTCAATTCTCTAACTTTTTATTGACAAAATTCGGTAGTTAAATTGTCAGTTTAATATAAAAATTTGACAACGTAACTACCGCATTTTGTCGTTAAAAGTTGGAGAATATCACAACTGATTCCAAATTTTTCTACCATGTATAACTTTCGCAAAATTTAGCTGTTTCATTATTTTTCGACAGAAATATTTATTTAAATGCAATATTGGCTATTACCAGGTAGCAATAAAATAATCAAATCAGTCATTAAAATAATTAAATGAATTTTTCGTTCAAAATTGAATCTGCTTTAAAAATCGAATTAAAGAATTCAGTTTTTAAAGGTCTAGTATAAATCGATTTAATATTAGAAAAACGTAGATTTCGTAACAAATAGATAATTTGTTTGTAAGCGTAAATAAATTCAATCTCCCATAATGAGAACTGCACAAAAAATTGCCTAGAAGTTGTCATTTTCAGTTTTAATCAGGGTTGGCAGGCAATACCGCTAAAATACCGTTATCGATTCAAAACCATTTCAACTGACTACCGTTACCCCTAATATACCGTTACCGAAATAACCGAAATACCGTTATCCTTAAAATACCGTTACCGAAATAACTCAAATATTGATACCCTTAAAATACCGTTACCGAAATAAATGAAATACCGTTACCCCTAAAATACCGTTACCGTTATTTTTAATTTTCTGCTTTTGGAAATTGCACGGGGGCTTGAGTATTTTTCGTACTTTAAGTTGCTAAATTGGTTTTGTTTTTAATCTCGTTTGTTTTTTTGTAAAAAAATTCCGGCATGCATCAAAATAACTGACTACCGTTATTCTTAAAATACCGTTACCGAAATAACTGAAATATCGCTAACCTTAAAATACCGTTATCCTTAAAATACCGTTACCGAAATAACTAAAAAACCGTTATTCTTAAAATACCGATACCGAAATAAATGAAATAGCGTTACCCTGAAAATACTGTTACCGAAATAATCTAAAATAGCGTTACCCTTACCGATAACCGCATCCTTTCGGTTACCATCCATTTCCATTTTACGAAAATTTTGAAAGCTGTTATTCTGTAAGCTGTTATTCGAAAAATCGGCATTTTGAGGGACATCCTAATAATTACATATTAAAATATTATTAATCCCAAGTTGCAGTAAACATAACTTTCAGGTGCTCTTTGCAGAAATGGATTAATTTTTCTAAGATCTGCAAAAAAATATTTACAGTAAATTAAATTGAGTTAAAAAAGTAAAAAAAAAACAAAAATTTACAAAAGTTTACTTATTCGCTGATTGTGTTTAAATCTAAAGCCCCCCATACATTTGCAATATTATGTCCAATATAATGGCACAGTATTTTTCTCGTTTTGCCACACACCATACAATAAATTGCAACATATACATATGTAACAAAAGATAGCCACAATATTTTATGCAATATATGAATTCAACGTAACCTCAAAATGCACACAAACATAAACAGCGCAACATTAAAATTGCACAGTGTTGCCAATAGATTATGCAATATTTCTAGTTGTCCAATAAAATTCAATAGTGTTTTGATTCACTACATAATATTGCTCAACCTTCAATTGAATACATACACGGTCAATATGCTTGCACCACTTGGAAAGTTGTACCATAATATTGCAAATGTATGGCCCGCTTAAATTAGTAGAATTTGCACAATTGCATGTATTGGAGTCTTAAGTGGAAAATACACGTTCAATATTATTGATTCATCTTTTTAGGCTGGCCATACACTTGCAATATTGGTGTAGAGCTTCTCGTTTTAGTTTTTTATTCTAATACCATGTGTGTTAGTAGATTGGAGACCTAAATGGAGAGGTTGCGCAATGGTATTGCTAAAGTATGGATAGCTTTAGTATGTACGCCTTTTTAATAAAACTTTGAAAGCTTATCTTGTCAGCATTCAGCTTTTTCTAGAATTTATTCTTGCAGTATTCATTATGGCTATTTTTTTTAGATCTAATTAATTTTTAAATACCTCATTGTATTAATTGATCTCATGTCAAAGTAAATTTTTTAAATTTTGTTTGCTTATATTATTATTGTATTATGCATTAGCCTTACATTTATATAGAAGTCTGTTATATATGTTTTAGTAGCTTTAATTAGCCATATAAGGTTCTAAGGGCTTTGTTATGTAAATGAAGATTTAATAAAAAAAAAAAAAATATTGGACCTTTTAGTATACCGATCGACTCAAAATCACCCATTCGAATTTCGGATCCAAACATTAGTTGGCTTTTAACCAGACTAGTGTAGAGTATTATTTTGCATATGCACAAGTAAAATTACAAACATTACTTCATTTTTTTCAAATGACGGAAAAAGAATTAACATACTATATTATAGTATGATACAAACGACGAAATTATGGAATATATAAGTTCATTATTTATTTTTACAAGCGAACTTATTGGGGATATAAAATATTCTGCACAATCGAATTTAGGTGCATATTCCTACCAAAAGTCTGTGACTCTTAAGGCTTCATTAGTCTAAACGTAAAGTAAAAAAACGTATCTGTAACACAGTACAACACTAAAAATGCATCGGGCTTGTGACATATCAATTCTGATAGATTTTAGGATGAGTATCACGAATGGGAACACCAAATTTAAAAATTAGCTCTAGTTTTTGAAATATTCGCAAATTCAACTTTTACCAAAAAGTCAGTTTTTTCGTTAAAATTTCTTATTTATTCATATACCAGACTAAACTACGGATAATTTTTAATATGGTATAAAAATATAGACTTTGGGCTTTTAGAACCATACCAACTTATTTTTGTTAGATAAAGGATCTAGGATATAATTGCAATTCAAATGAAAACTTCACTTACTTTCCTATTTTGCGAATAATACGGAATTTAGACTGAGCAAAAACCAGATGGTTTTTGTACAAAACTAAATTACAAAAGCCAATTCATTTACACTGAATTTTTAGTTTTTCTTTGTCACATCACTTTTTTATTAAGCACTTTTCTTTATGTTTTTATAGTTGAATTAAATTAAAAAAATTATTAACACATTTAAAAATATATAACAACACACAATTTTAAACTAAAACTGAAATATTAAAAAAAAAATAAAAAATATATTTTTGACACTTGCTTTAATTCTGTATTTGTTGTAAAAGGGTGTATCGAAAATTAGTTATAAAAGAAATCGGGTGTATCAAAAATACAAATTTCAGATATTTTTACTTGGTTTTTGGCAAAAACCAGGTAGAATCTGGTTTTCAGTTTGTATAAAAATTGTATGGAACAACTAAATTAATTTTATAGTTTTCGGCTCCAAACCTAAAAATTACCAAAAACTACTAGTTTTTGCTCAGTCTAATAGTATATTTAGACTGGGCAAAAACTAGTAGTTTTTGGCCATTTTTGGTTTTTGAGCCGAAAACTACAAAATTACTTTAGTTTTTCCAAACAATTTTCATACAAACTGAAAACCACATTCTACCTGGTTTTTGCCAAAAACCAAGAAAAAATATCTGAATTTTGCATTTTTGATACACTCGGTTTCTTTTATAAGTAATTTTCAATACACCCTGTTACAACGAATATAGAAGTAAAGCAAGTGTCAAAAATATATTTTTATATTTTTTATTAATATTTCGGTTTTTATTTTAAATTGTCTGTTTTTATCCATTTTAAAATGTGTTAATAATTTTTTTAATTTAATTTAACAATAAAAATATAAAGAAAAGTGTTTAATAAAAAAGTGATGTGACAAAGCAAAACTAAATGACCAGTGTAAATGACTTGGCTTTTGTAATTTAGTTTTGTACAAAAACCACCTGGTTTTTGCTTGGTCTAAATTCAGTATAAATATACTATAAAGTAAAATCCCTTAATCGGATTTGCAAAGTCTTATCACATGATGTAAATTCATATTCCACTAAATTCTTTTTGTCAAAAACATCACAACTTTTGCATCAACATTTTCTGAAAATTCAATCTGAAACACAAATTTTATCGCCAATTTACAAAAATGTATATTTTTTTCAACCAATCAAAATGTTTGAAAATATTAATATTTTTGTAGGGTTTTCATACACAAAATCAACAAAACCGTATGTTTAACAATAAAACGGACTAAATTTGAAATGCTCTTTTATAGTACTTTTTTGAGCATGCATATTTTAAATCGTTATTTTTTTTTTAGGAATTTACACTTAAATTATCCAAAACTTTTTTGAAATTGATTAGAAAATATGTGTGTTACATATTTCAATGGTTTTATCTGAGTTTTTTAATTTCAGATTCGTCACAGAATCCTTAATTTTTAGGTATTAAAAAATTTAATCTTTTTCAGCTTTAGCCAATTTTTACTTAAAATTAAAACACAATGTGCGAAATTTTTTTGATAAATTAAGTAACATGAGATGTGTACTAATGGTATAAATTAAAAAAATGGATATTCTTTTCATCGCAGATTAATTATCGTGAAAAAAGAAAAATTTCAACTACAAATGCATATAGAGAAAACATTATCGCATCTGTCAAAACGTACGATATATCAAATTAAATGGCATGTTTCATCCTATTAAAATTTTGCAAAGAATAGCGTTCATACTTTTAATTTTGTATTTTTTTGCAAAAAGTTTATTACAAAATTGAATTTTTCTGCAAATACGGTTTTGCAAATATTTCTTAAACTATAGCTAACTTTAAAATTCTAGTGTCATATTCGTGATCTGCTTCCCAAATCTATTAGAAATAATGTGTCGCAATCCCGATACATCAAATTTTTCTTATTTTGTTGTACTGTGTAATCAATTCAATATGTTAAAATAATATAGAAAATATTTTTGTCTTTTTTCTATGCATTGAAACTGTTGTCAAGTAAAATCTTAAAAAAGTTCTATTGAAAATAGAAATTTTCTATTTTATTGCTTGACATTTAATTCTATGCACAAGAAAAAGATAAAAAGAACAATGTTTTTATTTTTTATACTCTTTTTATTCATTATAAGGGTGCTACGTTACTTTTTTTTACGATACTTCCAAACTAATTTGGGCTTTAGTTATGACTGTATTCCCCATGTATTTGTTGTTGCAAAGTCATAATAAATTATATTTATTCAAATTTTTGTTTGAAAACTTCAAAAAAATTAAGACCTGATCTCCATAAAATCATAACATTGACAAATAAAATTAGAATTTTTTGAATTTTATTGTTGTTTTGTATGAAAATTTATGACTCTCAGCCTTAAAAATAGTCTTAAGACGGTCACAATGAGTCACAAGTGGGATTAGGCACCTTAATCTTCTAGGATGGGTAACTTTTCAAAAAAATACAAATTTGACATTTATAAA
This sequence comes from Leucophora obtusa, assembly GCA_949987735.1. Classification (NCBI taxonomy): domain Eukaryota; kingdom Metazoa; phylum Arthropoda; class Insecta; order Diptera; family Anthomyiidae; genus Leucophora; species Leucophora obtusa. The sequence goes on from OX465297.1 coordinate 218,275,270, forward strand.
AATTTGTCCGTTTTTTATTGATTTGACCCATATGTCAAAAAGTCATTACCCAAAATTGGCAGGTAGATCAAATTCGATCAATGGATATTTTAGATAGGATACGAGATATCGAGAAACGGCTTTTGGAATCAGAAAGAAGATTTTTTCATTGCATGTAATCCATTTACAACCTAATTGTTTTAAATAGTATTTTTATTAACGTTATCGTTCCCTTTTTTTGCAGGTGAAGTAATTGTCTTCTTAGATGCCCATTGTGAAGTCAACATTAATTGGTTACCCCCTCTATTGGCTCCGATTTATCGTGATCGTACTGTTATGACTGTACCCATTATTGATGGTATCGATTATAAAACGTTTGAATATCGTTCTGTCTATGGCAGTGATAATCATTTCCGTGGTATTTTTGAATGGGGTATGCTGTACAAAGAAAATGAAGTACCCAAAAGAGAACAGCGTCGTCGACAACACAACTCCGAACCCTATCGTAGTCCAACACATGCCGGTGGATTATTTGCCATTAATCGTGAATATTTCTTGGAATTGGGAGCTTATGATCCTGGTCTTCTTGTATGGGGTGGAGAAAATTTCGAATTAAGTTTTAAAATCTGGCAATGTGGTGGTAGTATCGAATGGGTACCATGTTCCCATGTTGGTCATGTATATCGTGGCTTTATGCCCTATAACTTTGGTAAGTTGGCCCAGAAAAAGAAGGGTCCACTGATAACTATCAATTATAAACGTGTTATTGAGACATGGTTTGATGAAACACATAAGGAGTATTTCTATACTCGAGAACCGTTGGCGAGGTATTTAGATATGGGTGATATAACCGAGCAGTTGGCATTGAAAAAACGTTTAAATTGTAAATCCTTTCAATGGTATATGGATAATATTGCCTATGATGTTTATGATAAATTTCCAGCACTGCCAGCCAATTTACATTGGGGTGAAATGCGTTCAGTGGCTTCAGAAAATTGTCTAGATTCTATGGGCAATCAACCACCAGCCATAATGGGTTTATCACATTGTCATGGTGGTGGGAATAACCAACTGATAAGACTTAACGCTGCCGGACAATTGGGTGTAGGAGAACGTTGTGTAGAAGCTGATCGTCAAGGCATTAAGTTGGCCGTTTGTCGTTTAGGTACAGTAGATGGCCCCTGGAGTTATAATGACCAGACAAAACATTTACTACATCGTGCTCATAAGAAATGTGTGGCTTTACATCCCACTACACAACAACTATTTTTGGCTCACTGTGATGAAAATGATGGCTATCAACAATGGTATTTTAAACAACTTAAACCCAAATACTAGACAATCAACCAGTATGAATATGAAAGGATTTCAATAAAGGAATTACAGAAGGAAACAGAAGGAGACCTATATAAAAAAAAAATCAAATTATAAGCAATATATTTATTAGAAAATAATAATGTATATGTAAGATATTAGAAAAAAAAGAAAGGGCTTGAAGGAATGTTAAGAACAAAAAATTATTGGGGTTTCAAACAACTAGAAGTATAATTTTTTTAAAAAATTATATAGATTGCTATAAAATGAAGTGTTTATAAATTAACTAACTTAAACTACATTAACAAGGAAGGTTGTCCAACGGGGCTTACTAAGTATGATATTATTGAAAGGAAACAAAACTACGTGTTCTATTAACCCGATCCTAAATAAAGGGTATTCAAAATGAACGCTTTTCCTATAGCAAATTTTTATAATTCTCCTTCAAATTGTGTATTAAAATCTTTAAAGAACCAAAAAATCAATACCGTTTTTTAACTTTTTCACAACACATGTCTAAATATCATTGATTTTTTTAAGCGCCTAGCTGGTATGTCTTCCTTTTATACATCATTTTTATTAAATTCCATTTATAAATAAAAATTTTCCATTTAAAATTATCTTTTTTATTGCAAAATTTTTCATTTTCACAAAAATCAGGTTGAATTCTTCAAAAATCTGCAATTACATTTTAAAAATTTCAATTGTTTTTTAAAATTTCTTATATATGTATAAACTTGTATTTGTCCGATTTTTTTCAAAACAAAACAAACATTTGTAATTCGTACAGAAATAATAATTATAATTTTTTTTTTTTTTAATATTTTCATATTTATTACGTTTTAATTTATAAAATGTTGGTCAAAATTTCAATATTTTTGAATTTCAGAACAATTTTAATTTCTCTTGAATTTTAAAATGTAATGGATTTTAAAAATGTCTTTATTAAACATAAAAATTTTTAAATAAAAATGGAAAATTTCAAAATATTAATGGAACACTATTTAATAATAAAAAAAAATTACGAAAATCTATTACAAAATTTTGTACACACATAATAATCAAAATATTATCTCTTTAATATTTAGTTAATATTTAATTTTTATTATTATAAAGAAATATTTTTTTTAATAACTTCGACAACATTGCCAATTTCTTTTTAAGAAATGTTATAATTATTTTAACAAAAAAAAAAGAAAAAAAAATATAAGACATCTTCCAGTTATATTAAATACTTTCTAAAATTATAATTTTTTCCCTAATTTGTGATAATTTTGCAAAAACAAATCTACTCATATGATTTCACTATTTTAAACAATAAATCTCTCCTATTTATTATAAGCATTTACTTAATTATGATTATTTACGCTTTTTTTTAAGAAGAACAAAATTTTATAAATGCTACTGTTACAAGTCTGAAGAAGAAGAAGAAAAAAATAAACAAAAATATTTAACATAAAAAATATTAAATAAAAAAATTGATAAATTATAAAATTTGGGTTTAATTTTATTACATATGTACATATGGGAAAATCTACGAAACAAGTCGATTTCAGATTTTAAAAATCAAAAATTTTAAATTTGTGGCACACATTTTTTTCTAGATTAACTAGTGTTTCCAATTCGTTCAATCGATTAACCGATTCCTCGATTAATCGCCTCTATTTCGGTTAATGTCGAAACAAATAATTTCAAAGTCAAATAATTATTCGACCCGAATAATCGGTTAAAATAGGTCGATTAACCGGTTACATTTTTACTATGGACTTTTTCCTTTATTTTTTAACCTAAACTTCTTCGTTTCGTCTAAAAAATGTCAATAAAACAATGTTGGTTACCGAAACGAATAACTGTAAGGGTAACGGTATCAGATTTCGTTTATTTAGGTAACGGTAAAGGTAACGGTATTTAAGACTGTTTCGGTAACGGTATACCGTTATCGAAACAGCAATACCGGTACGTACCGGTATTAAAAATTATGTTAAAAACATATAAAAACAAGTAAAAACATGGCTTATTTTTAATTTTAAGTACTGAAAATACAGATTTTAAGCTATAAATTCAATACTGGTAGTTTTAATAAGTAAAATTATCTATAAATTTTTTGTAAAAAAAACACTCAAGATTATAAAATAAAAAATAAAAAAATTGTAATTTTTATATAAAATAATAAATACCGGTAAAATACCGGTAACTACCCATAAAAATAACGGTATCGCTAACGATAACGGTATTTAGAAATTTTTTTTAGAGGTATCGATAACGGTAACGGTATTCAATTTGAAACGGTATTTTAGCGATAACGGTAACCAACCTTGCAATAAAAGCTTAAAAAACCAAGCACTAACAAAAATATGCTCAAATTCGTTCAAAAAATTCTTTTAAAAATTCAGGCTAGGTTATTGTTATAAATAAAGAAATTAAATTAAATTAAATCAATGTAATTTATGTTTCCCTGCCTTTATTTTAAAACGATTTCATACCACTGTCAACATGTTTACTTTGAAGGAATTCTAGCTTTCTAAAATTTTACCCCTAAATTCATAAACGCTTTGAAAATTATAGGAGGTTTATTGACCAAATTTTGTATGAAAATGACGTTTTGTAAACCTGCTATATCTTTACAAAGCATTTATGAATTGAGGGGTTAAATTATTCTTGCATCTCCCAAGAAATTTTTTATAATCGGTTTCAAACCAAAACCTTCTTCACTGAATTTAAATATAATATACAATAATAGTTTCATAAGTGTTTCTGGAGTACCTGTTTGTTTTAAATCAATAGAGCTGGTTGCTTTTGCCAGGTGCAAAGATGGACCAATTCTAACTAAAAGCAACACGCTTCGTCCTTAGGCCGATATACATTAAATTTCATTAAAATTTCCTAATATTTGCGACCTTTAGGGTGCGAACAAGAATACATGGCCACACAGACGGACGTACAGGAGGACATAGCTACATCGACATTATATCGACTCAAAAAGTGGTTCTGAGATAATTAGTCTACTGTAAGGTGGGTTTAGGTCCAATATTTTTTGGACCTAATGATATTATACCTTATCCTCGTTGAGGTTAGTGTATAATTATTATAATAATTATTATTATTATTATTATTAAATCGGACGATAGAACGGGTTGTAAAGAAAAATAATAAAATTTAGCTGATCAAATTACACAGTGCAACAAGAAATTTCATCACATTCAAAAAAGTTTGATAGTTACTACATTACAGTTGTTGTGTAGTAATCAGTAGTTGTTGTTTTTAACAGTAATTACAGTTTGTTTTTCTATAGAAAAAAAGCAAAACAACTTTTATGACGATTATTTAAGAAAACAACTAACGAAAAGTACTGTAATTTCTTAACAGTTGTCTAAATCAGTTATTTTTAACATCATAATAAACAACTACCAAAACAATATTTTTACAGTAAACAGTCGTTTTTGTTACTTATTTAATAAATAAAAAATTTCTTTGAATTTTTTTGAATTTTGAAATTCTTGTTTAGTTTATATTTGTTATTACTGATGTATTTCTAGTTTGCAAAAAAAAAATCAGAAACTTGTATTGTATCTCCAATGCATAAAAGCATAATAACTGGAGAACTGTTTGGAATTTTTACTTCAAATTTTAAATAGGCTGAAGTAATACCACATATTTTTGTAATTGAAAAAAAAATCATTTTTTTTTATTAAAATATACTTTTATAAACAAAAAGAATTGACTGTAAAAAACAGTAGTTTTTACCCATTTTGTCAGTTGTTTTGAAATTTTTGTAGTAAAAATTTATCAGTTAATTTTAAGACATTAGTAGTTATTTTTAATGCATTTGTTAGTTATTTTTCAACAGTTAAAAATAACGAAAGTTTTAGTTATTTTAAAGGTAAAAAATACCTTTGTCGCCTTTTTAACTGCATATACCTTTGTTTTAAATGTAATTTTCAGTAGATTCTACCGACAAACGTTTGTGAGTGTACTTCTTTAATAACACAGAAAAAACAGTTGGCACCAACAATGGGAATTTGTAAAAGCAATCACATTTTCTTTTAAATTGAAATTTTATTCCCAACAATTTTTTTGTTTGAAATATTTGTAACTCGTTTGTAAATTGTTATCTTTCATATAAAAATTGTTTAAAAATAAAAGTTCAAAGTTACAAAAAAAAGAAAACATTTTTTTTTGGATTTACAAATTTCTTTGTCGGTGAATTTTTAAAAAGTTTTTTTTTTGTATTTACAAATTTGGTATAAGAAAGGTGTTTAAAAATTTAATTAGAATTTTGTAAATTCTTTCTGTGAACAAATGGAAATAGAAATGGTGTAGACAAAAATCTTATCATATAAACAAATGTTAATTTATTAAGGCACATCTACACGGGATAGGAAACTCGCTAGACTTTATGAAAATCCAGCTCTGTATAATTCTACGAAATGTATTCTCTAGGCCATTGACAATTGCTGTCATACAAAATTTTTTTAATTAGTGACAAATTTCAAGATGTCTTGTAGCCTTATTGAACATTTCAGTTCATTAAATGCACCTTTTGGTATTGGAGAAAAAATTATTCTTTAAAAATAAAAGAATTTTAATAAAACCATATACTTGACACCTAGAGACGATACTTTTACAATAAAAATTAGTGACAACTATATGTATTAGAGATAAAAAATTAGGCGTAAACTTTACGAGATTTCTATCCCGTGTAGATGTGCCTTTATGGTTGTTATGATTTTTGCAATAAATTAATTGAAATTTTTTGTAGTCTCCAATAAATTGTGGTCTTAATGTTATAAAAAATTACTTAAAATTTAAGTTTGATTTACTCATTTATTTGCAGATAAATTGTGATTTATTTCACATCATATGATTGGTTTTTATACCCTACACTCTAATAAAAATTCATGTAACATTACCCCATTTATAGTAGGTATTTTTTCTCCTACTATAATTTCAGCAAAAATACATTTTTGTGCCTAAATTCAAATATTTACATACATTGTGTGTACACTTATTAGGCATAAAGTATGTAAACATACCTATTTATGTGCTTAAAAAATGTTTAGGAACATTCGAATTTCATGTAAAATTACAGTGTTTGTGCTTAAAATAGCATTCAAAACATGTAAAGATACAGATAAAATGATTACAACCACATATAAAATATGTATATTAAACAACCCAAATGATTTCCACTTCCATTGATAGGATTTAAAACAATAAATATATTTTTAAAGGATGTTTTATTCGAAATTGCAAATGTAAATTTTTTAACATTAAAAAACAATAAAAGTATTTACTAATGTAAGCTGTATTTTCAATTATACCTATACTAATAGAAAAAAGTGTGTAAAAAATTTAGTTAAAACTACTGCAAATTAGACAAAAATTATGCTGCAGGAAAACTGATGAAATTAGCAGATTACTTTTCTTATATGTTAGTAATATAGGAACAGCAAAAATAAAACCGTTAAATATACCAAATTTTAGTTACATTTGAGTCAAATATTTATTAACAGAAAATAACAAATTAAGGCACGATTAGTCTGGTAGTTTCGTAAAGTATCGTGTCAGCTGTTTACCTTCAACTAGTGATAGTATACACAACTACTTAGTTTGGAAGTACTTTTGAGGTAAGAAAATCTATTGAAAATAGATTTCTACCTCACGATTCTTCATTTCGCCGCACTTTACTTCCAAACTAATTTGGGCTTTAACCTGCTAAAATCAGAAAAAATTTTTAATTTTTAAAGTTTTTTTTTGATTTTTTTTAAATGCAAATAAAAACCAAACCTTTTGAAAACAACGGTTTTCAATTTGTTTAGCAAATATTTCTTATGATTTTAGCAGGATAGACTGCTATTTGCATTCAAATAAATTTAGCTTAACAATAACAAAAATTTTGTAGTTTATTTTTGTTACTTTTAGTCCACTAATATTTAGCAAAATTTTCTCCACATTTTGCAGTATAAAATGTTATTTTCAAAAAGTTAACTTAAATATGGCTAAAATTCTGTAAATTTAAAAGTTTTATTTCTGTTGTTTTTATTTTACTACATAGTAATTAGCAAAAAAAAAACTCCTAATTTCGGCATTTTTTTTTTGCAACATCATTTTCAACTAATATTTAGATGCTTTTTATGCTATTTTTACAGATTTATTTCTATGAGTATTCCACCGTTAAGTATTTATAGCAAATCTTAATTGAAGAGATTAAAGTATAGAAAAATTATACAATAAACAGTTAACTTTATAATAGTTGCGGTATAATCGAAAGTATGCCAGAAAAACTTTTTAGGGCGTAACGCGAAGAAGTTATGTTAGATGTGTAAATGTTGAGTTTTCAACATTGAAAATTATCCACGTTGAGTTTTTAGCGTTGATAAGTATACATGTTAAGAGTTAACGTACATTACTTTTCGTATGGTCGTTAAATTTTAACGTGAATACTTATCAACGTTAACGTGCATACGAAAAGTAATCTATTAGTTTTCGCCATAAACACGTTTTTGTGTACTCTGAGTTAGGCATTTTTTTTGAGTTAACGGGTATAGTTAAATTGAAAGCACTGCTAACTATGTACATGTAACATCAAAAACTAAAACAATAAAATAAAAACATAATTTAGCAACTATTTAAGTAACGAACTTTGTTATCAGCATATTATTTTTTTTAATATTATAAATGTTTTTTTTTTGCGCCAAATACAGTTGGAGGATAGAATTTGTAGAAAAATCTGGACAAAAATTTCAGTGTCTGACAAATTTGTAGAGGATATACATAATTGATGACTTGATTTAACTACTCAACAACATCTGCCTTTTTGTAAACCACTATTGCCTTTTCAATAAAAAGAAATGCTTTGGTCATATTTTTTATTTCTTGAAATGAGAACAAAAAAAAAATAAATTGTTTTTAAGATAAATAAAAAAATTCATAAATATGTATGTACTTACGAAGGCAATGAATGGTGCACTTGTTGGCACTTCTTTTGTAATTATAATGCAAGCTTCAAAGTTCGGAAATGATGTTGTTTGAAATTTTGTTAATAAATTCATCTTTAAATTCTAAAATGTTGCAATCGTTACAAAGTTGAGTAATTTGTTTAGTATTTTTAGCATTTGGACATCTAATCAGATATTCGAGAACTTCAGGCAGTATCGGTAACCAGATATTTTACTTTTATAATTGTATTTACAAAACCAATATTTTCTATTCCACTATTTTCTTCATCGATTATCTCTTCAATTTTTTGAATGTTGAAATGGATACAAAATGTTATATCCATTGATGATTGCGCACTTTATTAAATATGCTATTATCCGCACTATTTTTTTTTTTTGATCGAAGTTGATTTTTATTTGCAATTTTGTCTTCTTTTTTGCACCAATTTATTAAAATTTAAGGTTGTTGAGACGGTTTGCACCTTTTTGTTATTTTAGAAATAAAATTTTGACAATTTCAGCATTACTTCTTTAAAGTAAGTACGATTACATAGTTTGTGTCTAAAACAAATTTTTACATACAATATATGTAAATATAAAGTGATAATGCTTATTGTAATAAAAACATGTTTACCAACATACAATGTAATTTTATTCACAAAAAAGCGGAAATAAGTTTTGCAAACACTTTGTGCTTAAAGTTACGCATTTTCTGTAATTTTACATGAAAATTTACATATTTTATAGTAGTAATTTTACAAGCATTTTTTAGAGTGTACACCACTACGTGGTCAGGGTATTATTTTATACCCCACACCACTACGTGGTCAGGATTATAAGTTTGTACTAATGTTTGTAACACCAAAAAATATTGGTCCTAGACCCACCTCATAGTATACCGATTGACTCAGAATTTTTTATTATTTCGATTTACCGATGTCCGTCCGTCTGTCTGTATGTCCATGCATTCTTGTGCGCACTCTACAGGTCGCAAATATTAAGATATTTTGATGAAACTTGGTACACCGACTTATGTCGGTGATTTTGGTATTGATTTTGGTTAAAATCGGTCCATGTTTAGACCTAGTGCCCATATAAGGGTCCCCCCAAAATTATATTGTTTATACGCTGCAGGTCGCAAATATTAAGATATTTTGATGAAATTTGGTGCACCGACCTAAATCAGCCCAAGGACGAAACCTATTGATTTTGGTTAACACCGGTCCATGTTTAGACCTAGTGCCCATATAAGGGTCCCCCAAAAATTGGCTTGGTTACAAACTGCAGGTCGCAAATATTAAGATATTTTAATGAAATTTGGTTCGTTGACTCACATTATAGAAAATTTTGGCACAAGTCCCATTTTAACCCATTCGAATTTCGGATCCAAACATTAGTTGGCTTTTAACCAGACTGGTGTAGGGTATTGTATAGTCTGCATGCCCGACTTTAACCTTTTTACTCGTTTTTTAATTAAATGTTGTGTATGAAAATTAAATTTAAAGTTTGTACCCTAGCGAATTTTTTTGATAAAATATCACTCATACGCACTGTAGTCTAATAAAATATCACTTAAGCCCCGTTCTCATTATCACACAAGTGTTTATAATTTTCTTCACATAAGTATGATGAAACGTATGCTGAAATTGTCTGATTATCAAAAATGTATAAAAGAAAATCTTTTAAAAATCTTGAAAACTTCTTTGTCATTTAACTTATTTCCAAATACACTAAAAGTTCTATAAGTGTCACTTACTCTGGTTCAATTTTTTAAAAAACATGACTCTTAAGGCACATCTACACGAGATAGAAAACTTCTAGAGATAGGGGTGTTTTTTTTTATCTATCTCTAGCAATTTTCTCTCTCGATAAGATGTGCCTCTCAGTTCCTCAGTTAAAGAAATCCTCAGTTAAAACCAAAAACATTTAAACTAACTGATGTAATCGAAATCAACTATTATTTTAGACCAACAAAATAATTTTTTTGCTACTCTGTAATACATTTCAATTTATATTGTCAAGTCTTGAAACAAATTTCCAAAAAAAATAAATATTTACATATAATATTTTCAATCGATATTATTTGGTCCAGTTTGGTAAGTTAAATTAATTTCCTATCATAATAAGAGTAAAACATTAATTAAATATCTTTTTCTAGAACGAGATCCGTAAAATTCTAATGGTAAAATTGTGTTCCAAACAACAAGAACATGAGGAATACAGAATATACTTGGAACTCAAATTTAATTGGGAATGAAAATTGATATTATATTATATATATAATAGTATTTTTGTCTTTAACAGTGGGAAAACAACGTTTTTTTCTTTAATAAAAATTGAAAAATTAATGGAAATGCATTATATCATTTTATTAGCAACCCAAATAGAAATGGACGAACTATGAACGATTTTTATTAGTAATCAGCTACTAAATTTCAGTTTTATTTAATTTTAACTAACATACTGTTCTCGATAATTGTGCCCTCAGTTAAATTAGTTACTCGGAATAAAGTTAGTAACATTCAACTTAAGTTATCAACTGAGACTCAGTAAGGGGTATTTCACGTGAGACTCAGTTAAAAATTAAGTTGTTGGTAACTGAGTAATTTTTTCGGTGTAGACTTATACAGAGCTGCATTTTCATAAAGTCTAGCGAGTTTTCTATCCCGTGTAGATGTGCCTTTAGAGATGGCAAATTAGGGCAAACTCTACGAGATTTCTATACCGTGTAGATGTGCCTTTAAAAAGACAATTATAGAATCATTTAATATATTTTTTACCACTTTAAAAGCAGAGTGACAATTAAAGAACTACATGAATCAAATTTTCCGACCTTTAAAGGGGGGTGACAATTAAAGCACACCGACATTTAAAGGTGGTGACAATTATAGAACTTTTAGTGTATTATGGTTTTGGCAATCTTAAAGCAAAACGTCAATAATATTTTGATTTGTCATTCGTTATCTTAAATCAATAATGGGGAGTATTTTTACTTTCAAGAAATCCGATACAACTTCTTACATACATATTAAGGCTTGTATTCACAAAAATGTTTTGAATTTTATTAAAGTTTAATAAAATAAATTAACATGCAAAACAACAACAAAAATCGTTCAATTAGCCTCTAATAAGACAAAAAGTTTTTTGTGAATAACAATGTAAGTACTTACAAGGTATTTAAAATATAATGAATTTAAAACAGGGTTGGCAGGCAATACCTCTAAAATACTGTTATCGATTCAAAACCCTTTCAACTGACTACCGTTACCCCTAAAATACCGTTATCAAAATAATAAATACCGTTATCCTTAAAATACCGATACCGAAGTAAAAATACCGATACCGAAGTAAATATTGATACCCTTAAAATCCCGTTACCGTTTTTTTTTAATTTTCTGCTTTTGGTAATTGCTTAATTGTAAATTAAGTTGATAAATTGGTTCTGTTCTTAATCTCGTTTGTTTTTTGTAAAAAAATTGAGGAATGCATCGAAATAACTGAGTACCGTTATCCTTAAAATACCGTAACCGAAATATCTAAAATACCGTTAACCTTAAAATACCATTACCGAAATAATCAAAAAACCGTTATCCGTAAAATACTGTTACGGAAATAACTCAAATACCGTTATCCTTAAAATACCGATACCAAAATAAATGAAATAGCGTTACCCTTAAAATACCGTTAACGAAATAAATGAAATATCAATACCCTTAAAATACCGTTACCGAAACAAATGAAATGCCGTTATCCCTAAAATACCGTTACCGTTATTTTTAATTTTCTGCTTTTGGTAATTTCATGTGGTTACTGAGTATTTTTTGAACATTAAGTTGATAAATTGGTTCTATTTTCAATCTCGTTTCCTTTTTGTTAAAAAAAAATTGCGAGATGCATCGAAATAACTGACTACCGCTACCTTTAAAAACCGTTACCGAAATAACTCAAATACCGTTATCCTTAAAATACCGATACCGAAATAAATGAAATAGCGTTACCCTTAAAATACCGTTACCGAAATAACCAAAAATATCGTTACCCTAAGGATAACCGCATGGATGGTAACCGTACCATCCATGTTTCAAAGTTTTTCTTTTTAATTTTTTGTATTACGAATAGAAACCTCCCTCTCTGAAATCAGCAGGCTACTATTTCTTGAGCAAATATTTCTGTTCATTTTTGAAGTGTATAATGTTATTTGTAAAGGGTGTCCCAACAAGAGCTCCGGATTTGCCGCCATTTTGTTAATATGCGATTTAAGAATATGGAGAAGTACTTATTCAAAGGAACAACGTTTAATTATTGTAAAAACACATTGCGGAAAAACAAAATGCGGCTGGAAATGTGCTAACGTTAATGGTGTGCGGTATCGCGAAATGTTAATAGAGTCTTTGTGGCCCGAATTGGATAGAGTTGAACATCTAAAAGAGGAAATACGGCGCGTTATTGATGAAATATAGCCACATTTATGCGAGAACGTTATTCAAAATTTCAACAAAAGAATTACCCCGTGCCAGAGGTTTCGTGGTGGCCATTTGCCTGATGTTGTATTTCACGTTTTCTTTGTGTTGAAATAAAAATATTTGCTTAATTAAGAAAATAAATGTGTTTTCCTTTAAAATTAAATCTGGCGCTCCATTTATTTAATTTAATTGAATTCAATGTAAATATAATTAACATTTTGTAGATATAACACTATTTTTGCTGTTTATTATTTACTAATATTAAGCAGAACTTTTTGCTGATACAAATAAAATTTTAAATACAGCTAAATTCAGCTTTTTTATGGGAAACAACAATAAATATGTCAGTAAAAGTCGCAGTTAGTAGCTAACATTCATGAACATTCAGTAATCGGTCCTTAACAGTTTTAGCTTTGCTGTTCTTATCTTACTAATACTTAGCAAACAAAAGCTGTTAATTTCAGCAGTTTTTTCTGCAAGGTAATTTTTACGGAATTGTACCTATGAGTGAAAGCAATTCTAACGGTGGGTCTCATACTCTAGGTTTAACTTTAACTTAACTATTAAACGAAAGAAAATGCTTAAAAATTGTCTAAAAAACAATAACAAATTTTTGAGTTAACTATTAGTTAACGCTTAAAACTGCAGTAATTAACTTTAACTAATTTAAAGAATAACTATTTTTAAACAAAGTGCTTAAGAATGTCAACGGGAAATCAAATGACAATAACACTTTCAAATATTAGATAATTTAAAAAAAAAGCCATATCAACTTAAATTCAGCTAATTTTAAACAAAGTACTTACTTTAGAAAACGTCATGGGGAAATTAGTGATAAAACTACACTTAGAAATTATGTATTTACCTCAAAATCTCTAAAGTTTAACCTCTAAATTCATAAATGCTTTATAAAATTATAGGAGGTTTATTGAACAAATTTTGTATGAAAATGACGTTTTGTAAACCTGCTATAACTATACAAAGCATTTATGAATTGAGGGGTAAGAGTTTTTTCTATAAAAACGTGCATATTTTTAGAAATTAGGAAAATCTACAAAAAGTTCATTCAGAACGATTAAGATAACTGCAATTATTAAAATTACAAGTTAGCTGAGGAGGTTCTTTAATCTCATATAAAATTCTCTTTTCATTAAAAAACAAACACAAAAGTTCAGAGCTTCCCTGATGGAAGACCGAGCAATAATATTTAACCCCACTCCCAAAATCAAAGAAAATCGTACTTCAGCATACATGTAATTTATGTATAATTTGACACACGCCTAACGCCGACGTACTGATTTAGGCCGTACGCTAAAATTGATTAACGGTTTTGGGCAAAAAATCTGTAAAAACAAACAAATCTACATAAAAAACTTAATAATCTGGAAAATGACCTGACCATAACTCCAATGAAATAGGTGAACGAACAAAATTAAATCTTATCAATATTCGACCACAAACTCCCATAGAAAATTTGACAAAGATTTTTTGTCATAGATAACCAATCTATAATTTGTTAAAGCTTTTTGTCATTCACTTGACTAGAGTTTGATAAGACTTTATAAAAACGTCAGTAATTATAAATAAAAAGTTCAATTGTTTTGTGTGCCTGCAAGTAAAAACATTAAACGCTAAAATTTCATATAGATATAATAAAAAAAAAAAAATTAAAGAACATTCTATACCAAAGCAAAAATAAAAACCTTGTGCAGATATTATAAAAAAATGAGTTTCCAAGTGCATTTCTACTTCCTAGTCGGTATACTGGTATTTGTTTGCAATTCAGTTTCTTGTAATGATTTAAAAACCACCGATATTAAAACGGTCAACGATTCAAATCGTTATCGTACATTAAATCCCGGAGCTGTATTCACACAATTCAGTAAAAGGAATCATGCTAAGGGAAATGTGATATTTAGTTCCGGTCAACGTATTGACGGTGAGTTCTGTTTGAAATTTTCGCCATGAAAATCGCCATATTATTCATTGATTTATCTGTCAACATTAACAGTTTGTTTATTTATTTGAATCTATTTTATGTGCTTTTCAAAAAAAAAAAAACAAATGTATAACCACGGCAGCGACTTTCATGCACTAAAGAATCTAAAATATGCAGTAAAAAGGCAAAATATGTAGAAAAATATGTTATTAAAAATAAATATGCACTAAAACCCAAAAAATATGCATTATAAATTAAAAAAAAAAGTTTAGTAAAAATTAAAAAAAATATGCACATACAATTTGGCAATTTTTGAATATCATATTTATAACTCTACTGGTGCGTTGGTTTAAAACTAAAAACCAATATAAATATCTAAGTGTAGAGCAGGATGCTTCTTATTTTAGTATTTGCTATAGCAAGGCATACAAATTCTTGCTCTTGTTTATTTTCAATGCAAAGTATGCATTAAAAACCATCAAATATGCAAAAAACCATCAATATGAGCGCTGTGGTGTAATGGTTAGCGCGTTGGACTGTTAAACGTTAGGTTGCGGGTTCGATCCCCAACCAAGGCAACATCAAATTATGAAAAAATACTAATATGTATGAGTTTTTTCTATCCCTCATACATATCGCAGCGTCCTCCTTCGGTGTTCCCATAGCACTTAACCCCACCGAAGTAAAACAATGTAAAAGGACTATGAACCAAAAAAGCCTCAACAAAGTTCGCCAACGCTTCATCAGATGGCGCGCAGCAACTGTTCTAAGATTTAATATCTCGCGCAATTACAGTGTTGCCCTAATTAAAGCTCTTCATCTTTCACCACCTTTCTTCACTTCTTCTCTATCCCCTTTCCAAAGGAAACAACACGTTAATTAATAGGAAGCATTTCCTGAGTGTTGCTTCTCTTAAAAAAAAACAAAAATATGCACTTCAAAGGCAAGTATGCACTTCAAAGACAAGATGTACATTTACAGCAAAATATATAAAAAATATGCAATAACAAATCGATACCATATTTTTAAAAATGCTTTGGTTCGAAAAAGTGCTTTTTTGGGCGACTGACTACAAACATGCATTTGCATGAAAGTCGCTGCCATGATTATAACTGTATTTTTTACGTTAACGTTTTTATCTCTTAATTGGTAATTAAAAAAAAAACAAGAATTTTACAAGCAAATACTTCAATATTAACATGAAATCCTTGAAATTAACAATAAATAAAACAAATTGAAGAGCGTGTGTTTTAAGAAAATTAGTACACGTTTTACCGATTAATCATTAATAAATATGCAGTGTTGCCAGATAGTGAGATATGGTTCGACAAAATTATTTTCCTTTAGTAATTTTTATAATAGCTGTATTTTGTTTCATGTCTATCAACGTTAAGTATTTCAAGCAAATCTATGTTAAACCGATTGTAGTATAAAAAAGATTTTAAACAGGTTATGTTTATAATTGTTCCGTTATAATCGAACGAACGTCAACAAAAGTTTTTAGGAAGTAACGCGAATAAATTACGTTAGATGTGAAAATGAATAAACGTTGAGTTTTCAAAGTTGATAATTATCCGCGTTGTGTATACGAAAAGTAATATGTTAGTTTTTGTCTGAAACGCGATTTTATACACTTTGAGTTTTTTTATTGGACAGAGAAGGAGTAGAATTGAAACAATAAACATGGGAGACCATATATAATGGGATAGAGAACAAGTGAAATTGGAGTACTAAGCAAAGGGTATGATATGGAATAGAATTTGCATCATCACGTAAATTGTTAGAAAAAATAAGAAAAATAGCTGTTTTATAAAAATTGTTCCGACATGGCCTATTTATATTTATCGATTTGCGCTATCTCGATTAGTTTAATCACTTTTTAAAACGAACATTTTACAAGATGGTTAGTTTCTCGAAAACTAAGCTATATTGAGCAAAACGATGTTTTGCAAATTAAGTAGGTTTGAGGTTAAGAAGAAGAATAAACATTTTTCAAAGTTATAGACACATTATTAATTTGCAAATCAGACAAAATTCAAGCAGGGCAGTCGCTCCGACAAAACAAATGAAGTATGTCCGGCCGGGATCCAAAAGGATACTTTTACTGAACAGAAAAAGTTCCGGTAATACAAATGAGGTAAATCCTCAAGAGACACCGATGAATTAATTTTTATGAAACAACCAGAGGCGGACTTATTTACCAATACCTCTAAAATTTTTTACAAATACCGTTATCGTTACCGATACCGTTAGTTTTATGGGTAGTTACCGATATTTTAACGGTATACGGTTACCGGAACAATCTTAAATACCGTTACTTTTACCGTTACCAAAACAAACAAAATTCGACACCGTTACCGTTACCCTTACTGTTATTTATTTCGGCAACCAACCTTGGAAAATACAAAACTACAAATTAAAACACTCCGATAATACAAGTTTTGTAACCTGTTCCATTCAATTCCGTTTCCTGTATAATTAGTGTTACAATTTTCTTCATTCCTCGAAATTGATTACAAATGGAAAATATGACTTTTTGTATATTTTCCCAAAAATATTGATATATTAAAACTAATGCGGATTAGAAACATTTAATAATCGTAATTCGGAGTAAATTGCCTTTGTAATAAAGCAATAAAAACTTAAATCGGTTAAACATTAGCCGAGTTATTATAATTATTTAATCAAGAAATTCGGATCCAAATTTTAAAATTTATTGAAATAATCTACTACAGAAACATTTTTTTTATTCTGTAAGTTCAAACAAACTCAGATAAGAAGTATTTTTTACATTAACAAACACATTTGATAATATCTGAAATAAAATTGATTATTTCTGAAATACAACCGACAAATCTGAAAAGGAATTGATACTCTCTGAAAAACAAGTGAAAATAGTGTCAAGCTAATTCTAAGATTCTTAGGTCATATATGTGATCTGCATCCCTAATGCCCGTAATTTCAAGCAATAGATACCTACCAGCAGTGTTGCCAGACCCAAAAATGGCAAAATTTCTGGGGAAAAATGGCTAAAAAAATGAGCAGCGGCTCTTTATATGAAAATTATGGATTAAGAAATTAACTAAAAGTAGGAAATCATCTCCTAGTCCAATTCGGACACTTAACAACGCACTTTTTGTAGTTTTGAAGGATTTTAAACCCCTGAATAGCGAAGAATCTCTATCTCGCTTAGTTTTCGAGATATGGACCATTTTATTAAATGGAAAATTTTTATTAAAAATTTCCTAGGTCCAAGGCAACACCAAGGATAGAGATAACGTTTTTATGGTTAGGAGTAGTCGAAATTTTCTTCAATTTTGCTCTATCTCTGTTAGTTTTCGAGATATGGGCCATTTTAAGAAATCGGGAGGGAAAGAAATAGCGCCATCTTTAAAACTTCGGATACATTGGTGGCGCCATCTACCCGGTAGTAACAGAAACATGAAAATCTTATATTTTAAAAATAAATAGAGAAAAATTTAACGAATGTTTTCTTAAAAATGAGTTATAAATAATTTTGTAAATTAACACTCAAAATAAGTTAAAGTACTGAGGATTTTCAGTATTGTGTTAAATGAGCGTAACTAAAATCTTTGTTTAAATCAGTGTTTCAACTAAAAATTTGTGAAAAATTAGTCAAATCAATTTGAAACTCGTTTGCAGATTTTTTTACGGACGTATTATTTTAAGTGCAGTCAGTTGCAGGGAAACAAGCCGATCAAAATAATCGGCGGCGGCGGCGCAAGCAAAAAATCGACGGCGGCGGCGGCGATTAAGGTTGAGCCGGATAAAATTCGGCGGCGGCGGCGCAACCAAATAATCGGCGGCGGCGGCGGCTTGATCGGCTTGATAGAACATTATACACGTAATTTGAAGATGTTTAAGGTTTTTTCCAAAATATAGCAGTAGAAAATTGTGCAAAAAATTTGGAATTATCAAAAAAAAAATAATTTTAAATTAAATTCATCGATAAAAATTAAAAATTTAGGATTTTTAGTTTTTGAACGGAGCTAGAAGGAGAGATAGTTGGGCTTTCCAAATATATACATATGTTTATATATTCAACAAAATTGTGTGGAAATATTTTCAAATAAAACTGATTTTCTTAAATCGGCTTTTAATTGCAATATTTTGTTAAAAAAAAAATAATTTTTATGTAATTTATTCTTTATTCAGGGTGAAATGAAGTTCTACTTTAATCGCCTTAAAATTGTCAAAGTTATACATTTTTTTATAAACATGGAATCTCTGCATTTATAAGAAAATTGAAAATATTAACCTTAATGATTGTGCAAACAAGAACATCGAGTTGCTGAAATTAAATGTTTAGAAAAATTACGATAACTTTTTCAATTTTCAATTAATTTAAACAAAAGAATCTGATTTTACTAAGAACTAAACGCACTTTCAGAATGAATTACAATAGTAAAGAATTGTTTAATACTGTAAAAAAGCCGTCAAAGTATACAAATTAAAAAAAAATTAATTTTAATATTAAAAGAACTGTCAACATATTTCAGTTTCAAATAAATAATTCTATATATATTTGGAAAGCTAAATTTTTCGTCTTTCCAAAAACGTTACAATATTCAAAATCGGTTGAAAAATTGCTGAATTTCAAATTGTTAAGTGTTTGAAGTCGCTCAAAAACAGAGTTTTGACACTATTACCCCTGTTCTGAATTCCGAAACTTTTTAATTATAGTGGTTTTATAAAATCACACAAAATTCAAAATGTCGGAAATTGACTGTTTCAACAAATTTTAAAATAAATTTTAACATATTCAATTTTGCAACAAAATAGTCCTTTTACTTTCAACAAGCTTTTCCAATACGAAATAAAACGAAGAAAATAATTCGGATGTGGATCACAAACAGCAAAAAAATTCAGAATGTTTCACTTTAGAATTTTTTATGTGGATTCGGAACTTAGAAATAAACAAACTCTATTTTCACTCAAAATTAAATGTGTTTTTAGAATAAACTAGAAAAAAATATGGTTCGAAAAAAATTATGCTCAAAGTTGAAAAACTTAGAAGAAAAGTTAAAAAATTCAGATATTCAACCCTGTTCTTAGTTCCGAAACTTTTTAATTAGAGTTGATTTGTAAAATCACACGGAATTAAAAATTTCGAAAATTTGTTGTTTCTACCAAATTTTAATATTCATAGACTAATTTTAAAATAAATTATTATGAATGACACGGTGCAAAATATAATTTAAATAACATATATTTAAATTTAACGGTTCGTTGTAATTCAAAAAAATCTGTGGTTATCATACACAGAGTTGAATAGAATCAGCTGAGATATCTTAAGAATTAAGGTTCAAAGCAAAAAAGAGTAATAATAACAAAGGATAAAAATAGCATTGTTAGATTTCGTTGATATTAGTCTAAGTTGAGTTGTTGATAACAAATTCGATTTGCTTTCCACTGTCACATAAGTAGACAATTGTTAATTATTAACCCATTCAAAAGCGAATGACACTGATGATGACTTTGTAGCGAAAGCCGAAAATACGTATTCTGTCTTGCTGGTCTTATCGAATTCTTTCAAAAAATTTTATTCTTTGTAATTTACTTGTACAAATTGTATCATCTTTCTTTAATTTGAAAATAATTTAAACGGAAAGTGATATTAATTTATGATCTAGAGTCAAACTAAAGAACATTCATTTAATAAATTATTATATAATTGTTGTTAAAAAATATATATTCGTTTCACTATCATCATTTTTCTACACGAAATAAAACGAAAAAAATAATTCGGATGTGGATCACGGAACAGCTAAAAAATTCGGAATGTTTCACTTTAGAATTTTTTTGTGAATTCGGAACTCAGAACAGCGTCGATTATTGTAAATATCTCCCCAATTTTATAAGTCGACCGAGAAATAACTTAACATTTTTTTGTACTGAAATTTCTGAAAAATGTGATGTGATCTACTTAACCAAACCTACGACCATAAATTCGAATGAATTAATTCTTTAATTTACTTTTGGACTTTTAATTAAAATTTACTAATATATCTTACATTTATACTATTCCTTATGAATTCATTCACTGGCTTCATTCTTTTAATTTTCATGCATAGTGAATGAATTCATTCTTTTTATAATGATCTTTCACGTTTCATTCGGTTTGTAAAAGTTTAAAACAAATTTTGCGTTTTTAATTATTTTTAAGGGTTGCGTATATGATATCAATATTAAATCCCTAAAATAAGCCACATTTTTATTTAATTTGTAATTATAAACTAAAGTGTTGTCAGAATCATGAGTATATTCATACCGTAGATCTTTTACTGATTGTTGAATGTTGCGTTTTTAATTATTTTTAAGGGTTGTGTATATGATATCAATATTAAATCCCTAAAATAAGCCACATTTTTATTTAATTTGTAATTATAAACTAAAGTGTTGTCAGAATCATTAGTATATTCATACCTTACATCTTTTACTGATGAGTAAAATGACAATTTTGATAAGCCATTTTGTAAAAGATTAGAATTAATGAAAAAATTAATTACTTAAATTGATTGATTCTATAAGGAATGTATTCAACATAAGAATGCATTCTATTTAATATTAAAATTTGGGAATGAAACCTATGAATTAATTATAAAGGAATGTTTTGATGGAATGATATATATTCAATTTCTAAAGCTGAATTCGGTTTTGTGCGAATTAAGCTAAAATTGAATTAATTCTTTCGAAGCTCTGCCTACAATCTACACTTGGTCATTTGAAAAGTATATATGTATATTTTTTATTTTATTTTGTAACACTGTGCAATTTGTATCCAAAACTATGGGTGCTAAAGACGTGTTCATTTGGATTCTCTCCTCTATTGCATATGCAAATTTCAGCGAAATCTGTCAGAAGTTTTCAAGCAAAACTTCCAACTTAAGAAATATTTATGACAAAAATCCTTCTTAGCTCTGACTATAAAACTTTGCTTTTAATTTTTTTATTTTGGAAAAATGATACTTCCAGCCGAAATGAGCCGAAAAAAATCGGCGGCGGCGGCTGATACAAAAATGACCGGCGGCGGCGGCTTAAACGGCTTACGGCGGCTGGCTTGTGTCTCTGGTCAGTTGACTTTAAGTATGTTTTATAATTAAATCCTAATATTTTTAACGCAATTAATACAGGTTAAATGTATGTGCGTGCATGCTCATAAACATGCATTCATGAGCATACATGGATACATAAATCTCCATACATGAATCATATATGACCATACGTGTGCATTAACGAAATTTGAGGTACTATCTGCATGTATGATCATGCATGCTCATGCGTTTTCATGCGTGTTCATGCACTTATGGACATAAGTCTATTAAAAATGATGATGAAATGATTTCTTTTTTTGTTTTAGTACTGTGTTATTAATAATACTCATGCGTTCCGTGTTATAGTATAAAATATTAATATCAATCATACGCCACAGTGTTCAAGTAACACAACCATAATGTTAAGGATTTTTTATTTATTTTAAATACATTTGGTATATTAATTAATTATTTGTTCTAATTCTCTTCCAGGTGATCATTTAATTTTAACCAAAATGGATGAAACCCAATACACACGTTTAACCGATGTTGAAGTATCCATGTGGTATCCTGCCACTGGCCAAAATAGTTATAACATCATAAGTTATGTTGAAATAATTACTATTTTATCCTCTGATGGTGATGCTTATTTTGTAAATGGCGGCGGTATTGGCAACACATATGCTGAAATATTGTTAACTTCTGATCAAACTGATGCTTTTGGTTATCAAATTTATCTGTATGGTTATTAAACAAACAAATTATGATAAAAAGTGTTAAAAATCAAAATATTGTGTTGTATAAAAAACATAAACTGTGATCAAATTGTGTGTCTCATTAAAACCAAAAGTTAAGAAAGTATAACAAATAATATTTATTTATTTATTTATTTATGCTCTGTTATTGTTAAGTTGTTAGTGTTTAAGTGTTAATGTTTGAAAAAAAAAAAAAATATATATATTTCAAGAGAAAAATATTATAAATCAATTAACATTTTAAGAGTTATACAAATTACAGCAAAAAATTTATAAAAACACTATGACTCTACACAAATTAAATGACGCAAATGCAGCGATTTTTACATAAAATCAGTATATATCACGCATACTTTATCTACTTTTCGGAAACATTATAGGGCAATAAATACTGTAAGTTTGTTACACCCAGAAAACAGATTCAGTTCTGATAACCCCATTTGTAGTCAATCGCATGGTTCGGTTTTGGTAGCCGAATTTTTCAGTTGTAGCAACAGAAAAGCAATTGAGACAAGGCTAATTTGACTGTGACCACGGAATTACAGTTGTATCAAGAATAATTCGGTAGCCGCAAACGAAAAATTCATTTGATACAACTAAACCATTCCATTGACAATAAATGGAGTTGTCAGCACCGAACCTGTTTTCTGGGTATAGTGATACGATACACAAAGGGAACACACATTCATTGTGACAACAGAATTTTTTGCAAACTGAATGATTTGGGTGGAACCATGTTTGCGGCAACAGATATTCGGTTTTTAGAAAGCGAGCGGAAATATTCCGCCAGAGGAATTGTGTGTGTTTTGTTAAGGTAACAACAACAAAACACTCACAATTCCTCTGGAAAAACCATTCCGTTCGCATTGTAGAACAGATGGTTGAAAAGGTCCCAGCAAAAAAAAGATGCCGAAGCAGTGGAAAAAGTACTACAATTAATGATCTAGATGTAATTCTTTTTTAACATAAACACTAAGGATTTTAACATTAAGTTGTCATAGGATAGGAGTACTCTCACTTCAAAATTGTTTCAGTACTTTTTGAACGAGTGCAAAGGAAGCTCTTTTTCACCAATTAAAAGTTTAAAAAAATTATTCACAAAAAAATTATAAATTTTTACCCCTAAATTCATAAACGCTTTGTAAAATTATAGGAGGTTTATTGAACAAATTTTGTATGAAGATGACGTTTTGTAAACCTGCTATAACTTTACAAATCATTTATGAATTGAGGGGTTATTTTACAAAAGTTTTTAATTGCTAGTCTAGCGCTCTACCGCTGAGCTATTCTTTGATATGAAAGTTGACTGGCATAAAAACACCACTTTGTTAATGCGAGATATTGTTCCTTATTCTCTTCAATAAAAGTACTTATTAAACAAGTGTAAAAGGTGCACTCCAATTCAATATTGTTTCCAGTACTATTTTTACAGGTGCATAAAAAGCAATTTGTCACCATTTTTTGTCATTAGTATGAACTAATGGAAATGAAATTTCAATGGTAATGAAAAATTCCCATGTATGATATATATTTTTAAAAATTTTAAAATTATTGAAAATATTGAATTTAAACAAATTAATTATAAATATTAAAAAAAATTAATAGAATAAAAAAAAAAATAAAAAAAAAATATTAGTCCCGCCGGGAATCGAACCCGGGACACTCTGTTTGGAAATGCCAAATGATACCAAAATCACTTTTTACGATCACAATTATTCTTTAGAAGCAATACTTAAGTGGTTTTTTGGAAGTTGTTCAGAAGTAATTCTAAAAAAGCTGTAAAAATATACTAACGGATATTTTGGAAGCAGTGAAAGAATTGATTTTTGAAGTTGTTCAGAATAACTTCTAAAAAATTAGTAAAAATACATTAACAGATACTTGTGAAGTAATGAAAGAAGTAGTTTGTAAAGCATTACTTGTACATTTTTTTGCTGGGGGTATATCTCACTAAGTGCGATACAGCAAAATTGAAATCATTTTCGGTTTACCAAAGTGTAAAAATGCACGGAAAATTGTATTGAATATCGTCACTGCGCCTAAGAAAATAGCTATTTGTTTTCAAAAATTATTTATGGTGTACCTAAATTTGGTCTTTATTTTGTAGAAATGAATTGTTTAAGTAATTCTTTTATAAGTGGAAAGTTTGAAGTGTTGTTTAATTGTGTGTAAAAAATGATTTCTAAAATATTCCGGGAAAGGCTGCAATAAAGCTGTTTGCATGTCCCCTCACAAAAACGTTTTTCTACAAATAGCTATTTTCGTAGGCGCAGTGACGATATGTTAATTTTTTATGTCAAAAGTATTCACTCTCAAAACAATTCCGTTATAACAACAGAATTACGAGGTTGCAGCAACAGAATCAATTCAGTTGGCAAAAAATTTCGTTGCCACAACGGAATTATTCTGAGAGTGAACAATTCTAATTTGTGAATTCATCTATTTTTATTTTGTGCCTTAAGTACTCGACTCTCAAAGAGCCTAATTGGTTTTTTATTTAATAACTTTACATGTGTTTAATAAATTTTAGATTATCTACAATAATACGCAGTTTCAAAACATCGTTTTAATTATTAACACGCGTTAAATAAAACAAAAATAATATTATTTGTAACTTCCAAAGAAAAATTAAAAATTGTTAATTAAATTTTGATTATTGGCGGTAATCTTTAAAATTGGTAACTATGAAGATAGTGTTATCAAATATTCGCGATCAATTTTTAATTAAAATAAAATTTTAAAGTTATTATGGTCTGATAAAGAAAAGTAAATAAATAAATTAATAAAGATATTGCAAAAACATAAATAAATCTACACACCCATACACCTACAATAAAATCTTTGTTGATTTTAAGAAATAAAGATTTCAATAAGACTGCAATTTCTTAAATATTAAACGCAAGCTGAATTTCTTTTCATATTAAATATAGAACTGAGGTTAGTATAAAATATATATAAGTTACTTTTCGCTGAAAATATCTTCGTATATTAATAATTTTTAAAATTTACTTAAATATACATAAAACAAAATTTATTCTCAATCTTTTGTACCATAAATAGCCAACATATAGTGTAGTAAATTGGAATTATTTACAACAACTTTTAAAGAAATGTATCTGTCATTAATGCCACCTTCTGTCAGATATGCTTGCGTATTAGCTAGGGTATTCAATTAATCGGCTTTTATTTTAATCGATTAATCGTGCAAATAATTATTTGTTTTTTTTTCTTAACTGGTTAATCGAACAAAATTTTAAAATTAATCGAAAAATTTTTATGTAAAATAATATACATACACTTGTTGTGTTTTTAATAATTTTATATAAAAAAGGAACAAAAATTAATTCAGTAACTCTTCTGAAATTCATCAAAATAAAAAAAAATGTAATAATTGAGATCAGATTTTGTCATTATTTTAATTTTTTCTGTCCCCTCTTTCACACATTAAAATTTTATCCAAATCGGGGAGAACCACACCCGAAAGATCAGCAGATAAAAGGACCGGCTGTTCAAAAAGTTCATACATCCTCTTTGGGTCATGCTGTGATTTGAACCCAGGCAGCCATATTGACAGACGAGAGCTATCGAGACATCTAAAAACATAAATGAATGAATGAGTTAAATAACTATTGGTAGCAAGTATTGCCAGCATTGACAAAAAATTTGTTTGTTCTAACTTGCCATCGATTGAAAAACAAAAAAAGTTGGTGTAAAAAAGCTTTTCCACAAACAAAAAAATCAATCTTACACTCAAAATAATACGTCTGTTGGCTGGACGGAAAAATTTGTTACTTTTACAACATTTATTCCTGTTTTTTGGTTTACAATATAATTTGTTGATTTTAACAAATTCTCTTGCTAAATTTAACAAATCTAAATTTAAGTAAGAAATTAGTAAAACTACAGTTTTATCTGTAATTATACTGAGTCGTAGAATTTATTTAGTCCATATCAAGCGAGGGCATATAAAGGCACTCCTTTGGAGAAAACATTTTGTCCGTTTTGCCATTTTATGAAGTAATACGTCAATAAAACAAAATCTGTCAAATGGGTTTCAAACATGGATGGTAACCGAAACGAATGCGGTTATCGTTAGGGAAACGATATTTTAGGTTATTTCGGTAACGGTATTTTAAGGGTAACGCTATTTCTTTTATATCGGTATCGGTATTTTAAGGATAACGGTATTTGAGTTATTTCGGTAACGGTATTTTAAAGATAACAATATTTGGGTTATTTCGGTAACGGTATTTTAAGGTTAACGGTATTTCAGTTAAATCGGTAGCGGTATTTTAAGGGTAACGGTAGTCAGTTATTTCGATGCATCGCGTAATTTTTTAAACAAAAAACAAACGAGATTAGAAACAGAACCAATTTATCAACTTAATGTACAAAAAATACTCAATAACCACGTGAAATTACCAAAAGCAGAAAATTAAAAATAACGGTAACGGTATTTTAGGGATAACGGTATTTTAGGGATAACGGTGTTTTCTTTATTTCGGTAACAGTATTTTAAGGGTATTGATATTTCATTTATTTCGGTATCGGTATTTTAAGGATAACGGTATTTCAATTATTTCGGTAATAATATTTTAGGGGTAACGATAGTCAGTTGAAAGGGTTTTGAATCGATAACGGTATTTTAGCGGTATTGTCTGCCAACCGTGGTTTCAAATCGATTTGAATAATTTTTAACAAATTTTTAGTTGAAACACTGATTTCAACAAATATTTTAGTTTCTTTTTTTAACAGAATACCAAAAATTCTCATTACTTTAACTAATTTTCAGTGTTAATTTTTAAAATTAATTATAACTAATTTTTAAGAAACCATTCGTTAAATTTTACACAATTTTTTGTTAAAATATAATATTTTTATGATTCTGTTATTACCCGGTAGATGGTGCCACCAGTGTATCCGAAGTCTTAAAGATGGCGCTATTTCTTTCCCTCCCGCTAAAATGGTCCACATCTCGAAAACTGAGAGAGTTAGATTAAAATTGAAGAAAATTTCGAATACACATAACCGTATGAAACCCCCGTGAAAATGTTATCTCTATCCAAAAATAGATTTTGGACCCTCGGAAATTTTTAATAAAAATTTTCCACTTCATAAAATGGCCAATATCTCCAGAACGAGGCGAGACAGATCAAAGTGGACAAAATGTTCATTCCTTACGAGTGTCCTTACATGCATTCAGATAATGGGAACTAGGCCCGGGAAGGTTCCCGAGACCATAAATTTTAATCAATTTTACGACAGTACACTCAAAAAAAAAAGTCAGTAAAGTCAGCAAAAAATGTTGCTGTGTCAGCAAATTTTTAGTCAGGAGCGTGCTTGCAAAAAAGTTGGTAATTTCAGCAAAAGGTTTGCTGAAAATCAGCGAGCTGATTTTTACCAAAAAAATAGTAATCTTCAGCAAAAGTTTGGCTGACATTTAGTCGACTGCAAATGAAAAAAATCCTTGCTAAAATCACTAAACTTTTTGCTGAATATTAGTAGACTGAAAAAAACTCAAAAAACTTGTAGCGAAATTTTACTTTAGTAAATTTATTTGCTGAAAATTTAAATATAGAATATGTGTAGAGTTGTTTTTCTTTTCTTGTCATTTCCGTTTCCACACAAGCTGCGACATCTACATATATCTTGTCTATCTGATTGTCGTCCACGCTATGCATGCGGTTATCAGCACAATTTTTGTAGCAAAATAAATTAGTAAAACATTAGTTCAAAATTAGTTTAGTGTTAAAAAAATATAACTAAAATTTTTGCTGAAAACGGAATTTCAGCAAAAAAATTGCTGAAAACTAGTACACTTGATATACAAGACGTTTTACTAATTTTTCTACTAACTTATTTTTTTGAGTGTATAATTACAGATAAAACTGTAGTTTTCCTAATTTTTTACTTCAATTTAGATTTGTTAAATTTAACAAAAAATATTTTAAAATCAACAAATTTTATTTTAAGACAAAAAACAGGAATAAATTTTGTTAAAGTAACAAATTTTTCTGTTCAGCCAACAGACATATTATTTTGAGTGTATGAAAGTTTTAACTTTATCTGGAATACCATCCATTAGGGTTTTAACGGTATTTTCAGTGACAATTTGTTGAAGTTGGCTCTTAAGGATTTTCGGATTTATATTACAAATTCCTATTATATTTTAACGCAGTTTTTGTTGACTTTCCATTTTAAAGCAAAATAAATTTTGTAGTATCGTTAATATTTGGACGCAATTTTGCAAGGTTGGTTACCAAAACGAATAACGGCAAGGGTAACGGTATCGAAATTTGTTTGATTCGCTAACGGTAAAGGTAAAGGTATTTAAGATTGTTTCGGTAACGGTATACCGTTATCGAAATAGCAATACCGGTACGTACCGGTATAATAAATCACATTAAAAACATAAAATATAAAAAACAAATTTAGCCTATTTTTTAATTTGAAGTGTTAAAAATACTGATTATAAGCTAATAGCTATAAATTCGATACTACCCAGTGTAGAAACGGTAATGACATATCATTATTTTTTGGACTACCAGCAATGACACCCACTTACCTTCTGTATTATTTTAAAACATATAATAATAAGTTACTGATAATTACTTATTTTTATCATTATTTCAAAATATCAATATATGAACATTTATGGTTCAACTATATATGTATGGATCCGAAAAATGAGGTAACACCTAAGTATATGTTCATATATGGACATATATGAACATATACATTTATTAAATATATGCGAATACATGCGAACGTTGCTGTCCTTTATTATAAGGTTGTACGATAGATATAAATTTATGTATGACATTCAAATTAGGCGCTACATATGTTCCTTTTTTTATTCATGGCATTAAATATAATTCCATATTTATCCAATATGAGTTCCTTTTACATATATGGAAAAATGTATTCTTCGAAATATGTTCATATACAAGTCCCTTTTGCATAAATTGAATAACATATACTTTCATATTTGTCCATATATGAGTGCCATTTCCATATATGAAATAACAGATGCTTCCATATATGTCTGTATATGAAATTTTTTCCATATATGGAATCACATATACTTCCATATATGTTCACATAAAATCCATATATGTTCATAAAAAATCCATATATGTTCATAAAAAATCCATATTTGTTCATACGTGTCCATACATAAACCATATATGAACATGTTTGAGCGTATATGAACATTTTTCACCGGGCCCATATTTTTTGATTTTTTGTATGTTGGCGAGTAAGCTTACTTGTGTGCAGCAGGTCAATTGTGTTTTTATCTATTAAATATTACATGTCGATATAGCTCACATGGTAGAGCTGTTGACTGGCAATCAGTAGACCCACCAGGTTCGATTCCCGCACCAGCAAATTTTATTTAAAAAAAAAATACAATAAAAAATATTTTTTTTTATATAATTTATTTTTTATTTATAGGTAACGATAAATTTTTTGATTTTTCGTATGCTGGTGTATAACGACAACTCATTATTTTTTGCGACATCGCCATATAAAGGTAATAAGAAATGTAATAACAAAAGTAACTAGTTACCATTACCAAGTATGTAGTTACATAACCACATATCTGGTAATGATTTTCTACACTGGGTGGTAGTTTTAATAAGAAAAATTATTATCTATAATTTTTTTTGTAAAATAAATCAAGATTACAAAATAAAAAAGTTAACAAAATTTAATTTTTTATAAAAACGTTGGGTTTTAATTTTTTTCTAATTAATTTTTTATATAAATTAATAAATACCGATAAAATACGGGTAACTACCCATAAAAATAATAGTATCGGTAACGGTATTTGGAAAATTTTTTAAAGGTATTGGTAACGGTATTCAGTTTGAAACGATATTTTAGCGATAACGGTATTATAAGGATAACGGTAACCAAGCTTGCAATTTTCCATTATATTTATACCCTACACCACTACGTGGGCAGGGTATAATAAGTTTGTGCAGATGTTTGTAACACCAAAAAATATTGGACCTAGACCCACTTTTTAGTATACCGATCGATTCAGAATCACTTTTTCTTTCGGTTAAACGTTGTCCGTCTGTCTGTCTGTCCGTCTGTCCATGCATTCTTGTGCTCACTCTACAGGTCGAAAATATTAAGATATTTTGACGAAATTTGGTACACCGACCTATGTCAGTCCAAGGACGAAGCCTATTGATTTTGGTTAAAAGCGGTC
The DNA here is from genome assembly GCA_949987735.1 of Leucophora obtusa. Taxonomy (NCBI): domain Eukaryota; kingdom Metazoa; phylum Arthropoda; class Insecta; order Diptera; family Anthomyiidae; genus Leucophora; species Leucophora obtusa. Next base: position 218,305,934 of record OX465297.1, read on the forward strand.
CATGTTTAGACCTAGTGCCCACATAAGGGTCCCCCCCCCCCAAATTTTTTACACGCCTAACCAGCGTTATTTAACATAAAAAATGGGTCAGTTTGACACCGTGCTCTCAGACAGGTTAATTTTGATTTTTTTCCAGAAAAAATAACTCGACATCAATGCCTAATGTCTGAACGGCAGTTTTATGTATGTACATGCCGCTCATCTTTGGAACAATCTTCCACTAAGTCAGCAAGTAAACAGCAATGCTAATAGTTTCAAAACATTTTTATTTAATTTTTTCAAATAATTTTTATTTAATTTTTTTCAAATAATTTTTCTTTTTTTTTTGCTTATCAATATTGTTATATTTGTACTAAGTTTGTAATGTTAATAATTTATAATTAATAATAGTATAAAAATTCTTTTTTTGTAACGTATTACGCTCCTGTACCATAAATATAAGACTCAGTCTTGTTGTACAGGAAATGGAATCAATTAAATAAATAAATAAATGCTTAATTAAAGGTTTTTATATCGATTTTCATGTCAACTGCCAGTTGTTTACATTTTAAAAATTTGGGGTCATTTCGACCCCATGTGCCTATAAGGGTTAATTTTTACCAAATTCCGCAAGAAACAACATATTGTTTTGATATACTTCCAGGAAAAATCGAAAAATTTCAAAAATTTCACTTTTGACCTTGGTAAATAAAGGGTTAATTTTCAATAGAATTATTCTCTAAGGTGTATTTAATCATGCGCGGCTCCAGGGAGGGGGGAATAAATAAAAATAAACGCCCTTACTATTTAAATTTTCCAAATATATATTTTTGTTGTCATTAGTTAAAATTTTGGGTGGCAGCATGCTTTGATCTCGTTTATTTTTGGAGCATTCTGATTGGTTAATTTATTTTCAACCAATTAAAATATTTGAAAATGTAAATATTTCTTTAGGATTTTCATACATAAAATGAACAAAGCCGTTTAAATATAAAGTCGACTTTAAAAGTAAAATACTGTTTGATAGTAAAGCACCGTAAGTTGTTCGGATTTCACGTGAAAAAATTGTTATACTCCTCCATATAAAAAAACTATAATTTTCCACGACAATGAATTTCACGTGAAAACTGAGTATTTAATGTACAAGACTATTATTTTTCTTGGGGAAAAATCACATTTTGTGTATATTGTGATTGTGTCTTTGATATAAAATTGAAAAATTGTTAATTTTTATAATTTAAATTAAAATTTGAGTAAAATTAAAGTTCGAGTAAAATTTTTCCACATGAAAAACCACTTACGGTGCTTTTGGGGAAAAGACTAAATTTTATTTTGAATTTTTTTCATTAAAATTTAAGAACTGAACTTCTAATGGAATTTTCTAAATTTGAAGTGGTAAATGCTACTATATTTTAGAATTTTCTCATTTCGAAATAAAAAATCGAAATTTCTCTTAAAATTTTCTCAATATTGTAAGAAAACAATTAATTACCGTTATTTTTGTTCAGATTTAAGATCAAATTTGACAAATTCCAAATAGAATTCACAATTAACTTCACTTGAAATTCTCCAAATTTCATTCGGATAGATATGTTTTTTTTTAGGTCTTTCCAATGGATCGTATTGAACTTATTCCAGTCTGTCTTTCGGAAATCCTGAGTATACATGTTGATATCGTAGAGTATATAATTATGTTCCTGAAATAATTTATTTTGAAATACTCAATTTTTGATTGCCTCCGAGTATTGACTAGCGTTAGATCCTGTACTTCCTCCCAACCTGCAAAGTGTTTTAACTTTAAAATACGGAATGTTGGTGTAGCGTCAAAGCAAAATTGGCCAGTAATTCTTTTTGTTAATAACGACATCTGACTCCCACAGCTATACCAAAACCGATATGAAAATTTAATTATACAAAGTTTTCCAATGTTGATCACGAACCCCTGAGCGTCCCTAATCGCATCCTAGGAGGTCTGCGAAACATTCCAAAAAAATAATTAAAAAACAAGAATTTTTTAAATATTAGAAGTTTTTAGTTAAAATTTATAACTGAAGTATAAAAAATCAGCTTCTAGTAAATAAAGTGAATATAAAAATAATGAAAATAATTTCAAAACTTTACAGGAAATATTAACTTTTTGTATTGTTGTTAAAAAGTAATCTCTGAGTTAAATCCTTGTAATCATCTCAATCAAATTTTGAGGACTTTTCAGACTCCGGCGACGTTTTTCGTAAAATTTTAATGTTTAATTTAATGAAATCCGCGATTTAAATCGTCATATGTATATCGAAAAATGGATTCTTTAAAATTTCTGAAAAAATATATGCGGTGTGTTCGATTAGTCGAAATTCTTACTCATTTTACTACAATTGGAAAGTTTTGTTTACTTTTTATATTGAAATTTTGCAGCTGAAGTAAAAGTAGTAATTTGTATTAAGTAAACGAACACGCTTATGTTGTTCCTCATTACTTTATTTTTGCCTTTACGAAATCTTATACTGGCACTTTTATTGGGTCTTTTTTCATACAAATGCTGAAAAATCGTATAATACTATACTATAAAGGGCGGATTATGGGACCGTAAATGTAAATGTGATGTAACTGTACCGTGCCGTAGCTAAAAAGTACACTTATAGATTACCGTAAACGACATTAATATTTAGCATCTATTTTATGTGGTTTTATATTTTATTCTAAATTTTTCCATTTATTTGTTAATTTTTATTCCTTATTTGTTGTTTGAATCAATTTTCTTTATTCATTTCATATTTTTTCCGACTAAAATCATTCAGCTGTTTCGATGCCGGATAGAAAATTCTGATTTCAACAGAATGATCCGGCAAGTTCGTTTACATTTACGTGTTAGTAACCATTCGTATACATTTCTTCTTGTGGTATCGAAACAGCTGATTCGTTACAGATACGATTACGGTTGGGTAACTCAGCCTTAACTCAGGAACCAAAACGAGTACCAAACTGATATTTGACAGTGTCATTGATAAAAAACTAAGAACTAATACAAAAATATTAAAAGGCTACGATAAAGTATCGCGAACCGCGTATTAAGATAAAATTGCTTTAGACGTTTGATAACGATAAATGGATAAAGTTCATTTCAAAATAGTAACTATTCACGTGGCTCAATCATGGCTTCAATTATAAAAGTATAGAAACAATTAATTAATTGTAGAAAAATTCTCAAAAATTTAAATTTTTTTTAATAAATCAGAAATCATCAAATTAAAGAATGAGTTGCAGACCAACTTCAGGCACACTTTCAGAAACTTTAAAGTGATATATCAACCAGTCACATAGCTAAAATAATACAAAAGTTAGACCCAAATATGTACGGAAAGTCTATAGCAAATTTGATAATTTTCCCCAAATTGAACACCAATATATACAAAGTATTTTAGCTATACAAAGTATTCCAAGTTATAGCAAGTTTCATACACTTGAAATAGAGTGCGGAAATTTCAATTGTTGATTTTATATGTTATTTAATACATATAAACTTTTTTAGGCATTACTAACCCATCCTTGTTGGATGTCAAATACGTATCAAATATTAAAGTTTTTGATGAAAAATATAACTTAGAATTTTCCGTTGGACTTTATATTGTCTTTTATACCTAAAGCGTCGCTCATAAAATCGTTAACCTTGCGCTGCGGAGTCCAAAAACGTCCAACAAGCAGTGTATGGTCAAATCAAAAGGGGTTAAAAAATGTTTTTTGTGAAAACTTAAAAAAAAAATTTTTTTCCCAAATAAAGCATCGCCACAAAAAAAAAGATAAAATTGCCGTATTGTTTTTATTTTTAAAGGACTTTTCAATATTAATTCTAATTAATTAAATTTTCAATTAATTATTTCATCAAATCATATCGTTTGATTAATCAATTAATCGCACATCCATTGAGCTGGAGCATTTTCATTTACAAACATTTTAAAGGTCGAATAAATACAATTTTAAAATAGTTTAGTTCTATCTAATCAAAATTTATAAAATTAATTTAAAATAAATATTTTAGCAGCTTTTTACTAATTAAATATATTATTTATTAGACTCAGTGAAAAATTTGATTTTGAGCAAAGAAAAAAATATATTTTATTAGTTTTTGCCGAAAATAACCACCATGTAATGCAACATATTTGACTCATTGGCCACCACTTGTATGGAAATGGAGTTTTCGCCAATGCCACCTCGTGTTACATAAGCTTGCGTGGCCGCACCTTCACTAGCTTCCACATACACCTTAACTTGGGTAATTGTAGCAGACGCAACATCCGTAGAATAGAAGGGATAATTAAAATCTAAATAAATTTCTGATTGTTTATAATCATAGGATTGAGTATATTGGTATGAATACAATATTTCAGCACCTTAAAATATTCAAGGAAATTTATTTATGATTTTTTATTAATAAAAAAATTAATTTCTTACCGTCCACTTCTTGTCCTATAGTATATTGTTCATATAGACTTTTGGCAGGGGCAATTGGTTTAAATGTCCCGCTGCCTTGTCCACTGCCTTCTTGGGCTGTCACATTTGCAACAAGTGCTGCTATCAAAAATAATTTTACTACCAAAAAAACAGAGGCCATTGCTTCTAGTTCAATTATATTCTGTAATTGTGTAATTCAACTAGAGACATCTTGTATTTATATACTGCAGAATCATATAAGTGAAAATATCTACTAGATACTCGTATTTGTTTAAAACTGATTATGTTTATTCTTATCAAGCAATTAAAACTTAGTGTTTAGTTTCTTGTAATAGAATTTTAAATTGTACAACAACCAGAACTCTAATAACAGAAGAAAGAAGGTTTCCTCACTGAGTAATTTAATAAAACTCTTTTTGGAGTGATAAATTCTAAAATAGCATTAAAACTGTTTTATGAAGTTGTTACACTTAAAATAATACGTCAGTAGAAAAATTTGTCAAACCGCTTTCAAATCGATTTGACTAATTTTTAACAAATTTTTAGTTGAAACACTAATTTAAGCAAAGATTTTAGTTATCTTCATTTCAACACAATACTAAGAATCCTCAGTGCTTTAACTAATTTTGAGTGTTCATTTTCAAAATTATTTTAAACTAATTTTTAAGAACACATTCGTTAAATTTTACAAAATTTATTATTAAAATGTAATAGTTTCATGTTACTGTTATTAATTGGTAGTTGGCGCCACCAATTTATCCGAAGTTTTAAAGATGGCGCTATTTCTTTTCCTCCCGATTTTTTTAAATAGCCCGTATCTCTAAAACTAAGAGAGATAGAGAAAAATTTACGTAAATTTCGACTACCCCTAACCCTACAATACCCCAGCGAAAAGGTTATCTCTATCCGAAAATTGAGCTTAGTGGGGCCTTGGACACTCGGAAATTTTTAATAAAAAAAATTTTCCACTTCATAAAATGGCCCATATCTAAGCGAAAACTAAGCGAGATAGAGCAAAACGGACAAATTGTTTGCTTCTTTGGAGTGCCCTTGCATTGATATGGTCCCGAGATTCTAAATTTGAATAAATTCTATGACTCAATATAATTACAGATAAAACTGTAGTTTTACTAATTTTATACTTAAATTTAGATTTGTTAAATTTAACAAAAGAATTTGTTAAAATCAACAAATTTTATTTTAAGCCAAAAAACGGGAATAAATTTTGTTAAAGTAACAAATTTCTCTGTTCAGCCAGCAGACTTATTATTTTGAGTGTAGTTTGCTTTTCATTTTTTCGAATTCATTAGAAAAAACAAAATTCTCTTCTAGCTCTTCAAAATTTACAAAAATCTGTAAAACTTTTTAAGTCTCTAGGCATTTCATTCACAATGCTGGAGTAATCTACGCTACAGATTGGAGTTTATTTACCCCTCGCATTTATCTATCTTTCATTGTGAATGCTTTTTAAATCCCTGAAAGCAAGGTATCTCTGAGGTCATCCAACGATTGCGATTAAACTACAAAGATCGAAAGCCAAACATTTGTCAACAAATAATGTGAAGAAAGAAATACTAACACTATTTAAATCAAATTACTCATAGGTTAGGACTATCTGCCAGAATAATACAGAAACTATTAATAATTATAAGTCAGAGTATATATCTCATTTATAGTACTTTTTGGCCCCTTCTAAAATAGGGTCAAAAAAGCCCGCTTAATTGAAGAGTAAAGGTGGGTTTTCCGCAAACACCGTAATCGGCGCCGAAAACGAAATTCCATACATTTGCGCCGAAAAAAAGTTCATTGCCGAAATCGGCGCCGAAAATTAGGAACGTAACAGCGCCGATCAGCCACGAAAAACTAACGAAATAGCAACGGAACGAAAACAACTTCAAGTAGGTTTTTTTCGGTGCCAGTTCTTTGCACCGAAAACAAGACTACAATAGAAAAAAGTATGTAAAAAATTTAGTTTAAAAAAAATTTTTTTTTCTTGAATACTTAGTAGCGAAAAAATCAAGAAAAAATTTAAAAAATTTTCGAAGTTTTTTTGATTTTTTTTAAATGCAAATAAAAATCGAGCCTATTGAAACCAGCAGTTTACAATTTTTTTTAGCAAATATTTTTGCTAATTTTAGCAGTATAAACCGCTATTTGCATTCAACTAAATTTAGCTTAAAAATAACAAAAATTTTGTAAATATTTATATGAGTTTATTTTTTCTATTTTTAGTTTACTAAAGTTTTGCAAAATTTTCTGACTTTACAGATTTATTTCTATAAGTGTAGTTAAATTATAATAATTCTGTTTCTTGAGTTTCTATATTATTTTGTATTTTCATAGGGGGTAATTTTCTAAAACACTTCGGTGAAGTGTTGCGTTATTTCTATAGAAATTGTTTTTGTTACAAAAACAATTTACATTGAAAGTTCCCTTCATTTCACCCAAGTGTTTTACGAAATTAGGTAGATAGTTTTCATGTTCTTATCTACTTCAAAACGAGTACAAAAGTTAAAGTCGGGCAAGCCGACTATGTAGTACCCTACACGAGTCTGATTTAAAGCCAACTAATGTTTGGATCCGAAATTTGAATGGGTTAAAACAGACTTGTGTCAAAATTTTCTATAAAATCATAAAAGAAGAGAAAATCGAAAATATAGCCCATATGGGCGATAGGTCCAAATATGGACCGATCCTATCTAGAATCAATAGGCTTTTTCCTTGGGACCATGTGAGTCACCGAACCAAATTTCATTCTATCTTTCCTATTTTCATATCTTCGTATTTGCGACATGCAGCGTGTAACCAAGTCAATTTTGGGGGGACCCTTATATGGGCACTAGGTCTAAACATGGACTGATGTTCACCAAAATCAACAGACTTCGTCCTTGGGCCAACATAGGTCTGTATAACAAAATTTCATCAAAATATCTTAATATTTGCAGCCTGCAGCGTATAAAAAATATAATTTTGGGGGGGACCCTTATATGGGCACTAGGTCTAAACATGGACCAATTTTAACCAAAATCAATAGGCTTCGTCCTTGGGCCGAATTTCATTGAAATATCTTATTATTTGCGACCTGCAGCATGTAAACAAGCCAATTTTGGGGGTACCCTTATATGGGCACTAGGTCTAAACAAGTACCGATTGCAACCAAAATTAATAGGCTCCGTTCTTGGGCCGACATAGGTGTGTGTACCAAATTTCATTGAAATATCTTCGTATTTGCAACCTGCTACGTGTAAAAAAAAATTTTGGGGGGTACCTTTATATGGGCACTAGGTCTAAACATGGACCGATTTCAACCAAAATCAATAGGCGTCGTCCTGTAGAGTGCGCACAAGAATGGATGGACAGACAGACGGACGGACAGACATCGTTAAATCGAAATAAAAAGTGATTCTGAGCCGATCGGTATACTATATGGTGGGTCTAGGACCAATATTTTTTTGTGTTACAAACATCAGCACAAACTTATAATACCCTATCCACGTAGTGGTGTAGGGTATAATGACAACTAAAGAAATAGAACGCACTAATTTCGTTTCAGTTTCTGTTTTATGCCGCAACGCTCCAAATATATTTGTCATGAAATTCTACTATAAGTCTCTGAAGACGTCAAAGTTGTAAATTTAACTTCAATGCCAGAAATAAGTTAAAACTTAAAATGTGTTTAAGGGTTAATTCCATACTTATACAGAATTGGCGCTCAAATGTCCAACAAACCTGGATTTTAATTGGAAACCATGTGAATCTTCCATTTTAGTTAAAGGATGTGTTCAGCGAACTTATGTAAAACACTACGAGTAACATTTTTGTGCAACATTTTAACTCTATAGCTCTTGACAAAACTTGCCAAGTTTGGCAATATTTAACTAAACCCAATTTTCTCACTTTTTGTAAAAATTAAAAAGTTTTTCCATGTTTTAGTCGTATCATATCGGACAATAAATACAGAAAGTTTGATACTGAATCAACATTGGCTTTAATAAAGTTTGAAATGGAGCTGAATGAAATGGCTCAAAAATTTATAAAACTTTGTCCATGTCCATAAAATATACACACTGAGTTGAATGGTGCAATTTTTTTTGGGTCGCGCCCTCTTCAAGTGGGCATACGAAAATTAAAGAAACTTTACTCTTGCGTAACCGAAGGCAGCCTTTTTAGATTAAATTTTTATTGAGAAACGCCCACTTGAAAGGACGTGGCCGACAAATAAAAATTACCGCATCATACTCAGTGTGTCAACTTTAGTTTATGCTCAAACTTTTATCATACCATTTCGATGAACATTATTTGTTCTCCCACATTTTTTTCCCGTAGCGGAGCAGTTGTAATGAAAGGAATCATATACAAGTAGTATATAGAATTGTTTATATGAACATATGTATGTATTTATTGGGTTTTATAGAAATTTCAATTATTTATATTTAAACTCTGTTTAATTAAAAAAACAACAATTGAAAATCTTATTGAAATGTTTAAGAACTTGACCTAGAAATCTAAATTAAACCATTATAATACAATAAATATTAAATGGAAAAAATATGATTTATTTTAAAACGTAAAATACAATTGTTTCATTAAAATTTCATATAACAAAAACATTAATTGCGAATACTGATAACAATAGTAGGTTAAATTTTATTTAACAGAAAGAAATTTGAAATGATTAATTTAAAGATGTTAAGAAGTATTTAATAATAGAAAATTGAGGAAAAGCAAAAACAAATGGTGAACCGTATAAATTAAGTAGTTGGAATAATTTAAGCTTAATTAACCATAAATTAAAATTAAAATATTTTAAGTGAAGTTGATTTATTAACAAAATCAGATACATTTCAAGAAAATCGGTGGATAAAATTTAAAGTTATGCCTCATTATGTTCCAAAAAGTTACACGAATAAACCAGGGTTTCTAGGGTTGTATAAATGTGACGTAAATAGGCTTATAAAGCAGAATTGGAAAATATCTCTTCCCAGCAAAATATTGGTAATGACACCTCATTACTATCTGCATTACCAAAAATGATATATCATTATCTTTTGCATTATTTTATAATATAAAATAATGACTTCCTAATAACGGCCTATTGTATTCATTGTTTCTAAATATAAAATAATGACTTGCTCGTAATAGTTTAAATAAGTACTTTTTACACAGTTAAATTTTATATATTTTTATTTATTATATGTAAATATGTTTTATGTTTACATTTTTATGACGAGTCCTAAAATTACCCACTAGAGAAAACTTAAATTTTTCTGAATGTATTTCTTTAAGCTAATAGTATTTGCTTAACTCCTTATTTTTAAGAATCAAGTAAGCAATCGGATAACCACTTATAATTCAACTTTTTGTAGGCATGTGTGTAACCACTTATTATTCAAAATCTCATAACTACTTATTTCTCATTTTTTCGTAAGCGAGCGGTTAAGCGTGGTTACTTATAAAAACGACCACGCCAAACAAAAATAATGAGTTTAGACGCCAAAAAATAAGTTGTGCGGAGCTATGAATTTCTATTATATAACCTCTTATTTGGTAATGAAAGATTTTGCTGGGTTCTTATGAATACCCAATACTTTTTATGTATTGACTCGATACTACTCATTACCATTTTGATCAAAATGATTGAAATTATTTTACTAAATAACATATTATTTTTTATGGCAATATCACCAGTGTTGCCAACTCCTGAAGGCAGGAAAGCACGGGTAAACGGGTAAAAAGGGTAAAAATTTACCAAAAAGGGGGTAAAAAAGCACGATATTAATTTTTTTAAAAATTTAAATCAAGAATTTAAAAACACATTTTAGCTTTGTAAAATTGTGTAAAAAGGGTTCAAAAAATAACCAAAAAGGGGTTAAAAAGCACCAAATTAATATTTCAAAATGTTCAAGTTTAAATATAAGGAAGTTGCTATTTAAAATTGTACTACAAATATTGTGCAAAAATGTAGTTCTTGTATAGTTCGTATTATTTTTTAAATTTTGACAGAAAATTCAAGAAAAATGTAAAAAAACAAGAGCAAATACCAAAAATATAAACTGTTAAAAAACACTAAAAGCACTGCCAAAAATCTGAAAAAGCACCGTAAATACCCGCTTTTTTTAAACGGGTATTTGTAAAAAATCACCGGGTACAGGAAGGAAAAAAGCACCAAAAAATACCCGAAAAGCACTGAAATGGCAACACTGAATATCACGCTTGTATACGGAAAATACAACCCTGAAAGTATCGAGTAGCTACTTTATTGTATTGAGTACTCTATAGCTAAACACTCAATACATTTACGAATCTAATATAAACAATAAATATATCAATTGGTATCAGTAAGGTCGACACATACGACTTAAATGTTCATTACACTTATGAACCATTTAAACACTTTTTAGAGCTATAAAATACTTGTAAACATTTAAAATCAGGGGGCAGATTACCGCAGTCGTGATCGATTCGATAGCAATTATTATTACTTAAAACATTAAAAAGATTAAAACTAGGCAAAAGGTGAAGCATTTCGTTTCTATAATAAAAATATAAGTTAAAGTTAGAAAAATAATTATTCGTTCTCTTTAATTTGCACTTTAAAAACGGGATTTTTTTAAACAATTTCGAACGCTTACGAATGCGGGAATCTGGCTCCAGATTTTGGTTTTCAAACTAAAGTTAAATTTTTTTACAATACTGCAAGAGAAACTAAGATAATGTAGTGTAAATTTAAGCTATAAATGTCGAACTAAATTATTAAATTTTTTTAAATTCGTTAATATTCCTGTGTCAAAAATCCAAGGAACTAGTTGCATTGCATAGTTTCTAATTTATTTATGTTCTACAACCGGTTCTCTTTGTATGGAGTTTTGACAGTTCAAGAACTAATTATAGAATTGGTTCTGGGACAATGAAGCCATACAATTTTACTTTAGGTAATCAGTCCTAGTGCAAGGAACCGGTGGTAAAAACACCTGCTCTGGAATAGATTCAGAGGTAGCCCGTTCTAAAAAACTTTGCTGGATTTTCAAAGAGAGTTACACTCAGAAAAGTTCTACAGTTACTACATGACAGTTATTTGTGTAGTAATGCGGTTGTAGTTATTTTAACTACAATTGCGGTTAATTTACTTGGAGCAAATTTTTTTAATGTTTTTGACAGTTATTAAAAAAAAAAATCTACAAAAACTACTACAATGTAGTAACATCTCTTTTATGCAGTTGTTTTGAAGTTTAGAAATTTCTAGTGAAAGAATATGATAAGAACAAGTTTACTCTTGTACCTTTAGTAATAAAACAAAGCTAAAGAGTGAATATGAGTAATACGGAAAATTTTATATATTTTATTAAATAATTAAAATAATAAGATAAATTTAATAATATAAAATAAACATTTATTCTCGGGAATATTAAAAAATATTTATTTATTTTCTTTCAGTTCTTTTATATTTTCATCCCTTTTTACCTGGAGAAAAAAAGGAAACCAACCAATATTTTATCCCTCACATACGTAGATGTAATAGTGAACAATTAAAGTGATATTAAGTGTAAATTTTGATTTATCAATTTTAAATTTATTCGAGAATAAAACTAAGAGTATTTACATAAATTTATTTTTATTAAATTAATTATTTAAAAAAAATTGTTTATGTTATTTTAACTACATTTGCAGTTGTTTGTACAGTTTTACAATAATTTGCATGTATGTTGTTTTAATTGCATTTATAGTTGTTTTTACTACAACTGTCAGTTGATTTTTAACAGTTAAAATAACTTCACATTGTAGTTGATTTAAATGCAAATGTAGTCTACACCTTTTTAACCGCAAATGAAGTCATTTTAACTGTCATTTGCAGTTGACTTTACCTACATAATTCCCTGAGTGTATGATTAGAACACTAATCTATACCCTGGAACAAATAGAGAGTATTTAAAAAAAATTTTTTTGAGAACTAATCCAATTTTTAATTCGATTTCGACTTAAGCAAAACCAGACAATTTATATTATTTTATACCCTACAACCACTTTGTGGTATATTGACTCAGAATCACTTGATGAGCCCATTTATTAATGTTCGTCTATCCTTGTGAAATAAACAACCTTTGTAATCGAACTACAGGTCAACATTTTGAAGATAATTGGAAGTAGTTTTCTAAATTAAGCAAACAGTTCTTATTTCAGGCCAAGAACTCAGGACCAAATTTGGCTCAGCTACTTCCGTTGTTTTTTTTTTTACAAAATTCTGAAGGCACAAAAGTTCGAAAAATTACTAAATTGTAAATTTTATTTTTTTTCTCTGGTTTTCCATCATTTGGTATAAAATTGTTAAATGAATAGCGTAAACTCGGAAAGTAGAACTCCTGGCCTAATTGATTCTTTAAGTGCAAGACCCCCAAAAGATCCGCTAGAAAACTATCACTATCGCCATACCCAGAAAATTCACTACCGCCATTTTTGATTTCTCTCGGAAACTCTCGTGTCAGTATTTACGGAACGTACCAATTCGGAAACTAAAATATCTGACCTAACAGATAGCATATATCCCGGAGCACCAATCTACTTCGATATAGGAGAAATCGAGGTTTGAACTTTTTAGAGACGTTTTTATATAACAATGCCCCATACTATGTGAAAAATACCTGACCTAGAAATTAGCTTTCCGATATTTGATCCGTTTCCTGAAATATGGGAACACTCTTGATGTGGTGTAGGTAATCATATGTTAACTTTTTACGTGTTTCACTAGAAAGCCTCCATTAAAAATACCATGTAAAAGCTACATTGGGGTAGTTCACTAGCCTAGTGTATATTTAGAAATATATAAAATATTGCGACCAGTCATTTTTATCACTATACTTAAAGACGACATTACCTATTGTTTCAAACTCACCACGAATTTATCTCTATATTTTCAGTCACACCATAGAATTTAAGTATGTATTACTTTATATTTACGCAAACAGAATGTTGTAAAAAATTCAGAAAGTTTTAAAATAAGATGTCCCGTAAGATAATTGTAAATAATACGCAAAAAACTTGTGTAAATGCTAACTTTGGGGTGGTTTACCAACCCACCTCAATTTTACAAATTGATTTATAATAGAAGAAGTGATCTAACGGTTATGATATTTTGGAATAACACTTTAAATATCAGAGTTTCCAGAGTTTCAAATAAAAAGTTGTCTTGAAACAAATTGGTCCGGAGTAGCAAACTACCTCATGGTAAATTGAAAATATCAGGAAGACAATTCAAACTGAAAGAAGAAAATTATTTCCTTTAAAACCAATTATACACCTACTCCTTAGCAAAATTATATTGGTTCTGGAATTTTTCTATACAGTGTCTTATTTCAATTATACATATTGTTACTATTTTTTATTGCAGTTCATGACCGTTGTTTTCATTCAAAATCATAAATTTATATACATAAAGTGATTTTATCTTAAAATCTGTTGTATAATTAATTAACAAAATATATAATAATAAATTTAATAATTGCCTATCAATGTCAATAGTTTTTGTTGTGATTATGACTATGACGTTTTTGTGGGAACTTATTTCTCTTTCCAAGTTGGTTTTATATGAATGAATGAATGAATGACTCATTGGCCGTTTTTTTAACAACGACAACTTAAAAAAAGATAAACAAAATTCTACAAAAAAAATTTAAAAAAAAATGCGGTAGTAGTTTTGTATACAAAACATATTTATGTACAACATTATGTTTGTTCCCGTACTTTACCGCAGTTACCCAAACTAGCCCAAAGGCGTTCCCATACACAAAATTGTGTGTAAATTGTTGTTGTTTGGGCTGTTTTGGGTTCCCGCGGGTACCCGCGGTAACGTACGGGAACGCACATATTATTAAACAGAGAGAGTAGATTTATTGTAAAAACCGAATTTCTTGCAAGTTGAATGATTTGGTTGCCGCAACTGAATTAATTGGTTTTTGAAATCAAATATATTTCTAACCCAGTTGAAATATATTGTTTTATCTGTAAATTTATTGTGGTACTCGAATTTCTGTTGCAACTAACAATTATATTGGTGGCTCCAATAAAACCATTCGGTTGGTACAAAATTTGCTTGTCACAACGAATCTGTTTTCTCTGCGTATAAATATAATATAACATATATGTAAGTGTGTATAAAAGGTAGAACATAAATATATTTGTAACTGACAGGTTGCTTTAAAAACCTGCAAACTATAGATTAGGGTGGACCGATTTTGTATTTATTGAAATTTCAAAAACGAGGGCTGGCTGAAGTTTAGACCATTTCAAATATTAATACGAGTATATAAAAAATATATGGGTGATATCAAAAAATGTGATAAAAACCGTGTAACCACCTAATTTCTAATGCATGGATTACATTTGAGTTACATATTTCGATATATATCAGCGCATTGTCACCTGTTTTACAAAATTTATAACAATCTGACCAATTTTTGGTTAATACATAAAATTTGTGACCAATTTTATAGGCCAAATGTAAACTCCTTAACAAGTAACTCATAAGGTTTTTTAACTTTAATATCTAATATTTTAATAACCAATAAAGATAAATACTAACTGTAAGAATTTTTATGAAGAGGAAAAGTGCCGTTTTTAATAAAAATTAATACATTTTAAAAACTTTTTCGTATATCTTAGCTATCACGACTTCAACTCTGTAACGATTTTTCGTCATAATTTTTGATAAAAATCCATATACCAGAATTTTGGAGTTATCTATTATTTATATTGCGAAAAGTATAATGTTATTTATACTCAAATGATCGTTGGACTGTAAGTAATCATCCAGTATAACAGACTTGAAGCTTTTCTGCAGCATGTAACATTCTCGAGATGAAAAAGGATGTCTTTAATAAGAATTAAAAAAATGTTGTAAACTCCGTTCCTAATTTTTACACCAAACTATTTAACGAGTAAGAAAAACAATGTCATATTTGGATTCACCTTGTAGGCATCATGCGATTTTGTTTCTGAAAAAAAATTCTGACAAAGCGTTTCTGAAAGAAAACGAAAAAAGTAACCAAATGTAAAATCCGTAACTGTAAACTCCGTAACCACAATTGTTTGCATCAGGTTTCATTCAAATAAATGTAGATACATGTTTAAAATATTTTAAAATAACCATAAACAGAGGTGATTCAACCAATATTTATGCGTCAAAAGACGATACAACTAATAATTTTGCGTCAAATCAAAAAAAGTTATCAGTTTTTTACCCTAAGCTGCTGGAGCGAAAAACGATTGATTTTGCATTTCATTGGTTTTGAATCGATATTTCGAGTCATTACTGACGTTAGTTTGACAAATTAAATTTGTTTCACACAATTTAAGAATTTTTTGATCGCGAAATGTTATGTTTTTAATATATTATTTTGTAACTGCGCAACCGCTGTTTGGATTTTAAAAAATTTTATATTTTTGAAAAGCATTTAAGAGGACCAAAAATACAAAATTAAAAAAAAAATTAAAATTTTTTTCGCGGAATGAATTGTATTTTTATTCGCAAAACCGCCAATTTGATAAACACAAAGCAATCATTGGAAAGCAAGTTGAAACCCCAAATACGAAAAACTAATAAATTGAAGAAAATTCGTACTCAATTTTTTTTGTTATATCTTTTGCTTGCAGAAATGTAAACTCCGTTACAACAAAAAATATTAAAATTGTGCAAAAAAGTTATTGCGACAACTTGTAGAAGAGATTTTTTGCAATTGGGTTTATAATGACTAAACTTACTGATTCCATTAAGAAAAAACAGAAATATTAACACTTTTGGATTTTAAAAAATTTTATATTTTTGAAAAGCATTTAAAAGGACCAAAAATACAAAATTAAAAAAAAAATTAAAATTTTTTTCGCGGAATGAATTGTATTTTTATTTGCAAAACCGCCAATTTGATAAACACAAATTGTATATCATTGGAAAGCAAGTTGAAACCCCAAATACGAAAAACTAATAAATTGAAGAAAATTCGTACTCAATTTTTTTTGTTATATCTTTTGCTTGCAGAAATGTAAACTCCGTTACAACAAAAAATATTAAAATTGTGCAAAAAAAGTTATTGCGACAACTTGTAGAAGAGATTTTTTGCAATTGGGTTTATAATGACTAAACTTACTGATTCCATTAAGAAAAAACAGAAATATTAACACTTTTTGCTTCTCACAAATTTGGCCCAAAAATTTATCACATTTTTTGATTTTACCCATATAATATTTTATGTATTTATACTCTACACCACTCTGTATACATTGAGGGGATATTAAGTTCAAGCGCGGCTCCAAAGGATGGGGAATAGGGAAATATTTATATAATTTTTTAAAATAAATATTTGATATAGGCTCTGTAGATTGATTTGTTAGTTAATAGTATTTCAAGGAAATATAGACATTTGAGATAAATTAGTTTGTTATATATTGTGGCATATTAAGCGCAATTTTAGAAGCTTTAAAGTAACATACACTCAGGGAATTATGTAGGTAAAATCAACTGCAAATGACAGTTAAAATAACTGCATTTGCACTTAAAAAGGTGTAGACTACATTTGCAGTTAAATTAACTGCAATATGAAGTAATTTTTAACTGTTAAAAATCAACTGACAAATGTAGTAAAAACAACTACACATGCAATTGAAACAACATACATTCAAATTATTGTAAAACTGTACAAACAACTTGCAAATGTAGTTAAAAAACATAAATAAAATTTTTTTTTTTTTAATTATTAATTTAATAAAAAAAACAAATTTATGTAAACACTATTAACTTAATTTTATTCTATAATAAATTTAAAATTGAGAAATCAAAATTTACACTTAATGTCACTTTTTTTCACTATTAAGATATTGTTGTACATGTCCGTCTGTGAGGGATGAAATATGCTGTTGTTTGGCTTCCTTTTTTTTCTCCAGGTAGAAAGGGATGAGAATATAAAAGAACTGAAAGAAAATAAATACAATATTTTTTTAACATTCCCCGTAAATAAATTTATATTATAAAACTTACCTTATTATTTTAGTAATTTAATAAAAAATATATAACCTTTTCCGTATTACGCGTGCTCACTCTTTGGCGTTGTTTTATGACTAAGACAAGAGAAAACATGTTATACTCATATTCTTTCACTAGAAATTTCTAAACAAGTGATTCATACCACTGTTGGTAAAAGTGGCACAAAAGTGCCATTTGTGGCACTATTGAATGTTCCATGGCACCATGGCACTCTTTATAGAATTTTGGCACTTTTTAAGAAAATTTCTATATAATTTGATAAAAGGTCGATATCACTGGTTTTTCATTAAAAGCCATGCCTACTTAGAACGGGTAGCAAAATTAAAAAACAATCGCTACACTAAAAATTTCTACAATTTTCTGGACCAGCTTCCAGTTCTTCGGGGACAATTTAATCATTATTTTGATCTTTAAAAATAAAAGCAATGGGGATAAAATTAGATAAACTTTAATTGATTCTATTGTTGTCACTGGAATTTTTCAAAAATTTCTTATGGTATTCTAGTTTTTTTATGACAAGCAAAATTTTTAAAAATTTCACCATACAATGGTGAAAGCTTTTTCTGCCAAAAATAAAATAAAACGATCAAAAAATTTTAATTTGTAAAAAATTGCGATTTTTTCGATAATTTTATGAAATCTTAAATGAAATGAAAACTTAGAAAAATTTCCAGGAACCGCAGAACACAAGAGAACTAGTTCTAAGCACTTGGAGTTGCCTTTAAATTTTAGCATCAAGCATCCTGAGCTCATTCCTAACAACTTTAGCCCCAAAACTCCCATGTTAATACGTAATATTTTAGAGGAATTTGCAGGATTTTTAGAATCGGTCGGCATCTTAAAATAATATCGCAAAATATGAATTAGGTATTTCATATTTTATTTCTGTGAAGAAACATTATAAAATTCTTCAAAAGAAAATAAAATTTTTATATTTTAAATTGTTGACAAATGAAAATATTTGTTTGTTATGTGCTTTTTGTTACATGATAATTTTGTCAAGGTTTTGCTGTGACAATTTTTCTCAGAATACCAAAATTATAGTAATTTCCATTCACACCAGTTTTGTGACTCTTTTGTTATTGTTAAAAAGTTTAGAATAAGGGTGTAAATGTATAAATATTTGAAATAAAAGCTGAACATAATTTTTGAAACATTTGCATCACAGATTAATACCAGATGTGAAACCAATGACAGGTGTCAAAAAAGTATTCTCGAACCGTATGGTTTTGTTTACATGGAAGTCAAGTCAAGAGGGAGATAACAATATAAATCTCCATACATTTTGTATTGTGCATTTTTTGAATATATCTGTCTCTTTTTAGATTATTGTGCTTTTCTTTTGTTTTTCTTAAATTTTTGCGTTTTGTTTTTCTCATTTTCTGTCGGCCATATTGCCCAAATCAGCTGATTCACATCTGGTATAATTTGTGATTTGCATGTTGCTTAATTGCTTTTGGCACTTTTAAACATTTTTTGGCACTTTTTTGGCATCATTTAGGCACCAAACGAAAATTCTCAAATGCCATCACTGATTCATACACATACTTCTGTTTGCCTCGTGTGTATGCATACACACTTGAAAATTTAAGTATTTGTAAATAAAATTCAAAATAACCGCATAAAATAAATGTTACTACAATGTAGTAATTTTTGTAGTTTGTTTAAAAAAATAACTGTCAAAAACATTGAAAAATTTTGTTCTAAGTAAATTAACTACAATTGTAGTTAAAATAACTACAACCGCATTACTACATAAATAACTGTCATGTAGTAACTGCAGAACTTTTCTGAGTGTACCTAATAGTTAGATCCTATTATATGTATAAGAAAAGTTTTTAGCAAATTTGATAATTTTCCGGAAATTTAGTACGCCATCGTTTGGGAACCGCTGCAGCTAGTTGTCCAATTTTTAAAGGATTTCTTAAACCCAAATTAGTTTGGAAGTATCGTAAAAAAAGTAACGTATCATTCTCATAATGAATAAAAAGAATATAAAAAAATAAAAATATTGTATTTTTTATCCTTTTCTTGTGCATAGAATTAAATGTCAAGTAACCAAATATAAAATTTCTATTTTCAACAGAACTTTTTTACGATATTACTTCACAACAGATTCAATGCATAGAAAAAAGATAAAAATATATTTCTATATTATTTTAACACATTGAATTGATTACAGTAACGTTTTTTTACTTTACGATTAGACTAATGAAGCCTTTAGTTATACAAAGTATATCAAGTTATACTAAGTTTGATCAAATTAGATAAAGTGCGGAAATTTCAATTGTTCATTTTATATATTTTTAGACCATACTTTCTAAGTTAACAAATTTAACAAAAATTTTTTTTTGCCATTATTTATTAGAGGTCAAATACGTATCAAAAATTAAAGTCGAATTTTCGAAGTAAATTTTGATGAAAAATATAACCCAGAAATTTCTGTTGGACTTTATATTATCTTTTATACTTACCTAGCTATGAAAGTGTGTCACTCATAAAATCGTTAACCCTTGCGCTGCGGAGACTAAAAACATTCAACAAGTGGTGTCTGGTCAGAAACAAGAAGGGTTAGAAAATAATTTTTTTGAAAAATAAAAAGTAAATTATGACCTGGCCTTGTATTTGTTTTTCTTTTTTAAATAAATATTTTCGAAATAAAAAAATATATTTCATATTTTGACTCATTTTCATCCGGGTTTTTTATATCGGTTTGAATGGTTTTCTCATTCTTTGGTATAAAATTGTTTCATAAAGTTAAAAAAAAAATACAGTAAATTTACGATTGACAGTTTCAATTTATTTCGAACACTCAACCATAAAAGTCTGTAATGGCTACTGAAAATTTTGCTGTTATTACGGGAAATTTAACTGTTTTGAGGCCAGCGGTATTTTTTTTGCTAATTTTAGCAACACATGTCTGCTGAGCTGTAGTACAATAAAATTAGTAGAAAAAATTAGAAGCCGCTACTAAATTTTAGTAAAATTTATGTAAAATGCAATTCAAAATCGATGTGCTAAAATCAATTAAAAAACTTACTAAATAATATAATTTTAGTACAATGAAATTAGTATAAATAATTAGTTGCAGCTACTAAATTTCAGTAAATTGATGTAAACTGTAATTTAAAATCAATCTGCTGAAATTAGCAAAAAATTGTACTAAAAAATAAAAAAAACTGTAAAATCTTTTTTTTCTTTCGATTGTAATAAGCGTATAATTACTTCATCGTACTTGAAATTTGGAGTCAAAATTGCAAACGGTTCTCCAGTTATTGCCGTTTTATGCATTGGAGATGCAATAACATTTTCTGGGTGTTATTTCTAAACTAAGAATATATCAATAGTAACAAATATAAACTAAACAAGAATTGTAAAAAATCAAAAAAAAAAAAATATTTTTAAATTAGTATATTTTTCTGCTAAATTTAGCACTCGGTTTTGAAAAATTAGTAAAATGTTTTTTTGAAATCAGCAGCGAGAATTAGTAAAAAAATCCGTAATTTGTAATAAGAGAATAGCAAAAATGATTACTAAAAAAAGAAATTGTACTAAAAATCTGTATAAAAATAGTAAAGTGCGATTGGAAACTGTTTACAAATTTTTTTACTAACTTTTTTATTTGAGTGAACCAATTCAGAAACCAGAATATCTGACGAAACAGGTCAAAACCCCGATCCATCTCGATATATAAGAAATCTTCTTTTATTTTAACCCCAATATCTCGTATTTTTCCTTGTATTTTTTTTTTTTTTTAAATTGGCAAAAGTTGAAACTAAAGAATTTCAAGGTTTATAATATCCCGTTTTTTAATGTTTTTAATTTACAGACTGATTTTTTTTATAGTTTTCAGAACAAATTATAATTGTTTTCAATAACGATTTGATTATTAATTTCTTTTATTTATCACTATCATCAGTATCATAAATTTAATGAAAATATTATTTATACATATATATGAAATTGTTCAATAGTTTTTACTTTTTTAAAAATTTTTTTTTTATAAAATATCGTCATTCCATTAATTTTTAAAAATTTAATACAAGTAGAATTTTATATTAAACATTAAATTCTCAACTACAATAATTTTATATAACCATGAGGCCGAGATTTAGTGATGTGCATTAATTTTTATACTGAGAGAATTATCTTATAAATTTATTTATTTTTTTTATTATTAATTTTTTTTATTAATTTTGGACTATGAAATTTGTTTATAAATCATATTAATTATTTCGATACATTGATAAGGAATTTCATTAACTGAATTAAGCTTATTATAAAATTCTATGAAACTTTTTAATTTAATGAATTCTTTCATTAGATATATTTTGTACATCCGTAAAATATGCTACAATTTTATTACGCTTTTTGCATTTGCTAAATACTTTTTATTTATCCACTCCAGCTTAGCAATGACAATAACCAACTATAATAAATAATAATAAATGAAATTGCTTCATAAATTTTCTGAAGCTCTTCATTGGCTGAATGATTTATACATTGGAGGAGTGGGCTATTCAGTTTATGAAGAGTTTCATTAATTTTATGAACTTTTCTTAAAAATTAACATTAATGAAACCTGTTTCATAGATTCTATGAAAAGTTTCAATGAAAATTCAGTGACAATTTTCATTGAAACTATGAAGAAATTCATTACTGAGGTGATAATAATTCTCTCAGTGTAGTAAAATTTGCTGAAGAACATATTCACGGATCATTTTAACTCATTAAACTCACGTTTTAGGATACTTTTTTTGGTATTTATTGAAAAATTTACTTAAATGACCCATGAAAATTACATGTTGTATGAAAAAACTACCCTTAAAATTCTGTTGGGTACATCCGAATTCAGAGTTTAGTTCTCAGTGATATTCAAGTTCAAAATACATTTCCAAGCCAAATAAAATCGAAATGATTTGTTGCAAACTAAACGATGCTTTAAATATTTTCACCATAATATACTCAGAACTATCAAACGTTTGAGCCCTATTTTGTCCAAAAATTCGAGAAAAAGGACAACTTCAAACTCGGGTAGCGAAATATAAGTGCATTCGAAATTTTATTTATTGTATGGTTTCCATAATCAGCATAACTAGTGCTATTACGAGTATTACATCAGAAAATTCAAAAATTTTCGAAATTAGATTATTTTTTAATCTATTTGACCAAAAAAACTAAAGAATATCCGCCCTAATCTACATACTATAGAATACCCGCAGTCTACTGACCAAAACTCATTCAAAAAGAGATTTAACATCCAAAAGAATTTAAAAAACCCAAGCTCTCTAGAATTTTGCTGAATATTTTAAGCTAAAATCCAGTGATGTCAACTCTTTTGAGAAGAAAAACACTTATATTTTCTTTTGAAGAAATGTCATTTAGTTATGTTTACTAGAGTAGTCCAAGTAAATATAAAAGTTGGAATTCGCGATCCCAACAACGTTGTTGCCATTTATAAATGTCTAAAGACTCTGTGCCAAGTTTTTGATAAATTCCCTTGTATTTTGAGGTCGCAAAAAGTTAAATTTGAATAACACTGCATGACAAAAGCTTAACAAAATCTTAACTTTTAAAAACTAATAGAGCTCGGACCATCAATTCTATATATTTCGGATATTCTGATTGCTATGGCGTACTTTATTTTTCGATTTAGATTTTTTATATATAAAAATTTTCAAAAGCATTCAATACAAATTTTTTGTGGTGAAATGTAGGAACAGGACCCGTATTCATCTTTAGGCTTAAAATTTAATGCATAAAACTTGACCACTGTTGGCGTTTGATATGGATTTTTACGTTTTTTTAAGGTTTTAGCCAATTGAATCGCTGAAAGAAAAATCGGCCTTAATAAATGCTATGGCTTAGTAAAGAAGCAATTAAATGGAAAATATTTCAACATTGTCCCCAAAGTCCAACTTTTAGTATAATATGGGCTCACGTCTAAAAACTGTTCTTGCAAAATTTCAAGCAAAACAGTTTACATTTGCAAAAGTTATCGCAATAAATACATTTTCGATTAAGGTTAGTCTCGTACTAAAGACATTTTAATATAATAATATGTCCTTAGTTCGATACTAACCTTAGTACAAAATGTATTTACTGAGATAAATACCACCCTAATGTCAGAAAATTAAATCTCGCGAAAAACCACAAAATTTTTGCTAAGGAAGTTTTTTGCTAATTCCAGCAGAAATTTTTTCTCTTTTTGCCGAACGTAGGGGCCACCTTTTTATATTTTTTCCATTCGATTTTTCCTTTATGGCAAAACACTGGTCTCCTCTAGGCAAAAAAATCGATATATCAGACTTTAAAATCCGACTGTAAATGCCGAAGCTATAACGAAAAATAAAAAAGGCGACCCCTATGTTCAGCAAAAAAATTTTTTTTCCAAATTGCCTTGCAAAAAGACTTTATATTCGAAGGTGTACTGCGCAATTTTTTTTGCCTGTAAGGTTATACGGTTTAATGTAGGCATATACGAGGTTAAATGAAAACCCCTACTACTTTTTGAACCTTGGTGAATGCGTTCAATTTTATAATTCGAACGGGGGAAAAAATTAATTAATTCCTTACTGAATTAATTCACCACTGAATTCGTTCAATTTAATTTTCGTGCATTGAATTAAAAAATAAAATAAAATTACATTCAGTGAATTGAAAAAAAAAATACGTTCACTGAATTAACAAAAAAATTATGTTCACTGAATTAAAAAACAAAAAGTAATACGTTCACTGGATTGAAAAATAAATATTACGTTCACTAAACTCAAATGAGAAGCAACAACGTCTTTTAATATCTTGTAGAGTTCTTAGTATTGTAAAAACGTATAAATGAAATACGTCATAGTCAAGCATCTATATTTTATGGGGAAGCATAAGTTTGAAAAATTAATAGTTATATTTTTTTACAAATTCATCTATGTATATCTGTAAAGTTTTTAATTTTAATAGTAAAACACGTAATATATAATTTGTTTATTTTTACTAGCAAACGCTGTAAAATTGCTTAGATACAAATTTTATTTGTAAATAAATGTGTTCTTCTACTGAACGGCAGAAAACAGCCCAGCAGAAATTACTGCTTGATTGGAAGCAGTTTTGTCAGGGAAAGTTGAGCAGTGAAGCGATTGCATTATTGATGATATCATGCCTGATTTTTGTTCGAGATAGCTCGCGTGAAAGCGCTTGTTTCGAGATCCAAAAAGGTATGAATTCACCGCTTTTAATTAGTGCTCCTGTTTTTCTTTTAAAATGTCGCTAATTCATGCCTTCTCGGAAGTGCATATTATAAAGCTTTTCAACTATTTAAAATCATGCTTTCTCAAAAGCAAAATATTCCTGAATATTTTTTCGAGAAGAGAAAATATCTCTTTTTTTAGTAAAACCTCTTATTTTCATTAAAACAACTTTTTTCCGCATTTTAAAAAATTTTGATAAAAAGAACCGCAAAAATATTTAAGCAATCAAAATGTATTGCTCATTTCATGCCTTTTTGAAAAGCACAGCAAAAAGCGATGTAAACAATTAATCAACTTAGGCCTTTCATTAGTGCTATTTACAAAGCTATACATTTTTAGAAGCGATAAAAGTAGCAGTAAGGAAGCAGTAATCGTTTTTACTGCTTCCACATTTTTGCTGGGAGGCTTTGAATTCAGTGAACGTATTTTTTGTTTCTTCAATTCAGTGAACGTATTTTCTTTAATTCACTGAACGTAATTTAATTTTTTTTTAATTCACTGAACGAAAATCAAATTGAACGAATTCAGTAAGGAATTAATTCTCTTTTTTCCGTTCGATTTATAAAATTGAACGCGTTTATCAGTGAAATAATTCATTTGATTTAATGAAAAGCAATTGAAATAGCAATTGAATTAATTCGCAACAAAATAAATTGAACGAAAACAAATATGAATTAATGTCAATCAATATATTGTGCTCAGTGAATTAATTCATCGAATTTTTAATTCAGAATTGAAAAATTGAATTAAGGAATTCATTTTTTCGGATTTTATTTTCGGATTTTTTCTTTAAAGCTCTGCAAATTGAGGAATACACAGACCACAACCTTTTCTCAGTTCAGTTCAAAAAACTTAAGAAATAGCAAGTCAATTTCAACCGATCTCGAAAATTTTAGAAATTACCCATAAGTTAAGTAATGAATTTTGTTTGAAAATTTCTTAATTAAGAAACACTTAAAAAAAATCTATATTAATTTTGACTGTAAAACTGATGTTAAGATCTTGTGTCCAAACTTCAATTATAAACTTTTTTTCATAAAAAAAAAATTAAATCTCGCAAAAAAAGCTAAATTGACAAACAGATATGCCTCCAAAGTTGTGAGTACGAATTTAAACGAAACTTTTGTGTGTAGTATTTCGTTTATTGTGAGATCAGTTGTTTGTGAGTGGCGTTCAAGAACGGTTGTGTTTAAGCTTGTCTTAAAGAAAAAAATTTAAATAAACCAAAAACGATCGATTAAATAAATGAACATTTCTAATAAATGATTTAAAAAGTGAGTGTTAATAGAAAAAAATTAAAAAAAACAACTACAAAATTTAATTGTGCAGCATCTTTCTGTTATATTCTTAATTTTTACTGATAACTTGTATAAACAAAATTTCTAAAGTTTAATTTGTATTCGTTTTATGGCAACTGGTTTTATTTGCATTGACCAGTCAACAAAATAAAATATATTGTATATTCATATGATTGTCTGCGGAATTGCATGTGTGATTGTGTAAAATGTATATGAAAACATCATCAAAATAAATAACAAAAAAAAAATAAAAAAATCCCAACCAAACAAAGGTTCTTATAAACAAAATGATCTTGTTTAATAGAGCATCAGTATGATGATTTTAAATATTCTTTTTTAATAACAAATGACACGTTAAACAATTTTTTAATATAAAATATATATTTTAAAATATTGTTATCAATATAAAAAATCTTGTGTATAATTAAATAATTATGATGTACAATATGTATAAATTACTACAATTTTAATTGACAATATTAAATACGGAATAACTTTGTTTTAGCTTAAGTTCTTGCAATTAGTTTATTTAACAAAAAATCCAATATTAAATTTTGCTGTCGAAAACAATTCCCGGTTTTATTTTATTACAGTGTTAACTTTTAATGATTTAAATATGTTAATAAATCAATAAATAATATAATAACGTGTAATTTTTGTGGTGCATAAAAGTTTTAAAAAATTTACATATAAAAATAATAATTTTCAAAATAAACTGGTTTGTTTTTAAACGGAATTACAACAAGTACAGAATATCAGATTGACATTAAAGAATATTAAAACTATTCTTTGTAATAAATATGTCTAAAGAATTTAATTCAATTCGACTAAAAATTATAGAAAAATTAAATAATATGGGTTTTCATATAAACTCGTATTCTACTCGTAAACGGTGTAAACCTGGTATATTTATGAGTTTAATGTCTAACTTCATACACAAAAACTATGGTTTGTATTTACACAAGGTTTACAAGGAATTTACGAGTTTATATGAAAACCCCTAATATGTCAATAAAAATATGTTGTATTGTATTTGACTTAAGGGGGCAACCTTATTTAGAGACTTTAGGACATCGATAGTACTTTTTCACCAAAATATTTACCTAAATTTTAGAACGAAACTCCAAGTTAAAAAAATAGGGGAAAATCGTGCAGGTTGGAACTCATCAAAACTTGTAATGGAACGTCTGTTTGACGTCGTTACCGCGAGCACCCGTGGGAACACAATTTATCCGAAACAATACACTCATAAAAAAAGCCCGTACAAATAGTTCAAAATTCTGCTAAAATAACAGGAAATAGTACAAGTATTTTCGCCAGCAGAATTTTCAGTGAAGTTGATAATTATGGTCTGCTAAATTTTACTCACTGCTAAATACACAGACAATTTTAGTAAACTCAGCTAAGAAATTTGATTAACTTAGCTAAAATATAAGCTTTAGTTAGTACAAAAAAATTCATGAAAACTAGTATACTTGCCCAGTCAGAAAAATACAAACGGGAAAGCGGTGGCAAAGCACTTTAACAGGTGGTACAAGTACTGGCAAAAAGTGCTTTCCCATTCCCAAAATGATAACATCATTAGACAAAAGGACCAGCTGTTCAAAAAGCGCCGGAAAAGCACTGGAGGAACAAAATTTTTAAACGTTGGCCAAACGCTGGCAAAACCAATAAATAGGTGGTCTGGAAATATATATTCCAAAATAAAATTTAAAAAAATTTCATATGTATTGTTTTTGTCCTGCCGTGATTTGAACCCAGGCCATCAGATTGGCAGACGATTGCTCTACCCACTGAGCTAACGAGACATATAATATTTGATGGCTAAACACATAAATGAGTGATAATAGCTGGACAACTACTGGCTGTTCCAAAATGCTAGTCTGGCAAAGAATTTTTTGTAACTAGTATGCCAGTGTTGGGAGGGTAAAAAAAAGTTGGTCTTGAAGGAGCTTTCCCACAAACAAAAAAATTGATTTTATGAAACAAAAAAAATTTTAAATTAAAAAAAATCCAAACAAAAATTTTTGCATGCAACCGGATTTGAACTCGGAACCTTCTGACTATAAACATTTTTTAACGAAGCGTCAGCATTTTTATAAAATCATTGCTCTACCAGTGAATTGGTTTTTGTACCACTGGTAGCATTGGCTAGGTAGCACTGGATAACCACTGGTTGCAAACCTTGGCATATCACTAGGTTATTCAATCGATTAATCGTTATTCGATTAATCGAACAATTTTTCTCAAAAATTGTTTGAATAATTTAAAATGTCCAAATTTCGAATAACGAATAATTCGAATAATTTCATACGATTCATCGAAATTGGTAGAAAATTACAAACATGTTTAAAAAATATAAATTTTTTATTAAAGTAAATGTGCAAAAATATCAAAATTTTTTTTAAAAATTGTGATAAATAATTTGCTGTAGGCTTGTACCTATCCCGATTTCATTTTGGCCTAAGAAAATAATTAAGGGACGAACTTTTAGAATTTCTAGAAATATTTGTTAGCTTCAACTCAATGAGAATTTCATGTTTTCAAGTAGGAGCGTTAATAAACATCTTAAATCGCAAAGAAAAAACAAAAACAGCATAAAATTATCACAGTTTGCTTTGTCATCTTCCAAATTACTACTCTGTTGTTGTGACTTAAAGTAGTGGTATCTATTTACGTATAGTAAATTTTTATTTATTTTTTACGACTTTTTAACGTTGATATTAAACGAAAGCAATAATAATTGTAGTAATTAATGATTATTATAATTATTAATTATAATTAATGCTCAATATAATAAAGATTGTTTAGAGAGCACTCTAAATTAATAAAATAAAATAAAATAAAGGGATGGTAATACGGAAACGTACAGGAAAAATCAATTCTCATCAGAATTCCTCTCTACATTTACGTTTTTATCAGTGTTGCAAAACTCTTGAAGGCAGGAAAGCACCGCAAGCATTGTGAAAACGGGTAAAAAGGATAAAAATTTACCAAAAATGGGGTAAAAAAGCACGATATTAATTTTTTTTAAATTTAGGACAAGAATTTAAAAATACATTTTAGCCTTGCAAAATCTTTAAAGAAGGTTTCAAAAAATAACCAAAAAAGGGGGAAAAAGCACCAAACTAATATTTCAAAATTTTTAAGTTTAAACATGACGAAGTCGCTATTTAAAATTTTACTATGAACATTGTGAAAAAATGTATTTTTTGCATAGTTAGTATTATTTTTTCAACTTTGACACAAAATTGAAGAAAAATTTTAAAAAACGAGAAAAAATACCAAAAATATAAACTGTTCAAAAAGCACTGCCAGAAATCTGAAAAAGCGCTGTAAATACCCGCTTTTTTTAAAACGGGTATTTGTAAAAAATTACCTGGTACGGGAAGGAAAAAAGCACCAAAAAATAACCGAAAAGCACTGAAATGGCAACACTGGTTTTTATGTATTCAGTGCATACGAAAGAGATACAAATTAATCTACGGGATCTTATATACTTCTTTAACTCATTGCGGTGTGGTTCTCCCCGCTTTGGATAAAATTTTAATATGTGAAGAGGGGACAGAAAAAATGAAAATAATGACAAAATCTGATCTCAATTATTAATTATTTTTATTTTTATGAATTTCAGAAGAGTTACTGAATTTAATTTTGTTCCTTTTTTAAATAAAATAATTAAAAACACAACAAGTGTGTGAATATTATTTTACATAAATTTTTTTCGATTAATCGATTAATTTTAAAATTTTGTTCGATTAACCGGTTAAGAAAAAAACCCGAATAATTATTTGCACGATTAATCGATTAAAATAAAAAGCCGATTAATTGAATACCCTACATATCACTCTTAGACCATTCTTTGCCAATGGTCTTTTTTATAAACCACCGAAATTTTTGTAAAACAAATGCAGGAAGAACGCTTTTTGCAAGCGCTGGCAAATCGTCCCAAATGAGTGCTCTCCCAGTCATTTATTTTCAATACCCAGTGGTGTGCCAGTGCTTGATTTTTGTACCACTGGCGATTTCTGATTGGGTGATATACAAAATGTTTTAATAATTTTTCTGACATTTGATTTCTTTTTTTTTTTTTTTAGTGTACTCGTATACCCCAGACTGTCAAATTCATATATATATTATTCCTTATTAAATTTTATCGAAAAGGTATTTTTTCTTTTTTCGATATTCGTGGTATTTTGGATTTTAACGAACTTTTACCGAATCCCTCTTTTGCTACTTTTTTCAACAACTTTGCAAGTCTGCTACTGCCGAACAATGCAAAATACTGCAATTTTGGAGACTACGAGGGCAGTTCGAAATGTTCTTAGCCTAGTAATGAAAAACAAGAGCTAAATTTTTAAAATTATTTTATTTTTCAATATAATCTCCTGAAACTTCAATACACTTAGTCCAACGATTTTCTAGCGATTCTATCCCTTGATTAAAATAATTTTCCTGAAGTTCCTCAAAATAATCGTTTACAGCTGCCATTGCATCTTCCATCGAGGTAAAACGTTTACCAGCAAGGAATTTTTTTAGATTTGGGAACAGGTAGAAGTCATAGGGAGCTAAATCAGAGAAATGAAAAATTGTGAAAAATGAGAAATTTTCATTCGAATATATTTTTGGTCAACTGTTAACAAATTCGGCATCCATCTTGCAGAAAGCTTTTTCATTTCTAATTCTTGATGCAAAATAAAATGTAGTCGATCATTTAAGATACCTATGGCATCCCCTATTTCACGCACTTTCACTCGCCGATCGTCTAATACCATATCTTGGACTTTAGCTATGATATCTGGCGTTGTTGCAGTTTTTGGACGTCCACTTCGAGGTTTATCTTCAAAGCTTGTACTACCACGTTTAAATTTACTATTGCATATGAAGGAGCACTTTCACCTAACACATTCACCATATCATTATGAATTTCTTGTCCCGATAAACCTTTCTTATGTAAATATTTAATTACACCCCGAATTTCTAATTTTTCCATTACAAAAAAAAAATCACTGAAGCGCCTTTTTTTGAACACCTGTTACTATACGAATGAGTTGACAGATCGAAATAAAATTTAACATGTGTCCATATGACGGATGGAAGTTTCCATTATATAAAGCTTTTTGCTGTTTATACCGCCATCTCTATGTCATGCTAAGAACATATTGTACTGCCCTCGTAGTTTGGAAAAGTAGGGTTTGGGAATTTCTCACAACCAGACGGTTTTAGCTAATTCAAACATTTTCAATTCATATTGTTTCCTAACATATTGTTAATATTTGTAAATGTTTAGAGATTTTATCTTTAAATACGAAGATTCCTATTTAAAAAGTGTTTAAGAAAAAAAAAATTAAACTTAGTTTTAACTACTTATAAAACTGGCCCTACATGCAATAGTATATGAATATGATTTGAGTTCAATTTAGAAGAAAACCTTCTAAAGGAGGCATGCATGTCTATACATTTACCGATTTTAACCAACTTCAGTAGGCTTTGTCCGTATCTAATTATCTTTATATTCGCGAACTGAAGTTTAATTATAAGATTTGTCAGGACACATAGACGGATGGGCGGAAATCGTGAAAGTGATTCTGTATGATATAAAAATTCTAATAAACAATTAAATTGTTTACATAATTAAAAATTATCAATTGAAATGCATTATTTACTTATAAAGTTTCTTAAATCTTCAATCAATTTTAATTAAAGTAAAGAAAACGTTGTATGTACTTTTTATATTTATTTAAAATTACAGCAAAATAATTTATCTCAACTATTGCAAGTGATAATTATTGCCAAGTAATATTGTTTCAACATATGTATAAAATTCACAAATAGAATCAAAATGTCGAAACCAAAGAGATTACAACAAACTTTCAAAAATAAAGATGACATCAGTGCAATGATGATGATCTATTGGACACTGATGGGCATCCTGCTGTTACAACAAATTAAAACAACAGATGCAGTGAAATATAGTAAGTGGCAATTTTGATTTAATGATTTTTTGATCATTTTTTATTACAATTTTGATATTTTGTTTAGAAGGCGATAGTTGTGAGACTAAATCCCAGCATGGTATATGTAAAGGATGGTCCGAATGTCCAATTCTTAAAACTTTAATAGATCGTGGAGAATATACCAATCGTGAGGTTGTATCATGTGGCTTTGGTGTACGAGAAGAATTAATATGTTGTCCTGTTGTAAGGACTGAAACGAAAATTGAAAATACCACCAAAGATAATACAGATCGTAATACGGATATTTTCGTAATGTAAGTTGTTTTTTATTAGTTCATAGTGCGTTCCCATTGTACATGTTTTGGGTAAAACAAGTTGTTTTGATAAGAAAAATGTATGGGAAACCAGTATCTAATGACAATTTAACCTAAAACATGTCAAGTGGAATTATCATATTAGTAAAATATTGTAGTTTATGTTAATGTTAATGAATACTGAGAGAAATATTATAGAAAAGGTTTAAATCATAAAAAGTTTTGATATTTACGTGTGTAGGTCAGATATTTTAGTTTCTAAATTGGTACGTTACATAAATATCGGTTCGAAATTGTGAATTCTTCAGATTTTTTTGATTTTTTTTGGGGTCTTGAAACTTTACATATCTAACTTTTGGCATTGTGGTCGGGTCAGGCGTCAGTTTCTTAGTTAGGCCCCAAGTTCCATAAGCAGTAAAAGCTTTGTTGAATATGTTTACTGGCAATTATATATGGGTTGTTTGAAAAAATTTTAAATTTTGAGTAAAAAATATATTTAAAAATTTTTTCTTGTGACATGAATTGCATTTTGTGTTTGTTTAGGTTGATGTTTAAGCACGATAAATCCGTCCGCGTTAATCATTTTAAGTTAACGCCGCAAAACTTATGCCGATTTTAAGTTGAAAATTTCAAAAAATTCTAAAATTACATTTTATGCTTAGCTTTCATAAAAGTTACATCAATTTATTGATCTCATTATAAGCACAAATATAAAAATATTAACCGCATTTTTTAATCACTTGGATTTAATAAAAACAAAAAGTAATTATCAAAGTGGTCAATAGATGGAGTTAGCTACCACCTATTTTTCTACCCGACCTTCTTTCACCCTAATTTTTAGTAATAAATGCAATGATGCCGGATTTTATTGTAACTTTAAACGCTTTGTTGAATTTCATCACTTCAATTTATATTTCTACACAATTAAAATATTCCACTGCAATATTTAAAGTTCACCAATTAGATTTAATTAAATTACTTACAGTAGTGTGAAAAATTGCCATTTCTATTTCAGCTATTTCTCCATGTCCTAGGTGGATAATAATTATTTGGTGAAGTGTAGTTTTTTTTTCTAAACACATTTAATACAAAAAACTTTAAGAAAAAGGTTTTGTTTGCTAGTTTTTAAATTTTTTTTGTTTCTCTCAAAAAATATTTAATCAGATACTAGAAGTATCTGAGTCCGCGAGTTTTTTTTTTTTTTTTGGAATATACGCAATTTTTTTTTTGGCGATTTTAAGATATGTGTTTTGGTTTAGGGTTATTTATTTACTGGAAATCGTTAGCAAAACTTTGAAATTCGGAGAATGAAATATTTTATATAACCCATGTGAAAATCGAAATAACTACGATGATCATATACGTCCACACATGGTAGAATGTATGACCATACATGACCTCATATGTTTCCATATATCTTCGGATCCGAAGTACCGATCGCTTATAAAATTGTCTTCAGTGTGGCTGTATCTTTATCCACAAATTGTTGCCAGATTTTTCATGACAGTGCACAGTGGGCCAGCAAAATCGAATTTTGGCCAAAACTAGAAATTGAGTATATGAGACTAAAAGATATCACAAAGGGGGGCTCGGTTGTTGCTGATCACGAATATGAAATAAAAAATATAAAATTCAAAATGGCGGATCCATAATGGCGGCCATTAATTTTTAGTTTTTATTATATTGGACTAAAAATAATCAATTATATAGGTCTAGGATCCGCTGATTAAAAATCTGAAATTAAAATTTTAAAATTCAAAATGGCGGATCCAATATGGTGACAAAGAATTTTTTCATTAAATTTCTTATGTAGCCTGATTTACTTCAAATTTCCACCAGGGGGAGTTTTTGGATAGCAGATTACGAATCTGAAATCAAATTTTAAAAATTCAACATGGCGGATCCAATATGGCGGCCATAAATTTAAAATTGTTATGTGTTGAAAAATAAATTACACTCCCAGTGTAGAAAATCATTAGCAGATATGTGGTTATGTAACTACATACTTGGTAATGGTAACTACCCAGTCAGAAAAATACAAACGGGAAAGCGGTGGCAAAGCACTTTAACAGGTGGTACAAGTACTGGTAAAAAGTGCTTTCCCATTCCCAAAATGATAACATCATTAGACAAAAGGACCGGCTGTTAAAAAAGCGCCGGAAAAGCACTGGAGGAACATAATTTTTAAACGTTGGCAAATCGCTGGCAAAACCAATAAATAGGTGGTCTGAAAATATATTTTCGAAAATAAAATTTAAAAAAGTTCATATGTATTTTTTTTGGTCCTGCCGTGATTTGAACCCAGGCAGTCAGATTGGCAGACGATTGCTCTACCCACTGAGCTAACGAGACATATAATATTTAATGGCTAAACACATAAATGAGTGATAATAGCTGGTACTGGCAAACAATTTTTTGTAACTAGTATGCCAGTGTTGGGAGGGCAAAAAAATAGTTGGTCTTGAAGGAGCTTTCCCACAAACAAAAAAATTTATTTTATAAAACAAAAAAATTTTAAATTGAAAAAAAATTCAAAAAAATTTTTTGCTTGCAACCGGATTTGAACTCGGAACCTCCTGACTACAAACATTTTTTAACGAAGCGTCAGCATTTTTATAAAATCATTGGTCTACCAGTGAATTGATTTTTGTACGTCTGGTAGCATTTGCTAGGTAGCACTGGATAACCACTGGTTGCAAACCTTGGCATATCACTCTAAGCCAATTCTTTGCCAGTGGTTTTTTTATAAACCACCGAAATTTTTGTAAAACAAATACTGTTAAAACGCTTTTTGCAAACGCTGGCAAAGCGTCCCAAATGAGTGTTTTGCCAGTCATTTATTTTTAACACCGTGGTTACCCAGTGGTATGCCAGTGCTTGATTTTTTGTACTACTGGCGATTTCTGACTGGGTAGTTACTTTTGTTATTACATTTCTTATTACCTTTATATGGCGATGTCGCGAAAAATAATGAGTTGTCGTTACACACCAGCATACGAAAAATCTAAAAAATATATCGTTACCTATGTGCTTACCAGTACTGACAAAAATAATGGGTCTAAAACTAGATTTTCAAAAAAATAAATTATATAAAAAAAAATATTTTTTATTATATTTTTTTTTTTAATAAAATTTGCTGGTGCGGGAATCGAACCTGGGTCTACAGATTGCCAGTCAACAGCTCTACCACCTGAGCTATATCGACTTGTAATATTTAATAGATAAAAACATAATTGACCTGCTGCACACAAGTAAGCTTACTCGCCAACATACAAAAAATCAAAAAATATGTGGTTACATATATCCTTACCAGTGTTTAAAAAATATTGAGTCTAAAAATAGATTTTAAAAAATTTAAAAAAAAATCTAAAAAATTATTTTCTCTTTGAAATAATGATAAAAATAAGTCATTATCAGTAACTCATTATTATATGTTTTAAAATAATGCAGAAGGTAAGTGGGTGTCATTACTGGTACTCCAAATAATAATGATATGTCATTACCGTTTCTACACTGGGCTGTTCAAAAGCAAAAAAGGTTCTGATGACAACTAATTCTGGCAGAGGGACCAAAGAAAAATATAAGTGTATCGGCGTTTTAAAAGTTTTCGTCTAGCCCTATGTTTTTGGGGGATTAAAATTTCCCCTCTTTTAAAAATGTTTATTGTGAATCGGCATAGAAAACCATGTAAATCTTCCATTTTAGGTATAGGATATGTTCAGCGAACTTATGTAAAACACTACGGGGGACATTTTTGTGGAACATTTTAACCCTCTAACTCTGCAATTAAAGGGTCTCTCTGGACCCTTTTTAAAAAGTGCAAAAAAAGACTTATAAGTTGAAGAGTTAGAGGGTTAAAATGTTCCGCAAAAATATTTGTCCTGAAATTCTACTATAAGTCTCTGAAGACATGAAAGTTGAAAATTTAACTTCAATGCTAGAAATAAGTCAAAACTTAAAATGTGTTTAAGGGATAATTTCGTACTTATTCAGAATTGGCACTCAAATGTCCCACAAACCTGGACTTTAGGGGGCTAGTCTATGTAAGAAAACCAGGACCTTCATTTAAGGTAATTTTTAGTGCTACTTTTTAGTTTTTACTAAAACTCTGGAATGCTGGAAATCAGCGAGATCTGAAGGTACTTTTTCAGTTAAAGGGCAAAATCTCGAAAGTTTATGAACGGTCGCAAACGGTCGCAAAAACCTAGGTAGAAAACATCTTATGGAACACATTGGCATTCAAGTTTTTCAAATATCTCTGGGAACATTTTGGAGCTTTTTATTGAAAATTTAGGATTTTCAAAAAACCCACATTTTGAGGTAAAATAAATAATTTTGTTACTTTTTGCGTAAATACTTAACAGGTTTCTATTCTTTTTTTTTTGATAACTAGTGTCAGTTTTATAATTTGAGATTGTTTTTGGAACAAATTATTGTTTATTTATGATTTTTTTACTGTATCATTACAAAATAAAAAAATGTCACAAAATTAAAAAACTTTGACTTTGAACTCTCGCCAACTAAAAACGAGTAACCACAATGATACAATATTTCACTCACAAAATATTCAACAATCCTAGATTTTGAATATATAAACATATTTTCCCTTTACCTGAATTGTACTTTTGCAGTGTCGTAAATATGAACATTTTTTTTTCGCTGTTTTAGCGATTTTAAAATAAATGTAACAATAATTTTAAAGGGAAAATGATTATATACTTACCACGATATAGCAAATCAGTCAAGTTTTTTTTCGCGTTATAGAACGAAGTATTTCGTATTAAATCTTCAGAGCAATTAAATTTATTTGAACATTGTACAAATCACAGAAAATACACTTAATATGAAAAGTGCTGTTACGCAAAATCTGGATATAATTATACCTACACCACCAGATCTCAGTTGCTACCACCCTAATGTACGACCCTAACTATATAGCAAAATACTGGTCTCCTCGATATATCACACTTAAAAATCCGATTTTAAATGCCAAAGCTATAACATAAAATTAAAAAAGGCGACCCTACGGTCGCCTTCCAAAAATACATCATATTGGAGGGTGTACGGCGGACTTTTTTTTGAGGTACGGTCTAATGTATATATATTTGTTCCTTTTTTTTACTAGCATTTGCCAAAATATCTTGAACTATTGTATAATAAATAATATATTAAAAATAAATATTTGTCCGCTCAGTTTTTGGAAAATTTGAAATAGTTGCTCCAATTTTTATTCGACATACATTGTGTAGCTGGACAGTGGGCTTGGAAAGCACCGCTTACAAATATCTTTAACATGGAAGGCGGCACCTCGGCATAGCTTCCTTATTAACTAAATTTCAATGTTAGAATGCAGCAAAACGGCATCAAACTTTTAATCATTGTATACGTCGTATCAACAACGTAAATGATTTAAATTCAAGTGACTTAGTATTTCTCTCAGTGTATAATTAAGTTTAATGTGTTGTATTAAATTCATATTAAGTCATTCATTTTTTTGTATTTCTTTTCAAAACTAATTGGTAAATGGTAACTATCACTATATAACTATTGCTTATTTCTTCTTTCCAATTTCTTTTTCCTTCCTCTCCTTATCCAAAATAACAAAATTTTGAAAATACTAATTTAGACCAACTGCTACGACAACGCAAGCACCTGAACAAGATTTTTGGATGGATTTATTAGAAAATTTAAATGCAACTACCACAACAACATCATCTCCAGATTTTTGGTTAGATTTACTAACCACAACTACCACAACTACAACCACTAGTACCACGACCATGAAACCCTTAACTGTGGGAGAAAAACGTTTGAATGAAAGTTCAGAATTTTTTGATTTTAATGCACTATTAAACAACAATCAGGGAGGTTCACAAAAACGACAAACAAATGGTGCAGAATTTCAACAAAATAATCAGCAAAATACGGGTTTTGTTAATCCACATCCAAACAACAATAATCGTCTTCCAAATATACAAAATACTGGTTTTGTAAGACCAAATAGTAATAATAATAATAGGGGTATTAATTTAAATACCGGCCCTGTTAATATAAATCAATGGAATTTTGACCAAACATCTCAGAATGAAAGAGGAAATAATGGAAATCGTGGTCATCAAAATAAAGCTAAAGGAAATAATGGCTTCAATGGTTGGGCTCAACAAAATAACAATAATTTCAGGGGAAATAATGGTAATAATGGTAGAGGTCATAATGGTGGTAATAATGGTAGAGGACAAAATAATGGTCATGGCCAGAATCGCAATGTTGGTCGTAATTCTAATCAAAATAGAGGTTTTGTATTTCCCGGCGATAACGAGAATTCTAAACAATTTAATGAGTTTAATAATAATGTGCCACCAGCTCTTCAACCTCATAGACCAGTTAATAATATTGATGAACAAAATCCCAATAGACCATCTATAAATTTAAATACAAATGATAAGGATAATGTAGATGAACTTATTCGAGAAGTATTTGATACATCTGTAAATAATAATCAAAATTTACCAATGAGTCAACCAAAGAATTCTGATATTGGCTCTGGAAAATCTATAGATGATTTGATAACAAATGTATTTGAAGTTCCTCAAATGCAAAGTAATAAAAATAATTTGAATTCTCCTTCCACACAACCAGAGTTAAATCATCAAATTAATCCCTCCCATCAAATGGAATTTATGAATGCTCCTCAGCCTAATGCACATTTTCAAACAGTACCTGCCATGGCAGCACAAATGACTAATAATGATCTTGAGGCAGCACCTTCTACAAATTTTGCCCAACTACCGGCAGAGATGTGGTCTAATAATCCTCCTGTACGCAAATCAGAGTTTGATCCTATTCAAATTGTTTATGAAAATTTAGTTAATTCGGGCATGGATATTGTTAAAGCTCAATCCGATAATGTGAAGAACACCTGGAATCAACAGCAACAACAATTTGGAAATCGTCCACAAATACCGGCAACGCAAACCCATCAGCAAATACCAGCAGAGTTTGGAGAATTTACGCAACAAACCTTGCAAAAATCGCAACAGTTTGTACAACAACCATTACAACCTGCACAACAGTTTGGACACCAACCAGAGTTTGAACAACTACTATCACAGCAATTTGCCCAACAGCCGCAATTTGTAAAGCAAGCCCTACCTACAGCACAGTTTGCAAAAGATTCTAGATCTGCACAACAACCCTCCTTTGCTAAAAATTCTAATGTACAATCACCGCCCTCTAATATATTGGATCCTTTTAAACCATTTGAATTCCGTCCACCACCCGAAGATGAAATGAATTTCTCGGAAGGCAAAAACTCATTAAGGTTGTTATAATTTAGTCCTTTATACATTTTCGCACATAGAATTCATTAATTCCTATTATTTTATAAAACATAAACTAACATGGCAATAAAAGCTTTCGATTTTATATAAATGTTTGTTCTTTTTTATTTTAGCCCTAATCCAACGAATAAGGAGAGACCAGCAGTTAGAGGTTAGTATTGTTATAAAAAATGGTTTTTTAAATCTACTTATCAGGGACGTAAAATCAGGTTTAATATTTTGTACCAACCAGACAAACAAAATCCCCCACGGTACCAAAATATTTTGTGTATGACAAACTCCAAAACTTGTCAAAACAAAAAACCTGTAAAGTCAGAAAAAAATATTACTATATGAGAAAACATTTTTTTTTAAATTATAAGAACAAAGTTTAATTACTTCATCCTACTTACTTAAAACTTTAAAGGCTTCATTAGTCTAATCGTAAAGTAAAAAAACGTATTTGTAATTAATTCAATGTGTTAAATTAATATAGAAATATATTTTTATCTTTTTTCTATGCATTGAAACTGTTGTCAAGTAAAATCGTAAAAAAGTTCTGTTGAAAATAGAAATTTTATATTTTATTACTTGACATTTAATTCTATGCACAAGAAAAGGATAAAAAATACAATGTTTTTATTTTTTGTACTCTTTTTACTCATTATGAGAATGATACGTTACTTTTTTTACGATACTTCCAAACTAATTTGGGCTTAAGTCAAAGTTCCAAACCGTTCTCCAATTATTAAATTTTGATATATTGGAGATATAATAAAATTTCTTGTTTTCATTTGCAAACTATGAATATGTCAATAATAAGAAATACAAACTTAACGAGAATTAGAAAACAAAAAATCAACGAAATTATTAAATAACTAACAAAAATAATTGTTTACTACAGAAATATTGGATGTATAACAACAAATGCGGGATTCACAACAGATGGCGTATCTTTTACACATGGTTTGTGTCTTTAAAAACTTGTATGGCATTTTGGATGGTAAACATTATTCTTGCTTAGTCATTGAAAAGGGTAAACATCAAATTTTTCTTTACTTCGAAAATGTCGAATTTTGTGCCAACAAAACATCATTTGCCGGAAGTTTTGTTTTACTTTTTCAATTTGAAAAAAAGTGCAGCATATCGATTGCTCGCCGAAGCTCATCCTGAATATGTTCCATCGATTTCAAGGTGCGAGATATGATTTGTGCGGTTCAGAATTGGTGATGTTGACTCGGAAGGTAAAGTTGGCACAGGTGAGCAAAAAAAGTTCGAAGATGATGAATTCGAGGCATTACTCGATACAGATTGCTCTCAAACTCAAGAACTGCAAAATCATTGGGAGTCACTCAAGCAGCAATTTCAAAACTTTTGAAATCAGCAGGATTCATACAAAAGCCAGGAAATTGGGTACCACACGAGTTGAAGCCGAGAGACGTTGAAAGATGATTTTGCATGTCCGAAATGCTGCTTGAACGCCATAAAAAGAATTCATTTTTACATCGAATCACTATTGGCAATGAAGCCCAATAGTTGTTTTGAATTTTTCCACAGAAAAACAACTGTAATTACAGTTAAAAACAACAACTACTGATTACTACACAAACTGACTTGGCACTATCGTAAGTTTCAAACTTTTTTGAGTGCATAAGGCACCCCATGACTGTTTCATAAAAATGAATCCCTCGGAGTGTAACCTTTATTCAATTTTGCAAAAAAAATTCCGTTTTGCGCTTAACGCTTAGTTTTCCAGATACCAACCATTTAAAATGGACAATTTTAAAATGGCCAATATCTCGGAAAATAAGTAAGCGAGATAGGGAAAAACATTTCGTAAATTTTTTTTCCAATTTGTTACAAGGCCTAGAGCGGAAAAGACTTATATACTTCAGTGAAAAGGCGACGGAACCGCTTGGAGACAAAAACAAGGTTTCCACAAGCCATCCGCAATACTTAAAGAATCTTTGCTCGTTTATCTTAACAACGCGATAAAATGTCTTATTGATTTTATTTGCTTTCTTAAATAATTGAAAATAAAAAGAATAAAAAATATTTCATATGCAACTATTTTTAGAATACTCGCATCATCTAACATATTTTCGCGAATTAAAATTTAAAAATTAAGTTTTAAGATCAAATATGACAAATTCCAAATAGAATTTACAATTTTTTTTACAACAAGGAGACAAAAAACTTATGAAAGAAACTTTCCTTGAACCAATGTTTCACAATTAATGCATTTTCAAGCGCAACCAAACACTTTCATCAGATTGTCTTTATGGGGTTCTCTCTAGGTTATAATGTAGATTTTAGTGTTTTTGTATATATATTAACTTTCAGAAAAACATTTGGAGAAGTAAACACAAATATTTTCACTTATTTATTTCATATTACAAACGAAAATCACATATTTTTAACAAAACAAATAATAGCTTTTTTTCTATGTTATAGTTTTTACTTTGATTGAAGCTCCTTCAATAGCAAAGCAGTGCATGTTGTGCTTTTTAACATTCAAGCTTTTAACTTTATTTGGCGGTTTCAATATTACAATGACAACTATAGAGTACGCCTTGTAATTATATTTCTCCCGAGGAATAATATCGTTCTTTATTGTTTTTTTTTCTCATCTCGTACACTCAAAAAAAGGCAATAAAGTCAGCAAAAAAGTTTGCTAACTCAGTAAATTTTTAGTCCAGAGGGTGCTAGCGGAAAAATTGATAATGTCAGCAAAATCGTTGCTGAAAATCGTAATTTGGAATGCCTCAAAACAATATTGCAATTAAAATCTTCGATCGGGACGTTTTCGCAAAAATTTCTTTCGAATTTGGAAAAATTTTAATTTTTGAAATCATTCGAAAACTATACACTAAAAAACCAAGTTAGTATAAAAATTAGTTATAGTTTTTCAGCACTAAACTAATGTTGAACCAATGTTTTACTAATTTATTTTGCTACTAAAATTGTGCTGATAGAGCATGGACTACAACCAGAAATATATTTCTGGTGATCGCACCTTTTAGTTAAAGCTCATTCCGACAAGGCATGCGGGGTATGAAAATGTTCATATCGGTTTTGGTTTCTTTATATTAGACAAATGCCGTTATTTTATAACTTAAACGATTACCTACCTTTTCTTTCATTTAAAACAATTGAACATGGAGACGTGTCTCTTACATATTACAAGATATGTCTTTCAAATACCTTTCATTGATGCCCTCGATTTTCCTAGTAGGTACTTGTTTAGGAGCGAAAGTTGAGCATGAAAAGTACTTTTGGGTACCAAGTAATGGCTAAATATCGTGGTACCTAACAACTGCCGAAATAATTGACAGTTACTCAATTGCATTTAAAATAATTGTACTTATATTTGTTTTAGTACCAGTATATAATACTTGTACTTTTAGAAGTAATCAGTACTCAAGAATTAATTCCCGACTATGGTTTCAAATATTTTGCTTTAAGTTTTTTTATTTTGAATTTCAGCTTGTCGCAGAATCGAAAAAGGTTTAACGCCAGGCCTATCTCCACACATTTTGGGCGGTACACCGGCCGAGTTGGGTGAATTTCCCCATATGGCTGCCATTGGTTATAGTCGGATTGGTGGCGATGATAGACCTCCCTATGATATACGCTGTGGCGGTACTTTAATTGATAAACGCTTTGTTTTGACGGCGGCTCATTGTGTTTCGGATAGAGAAAGTGTCCCATCTATTGTACGTTTGGGTGTTGTTAATTTTACAGATGTCGAGCAGATGAAAGATGCTGTTGAAATAAGAATAAAGGTGAGTTTTTTAAAGGGCTGGCAACTTATATTAAGCATTCCTTATTCAGTTAAATACCAACCTTAATTCTTTTCCTTTTGGTTACTCTTATTTTGGTTATTTTGCGATAAATGACCAGTCCTAAAAGAATTGTCGAAATAAAAACTTATAATTGTAGAATTTTATAATATAAAGTAGTGTATACACGTTCAATATTATTGATCAATTTTTAAAAAATCAACCAATCAGAACATTTTATTTAGAATGTGTATGCCCTACTTAAGAAATCTTGTTATGTATTCGAATTCTAAAGTTTTTTTTGTGTTTTCTTAAAGGAAACTCATATACATGACGACTATTCAACACGTTTAACTTACAACGATATCGCCATATTAGAATTGGAACGTGAAGTTCAAACGAATGATATAATATATCCAGTGTGTCTGTATACCAATGAAACAGATCCGGATACAAAATTAAAACTATGGGTTTCTGGTTGGGGCACCATAAACACAACTAGTAAGTTAATTATTTCAATTTCAGATAATATTTGATTAAAAGTTTTGATTTATTGTAAATTTACCAACAGCTCGTAGTTTTTCTGATGTTTTATTGAAAGCTCCCTTGCATACGTCACCGTTGGAACGTTGTAATCAAAGTTTTACTGAATATGGTTTAAATCGAAGGATACCAGAGGGTATAATACGTACACAATTTTGTGCTGAAGATAAAGATCAAATAAAAGATGCTTGTCAGGGAGATTCCGGGGGACCATTGCATTTGGTGGTGGATGGTAAGAGTTCAATAAATATACATTCCAAAGGGTGACTCTAAGTTAAATACATTTTTTTATTTATTCTGGCCTGTTAGTTTTTAGTCATGAAACTTCAACTTCGAAGTCGATTATTTATCGGGATCATGTGCGGTTCCAGCAATTAATATAAAGGGAAAAATCATACGCCACAGTAGACAAATACATTGAGTTGGCCACTGAGGCGTATGATTTTTCCCCTTATATTAATTGCTGGAACCGCGCATGATCAGGATAAATAATAATTGTACTCAAAAAAGTTTGTCGATAGAATCCACTGAAAATGACAGTTAAAACCAAGTTGTATGCAGTTAAAAAGGCAAAAAAAAAAAATTTTTATTTTTAACTACTGAAAATTAACTAACAAATGCATTGAAAAAAAACAACAAACAATGTCATAAAATTAACTGACAAATTTTCATTACAAACAATTTAAAACAACTGACAAAATAGGTAAAAACTACAGTTTCTACAGTTTTTTTTATATTATAAAAGTATATTTTAATAAACAAAAATTTTTTTTTTCTTTCGATCATAAAAAAAATGTGTGAAATTTGAAGA
Organism: Leucophora obtusa; assembly: GCA_949987735.1. Taxonomy (NCBI): domain Eukaryota; kingdom Metazoa; phylum Arthropoda; class Insecta; order Diptera; family Anthomyiidae; genus Leucophora; species Leucophora obtusa. The sequence continues at coordinate 218,350,648 of OX465297.1, forward strand.
AAAAATTCCACACCGCTCTCCAGTTATTACGTTTTTATGCATTGGAGATACAATACAATTTTCCGAATTTTATTTCCAAAGTAAGAATGTATTGGTATTAATATATACAGGGTGGCGCAAAATTACCGAAGGGGTTTGAGTTAAAACAGCCATTGTGTCCCTCGGAGTGTGCGCTGTGGATCCATCCTGTTGCAACCACATTTGCGGATGGTTTTCCACGGCTGCATCTAAAATTTTTTCCAACATTGTCCGATATCGAACACCGTGTTCATTTTCAAAAAAATATGGGCCAATTATGCTTTCCGACGAAACACCCCACCAAACAGTACACTGAAGTAGGTGTAATTGCCGTTGTTAAACTACTCTTGGATTTTCCGTAGCCCATATCCTGTAGTTTTGCCTATTAACGAACCCATTTAATTGGAAATGGGCTTCGTCGGTTATAATTAAATTAGAATAAATCACGATTTTCTTCAGCTTTTTGTCGGAAACGATTTGGGCACGTTGTTCAATTGTGTACTGTTCCATTTTAAATTCCCCAAGTCTTCTTTACAAAATACTAAAAAAAATTTTTTTAAAAATTATAATAAAAAAGTTATAAGGAATTCAAACCCCTTAGGTAATTTTGCGCCACCCTGTATAAACTAAACAAGAAATTTAAAAATCTAAATTTTTAAATTTGACTGTAAAAGTACTGTCTTGGTAGTTGTTTATTATGATATTAAAAATAACTGTTTTAAACAACTGTTACGAAATTGTAGTACTTTTTGTTAGTTGTTTTCTTAAATAACTGCCATATTAGTTGTGTTGTATTCTTCCTCAGAATAACAACTGTAATTTCAGTTAAAACAACAACTATTGATTACTACACAAACAACTGTCCTGTAGTCAAACATTTTGAGTGTGTATTATAATAATTAATTACGCTAAAGTTCCAATACTTGTTTAACAAATTGTGAAAAATATTTTTTTTTTGTGTGTTTGTCCCTATCCGGATGACTTTTTCACAATTTGTTAAACAAATTTAATAGATTTGCAATAATGTGTTTTAAATTGTTCTTTTGTAGAATCCTATAAAAATTATCGTTTGGTTGGTGTAGTGTCTTCTGGTTTTGGCTGTGCTTCTTCGACTCCAGGACTTTATACTAGAGTGGCAGCTTTTCTAGATTTCATAGAACGAGTTGTTTGGCCTAATGGTGGAGATTGATTACAAAAATGCTTAACATAACTAAATATAAGGAATTTCGACTATAAATTAATATTAAAACTATTTGATAGTCGTAAATAACTATTCTTGCAATACATAATTTTGTAATAAGTTTGAGGTTATTGAGCACGAGTTGGATTAGTAAATATGAAAAAATTAGAAATTTTAACAAATGCGAAAAATATCGGTAGACATGGATATATTGGAAAATTTACCGATAAATTTCAGAGCTGTAAAAAATTACCCAGCAAACTTTTTCATTGCCAAATATGTGGTTATGTAATGAAATTAAAATTTTTACTACTTATATTTCGGCGTCAGTACTAGTAATTTTTGTTAGACAAAGTCGTTATTGTAAGCAGTCTAGCTTAAGCTTAAATAATGTGATATGGGTAACTGCTTATTTTATAACAACTAATAAACATATGACAATTTGTAATTAACAATTTGTAACTACATATTTTTAACCAATTATTTCTTGTATTTTTGTGATGCCGAGGGTAAGCAGGTGTACAATTTTTGTACGTTTTTTCATGCAGCGAATATTTACAAACACTTACAAAAACGACTTTGTCGAATAAAACCAATGAGTTTTGACACTAAATTATATGGAACAGAAAATAATTCGTTTGCTTATTATTTAGATATTAGTACTGATATTTTCCTGAGTATATAAAAGTCGACTTTAACCCTATAAAAATGTTTATAAGTATTTTTAAAGGTTTTGATTGGTTGAAAATAAATTAACCAATGAGAATGATCGAAAAATAAAACTAAGTCAAAGTATACTGCCACCCTAATAATTAAGTCAACTTAATGAATGATTTTAATATTGAGTTGTCAAAGCCACTTCAACAATAAAAATAAACAACTTTTTTTTGGACTTTTGTTCCTCAAGTTCAAAATCTAGTATTGTCATAAAAAAAAAATTAAAAAAATACTGGTCTGCCAGGATTCGAATCGCGATCTTCCATTTTTGAAAGAAACTGTTAACAAATCACTTCTTAGGATCAATTTTAGAGCAATAGAGCTGTAGAAGCAATAATTAAGTGAGTTTTGAATGTTGCTTAGAATTAATTCTAAAGAAATTTATAAAAATGTATTAACGGATGCTTTGGAAACACTGGAAGAAGTGATTTTTTGAAGTTGTTCAGAATTATTTCTAAAAAAGTAGTAACAAAAGTCGCTGCTTCTATAGCTCTAAAGTTGAACTGATTGTCTTAGAATCAGTTCCGGATCTATTGGGTGTATAATTTAGAAATGCGGGATTCATAACAGATGGCGTTTCTTTTATACATGGTTTGTGTCTTTAATATCTTATATGATATTTTGAAGGGTAAACATTTGTCATTTATTCTCACTTAGTTATTGCACAAAGTAGTGTAAACAACAAAGTTTTTTTGCTTCTAAAATGTCGAATTTTGGGCCAACAAAGCATCATTAGCGGGAAGTTTTGCCTTGCTTCTTCAATTTGTAAAAAAGTGCAGATGAAGCCATCGATTGCTCACCGAAGCTTATCCTGAATATATTCCATCGATTTCAACTCGCGAGAGATGGTTTGAGAGGTTCAGAATTGGTGATTTTTACACGAAAGACCAAGATCGCCCAGGTCAGCCAAAAAAGTTCGAAGATGATGAATTATTACTCGCATTACTCGATGAAGATTGCTGTAAAAGTCAAGAAGAACTTACAAAATCATTGGGAGTCACTCATGCAGCAATTTCAAAACGTTTGCATGGAAATTGGGTACCGCACGAGTTGAAGCCGAGAGATGTTATAAGATGATTTTATATGTCCAAAATTCTGCGTGAACACCACAAAGAAATAATTTTTGAATCGAATCATTACTGGCGATGTAAAATAGATCCATTATGACAACACGAAGCGCAAGAAGTCATATGTGCAGCCCGGCCAACCAGAAAAATCAACGTCAAAACCGAATATCCATGGTGCCAAGGTAATTCTCTGTATTTAGGGGTACCAGAAGGGTTCTATCTATGATGAGCTGCTGACAACGGGCCAGACGATCACAAGGGACCTGAACCAAACACAATTAATTCGTTTGAAGCAAGCATTGGCCGAAAAACGCTCGGAATATGCGACCAGACATGAAGCCGTTACATCCCATCATGACAACTCTCGGCCACATGTTGCAAGACCGGTTAAAAAATATATAGAAAATAGTGGTAGGGAAGTTTTGTCTTACCCGCCTTATAGTCCAGACCTTGCCCTGACCTTACAATTTGTTTCGACCGATGCAGAATGCTTTCACTGGAATACGCTTCACTTCAGGGTATCCGAAATTAGCTTGATTCGTTATTGGCCTCAAAAAATAAACAGTTCTTTAGGCGCGGAACCCGTATGTTGCCAGAAAGATGGGAAAGGTCATAGCTAACGATGGCCAATACTTTGAATAAATACACTCACAATATTTTATTGTTAAAAACAACCTAAAATACATATGAAATTAATTGAAAACACAATTAAAAAAAGAACTACTGATTTGTCACTATATTCCAACCATTTTGCTATTTATTTTCAAACATTGTTTAAAAATCTGTTAAAAAATCTTCAATTTCTAACTGAAAAAACGTTAGAAAAAAAAGATTTTGTGGTTTGTTTTTCATATTTGAAAGTTTTTTTTTGTTTGAATTTTCAAAACACTACATACACAATATACAGGTTCATATTTTTATTGGCTATGCTTTAGACCGTACCTCAAAAAAAAAGTTCGACGTACACCCTCAAATATGAAGTATTTTTGCAAGGCAACTTCAAAAAATTTTTTTTTAAATTTTTCGTTATAGTTTCGGCATTTAAAGTCGGGTTTTAAAGTGTGATATATCGAGTTTTTGCCTCGAGGAGACCAGTGTGTTGCTATAAGGGAAAAATCCAATGAAAAAATTTAAAAAGGCGACCCCTACGTTCGGCAACCAATATATAAAAAAAAAATTTATACTGGGTTTATCAAAAAACTTCCTTAGCAAAAGTTTAATGATTTTTTGCAAGCTTTAATTTTCTGACATGGTACATTAGGGTGGTATCAACTGAGATCTGGTGGGTAACTACTAGAACGGGATACTTGAGCTCAATGTCCCTTAGAGCAAGACACGGGTCTCCTCGAGAGATGTATCATACTTTAAGATCCGACTGTAAATGCCAAAGATATAACGAAATATGTAAAATGGCGACCCCTACTTTCGGCAAAAAGAAACACAAACAATTTTTTTGAAACCTCCTTGCAAAAATACTTCATATTGGAGGGTGTACAGCGCACTTTTTTTTTTTTGCATGTAAGGCGGTACGCTCTACTATGCCTGTGTGTATGAGTGAAGAATTTCTTGTAATTTGAATTGAAATAATTTCGTATATAAACAAATTATTTTAGCAAGAAACTAAAACCTAAATTATTTCAATTTTTTGTTTTAAAACAGAAAACAACCAAATTTTTTAAATAATTTTTTACAAAAATAGAAAACTAAAAATAGAACATTTGACTGAAAATATCAATCCCTACAGACGATAAGTATTTTTTTATAGTTTTTTTTTTATTGACTGATACCAAAAGTTAAACAATATGTTTCCATGTATTTGAATTGATTCTACAATTGAAAAAAAAAACTTTACCTATTACTTTTTAAATAAACTTTAATCGGTTATGGAAAATATATTGTGAGTGTAATATTGTATCAATGTTTCACAATAAATGCCCAAAATTTGCCAAAATCCCACATTTTCAAGTTATACATCCAATATTTCTCTTACTCCTATCAATGATTGTTGCTTTAAATTGTCCCAAAACCATTCGCTTCCATAGCTTCAAAGTGGAACTGGTTGCCTTAGAATCATTTCTAGAACTAGTTCTAGAACTGATTCTTCGTCAGATGTACTTTACATATAAGATCCGTGGAACGGGTTCCTGAAATAGTTTCATGGAATCAGTTCTAGTGAAAAAAGTTACAGAATTGGTGTAGTTTTTAACTGATTGAAAAAAAATAATAAAGTTCTGTGTGTACCACGGAAAATGTAACTAATTCATTAACCCATACCACGTTTCTTATAGGGAAGGTATATCTTACGGAGATTCAGTTCTAGAACTAGTTCCGGAACTGTTTCCATAAAGAAGCTGTTGCTTTTGGGACAATTTAATGTAACAGAAAAATCTACGAGAAATTAGTAAAAAATTACCTTGTAGCAAAAAACTGTTGAAATTAGTAGATTTTTTTTCTAAATATTGGTAAAATAAGAACAGCAAAAATAAAACAGCTAAATTTACAAAATTTTAATTATACATGAGTTAATTTTCAGTTAATTGAAACTGACCAATTTATTGTAAAATCTGCAGAAAATATTGCTACATATTTGTAGACTAAAAATAGCAAAAACAAACTGTTATATTAAGTTAAATATACTTGAATAAAAATAGCAGTATATTCTGCTAAAATCAACAGAAATATTTGCTAAAATAATAATAAACTGCTGATTTGAGAAGGCTAGATTTTTATTAGCATTAAAAAAATTCAAATCGAATATTGTCATAAAAAAATTAAACTAATACTGGTCGCACCAGGATTCGAACCCGCAATATTTCGTTTTGGAGAAAAAAACTGTAAGCAAATCACTTCAGAGGGCTAGACTTTTATTCGCATAAAAAAATGGAAAGAAAACTTTGAAAATTAAACTTATTTTATGCGTTTTTAGTCTACTAAATGTTTAGAAAATTTTTTACTGACTTATGAGCTACAAAATTTGGTATTTTTTAAATGTTTTATTTTTGCTTTTTTTATCTTACACACAGAAAATAAATTGGTTGGAATTCTATCGGAACCAACGCAATTTTTTCGTTATTCAATAATTTTAATTGGGGTTAATTATAATTCATCATCAGAAAAGTTAAATTTAATTCTGAACAGAAAATATATACGATTAACCAAAACACAGTCACATTTTTCAAAATATTGGTTTTTCTAAACAATATTGAAAAAATACTAACATCTACATTACCTTCAATACCAACAACCAACATTTTATCGAAGATTTAGTCATTTGAATAAAATATCGGCAGCAAAAATCTACTAGGTATCAGTTGTCTTTCAGTAAAATCGATCACTCTATCCAAAGTATTAGTTTTTCCAACCAATTTTAAATTTGTTTTGTCAACTTTAGTGGTATCAACCGTTAATTTCCATTATATTGCTAATTATAATAATATATTGATACTAGGAACAGAAATTTTATTTGGGGTAGTAAAATTTTGGAATGTATCATATCTTTTCTTTTCATACATTCTTCTGCATATTTAAATTAAAAATTAGACAAAAACAAAATATAAGTGTCTGTGGTGCAGGGGATAAGCACACAGCCTAATAGTCTGAGAAATCTGAGTTCAAACCTCAGCCAAGGCGTTGTACTTTTTTTTTATTATTTTTTAATAAATGTTTTTATTGATTCAAATTGAAAGACACAATTGATTTTCTGTTGTTGATATAAATAATTTTATTCTTAACAAAATATTTAAATTTTCAACCTGAAAAAATTCAAATTTTAAATTAGACTAAACAATTTCAAGTCGAGTTTGGCCTAGAGGAAAAGCAATGGGCTGACAAACGGAAGGTCGCGGGTTCTATCCCAGTTGGCGACATAATTTTTTTTTTGTTTTGGTATTTTTTTTATTGATTTAAATTAAAAGACACAATTGATTTTCTGTTGTTGATATAATTTTATTAATAAACAAAGTATTTAAATTTCCAATATAAAGAAATTCAAATTTGAAATTTTAGTAGAAAAATTTAAATAGAGTTTAGCCTAGAGCAAAAGCAATGGGCTAACAAGCGGAAGGTCGCAGGTTCTATCTAAGTTCGCAACATAAAAAATTTTTAATTTTTAAATAAATTATGTGGAACGTATTGTTCTATTTATAGAATTTATAATCCACAAACATTAAAGTAATCAATTAATACAACAAAAATTCAAAAATTGTAAATAAATTTCGGTAATTACAACAGTAAAAAAAATTAATAAAAGTGATTGTACCTGGAACTACAAAAATTCGGTTGGCAAAAAATTCGGTTGAAACTACGAATCTGTTTTTTGTGTGTACTAATATTTAGCCATAATAATCTGATAGTTCATTTTTGACTAATTTTTAGTAGTTTAAGCTGAAATTTGTACAGACTTTTTTCCTATTATATTAGTTTAGAAGGGGTTACAAAGTAGCTATTTTACAACCGAATCTTTGGAAAAGCAAATTTTCCTCGGTAACTAAGTCAAATATGTCTAACACCCGGATATTTAAATTAATAGATCGATAAACTCCCAAATATTGCCATTTATTACAAATGATGTATGTATCACAAGAAGAGGTATTGAAAAAAATTAAAGTTAGTGTTCTAAGGTTGCGTTTAAACTTACATCGAAATCCCGAGATTTCGCTATTCACCACTCTGAAAAAACAATGTCGGAAAGCATATCAATGTACAAATTTTAAAAAAGCACACATAGGTAGCGCTAATAAATACATTTTATAAAACTCTAACGTTTATATGCTTTCCTTCATTGTTTTTTGAGAGTGGTGAATAGCGAAATCTCGGGATTTCGATGCAAGTGTAAACGCAACCTAATAGTGTGATAAAATTTATTATGTTATTTGTTAAGTTAAAGAAAAAGATCTAAATGTTATTAAATTCTCTAGTATATATTGAATATCGACGCTGCTCCAGCCAGACACGGCATATGTTTGGGAGATAAACATCGTTTTTGGCCTATCACGGTGTTTTTTAGATTCCTTTTTTACTAACAGGAAATTTTATATTTTGTTTAAATATTTCGAAAAAAAAATCTATTAAAAATGGATTGAGAAAGAGAAAAACAAAGCCGATATTAAGAGTCTCTTTACACACAACCCGTGTCTGGTTGAAGCAGATCTGATATGCCATTTAATACACTACTATATTTATCTATATGTAAGTTTTATTAATAAAAAAAATGCATAGTTTTTATTGCCAAAAAAGGAAACTGAAAATTAAAAAGCAACATGTGTTTGTTATTACATTTTTGCCGGTTTAGGCTCCTAACAGTATACAACATAAATAAACATTTACCACAGACACACACACTCGCACACACAAATTTGTACACACATGGACAATAGTCACAACAACACTATATAGTTCATTTTGTAAACATTAGATACCGGATATTATTTTAATATTGAAGGCCTAAACGCATGCTTCATTTTTTTATAAATTAATTTGTTTACAATTTACTAGGGAGAGTATTTGTTTATGCTCCAAAAGCTTTATTTTAAGGTGACCAATTAAATGGAAAATAAGAGCTTTTATTTAAACAGCTGTTTTCCTATAGCTTTTCGGGATTATTTTCATTTTTAAATACAATGCACGCCTTAATTTACCTTTAGTTGTACGCGAAAATTCATTGCTTAACGTGTGATAATAAAAAGCTAACGGCAAAAACGCTAAAAAGGGGTGTAGTTGAAAATAAACACTAAAATGTTAGTGCAAAATTTATATTTAAAATGGGTTAATTTAAAGTTGTCGCTTTAAAAACACCAAATTGCTTAAAACTTGCTAATTTTATTAAATTAAATACTTATGACAAATAAAATTTTTAATTACAAAAAATATAAATTTAATATATATTAATTTACCTTCAACATATAATATAATATAATATAAATATTCAATAATATTAAGTGTTATTTAAAGAAAATCAAGTTTATAAGAATAGATTTATAAAAATTAATTTTTAAAATAAAAATTTATAAAAACAAAAATAATTGTTTAACTTAAATTTTAGCCTAAGAAGTTAAGAAACTTAAAAATTACTTAACCTCAAAATCTTTTTACAAGGATTACCATTTAACATCAACAGCAGCAACAATTTTTTTAAGTGGAATATTAACACAAGTTCTCAATTGCTTTATTGACAACCATTAGTAAAGTAAGTTTCCAATTTTTAACAAATTCCATATTAAGTTTCCATAAAGAATTCTTTGTTTGATATACAATAACCCTCAATTATATACTTTTTTTTCAGAAAATATAATTAACCTTAAAAGTATGCAATCATAAATATTATTTATTTTGTGTTCGGTTCATGGTTCATTTTTTATTTTTACAAATTACCATAATTATGTGGTATTAAGTGTGTAATTTATTTTAAAAACGTTTTATTTTTATTTGAAATTGGTAAACATAGTTTTAGATATTTTTTCACAAATTTTTTAAAACTGTAAAAGTTGTTTAATGGTAGTGATGAATACGGAGTAAGTACGGGTCATGTGGAATAAGAGAGTAAATTAGAATACTTCTTTAATCCTTTTAAAACAATTGTTATCTATGAGCAGAATTTAATTTGTTATTGCACAAAAAAAAAGAAAGAAAATTATAATATTGCAATTTAAAAACTGTCATAAAATATAAAAAATTGTTGGCCTAGTATTTGGCTTAAGGTGAATCTTATTTTCCAACTTGCAATTTAAGATCTTTAACTTTAAAATAACGAAATATAATGTTATTTTTAACTGTTGAAAAATAACTAACAAATACATTAAAAATAACTAAAAATGTCGTAAAATTAATTGACAAATTTTGACTACAAAAATATTAAAACAACTAACAAAATGGGTAAAAACTACTGTTTTTTACAGTTTTTACTTTCGGTATTATAAAAGTATATTTAAAAAAAATATAAATTTGTTTTTCCTTCGATTACCAAAATATGTGTAATTACTTCAGCCTATTTAAAATTTGAGGTAAAAATTCTAAATCTAAACCTTCTTCAGTTATTATTTGCTTTTATGCATTGGAGATAAAATACAAGTTTCTAAATTTTATTTGCCAACTAGAAATATATCAATAATAACAAATATAAACTAAACAAGCATTTTTAAAATTCAACGAAATTTTTTATTTTTTAAATAACTAAAAAAAAAACAACTGTTTACTATAAAAATACTGTTTTGGTAGTTGTTTATTATGATATTAAAAATAACTGATTTAAACAACTGTTACGAAATTACAGTGATTTTCGTTTGTTGTTTTCAAAAATAACTGTCATAAAAGTTGTTTTGTATTTTTCTATAGAAAACCAACTGTTATAATGGTCAAAAATAACAAATTTTGATTATTACACAAACAACTGTAATATAGGAACTGTTAACTTTTTTGAGTGAAGGGAAAAGAATTACTTTTTTTTTTGCTTTTCTTGAAAATACTGCCTTTTAAACAACTGTATTTCTGGAAAATATAAATAGAATCGTAATTAAGACTGAATTACCTTCCTACCAAGGCATAAAAATCCGAAATCGATTGGAAAATATTTAAGTAAGTGCAATTCGCCCAGACCGTTGTAGGGTTAAAATGGGATAAATTAGGAAAATCGTAAAAAAATTAAATATTTTTTCAAAAACTTATAATTTTATACTTTAATTTATGGTTTATAAAAAAATGTTTGAGCCAACCAGAGTTACTTAACATTAAAAAAAAAATTGGATCATTTTGACACCATGCTTTCAAAGAGGTTAATTTTGATTTTATTTTTTTTTTTTGAAAATGCTTAATGAAAGGTTTTTATATTGCTTTTCATATCAAATGACACAAATTTGGGATCATTATGACCCCCTATGCCTATAAGGGTTAATTTCCAATTTTTTATTACTTTATATAAAACTTGATGTTCACAGAGTTATTTGGACAACTTTCACCAAATTCCGCAAGAAATAACACAATGTTTGGATATATCTGCAGGAAAAATCGAAAATTTTCAAAAATTTCATCTTTGACCTTGGTAAAGAAAGGGTTAACGTTGTAGGAGTTTTACAAAATTTTCGGAAAATAATCTCTTTTATCTGATTTAAAAAAAATCGGAAGTAATTTTGTTACAGGCTGAAAAAAGAAAAATGAATACTATTATCTAAATTATTGGCCAAAAGCACACTTTTCTCTAAAATTTTCAAATTTAAAATACCGTCACTATTGATTTAAAAGAGGGATATGTGTAATTTTCAGTAGAATTATTCTCTAAAGAGTATTTAAAAAATTTTGGCGTTGCCCACTTTTTTTTTATATTTTGTTGAACAAAATTTAAAAAACTCAAAATTAGAGTTTTGCAAATTTATAAAAAAAACCCATTTTGGCCATACCTGGGACTAAGCTAGCATAATCCAAGAGAGACAAACATTTATATCTGCATATTTCGAGATCTTTAAAATAAAACAAGAGTATAAAATTGAAAGTTTTTGAAAAACATATTTAATGTTTTACGATTTTCATAATTTATCCCTTTGTAAACCTAGAGCGGTCTAGGCGTTTTACTTAAATATTTACCATCGGATTTTGGAATTTTATGCCTTGATAGAAAGGTGATGCAGTCTAGATTACGATGCTAGACATACAGTTATTTAAGACTCAATATTTTAAAAAAGCCAACAAAAGTTTTCCCCTTGTAAATCATATTTCACACTTCAGGGCCGATGCGTGATGTATTTTTATTTGCAAATTTTTATACCCAAACGTACAATTCTGGGGAGGGGGGGGGGGGGGGTTACAGGTTGCTATTTATCTTAATATACCTGTCTGTGCCTATATATTAAACCGCTAATGCCCAAGGACGCCAAGAAATGGTCGTCTTGTGACTAACTAATTATCCACGTGTAACGTTAACCCTTAAATGCATGGTGTAGCCATTTGGCAACATACCGGTTTTTTAATAAAAAAACCCACTTGATGCACAAAACTGCATTTTTGGGCATTAGGGTCCCCTTCTGTATATAGTGTTCCTATAATTTAGCGCAGAATTTTTAAACCGTTAGAGTAAAAATCTTGGTTTTGCTCTGTATATTTATGAAAAATCTAAAACACGCGTTTTTTTTTTAAAAAGTGTAATATTCAAAAATATTTGTTTAAATATTTTAAGTGGTATTCTCGCAATAAAATTCACTTTGGCGACAATAAATGTATAAATTATAGTTTATAAATTTTTGTTGTTGTTGTTTTTTTTTGTTTTTGTCATACACAATAATAAAAATCATCTTTTTTTTTTTAGTTTTTTTTTGAAATGTACACGCCTTTAGAAATCATATATAAAAAATGGTCGAAATCGAAGAGATCATGCATTTCAGGGTTAACGTGTATACAAGAAGAAATGTGTTAGTTTTCGTTTTAAATACGTTTCTTGTACTTTGAGTTTTTTTTTATCAGTTAACGGATATTGTTAAGCTACTCCTGTCTTTCTCTTTTTCCCAAAAAATATTTTTTTTTGTATACAATTATAATTATGTTAGCTGCTTTGGGGCATGTGTGTATATTTCATTACCCTTGGTTTAATCAATGTCAATTGAAAAAAAATTCGAAAGTTGAATTTTGTCGGATATTATAATTAAACAAGAGAAAGCAAGTTTTCAAAATTAATATAAATATAATGTGATACCGTAATATATATTTTGTTTTAATTAAATATTAATTTAATAACTCAGCTGCGAGAGCCTGTTAAGGTAATAGAATCCATAATATTATTAACAATCGATATCATAATACAACACTCTTAAAATATGCAATAATTTTTGGCTTCAAATAAAATCAACTACAGCAAGAAACAAGTAAAAAATTGATATCGGGCTTGCCGACTATATGAAACGGATCAAATTCAATTCACTGTGCAACACGTCTAGTGAAACATTTGCCCTCATAGAAATAAATATCTAACAGGTAATAGCAGAAGCATACAAATGTTATATTTTAACAATAAGTTGATGTAAAATGTATCAAATGGGTACTTAAAAATTAGTTATAAATAATTCTGAAAATGAACACCCGACTAAAAAAGTTTTCATATAATCTTATATGATTTGGTATAATTATAAATGTTTATATGCGTGGCTTTATATAACCATATACATTTATATTAACACTTTGGTTTTATAAATATGTTTGATATGACGTTATATATAATCATATGCGATTTGGTCTCCAGCCATATATTAAGAAATTTGCGATATAGTTTATATATAATTATATATACGCCAAGGAATTCCATGCAAATTCATGTTTTTCTCGATATTCCAAAACTAATATGGACTAAATATTTATCCGAATAATCAAATTTAGAACAAAATGGCATCGATTTGTAGTTGCATATTTTGTCAAAAATGCATTTTTTGAATATTTTAATTTTAAATGCATATTTGGTAACTTTTTAATGCATATTTGTGCATATTTTTAATTTTTAGGAGCATTTTTTATTTTGTAAAAAAATATAAAAAATTGAAATTTTTATATTTTGATTCGATCAAAATAAACATTCTTAAAAACCTTATTGACCTATGGAAAATCTTCGAGTTCTATGTCTGTTTGCAAAATAACTAACTTAAATATATTTTTAAGTTTTAAAGTGCTTATTTTTTTAATATTTTGCAAATTTCTTATATTTTTAATGCATATTTTTCTTTTTTAGCAGCTTATTTTAGGCGCATATTTTCCATTTTTAAGTTCATGAAATTCCTTGCCCTAATTATATATAATGGCGTATAAGCTTCTATAAATAATCTCATATCAAAATATATACCATGACATGATATCTAATTATACAAAATTTTATAAAGTTTAATTGCACTATAAAAATGAAGAAAACAAGTTTTTTTCTGTGAAAAAAAACAACTTTTTCTAGTTTTGAATTTTGGTCTTTATTGAAATAAAACAAAATAAACCACATTTCAAAAGAAGGATTTCAGTTACAAACTGCGTTATTCTAAGTTTAAGGACAATCTGCGTCCTAAAAACGTCCTAAATCTCATTCAATCCTCATTTCAAACATCTTTCCATCAATACCAAATATCGACCAATACCCACTTTGTTAGCCAAACTGTTCTGTCGGGCATTATTATTTAATATATGAATGAAAATAAGTGATCTCAACAATATTTACTAAAATTTAATTTGAAAATTTTCATAAAATTATATGTATTTATATATAACTTGATGCAATTAGATAGACCCATTTTTCGGATCAAATTGTATCAGGTTAGATAACATGCTTATCTCGCTTGATATAATTATATATTCCAATATTCCGATCAAATTAGATATGAACATATATATGAGTTTATATATGGTGATATATGATTATATCACATCTTTTTAGTCGGGCACCCAAAATCAGTTAAAGTACTGAGGATTTTTAGTGTTTTGTTAAATGAATATAACTAAAATCTTTGTTTAAATCATTGTTCCAAATAAAAATTTGTTAAAAATTAGTCAAATCGATTTGAAATCACTTTGACAGATTTTCTACAGACGTACACTAATAAAAAATGTCTGTAAAATATTACTTAAAACTATTAAAAATTAGTTAAAAATGAACTTGCAGAAGAAGCTGTTGAAATTAGAAGATAACAGTTTGTTTTTGCTGTGTTTAGTCTACTTATATTTATCAAAATTTTATGCAAATTTTACTGTATAATTTGTTATTTTTAATTAACTGAAAGTTAACTCAAATATAACTAAAATTATGCCAATTTAACTAATTTATTTTTGGAATTCTTTATAATATAAATTTCTTCAAAGCATTGGCAATCGTTAGCTACAGTCATAAAAAAACCTCTTACAAATAGTTCAAAATTCTGCTAAAATAACAGCTAGTACCTGCATTTGCGTCAACAGAATTTTCAATGAAGTTAAATTTTACATACTGCTAAATTTACAGACAATTTTAGTTAAATTATCTAGGAAATTTGACCTGAATTCAGCAGAAGTATTACCTGAAGTAACTACAAATTTCTGTTAAAATGTCGGTTAAAATTTGTAAAGTTAAGAAACACAAATTACTAAAAATTATCATACAAAATTAGTTCAAATACGGTGGATAGTAATGCTATTGCTGAATTAGATTTACAAAAAATATTAATTCAATCCTAAATTTTTACACAAAATAAGAGAAAAATTAGTTCAATAGGATCAGACCGAGTTTAACAGACTTTTGTACTAATTTTGTTATGAGTGTATGACCTTTTCCCATCTTTCTGGCAACATAAAGATTCCGCACCAAAATAACTGCTCATTTTTTGAGACCAAGAACGAATCAAGCCAATTTCGGATGCTCTGTTCTGAAGTGAAGTGTATTTCAGCAACGAGCATAGAAACTCAAGAGGATGCATGTGTCTCTTTCAATGTTAACTGGCTCTGGCCGACATTTGAAGAAATTTTATTAGAAGGTGATAGGTTCAGTTTTATTGTCAAATTTTAATAAATATTAAAAATTGTTTCAATAAATATGCATAACATGAAAAAATGTAATAAAAAAACTAAACCCGTTAGCTGCAATAACATGAAAAAATGTAATAAAAAAACTAAACCCGTTAGCTGCAATTTAACTTCTTGAAATCTCAGCCAGAGCCAGTGAGAGAGCGGTTAACAGTACGTGAGCATCTTCCATAAAGCCTGATTTCAGTGAGAGCCTTCTTTATCGATCGAAACAAATGGTAGTTGGACGGGGCAAGGTCTGGGCTATAAGGCGGGTGAGTTTTAAAATCGATGTTGCAACATGTGGCCGAGCGTTGTCATGATGGAATATTTCTTACGGCTTCATGTCTGGTCGCATATTCCGGGAGTTTTTCGGACTCACGTTAAACTGATCAATTGGCCCGATTGCAGCAGCTCATAATGTCAATGTCAAATACCTTGGCCAATGTCAATGTCAAATACCTTGGCGCCATGGATTTTCGGCTTTGGCGTTGATTTGGCTGGTTGGTCGCGCTTAGGATTCTAGTGATGGATCCACTTTTCATCGCCAGTAATGATTCGATGCAAAAATTACTTATTTGTAGGATTTTCTCGGCTTCAACTCGTGTGGTACCCAATTTCCTTGCTTTTGGATCAAACCTGCTGCTTGCAAACGATTTCAAATTTCTGCATGAGTGACTCTCAATGATTTTGCAAGTTCTTCTTGAGTTTAGCAACTATCTGCATCGAGTAATGCCTCCAATTCATCACCTACATGCAAAGAAAAAACATGGTTGGGATGATCATATTCTAAGAGCATCATACATTTTTGGGTTTATGATTGCGACAATCATGTTATTACATAGTTGGCCCAATCATACTCTTACCTCATTTTTATCATAATATGGTCAATAAATTATCACACTATGATTGTAAAATTCTCCCAATATTCTTATATTATAATCCTGCATATTATCATATTATTGTCCTATAATCCCTATAGTATTCTCCCAGTATTTTGCTGAAGCTGGATTAAAATTTCACGATACATCCAAAAATCATCATAATATTTTCCTTATGATCATAATATTTTCTTTATGATCATAATATTTTCCCAGTGATCCTATTATTGTCCTGTCGAAAATTTTGTGATCACTTAGAATCATATTATGCTCACTAGGAACATATTATGATTATTTTGTGCACTCTTTACATTTTCTTCAATTTTGTACATTTCTTCAATTTGATTTTCGTACAAAAGTTTTCTACGTGAGTACAAAAAAAAACACTTTTTTTTATCACTTTTTACTTATTTTATAACACTGAGCACTTCAAAGTAAAATCTAATTTGAAGGTTCCTGGTTAGACCGAATTCTTTCTTATACAAACAATGTCACTATTAAAATGAATATCAGTAAGTTGTTTGCTATTTTTTGTTTTTTTATTTTTTTATTATGTATTATTTTCTTTGATTGCGTCTTATAACTTCTTTTCACAAAATCTGAAACAAGAATGACGCTAACTGGTCAATGACGCTCATAAAAAGATATACTGACCATCTTATAGTTGTCGAAACCATACCAATGATTGTGAACATGATATCTCTCAGTACAAATAATAATATGATTGTAATTCGAAGAGAGGAATATGGTTGTCTGGATAATATATGATTGTAGCCGAAAGAAAAATATGATAAGCGAAAAAAGGAGAGATTTTAACTATAAAATGATTACAGACGACCATATAACTTGTAAAGTATGATTAATATATTAATAGTATGATTGCAACAACCATCTATGGCAGTAGGGATCATAGTTTTGTAGCCGTGATCATATTGCAACCATATCTTTTCTCTGCGTGTACGAACTCTTTTGGCTGACCTGGGCGGTCTTTGCCTTCTGTGCCAAAGTCACCACTACTTAACGGCACAGGACATATTCAGGATACGCTTCGGTGAGCAACCGATGTACTTCAGCTACACTTTTTTTTAAATTGAAGAAGTAAGCCCAACTTCGACATTTTTAAAGCAAAAAAGAGAACTTTGTTATTTACACTATTTCTTTCAGTGTGTAAGAGAGAATAAATGACAGATGTTTACAAAATGCCATATAATTATTAAAGGCACAAATCATGTGTAAAAGATGCGCCATCTGTTGTAAATCCCGCATTTTTAAGTTATACACCCAATATTTGGCAACAAAATTTGATAATTTTCGCAGTTTTTTCAACAAGGTAATTTTTAAGTAATTTTTATGCACAAATATGCATTAAAAAGCGCAAAATATGCTTTAAAAAGCACCAAATATACATTTAACACGTTGAGTGCCATGTGCACCGCCGGCGGTTCACACTTTACTTTTATTAGAGTGCCATGTGTACCGCCGGCGGTGCACAGGTACTTGTGAATTCAATACAATATATTTTCTGCGGCACTTTTCTAACATATTTTTTTTCTTTTATGGTGGCACTCAACGTGTTAAAGTCAAAATGTACAGAAACATGCATTTTTGACAAAATATGAAAAAATATGCAACTACAAATCGATGCCATTTTTTCTAAATTTGATGATTCGCATAAATATTTAGTTCATATTAGTTTTGGACTATCGACAAAAAACATGCGTTTGCATGGAATTCCTTGCCCTACTGATGAGCATTTTTGTTAGTTCCCAGCAAAAATATGTGTAAGTCATTCAAAACAAACAACTTTTAAATTGGTTACAATGGAGCGATAAGTGCTCTTTTTCTGCTTCGAATGTATGTGCTTTAAAACAACTTTCAAAAATGTATATATAATGTTGTTTTTTTCTTTGTAAATGCATTTGTTTGTAAATTACGAATTTGTTAGAGATTCCATTTTTTATCTCTAAAAAAACAAAATAGTTAATTTTATTAACGTACTTTATTAATTTACGATTATTTACATATTTTTTAATTATTCGTACATATTTTAAAAAATACTTCAATTACAGTTCCCATTGAAATAGGGAAGGAAATAAAGAATTGGATCCCATTGAATCTCCTGGACTATGACCCAAATATGAATTTTTCTTTTCACTAAATGCAAATACATATATAAAAGTTAACAATTAAAATGTATTGTTAAGGCTCTAAAATGTCTTAATAAAATTTGTTGCAATGTTAACATATTTTATCGTTTAAAACATACCAATCAAGAGGTCCGTTAACAGAGGTTGGTCCCTTACCTTTGCTTATACATTAAAAGTTCTATAAATGTCACCTGCTTTAAATGTCGATATGCTTTAATTGCTATTACACCTTAAAAGTCGTAAAATCAAGCTAAATAAATAATTCTATAGTGACAAAAAATATATTATTTCTTCAACTTAAAAATAGATTTAAAAAAATAACTGCCATCAACTTTAAAATGTACATTAAAGTTACAAATTTTAATTAAAGTTAAAATTTTGCTAAATGAAATTCTTCAACATAAGAATTTAACTAATCATGATTGCAAATTATAGCTTTGGAACTTAATGCATCGTTTAATGAAAAAGTTGATTTTGAGCTAACGATGGTTGACTTGCAAAATTCAAATGACGACATGGTATTCGCCTTCGAAATATGTCTGGGGAAAAACTGTCCTCCAACTGTTCCCGGATTCTTTAATGAATTTAAAGCTAAAATTTCAATTATAGATCTGCGGATTCAGCAAATTTATAATGATTGCCTTATTACTGTAGAGTTGTAAAATCAAAAAATAGTTTCCTAGTACGCTTTAATATTCTGAAAATTCCTTGACTAATGTTTTTAAAAAAATAATCAATTAGAGGGTTACATATAACTTTTAGGCCCAGCTTTTAGGATGTAGATTATCTTTAAACTTAGTTTAACGCAGTTTATAACTGGAATACTGCTTCTAAAATCTATTTTATTTTTTGTTTTCGGTTTAACTAAACCAAGTTTAACTGACATCCCAAAAATTCGGTCTTAATGTACTAATCTTATTTAATTCAATATCGTAGCTTTTTCGAATTTAACGACTGAAGTAAACATGTTACAAACTTATTTAAAAAACTGTTGAACAAAAATTAAAAAAAAAAAATTGGTTTTGTCTGATTTTGACTTAATCGAATTGATTCAGATGCAAAAGAAGTGTTTCCTTAATATTGCTCTAAAAATAATAATAAATTGAAGCTTTTGTTACACAATAGGTTCAGAAATGGGCTCTGTAAAGGCTAAACATTAAAATTGCTCCTAAAATATGATATTTCAGACATTATAAAAAGCACATTTAAATCACTTTGAAAAATGTATTATATTATATATTCTAAAGAGTACTTCTAAATCACGCTAAAAATGCAAACAAAATGTACTCATATTGATGTGATGAAAATGTGTATCTAAAAACCATACTTTTATTAACATCATGTAATCACTTTTAAATTACTAACAAAATGCTTAAATTGAACTACTGACAACATGGCACATCACGTGTAAAATAAATCAGTGTTAAAGCTAAATTGTAACTACTTCACAATCAGTTGATGCTATTCGGAGTGCTTTTAAAATAACTTTTTTGTAATGGATTTTTTTTGCTGGGTTGTTGTGTATTATATATTTTTGCTACCGGAAATACAAACTTTTTTTTATAACACCCATCATTGTTTGGTAAATAAGTATAACACAATAGGACCATTTTACAATTTTAAAAGGCGCCTAAAAATAAGCCATAAAATTAAATGTAGTGAGAAATAGAGAAATTTGGTTAAATAATAGTCAAATATGTAAGTAATCAAAACTTTTAACATCATTTTAAATTTTCAACGGAAATCTGTATACTCGAATTACGACTAAACTAAGTGCTTCTTGAAAAGTTTCAATTACTACAGAAAATTATATACTACGTTTTGCTGTTACAAAAAGCATTTCAAATTAGATTCTAATATGAAACCCTCCAAAATATGTGCTACAAAGTAGATGTAACAAAAAACTCTCAAAAGTATGCAATACATATTTTCCAAAATAAAAATACAAAACAAAAAGTTTAAAAACAACAAAAAACTGATGGAGTAGCAACAAAACATCCACAACATACGTTCCCATTGGTATTGGTGGTCTGAATAACACAAAATTTGGTAAACTTATAAATTAGAGAATGATTTGTTAAAAAGTTATAAATATTCATTTTTAAAAATTTACATACCATCTCATAGCACAGCTTCTTGTTTGCATATTCAATATTATTTAAGACTGAAAACAAAAAAAGTTTATAACAATTTTTTGTAATTTTTCATTAGAATTTAATGTTGGAATTTTTTCTTGCTATAAAAACATAAGAATGGGAATAAATTCTGCGAAGAAAGACCTACAACAATAATATCCTTATTTAGTTCAACAAAAAATGTAGTAAAAATAATAATTTTTTTTTAAAACTATCCATGTAAAATCAGATCAGATCTGACCAGATCTCATTAGATCTGGTTGTACCAGATCTAATTATGTCTCGAAATTTGGGAAAAACTTGACATATAATTAGATATTAGATCTGGCCTAGATTAGATTATCCAATTTATCTGCAACTCATTTAAGGTAACATTGTGAGGATTTTGCACCTTCCACCAACAATTTCCAATTTACCCAAAAATGTTCAACTTCGAAAAATTATTTTTTGAATTATTTTTTTTTATTGTGAAGTAAACTTTTTATTTCAATATAAAATGTATTTGAATTATTAAAAATATTAAATAAATTTATATGTTTTTGGACATGTGTTTTAAGAATTGGGGTTTGAGTGTGTACATAAGTATTATTATTTAAATTTTATATTTCATTATTTTTATATTTTATCAAATTAATTTTGTCTAGACTTAACATTGCTAAAATATAATAAATAAAAAATTATAAATCTAGAAAATATTAATAAATCAATAAAATGTGAATTAACTGAATAAAACGCATTGTTGAATTGAATAAAATGTATTGGTAAAACAACAAAATATTTATTCTATTTGATGAAATATAACTGTTGGCGTAACTAATTTTTGTTAATACATTTGACGATATTTTGTCAAAATAACACCACATCAAATAGTCAAAACGTCAAAATGTAAATTTACTAAACAATATATTAAATTGACTGATAGGTTTTTTTGGTTGTATAGTGATCACCCATTCATCAATTTAATATGGATTTTAGTTGATTTCACCGCTATTTTTGGTTCAATGTATATGACCATATATGACCATGTGTAGTTCAATGTATGACCATACATGATCTTATATATTTCCATATATCTTCGGATCCGAAATTTGAGGGTATACGATTGTAAATGTTCATATATGACCAAACATACTCATAAGTGATTCGTATATGCTCACATATGATCATATATGGGCACATACCTCCATTTACTCTCAAATTTCGGATCCGAAGATATATGTAAATATATGAGATCACGCACTAATGCACGGAAATGTTTGATCACGTAGATGTCCATGAATGATCATATACAAGTGCGATCATGTATATTCATATATATTTCGATTTTTACATGTCTCGTTTAAGTTAAGCTACATTTAACGTACTTGAATTTATAGTTAGTTTTTCAATGTTTATTGGAAAGTATTTCGGAACACAGATAGTAAGTTTTCAGTACATGTTAACCATCACAAGTATTTAAATTTTACAGCGATACATGCTGAAAAAAATACGCTCTGCCGGTAATTAACGAATTGAAAAAAATGTTTAAATATATGCTACACGGTGTTCCCCTTTGTGCGTAATTACAGTTTTAAAAGAAAAAGTTTTTCAATTTTTTTTAAAAGAAAAATAAACTTAAGTTGGCACGCGACGAAAAAAGTCTTGCCACCCCTCTACTAGATTCTCAAATATCTGAATGTATGTATGTTGTGTGTGCTATGTGTAAATGAAGACCCTTAACAATTTAATGTCTATACATTTATGAGAGTCTCTTTGTTATTCAATTTAGGTAACTTTTTAATAACAGTGGGGCAGAATTTGGAAATAATTTCCCCACTTCTTACTGCCAGTTTGGATTACTATCAACTCTCAAATAGTTGCTATATTAAGTTAACCTTGGTTGACACGAATAAATCCAAAAATGGAAAAATTTAAAAGAATTTCACATGTTTAAGGTGCTTTATATTTGGTTCTAGTCGCACTGTTCCCAGTGCATCTGTGGGGTCGGCCGTCAAAATTTATGCTAGAAATCGTTTTGGCTACTACTGTGTTAAACCCCGTAATAATGCATTTAGGCGATAAAATTTTTTTTTATATATGCGTCCCTTTAACTCCCACTGATGCATAGGCTGCCAAATTCTGAATTATTTCTAAAATATTTTAATTCTGCCCGCTGTATGATGATGAAAAGAGCATGTTCTTAGGCTATTTATTACTGTTGTTTAGGTTTGTTATTTTACTCCATTGTTTTTTTGCTTTAATTAAACAAAAATATTTACAAACATTAATTGTAATTAGGAAATAATATTTTTTTATACCCATACGTATTTCCGTTTTAAAAATATTATTTTTATAATTAATTTCAAGGTTACAAAAAAACATAGGACTTTTATTTTTATATTTATAAAACAATCTTAAATATCATTTAATAATGGTCATATAAGGATATTATTACTTGGAAGTATTACTATGGAAATGTGAGAATACAACTTAGAGTATGTAAATTTGATATTAGGAAAACTAAAAAGAAACATTGTATACTTTTAGGATTTAATAAAATACAATTTTGTGATATATTTTAGGCATACTTGGGACCTCTTAACTGAATGGACCAATTAATTGCGGATTTCATTGGTGTTATTTTATAACAATGATAATGATATTTTTTTTTTTGGCAATACAGTTGATCAATGGCATTGTTCAATATCTAAAACACCTAATTAAATTGATGAAAAAAGCTCCTGGTTTCAAAATTACGAGTATTTTGTTGCGATAAAATAACAAATTTAGAACAAAATTAAAAATTTGCGTACTTCTTATCTAACTATTCGATATTTCGTCAGGCATACATTACTACAGCCCAGTGTAGAAACGGTAATGACATATCATTATTTTTTGGACTACCAGTAATGACACCGATTTACTTGCTGGATTATTTTAAAAAATATATTAATGAGCTACTAATAACTAGTTACGTTTTCCAAAAGTTCAAAATAAAAAATAATGCATTACCATAAAGTATCTAAAAAAATCTATTCTAGAATTTTTTATAAATTTTTTTGAAATCTATTTTTAGACTCAATATTTTTTCAACAGTGGTAAGGATATATGTAGCCACATATTTTTTGATTTTTTGTATGTTGGCGAGTAAGCTGACTTGTGCGCGGCAGGTCAATTATGTTTTTACCTATCAAATATAACATGTGGAGATAGCTCAGATGGTAGAGCTACAGACTGCAATATGGAGTCCCAGGTTCGAGTCACGTACGAGAAAATTTTATTAAAAACATTTTTACAACAAAACGAGTAAAAAGGTTAAAGTCGGGCATGCCGACTATACAATAACCTACACCAGACTGGTTAAAAGCCAACTAATGTTTGGATCCGAAATTCGAATGGGTTAAAATGGGACTTGTAGCAAAATTTTCTATAAGTGAGTCAGCGAACCAAATTTCATTAAAATATCTTAATATTTGCGACCTGCAGTTTTTAACCAAGCCAATTTTGGGGGGACCCTTATATGGGCACTAGGTCTAAACATGAACCGGTGTTAACCAAAACCAATAGGCTTCGTCCTTGGGCTGATATAGGTCGGTGTACCAAATTTCATCAAAATATCTTAATATTTGCGACCTGTAGAGTGCGCACAAGAATTCATGGACAGTCAGACAGACAGACGGACGGACAGACGGACATCGTTAAATCGAAATAAAAAAAAAATCTGAGCCGATCGGTATACTATAAGCTGGGTCTAGGACCAATATTTTTTGGTGTTACAAACATCAGCACAAACTTATAATACCCTGACCACGTAGTGGTGTGGGGTATAAAAATATTTTTTTTTTAGATCTTATTTTTTTCAAAATCTATTTTTAGAATCATTATTTTTGTCAATACGGGTAACCACATAAGTAACGACATATTTTCTGATTTTTCATATGCTGATGTGTATCTCATTATTTTTCGCGACATCGCCATATAAAGATAATAAGTAGGGCATGGAATTTCATGCATGCAAATGCATGTTTTTTCTCGATAGTCCAAAACTAATATGGACTAAATATTTATCCGAATCACCAAATTTAGAACAAAATGGCATCGATTTGTAGTTGCATATTTTTGCATATTTTGTCATAAATGCATGTTTTTGCATATTCTGACTTTAAATGCATATTTGTGCATATTTTTCATTTTTAGGAGCATTTTTTATTTTGTAAAAAAATATAAAAAATTGATACGTTTTCATGTTTTGATTCAATCGAAATAAACATTCTTAAAACCTTATTGACCTATCTTCGAGTTCTGTGTCTGTTTGCAAAATAACTAACTTAAATACATTTTTAAGTTTTAGGTGGTGTTTCTAGATGACGTTCCGCTCCACACGAACGAAAATACAATAACAAAATACATGCAATACAAAAACAAAACACATGTAGTCACTCATTTGTGTGACAATGAACGTCTTTTAGAAACCCCATGTTAGAGTGCATTATTTTTGCAAAATAAATAGTTTTTAGTGCATATTTCTTATATTTTTAATGCATATTTTTCTTTTTTAACCGCATATTTTAGGCGCATATTTTCCATTTTTAAGTGCATAAAATTCCTTGCCCTAGTAATAAGAAATGTAATAATAAAAGTAACTAGTTACCATTATCAGGTATGAATGTAACTACACACCTAATAATGGTAACTAGTTACTAACCACATATCTGGTAATTCTTTTCTACACTGTAAGCCTGATCCATCTAGACTAACTAGTGTTCAAAGAAGAGTAGTAGTAGATTTTAAATTCTTGTCGCAATTAAATTTTAATGCTAACGAAAAATTCCCAAGTATGGTTTAGGGAATGTTTAGTATAATTAATGACTTTATTCCGTTAGGTGTTGTTTTTAATTTAAAAAACAATTTTTTCAATACTTTTGAAGAAATTATTATGTATACTGCCTTAAATGGAAGAAATTAAAAATTTTTCCTCAGAATCTTGATACGTGCTACCAAATTTATTCTTAAAGTATGCAAATATTTTCAAAATTTGCTTGCACAGTACAAAACTATTATAATTTTATAGTACTTAATAGAATTTATTATTTTCTATGTTTTCATATTTCCAAATTTCTGTACTTAAATTTCCAAACATTATAACTAAAATTATCTATATTATTATCCCCCACAATTACAATTAAAATATTTATCCAATTGTTTTTGCTAGCAACAATACAACAAAATATTGATTGAAATTTTCTATTATCTGGTCTTATAGAAAAGCATGTGTTTAATTGAAATCAATTTCCCATCAAAATAGCAAAATGTTAGAATTTTCCTACATATTTATTACCACATGAGCTACTTACTTGACAGTCTATTCAAACAGTCTATTCAAACTTTGAAGGCATTATCTGCCTATATGTACAATGTATATTAGGGTGTCCCCATATTTAGAAAATGTCCAAATCGCGTTAACCACGGGCACTCAAACGATGAGTAATTTTAAGCTGATTGCGAAAAAAATTTGGAAATTGGAAAAAGTTGCTTGTTCTTTTGCAAACTAGGTCTCATTCGTTTTCTAAGACAAAGCTTATTAAGACAAAAATTCCAAAAAGTTTTAGTGCACCTATTTTGGTCCGTAATTGCATTTTTTGAGGATGAGTAGGAAATAGTTTTAATAAAAACTATAAACAATTTGTTTTCAAATATGAATTTAAGTATCGCATTTGTCAAGTACTCAGCAAAAAAATTGGAAGTAATGCTTTACAAACTACTTCTTTCACTACTTAACAAGTATCCGTTAGTGTGTTTTTACAGCTTTTTTAGAAGTAATTCTGCACAACTTCACTTCTTTCATTGCTTCCAAAAAATCTGTTAGTATATTTTTTCAACGTTTTTAGAATTACTTCTGAACAACTTCTAAAAAAATCACTTAAGAATTGCTTCTAAAGAGTAATTTGCTCTAAAAGTGATCGTAAAAAGTGATTTTGGTATCATTTGGCATTTCCAAACGAAGGGCCTTGGGTTCGATTCCCGGTGGGACCAAGCTTTTTCTTAATTTTTTTTTATTTTATTAATTTTTGTTTTAATATTTATAATCAATTTGTTTAAATTCAATTTTTTTTAATTTTTAAAAATATGTATATATGTATATATAAAAAAAAAATTATAAGAAATTGCTGTTTATGCACCTGTAAAAATAGTACTGAAAACAATATTCAATTGGAGTGCACCTTTTACACTTGTTTAATAAGTACTTTTATTGAAGAGAATAAGGAACAATATCTCGCATTAACAAAGTAGTGTTTTTATGCCAGTCAACTTTCATATCAAAGAATAGCTCAGCTGTAGAGCGATAGACTAGCAATCGTGAAGTAGCAAGTTCGATACCCGGTGGCGGCAATAAAAAACTTTTGTAAAATAAAAAAAAATATAATTTTTTTTGCGAAAATTTTTTAATTTTTAATTGGTAAAAAAGAGCTTCCTTGGCACTCGTTCAAGAAGTAACGAAAAAATGTTGAAGTGGGAGTACTCCTCTCCTATGACAACTCAGTGTTAAAATCATTAGTGTTTATGTTCAAAAAGAAGTACATCTAGATCATTAATTGTAGTGATTTTTCTACTGCTTCAGCATCTCTTTTTTTGCTGGGTATATTATTGGAAAAATGCAAAATTTTTATACCCTACACCACTATGTGGTCAGGGTATTATAAGTTTGTGCTGATGTTTGTAACACCAAAAAATATTGGTCGTAGACCCACCTTTAACGATGTCCGTCTGTCCGTCCGTCCGTCTGTCTGTCTGTCCATGCAATCTTGTGCGCACTCTACAGGTCGCAAATATTAAGATATTTTGATGAAATTAGGTATGCAGACCTATGTTGGGCCAAGGACGAAGAGGTTTGATTTTAGTGAACATCGGTCCATGTTTAGACCTAGTGCCCATATAAGGGTCCTACCAAAATTATAATGTTTATACGCTGCAGGTCGTAAATATTAAGATATTTTGACGAAATTTGGTACACAGACCTATGTTAGCCCACTAACGCAACGTATTGATTTTGGTGATCATCGGACCATGTTAAAACCTAGTGCCCATATAAGGGTCCCACCAAAATTATATTGTTTATACGCTGCAGGTCGCAAATATTAAGATATTTTGATGAAATTTGGTACATAGACCTATGTTGGCCCAAGGATGAAGCCTATTGATTTTGGTGAACATCGGTCCATGTTTAGAACTAGTGCCCATATAAGGGTCCCCCCAAAATTGGCTTGGTTACAAACTGCAGGTCGCAAATATTAAGATATTTTAATGAAATTTGGTGCGCTGACTCACATTATAGAAAATTTTGACACAAACCCCATTTTAACCCATTCGAATTTCGGATCCAAACAATACACCAGACTGGTGTAGGGTATTGTATAGTCGGCATGCCCGACTTTAACCTTTTTACTCGTTTTATTATGTACTTTCATAGCGCCACCCACCGTTTAAAAATCATTCGGCAAAAATAGTTGCGGGTGGTGGTTTAAAAGTATCTCAAAAATTTTTTTATCATTTTTTTTGTAGTAAGGGTGAACACACCAAAATTGCGACACTTTGGGAAACTTATAACTTAC
Source organism: Leucophora obtusa (assembly GCA_949987735.1). NCBI lineage: Eukaryota > Metazoa > Arthropoda > Insecta > Diptera > Anthomyiidae > Leucophora > Leucophora obtusa. The sequence goes on from OX465297.1 coordinate 218,378,862, forward strand.
TCAAAAAAATTTATATATTTTGAAATTCAAATATTCTGAGTAGACCATGACCTAAATTTCATGTATGAGAAACTTCATTCGAATTTGACTTTTAGTTTCGTCAAAAATGATCACCGAGTTAGAAACAAGGCAAATTATTTTGCACAAATATGTAAAAATTCCGGTTTTCAGTGCGTGTAAAATTGCGAAAAATGTAAAAGTTCACCACTCGACAGTTTCCAGGGTTTTAAATCGCTACAGAGAAGGTCTGACAATTGCTAGAAAGCCTGGTGGCAGAGGTGAGCATCACCAAAGTGATACAAACAGTGCTCGGAAGGTCCTCAGGGCATTTTCGCAAGTTCCGAAGATTTCGTTACGTTCTGTTGCAAAATCTGAACGTAAGTCGCAGTCTATCGTACAAAAGGTAAAGCGACAAGCTTCACTGAGAAGTTTTAAAGCTCAAACAGCACCAGATCCAGACGCAAAGCAGAATGTTACAGCGAAATCCCCCAGTCGCAATTTGTACGAATCCCAAATCACGAAATATGAATGCATTGTCATGGACGACGAAACCTACTGCTTTCAAAATTTCAAATATATTGCTGGCCAAGATGCTCCTCAAGCTGAAAATTGAAAATGAAGTCCAAGTTTCCAAAAAAATACATGGTTTGGCAAGCTTTTGCTCCTGTGGTCGTAAAAGCAGCCCTTTCATCACATCTGGAACAATGAACGCTCAAATTTATCGGGATGAGTGCCTCAAAAAGCGTCTTTTGCCATTTATTAAGAGTCACGTCACCAAACCACTGTTCTCGCCGGACCTGGCAAGCTGCCACTATGCCAAGAACACATTGCAGTGGTACAATGCAAATAAAATCGATTTTGTACCTCGCGACTGGAATCCACCCAATAGCCCAGAGCTACGCCCTATTGAGAAATATTGGTCAATAGTGAAGGAAGTATTGAAGAAGACAGGTGAACTGGTAAAAGATATTGCAGAATTCAAAACCAAGTGGTTGTCGACGTCGCGAAAAGTCGATGATGCACTCGTGCAAAAGATAATGGCGAGTGTGCGACGAAAAGTCCGATCAGTTGCATATGGAACAAATAATAACTAATATTTTAATACTTTTATTACCTCAAAACTTCAAAGTATTCGAATAAAAAAAAATTATTTCAAAGCCATCTAGTTTTTTTCTAGTATTAGTTTCTAAGTGTAGCAGTTTTGGTGTGTTCACCCTATATATACACGACAATAGAAAGAAATTATTTGTTTTATATTAAAATTTTTTTTGTTGAATTTTTCTCTTAACGAGCTTTATTTTACGAAACGAAATGTCAAAATTCAAATGCTCCAAAATTATTTTTGTTATTTTTCCCGTAATCAGCTTAAAATTACAGACTGTTTGAGTGCTAACTTATTTATATATTTAGTCTACTATTATATATATTTATTTTACATATAAAAAGGTTTATAATTAATATCCTTATATTCCATATATTAATTTAATATTGAAAATAATTTTAATTTAAATTTATTCTTATCAACATTATAATCTAATGGTGAAAAACATTAATGCCATTCAAAATTCGGGACACCCTAACGTACAATGTACATTGTGAATTATGACTATCAACAGTAGTGTGTTGGAGCTAAACGAATAAATAAATATTAAGGCCTGTATTCACAAATGCTTAAATTTGTTAAATAAACCGCTCGCTTTTAACTTTATTAAGCATTTTCGAATATGTACTGGCGGAAATATTTATATTTATGGCAAAAGTGTTTAGATGTGAATTAAATTTGATATATTTACTAACCGGTGCAATAAACTACTTAATAACTAGTGGCATAAAAATCATATTTATATTTTCGAAAATATTAAACATAGTTTAAGGTATTAAGTATTTAATATTTACAAATTTTTATAACTTCCCAGTTGGAAATTTCGTGGAGACGTCTTCATGACAGCTTAGCGAAATGTCGCGTGACTTGCTGATCCGCTGCCATACAAACTACATATAGACACCTGCTGACATTTTCATACAAATGAAAAAATGTTATCACGACAAGTCACCAGGAGGTCATTGTGATGAATAAATGATGATATATCATTAGAAAGTCTTCACTGACATTTTCAGCATGGGTCAGTGAGTTGTCATCACCACCTCAACCTTTAAAAACCGCGAAAAAAGTTTTGCTTTTCATCCTTTTCCTTGTACTTATTTTCCTCTATTAAAAATTCAAAGTTTTTCGATTGGTGTCAAGTCTTGTTTATTAGTTCACCACCTTACCCAGATATTTATGATATAGAGATGTGACTTCGATAAATTTTTAAACAAATTGTAGATGCCGCTAACATGTAGGAAATTTTGGGAAATTTTGTCAAGGGAGAATTTTATTTTCTCAGGTGAGGTTTCAACAGTGTTCTCAGGTAAGGGGATTTGGGTCTAAATTAAGGATTTCGACTTTGGTTTGAGACAGATTTTTGAGGAGAAGGATTTGGGTATTTAATAAATTATAAGGGATTTTCCTATTGTTTTTAAGTATTTTTGGTAATTTTTTATTTAATTTTTGATAATTACTAATTTGTAACTAAAAAATTGTAAATTTTAAAAGATTGGATGTCACTACATTGCTTTATCTGTGAAAACAACAGAGTAGTATATTGGAAGATGACAAAGCAAATTGTGGTAAATTGTTTGTTGTTGTTTTTGTTTTTTCTTTTTTTATTTTAAATGTTTAATAACGCTCCTACACGAGAAAAAGAAATTCTCATTAAGTTTGTAAGTTAACTTAACAAATATTTCCAGAAATTCTAAAAGCGTCGCACAGTGCTTTTGTCCCATAGGCAAAATTAAAAAAAAAGTGTATGCGGAACGTTAGTGACTTATAAATTTTTGAAGACGAGACATAATACCATAAATAAATATGAAAGAGGAATTCAGTATTTCCTCTTTTTGTTAACAACAGAGAGCGCTAAAGTCAAAAAAATTTTAAGCTAAAATAGTTAAACGAAAATCTAATTTTAACTGCTTTAGAAAAAAAATTGCCAAAAATTAATTTTTAAAGATAATTCTTTGAAACACGGTGGTTTTGTTATTCACTATATTCGCAATAAGCAAAAATTATTTTAAGTAAAAATTTGTTATAGAATAATATTTTGTGGCATCGAAAACTTTAGACATTTTTTGACTGGAAATCCCAAAGTTGCTTAAGTTTGGTAGAGTAAAAAAAAATATGGAAGAACGTCTTTTTTTATTTATGATTTTAGGACATCTTGAAGCTCTTTAATAGAATTTGAAAAAAAAATTGTTTTTTAACCGCAAATTTAAAAATTTTATACTCTTTTTAACAAAGTTAGAAAGAGTTAAATTTTAAGGTACCACCAAAAATTAAAATAATAACGTTTAAAAAAAAAAGAACTTGAAAATTGAAACACAAGCTGATGTAAAAATAAAAAAAAATTCAAGAAACTTAAAAAAAAAATTTAAGTAATAACTCTTTTTTTTGCGGAAAACCTAAAATTTTATAAAGTTTAGTAAAATTTAAAAAAAATATAAAAAATAACGTGTATTTTCTTTTTTACGATTTAGATAGTCCATTAGGATGTATAATTTTATGTAAAAAAAAATTAAAATTTTGAACCGCAAATTTTAAATTTTTAACTTTTTCTACATATCCCAATTTTTTAATTTTATTTAGATGTATATGCTGTACCTTAAAATACGATTTCTCGATTTTCATTCATTATACAGCCAAATTTTCATCTAGTAGGTTCAAAATTGAAGAATTTAATTTTTTTTAGGAAACTTTAACCCGTGCTGAATTGCGGCCGAAAATGGCCCATTGTTGAAAAAGAAAATATCATATCAATTAAAAATTCACAAAATTCGAATTTTTTGCAAACACTAGTTTTTTATTTAATTTGTTCATTAAATATACTTAAAATTATTCAGATACGGAATTTTGGTTTCGCTGGATATCATTAACCCACTTTAACCTAGAACCGAAATGCCCATAAATTTAATAGAAAAGCAAAAACGGCTTTTTTTTTATTTATTTGTCAAATTTTTTTTAAAATACACAATTTGGAAATGTCAAAAGCTATTTTTGTAATATAATAATTATTATTAAAGAAAAATAATAAATTGAAAAAATGATAATTCGGGTTTTGTGTGGGGAGCGACTCCTTTCCAGGACATTTTATGAAAATTGATTATTTTGTCAAAAATTGCTTTCACTAAATTTTGGCAAGTTACCAATATTTTTGACCATGCGTGTGTCATATTGAAGGTTTTGTTAAATAAAATAACATTGCACCATAAAAAGCTTGTAAAAATTGAGCAATAATACTGCTCGTCTGTGGCGCCATTAAAATTGATAATGAATGAGAAAAAGGATATATGGGAGATAGTCATATCCTTGCACCGAATGAAACAAAATTTACCACAGAGATAAAAAGTATAATTTTATAAACTATTTTAAGTTTCTAGTGCATTCTGATCTTAAATATGGCCAAAATATTGTTTTTGAGAAAAAGGATATATGGGAGATAGTCATGTCCTTGCACCGAATGAAACAAAATTTGCCTAAGAGCTAAAAAGTATTATTTTACAAACTATTTTAAGTTTTTGGTGCATTCTGATCATAAATGTAGCCAAAATATAGTTTTTTTAGAAAAAGGATATATGGGAGGTAGTCATGACCTTGCACCGATTTTGCTGAAACTTCGAATTTTTCTTAATTTACATGTTCTGAACCAGCACGCCGATTTGCTATATGGGGACGAAGCACTGTGCGTCGTCCCCTGACGATTTCCTTAGGCAAGAATGAAATCCGGATAGGGGCATGTCTACAACGGATTATTTTTCACAATTTATTAAATACGTTTGGGATTTTAGCATATTTAATTCCTTTAATAAAAGATTTAGTTTTAGGCTGAAAATTAAAAGAATTTTCGAATAAATTAAAGGCGTATTATTTTAATTGTAAAGTTGGTCAAATTTGGTCTGTTAAAGTATTTCACAATTTCTCCAAAATATTTGAATTATTGAGGAAATGTTGTCTAAATATTTATAAATCTAGAAAAAAACGAAAAACAGCAAAGTCCAATAACTAATAAAAAAATCTTCTATTTTCAAAATACTGAAACCGCTACATGAAAAGGACTCTGAAAAAATAAATTTTGTGTAGGTTAAAAAAGTACATTAGGGGTATAACTTTTGTTGGGATGCAAGCTCCCAAGGCAAAATCTAATAGATAATATTATCCCGCTAATAAAAACAGTTTTTTTTAAATCAATTTTGTGAAAAAACCTACCGCACCGAAAGAGATTTCTAAAATGCTAAAAATTAAATTAGTATCGCGATTTATTAAAATTTTCTTGTCAAAATGGTGGGAAATGGTCTTTACTGATGTTTGTATTAGAAAATTAGAAAAAGCTTACTTATTTGGAGTTAAATATTACTTTTTTATATTAAAAGCAAATTCATTTATATAAAACTTCAATGAGTTGTGTGCGGGAACTTTTTTTTAACGATCAGGAAAAAGTAAAATCGTAGTTCTTAATATTTTCCCATGCCTTACTTGATCTTGCTTCGGGAGAAATGATATTTGCAAAAGTTATATCCCTAATATATCAAATTCCAAACTAATTTTGGAATAAAAAGATTTTTCACGATAATGAATTTCGTGTGAAAATTGTGTAGAATTCGTGCTCTCGCAAATTTAATGTACAACCCCTGATGCTAGTTACATAACCACATATCCGGTAATGATTCTCTACACTGAGTTATAAAGGAATTTATATCCAATCCCAGCAATCAACCAAATTAAAGCCTAAAATCATCATTACTTTTTCAAAAAATGGTAATAGAAATAATATCACTAAAATTGATATAGAAATCTTTAATGAATTACTCCCATGTCTGACTTATAATGCAGACAATTAAATATACCATCGAAATAATTAAATTTCTTTAATTATGAATTGCGAATTTTAAAAGCTTAACATTGCCTAAAGACTAAGCTTGTGAATTAGAAGGTTAAATTTCCAAAATATTTCCAAATACGATTATTTAAAGACACTTGATGATACTTTTCCTTGAAGACTTCAAAAAAAGCTTTTATAAACTCTGCACGACAATATTTCATTGTTTAGTTACTACCAACAGCTCAAGACGTATAAAAAATTTCCAAATATTAAATTGACAATTTTTGAAATACACAATAACGATAAGACTTCTCAAGTACTCCTCTCATCGTCATATTATAACAAAATATATTTATTGCAAAAACAGAAGAAGAAGTAGAAGATGAATATAAAAACTCAAGTACTACAATATTTTATCTATAAATTGGATGAAACAATTTAAGTATATCATCTCCTGTTTCAATTTTTATGTTATTGTATTTATCTTAAATGAAATGAAATTTGATTTTCGATTAATCTAACATGTATGGGAGTATTTATGTATCGCATATGAAGTATAAAGAAGTGTCACGTTTTATCTTAAATGTTGTTTTATATATTTGTTTTAGCTGCATATATACAAAGATACAATAACTGATAATTTTATACGAGTATTGTATAATTTACAAGTCAATTGAAAATTGAATTTTGGGTTTCTATTGGTAATACGAGTACATCTTAGACACGATTAACATTTTTCAAAAATATACTTCAATATATTTATGATTTATTCACTGCTGGTAAACAATTTTCAATATTTTACTTGATTTTTTTAGAAATACAGGTGTACTTTAATATTTATTAGTTGAGCATGTATGTATGTGTTAATATTAAACTTATTAAGCTTATAAAATAAATTTAATAAATAATAAATACATGAACAAAATTTCAAAACTTTATTACCACTAATTTCACATGGGGTATTATTTAGGGTTTTTTATATTAAACAACTTTTTGTTTATCGTCGTTTCTATTCTTCACTTTTAGTTAACATCAAAGAATAACTCACAAGGAAATTATTCCAATGGGTTCTCTTCGATTTTAATGAAAATGTATATTTTTTTGAAGCGGCCCAATCTCCATCTCACGTTAAGGGTTAAAGAGTGGGATCCAAAATCAATAAATTTTAATTATTAAAAAATGTCGGATATTTACGAAATTTAAATTAATATATACACGAGAAAATAAAAATTTTTAAACCAATATTGCCTATGAAATATTTATTTGAAATGTTGGTAAAAAAGGCCGCCCTAAAGCCGAACGATAACGAATATGAAAAAAAAACATTTACTCACCTGGATTTAGAATTTTTCATACAAAAAGTGGATTTATTAAATCCAAAAAAAAAGCTGGATTTAATAAAATATATGAAACAGCCTATTGATTTAATGTCAGAAAAAAATCGAATAAAAATTAAAAGAGAAACAAAAAAATTGAAAAACTAACAAATAAAAGGTTTTTATTAAATTTTTTTATATTAAATATGTTTAGAAAAAAACTACACCTCACCAAATACAAACTTTCAATCTTGGACATGGAGAAATAGCTGAAATAGAAATGGTAAGTAATTTAATTAAATCCAATTAGTGTATTTTAAATATTGCAATGGAATTTTTCAATTGTGTAAAAATATAAATTGAAGTGATAAAACTGAAAAGGCAGACTGTTTATCGCTGTTTTATATAAAATATAATTAAAACTTAAAAGATAAAGAAAAATCCTTCATCAACGAATTCGGCATTAAAAATTAGGGTGAAAGAAGTGTCGGACAGAAAATTCTTTTTAAAATAAGGAGAATCTAACCCCATCTGTTGAGCACTTTTAGAAATACTTTTTGAATTTATTAAATCCAAGTGATTAGAAAAAACGTCTACTATTTTAAGTAAATTTTAATTAAAATCAATAAGGATTTCCTATACTCGTACAAATGTGATATTCGAAGAAATTAATAACTGAATAACAAAAAATTTGGACATGTTGGGACATGTTTTGTATACCGATTAATACGTCTTCCTTAATTTCATACCAAATTTGTCTATATTTTTTTGAAATTAATTGGCGCGTTGGACTGTTACACACAAGGTGGCGGGTTGGTTCGATCTACAGCGACAGCAACATCAATTTGAAAAAATAATTGTTTTTCTATTCCTCATACATATCGCAGCGTCCATTTTCGGTGTTCCCATAGCATTTAACCATACCGAAGTGCAATAAAATAATATAACAGGGCTATGTACTGAACAGCTTTAACAAAGTTCGCCAACTCACCATCAGATGGCGCGCAACAACTGTTCTAACAATTCAACATATGGCGCAATTACAGTGTTGCCATATTTGAAACCCTCCATCTTTCATCACCTTTCAACTCTTTTCTATCCACTTTCCAAGGAGAGCAACGCGTTAAATAGTAGGAAGAATTTCCTGAGTGTTGCTTCTCTTTTAAATAAAAAACAAAAAAAAAAATCTTTGGGTAATTTTTTACCCTTCTAATTCCTAAATATGGGATTGGACCCATAAAATACGTATACATTATTTTTTCTTCTTTACCAAAAAAAAACCTTAAAATTTGGGTAATTTTTTACCCTTCTAATCATTTAGAGATTGGGCCCATAAAATACGTATACATTATTTTTTTTTTCTTTTTTATTAAGGTCGGAGAGGACCCATTGGGTTACCTTCCTTTTCAGTACAATTTTCGTTTCTAATTTAAACACTATCATTACTTTTTTTCATTTGTTAATACTTTTTCCTTGTTTTCTGTTTATGTCTGTTTTAAACTAAATCGTTTTTTATAACATCCCTACGGGAAATTTTAACAAACTGTCACCGAACTGGCCCCTATATATGAAATAGACTGGTCACTTTTACATGGCGTTGTCATAGGAGGGGGAAATTGACCCCTTGTGACATGTCACAAGACAAATCCTAGGACAGGTTACTGAACTCTCATAAAAAACAAAGTTCAGGGACCTGTCCTAGGATTTGTCTTGTGACATATCACAAGGGGTCAATTCCCCCTCCTATGACAACGCCATGTTAAAGTGACCAGTCTATTTCATATAAAGGGTCCAGTTCGGTGGCAGTTTGTTAAAATTTCCCGTAGGGATGTTTTAACAATCTCTTTTTAACCGTTGCAAACAACTGCCATTTAAAGCAACAAATGAGGTTGTAAAGAAAACAGAAATAGAAAAGGAAGTAAAACAACATGTGCTAAACACTAATCTACCAAATGATAAGACATACACTGAGGCAAATTAAACTAAATACAGATCATTTTTATAATAATCCGGGCAGCGGTTTTCCATTAAACTGGGAATTTGTGGTTAGTTTTTATTGTGATGAAACTTATGTCATGGGATTTAACAAATTGTGGAAAATACTCCGTTGTAGGCATGTCCCTATCCGGATTTCATTCTTGCCTAAAAAATAGTCAGGGGAAGACGTTTTTAGAATTTCTGGAAATATTTGTTAAGTTAAATTACAAACTCTATGAGAATTGCTTGTTCTCGTCTAGGAGCGTTATTAAATATTTAAAATAACAACAAAAAAAAACAACAACTGAAAATTTTCCACAATTTGCTTTGTCATCTTCCAAATGTACTACTCTGTTGTGTTGACAGATCTAGCAATGTAGTGACATCTATTCATGTAGAAACAACAGTAGAAAACAATGAAAAATATCAATAAGCGATATGGGCTGTAAAAGGTTTGGAGTGGGTTCAATAATAAATAATTTTTCTCATCAAGATATAATTAGAATTTAGATAAATATTATATTCTTCAAATTGCCAAAATTTTATAAACATTTTGAGGTTATGGCTGTGATCATATTGTGTTTGTGCGCTATACAACAGACCTAAAAACCTCTCTTTGCAGTAAATCTGTTTGAGTATTTTTTTTGTGGTGAATCTAAATTTACGAGAGAACGCGGTTTTTATAGTTTTGGTCGATACCGCAAAAACTGTAGATATGGGCTTAAAACTCGTAATGTTTTTCAAAATATATGCCATTCTGATCTATCGTACAGATTACGTTCTTTAAAACCAGTTTTCGAAATATTTTTTCCACTCTGAAATTATAGTAATTCAGAAACATATCTACATTTGTAACTGATTATTGCTTCTTCTCGTTGTTTTTTTTTTACAAATGCAGTTGACAACGAACACACAAACATACATACATATATTGGTACTCACACTGAGAGAATTATCCTTCATGATATTAATGATTTAATTTCATAGAATATTTTTCGTAGAACCAATGAAGAACTTCATTATGTATATAATATTTAATTAATATTATGAAATTTTTCATAACTTTTCTTTCATAAAATTTCATAATTTCATTAAAAAAATTCATTGAATTTCATAAATTAGATCTCCATAAATTTAATGAGAATATTCTTTATGTATATGAAATTGTTCAATAGTATTTACTTTTTTTTAAAATTTTTTTTTATAAAATATCGTCATTTCCTAAGAGAATAATCTTTTTTAATTTTTATTTTTTTTAATTAATTTTTTATTATTAATTTTGGACTATGAAATTTTTTTATAAATCATATTAATTTTTTCGAAACTTTTTTTAAATGAAACTTTTTAATTTAATGAAGTCTTTCTTTAGATATATTTTGTACATCCGTAAAGTATGCTACGATTTTATTATGCCTTTTGCATTTGCTAAGTACTTTTTATTTATCCACTCCAGCTTAGCAACGACAACAACCAACTATAATAAATAATAGTAAATGAAATTGCTTCATAGATTTTATGAAGCTCTTCATTGGCTGAATAATTTATTAATTGGATGAGTGGCCTATTCATTTTATGAAGAGTTTCATTAATTCTATGAACTTTTCATAAACATTGACTTTAATGAAACCTGTTTCATAGATTCTATGAAAAGTTTCAATGGACGAGTTCCAGTGACAATTTTCATTGAAACTATGAAGAAATTCATTACTGAAGTGATGATAATTCTCTCAGTGCAATGGGTACTTTTATATAAAATTATTGATTTTCAAAAATAGTTGATTTATGACTGGATTTTACCAAATCAGACAGTTCATACACAAAAGTACAAAACTCTACACAGAGAGAATTTTTAAAAAATAACGAAGTTGCACTGGAACTCGACCATTGAAACTTTTCATTGAATTAATGTAATTTTTCATAAAATTTTGTAAAAAATTTCATTTCATTAATTAAAACTTTCATACACTCAATGAAAAAGTTTCATTAAAACTAGATTCATAAGATATATGAAGCTTTTCATCATATTTATGAAATTTTTCATTTACTTTGTATGATTACTTTGAAAAATTTCATTAAAACTCTTCCAGCAAAAATCTTTCTGTGTAGTCTTGTTGAGTTTTTGTACGTTATGTAATGTCTCGGTTTGTGTGTTCCAATCATCATTTTCTTATTGCGGACAACTGAGAGTTGGAGTGATGCCCACAGAACAATTATATTGTCTATCATAAAACTGGTCAACGTTTTTGAAACAACAAATAAGATCTAAAGTAGGTCATACACGTTCAATAATATTGATAAATTTTTCAAAAATCAACCAATCAGAACATGTTATTTTTGAATACTTTGTTCTGATTGGTTGATTTTAAAAATATTGATCAATAATATTGAACGTGTATGTTTGCCTTAATATGAAAATATCATATTAGAATTTGTATTTGAGGTAGAACAATATTCTAACTAAATATATTTTGAAATAATTTTTAAACTTATAACCGATAATTTTAATATAAACAAATTTTGTATAGAAGGGGCTTCCGGTTCTTTGAATTAATTGTCAACTGCGCCACCGACTACATTTGTAAAAGTATTGAATAATTGGCTGCCGAGTACTCAATACCGACCATTTTTTCGAGTACCCAAAATTTGAAAGTACATTTTCAATACCTTCAGAGTTGTATTTATCCTTATAAATATAAGATTAAATATGTCATGAACAAACTTTAGATAAAGTTGTGAAATTCGCATATTATTGAAAAGCCTGTGATCAATATTGAAATGTTAGTTTATTTAAATTTGTTTTTTGCTGTTGAAAAATAAATAAATAAAATTTAAAAAGCTACAAATTATTGGAATATAAAAAAAATAATCACTGTAAACGGGGTTTCATTCTAAAATCTCCTAAATTTTGCAATTTTTTATAGGATGGAAAATATTGATAAATTTTTATTTCATTTATATTTTTATAATATTGTAACATTGAAAGTGTGTGCGAAATGATAAATAAAATTGAAATAAATTATATTGACCGTGTGTGCTGCTCGGCTTAAAAAACTAAAGGCAAACTTACACGTTCAATATTATTGATCAATGTTTTTAAAATCCACCAATCAGAACAAAGAATTTAAAAATAAAATGTTTTGATTGGTTGATTTTTTAAAATTTTTTCAATAATATTGAACGTGTATGCCCTGCTAAACTATTTAATATTGGCCACACAATTTTCAAAAATATGACATGGAAAAACAGAAATAAAAATCGTTTTGTATTTCTCAATTTTATTGAAATATTTTTAATTCTGGATACAGAATTTTAATGAATTTGTAAACAATCAAAAATTTATCAAAATTATTGAAAATCTATGGGAGACTTTGGATTTTGGCTTTGAGGTAGAACAATATTCTGACTTTTTAAATTTATTTATTAAAGAAATATAAAAAAACAAGTTGCTTTAAATTTAAGTTCACTGTATGTAACACATTTATTGTATTGTTCGGCATTCCAAAGTGTATACTCAACCTATGTTAGCTTCCCAGTGAAGAATCGGTAATGACATATCATTATTTTTTGGACTACCAGTAAGGACAGCGACTTAATTTCTACTTTTTCCATTATTTCAAAACAAAAAGTAATGCGTTAGCAATAATGACTTATTTTTATCATTATTTTAAATTTAAAGTACTGTTCTAGATTTTTTGGTACATTTTTTGAAAATCAATTTTTAGACTCAATATTTTTTTAGTACTGGTAAAGATAAATATAATCACATAATTTTTGGATGTTTTTTATGCTACGACAAAAGCATACTTAACTGCAGCACGTCAATTATATTTTCATCTTTCAAATATAACGTGTCGACATACATAGCTCAGATGGTAGAGCTGTCGGCTGATAATCTGCAGCTCCAGGTTCCATTACTGGGAAGAGAAAATTTTCTTAAAAGTATTTAATAGTAAAATTTTTTTTATATAACTTTTTTTTAAAATTTATTTTTAGATTCACTATTTTTGTCAATAGGATATAAGTAGATAACGAAATATTATTTTTTTTTTCCTACTTTTTAATTTTTTGTATGCTGATGTGGAAATTTCATTATTTTGCCCTACATCCTCATACAAAAGGTGTAAGAAATAATGCGAATAGTAAGTAGCTACCATTACCAGATATGTAGTTACGTAACCTCATATCTAGTAATAATTTTCTACACTGGGTTTATACTTATTGTGAAAACCCGACATTTTTTTTATTATATTTTTCTTGGTAGTATGCGTATGTGTAAGAACGTTTGTTGAGTGTAGAAAAGGCTGGTGTTATGTATTTCCTAGAATATAAAAAATGGGTGTAGCAAATAATTTTTTTTAATTTTTTTAATATTTTTTTTCTAGTCTGTAATTATAGAACATGAAATGAAATTGATGCTTTGTTTTGAAAACTTGAAAATTTACCTGTAACTATAAATATATCTTTATAGTAACAGGTAAATTGTTATCATGCAATGAGGTGTAACTATGCAATATTAAAAACAAAATATATTAGATATCAAACTAAATTAAGAAAATTTATACAAAATATTAAAAGTACTTACGGTGTATGCGAGGTGGTTTAACTTATTTTAAACTTAACCTATTTTAAACTTAATATAATACTACATTTATACTTAAACAACCTGGTTTTTGGCTCTTGCAGTTTTTAACTTGTCAAAATCCATACAAAAAAAAAACAAGCAAAAACTTGTTTTTTACAAAAACTAGATGGTTTTTGTTCAAGTATAAATGTAGTATAAAAGTTATTTGTGTTTTTACAGAACGATTTAAATCCCTTTTAAATGACTACCGTTAACCTTAAAATACTACTAATGAAAATACCTTAAAATACTCTAACGAAATCACTAAAAGTACCGTTAGCCCCAAAATTCCCTAATGAATATAATTCAAAATAGCGGTAACCTTAAAATATCGTAAGCAAATAACTTTAAATTTTTTATTTCTTAAATAGTTTATATTTTCTATTAATTTGAATATGTTTATATTTATTTCTAAACTGCAAAAGCAAAATATAAAATGTTGTAATATTAAGCTAAATGCGAAAGTGTTTGTTTCAACAATAAACATATTTATTTTAATAAATTTCATACATAATTTAAAAATGTTTGCAAAATTATAACATGTTAAAAAAAATACAATGTTTAGTATATAAATATAATCGATTTAACTATAATTATTTTTCTCTGTGTAAACTCATAAACGTAAATTAAGGCGAGTAACAAAATAAAGTAGAACATGCCGACTATATGAAACCCTACACCACAGCACGATTAGATCACATTCCATGAAGCGCCGTTTTTTAAATTCCAGGAAGCAAAAAAAATTTTATCAAGGTTAAATTTGTTTTGGTAGTAACAAAAATCAGCACAACGTTATTATACCCCAGTGTAGAAAATCATTACCAGATATGTGCTTATTAGGGCGGGTCGATTTGTAGGGAGGCAAAAAAATCGGTCAAGTGACAAAGAAAATCGCATTATAGGGATCAAAATAAGAAACTTTGCCCGAGGAACCATACCTCTAAAACGAATTCTGAATCCCCGACTTTTGATGTCCCAAATTTTGAAAAATCCCACTTTGACCCATTTAGAGTGCCCCAATCGAGTCCAAATGTATGACCGACCCCCACTAACTTAGGAGGGCCGACCCACCCATGCCAGTGACACACCCTCTGGAACCCCCCTGCGGGGTTCCCCATACAAACAATTCCAAAAATCACCATTTTTGCCACTTTATATGAAAAAATGTTTATATGTTATGGTTACACTCCAGCACGCAGTGGGCCAGCATCGTCGAATTTTAGCCAAAACTAGAATATTGAGTATATCAGACTAAAATATATCACAAAGGGAGGCTTGGTTGTTGCTGATCACGAATCTGAAATAAAAAATTTAAACTCAAACTAGCGGATCCAAGATGGCGGCCATTAATTTTCAGTTTTTAATATATTTGACTATATAAATAATCAATTATATAGGTCTAGGATCCGTTGATTAAAAATCTGAAATTAAAATTTTGAAATTCAAAATGGGGGATCTATTATGGCGACAAACAATTTCTTCATTAAATTTATTATGTCGTCTGATTTACTTCAAATTTCCACCAAGGGAAGTTTTTGGGTAGCAGATTACGAATATGAAATAAAAATTGAAAAATTCAACATTGCGGATCCAATATGGCGGCCATACATTTAAAATTGTTATGTGTTGGAAAATAAATTACAATGTACAAAAAAAAAAGGTTCTGATGACAACTGATTCTGCCAGAGGGACTAAAGAAAAATATAAGTGTATCGGCGTTTTAAAAGTTTTCGCCTGGCCCTATGTTTTTGGGGGGTTAAAATTTCCCTTCTTTTGAAAATATTTATTGTGAATCGGCATACGAAACCATGTGAATCTTCCAGTTTAGGTATAGGATATGTTCAGCAAACTTATATAAAACACTACGAGAAATATTTTAACCCTCTAACTCTGCAATTAAAGGGTCTTTTTGACCCTTTTTAAAAAGTGTCAAAAAAGACCCATAAGTTGAAGAGTTAGAGGGTTAAAATGTTCCGAAAAATATTTGTCATGCAATTCTACTATAAGTCTCTGAAGATATCAAAGTTGAAAATTTAACTTCAATGCCAGAAATAAGTCAAAACTTAAAATGTTTTTAAGGGTTAATTTCGTACTTATTCAGAATTGGCACTCAAATCTCTCACAAACCTGGACTTTAGGGGGTTAGTAGGTGTCAGCAAACCAGAACCTTCATTTAAGATAATTTTTAGTGCTATTTTTATAGTATTTACTACAACTTTGGAATGCTGAAAATCAGCGAGATCTGAAGGTACTTTTTCAGTTAAAGGGCAAAATCTCGAAAGTTTATGAACGGTCGCAAAAACCAAGGTAGAAGACATCTTATGGAACACATTGGCATTCAAGTTTTTCAAATATCTCTTGGAATATCTTGGAGTCATATTTTTGAGGTAAAATTAATAATTTTGTTACTTTTTTCGTAAATACTTAACAGGTTTCTATTTTTTTTTAAGAACTAGTTTCAGTTTTATAATTTGAGATTGTTTTTGGAACAACTTATTGTTTATTTATTATTTTTTTATTGTATCATTATAAAATAAAAAATGTCACAAAATTAAAAAACTTTCAGCCTTACTATCAATATTTTTCAAATGTATATTTTTGTTAAAGTTGACTTTGTTTTAAAGCAAAGGTTTTGTTTTTACCGTACCATACAAAATATTTAAAATAGAACTTTTAAAATAATGCCGAACATATACATACATTCAAAAAGTTTGTTTATTTTTATTGAAAATCAAAACAAAATATTCAAATATAAAAAGGAAATTTGTAAATAAATGTAAACAAAATTAGAAAACGAAATAAATATAAAATAAAAACAAATAAAAACTTCAAATTTAAAACAGAATTTTAAGGTACATTTTAAATATTTTGTATGGTAAGAAATTTAAAATAATAGTCGACTTTTGTGATTTAAAATCGACTTTTTCTTTTTTATAGTAAAGGTGTTTGACTTTGAACTCTCGCCAACTAAAAACGAGTAACCACAATGATACAATATTTCACTCACAAAATATTCAACAATCCTAGATTTTGAATATATAAACATATTTTGCCTTTACCTGAATTGTACTCTTGGCCAAAAAACTTCGATGCTGTCCCACAGTGCAGCATAAAAAGAATAAAAAATATATCGTTACCATACCAGAATGTGCTTATAAGTATTGACTAATAATAATGAGTCTGAAAATAGATTTCCGAAAACATAAGTTTTATAAAAAAAATCATTTTTTATTGTAAAATTGTTCTTTAATAAAATTAGGTAGTACGGGAATCGAACCTGGGACTCCCGATTGCCAGTCAATAGCTCTACCATCTGAGCTATCTCGATATGCAATATTTGATAGATAAAATTATAATTGACCTGCTGCGCACAAGTCAGCTTACTCGCAAACATACAAAAAATCAAAAAAATATGTGGTTACAAATATCCTTACCAGTGCTGAAAAAATATTGAGTCTAAAAATAGATTTAAAAAAATTTACAAAAAAATCAAGAACAATACTTTATGTTTGAAATAATTATAAAAAAAAATCGTTATTGGTAACGCATTATTTTTTATTTTGAAATAATGGAACAAGTAACTAGTTTTTAGTAGCTCAATATTATATGTTTTAATGCAGAAAGTTAGTCGTTGTCATTATTGGTAGTCCAAAAAATAATGACATGTTATTACCGTTTCTAGGTTATAGCTAAAATTATATAAAAAACGCATATAAAAATTAAAATCCAGATTTGTCGCATATCAGAAAGGATCGGGGTTAAGGAAAATATACTGTCTGTTAGGTTAGATATTTTAGTTTTTAGATTGGTACGTTATATAAATATACAATGGAGAATTATTTTGGCATCCTGAAATTTTGTGTTTATAACTTGAACAATTTGGTAAAACTACCGTTTTTACAGTTAATTTTATTGATGTTATAAATTTATATTTTACTATATTTAATTAGAATACTGTTCTAATATAATATTGTCGTATTAGATTTTATTTGTTGTTTCAAAAAGGTTAATCATTTTCATGATAGATAATACAATTGTTTCGTGGAAATCACCCCCACTCATTAGTTGTCCGTAATAAGAAAATGATGATTGGAACACGCAATCAGAAACATTAAATAAGGTACAAAAATTCGACGGGATGATAATATTGTACTGTTGTGTATGAATTGTCTGCTTTGGTAAAATCAGTCATAAATCAATACTATTTGAAAAGCAACATTTTACAAAGCACCCAAAAACATTACAATCAAACGCCCAAATAAAAAAAAATTAAGCTGCTTTCCCGAGACTCAAATGTTAAAACCCGTCCATTTAATGCTTTTCAAAGTATTGAAATATCACCAAGAGACATAAAAATCAAGTTTTGAGCCCTCATCACTGAAGAATTTTAAATTACTCCAAAAATAGATGATTCTTGGAATTATTGTATTTTGAAGTCAAAAGTTATTTAAAAACAAAATAATATTGTATTTTTGGAAAACAAGCGCTGGGAAGTCACCCTTTTCAAGCGTTGGTAAAAAGTCCAAATTTAGTGGTTTCCCAGTATTTATTTCTGTAAGACCGCGGTTACTTATGCTTTGCCACTGCTTCTTTTTTGTTACCACACACAATTTCTACCTGGGTAATTATTTGGCAATCAAAGATTTTGTTGCGATGTTTAAAAGGCTCTTATATAAAAGCTTTATTACTGAAAGCCTCTTATCCTTTCTTCTTTTATTTAAATTTAGCTTATATATTTTTAAAAAAATTTCCATTTGATATTTAGTTTTTCCTTTTAACACAAGGAAAATATAAATTTGTAAATTCCTTTTATAATTTGCCAATATCGAGTAGAACTTATTTTCTCTATCATTAAAAACTCATAAAAAATTTCCAAACTCAATAATTTTACAGCTCATTTAGTTTGCAAACAAAAACATATTGCAACATTTGATATTTAGTCAATATTTGTTAAATAAGAAGTAACCTTTTCTTCGAAGAAAAACAGATATTAAAAATATACACATTATGGCTACATTTATTGAAAGTAGCATACATAAGATTTATTTTTGAATTTTAAGTTAGAAAAGTGAGATATATAAAGTATATTTACGCAACTTGACTTACACACTTACACAGTTCAACATATAATTTTGGGACTCAAATCAGAGAATTGCACGTGAAAGTAGTCCCAAAAATAAGAACTTCTGAATCATTCGTTTTGTCAAGTTGGCTGCATTAAAAATTTAATGGCCATACGAATTTAACCATGTTAGCAAAAATGCTAAAAATCTGCCTTGAGCGAAAAAATTCGTATGGCCATTAAATTTTTAATGCAGCCAACATGACAAAACGAATAATGTAGAAGTTCTTATTTTCGGGGCTACTTTCACGTGCAATTCTCAGAATTGAGTGCCACATCAATGAGCTGAAAACTGTTGTACTGTGTTATTGAAACCAATCAACTGGAAAAATTTTCTGAAAACAAAAAAATGTTTAGCATATCGTAGTAGTAAACAAATTTGAAGAAAACAAAAACTTATCAGAATAGCACGTAATAAAATTTCAATGAAGAGAAACTAAGTACAAACATAATATTTAATCATAATTACCAAAAAATTTTTCCTATCATTATAATTTTTAATGGTATGTTGAAGAGTTTGAAAGAACGAGAGCTGTTAAAGAGTTCATTCTCTAACTTTAATACCCAGAAAACAGATTCGTGCTTATAACCGAGTTTTTGATTATGACTACCGAATTGTTCTCAGTATTAACTACTCTTTTGTCAATTGGTTGAACTAAAATTTCGGTTGTCAGCACGAATGAGTTTCTACTGTGAGGATTTATAATTCTAAACTAAGAATTATATTGAAGAATTATTTTCTTCTAAGAATTTTTAGATTTCTAGAAGTCATCATTCATATTAGGTTTTTATCGAATATTTAAAAATATATGTTCAGTTAAATAGAACGTTGTAATTGTCATAAGATTATTTTGAAGACCGAAACACGTATAAAACAACAATGGCATTCAAAAAATAAAAAATTTGTAGGTTTGAGGTTAAGAAGAAGAATAAACAGTTTCTTCAAAAGTTATAAACACATTAAATTTGCAAATCAGACTAAATCCAGTTTCTGCCTTTCTTATGGACAGGCTTCATCAGTGATTTTCCAATCTGACAATAAAAATATAAATAATAATACAATTTAATAGAAAATCACTGATGAAGCCGGTCCATAAAAAAGGCAGAAACTGGATCTAGTCTGATTTGCAAATTTAATGTGTTTATAACTTTTGAAAAAAATGTTTATACTTCTTCTTAACCTCAAACGTACTCAATTAGAATTAATAAAAATAAATATTATTTACAATATTAATTGTATTTGGTCTATACGACGAGTTTGAAAAAACAACACTTTACTATAAAAAATAAAAATTTTATTTGTTAATATTATGATTGTGTGGCCACCTGGTCTTAATTTTTTTGAAGTCATCAAGTAAAAATTTGATTAATTATAATTTATTGTAACTTTGCAACAAAAAACACAAGACGAATAGAGTCACAACTAAGAGTGACAGACTTTTCGTAGGAATAGGCACGTAAATTTCAGATTTCTAGCCGAAGGCGCTTGTGCAATATATTAAGGGACAGAATCTTTACCCTGTTTGCTGCTCCCCATTAAAAATTTATTAAAAAACTGCGGTCTACTTTTTCAATCTTCAAAACGCTGTCAAAATTTAACAGCGAAGAGCAGAGCCAACTTGGTTTTTTCCTTGGAGTGAGCACTATCTGATTAATGAATAAATGTATACAGATCCCGTGCAGGAAAATGCTTAAAATATCTTTGGTGTGGGAATTACCATATACTTAAGTTCAATACATTCAAGCTCAGATACACTGAAAAAACGGTAGGCACCAACAATGGGAATTTGTAAAAGCAACCACATTTTCTTTTAAATTGAAATTTTATTCCCAACAATTTTTTTGTTTGAAATATTTGTAACTAGTTTGTAAATTGTTATCTTTCATATAAAACTTGTTTAAAAATAAAAATTCAAAGTTACAAAAAATAAAAGAAATTTTTTTTTGGATTTACAAATTTCTTTGTTGGTGCCTTTTTAAAAAGTTTTTTTTTTTATTTACAAATTTGGTATGAGAAAGGTGTTTAAAAATTTAATTAGAATTTTGTAAATTCGTTCTAGCCATTCTAATTTTGTAGAATTATATTTATTTCCACGGCATAAATAATTCAAACTATAAAAATTTAATTCAGAGTTGTTTACAATCTCTAACAATATGTAAGTATTTAGCGTTAATTTTTTGAAAATTAAGTTTTTTGCATGGGAAGTATATTTATTTCCTTGAGCTTATAACAGAACTTTTATATTATCATAGAAACAATTCTTAACTTCTTATTTCCAAATAAATTAAAAAAAATCATTCTTTAAATTTTTTGCAAATTGTACACATTAGTAAACAAACAGAAAAGAAAAAGAAAACACAAAAAGAAACAGGTGGGTTGGGTTGACTTATTTACGATGCTCTCAAATTTCTTACTAAAGCCATAATATTTTAATACTACTTATGTTTTTGTTTGTTTTTTGTGCTATAGAATAGTACATGGAAAATATTTTATGGTTTTAAAAAATGAAAACTGTTGATCCTTAGAAAACATATTTGAATATTTATTGTTGTTTGTAATGTTGTATTAAAACAAAAACATATTCTGATAACCGTAATACCATCGAATGGTGGGTAATTTTAGTCTATCATTTCAGTTGTAACAGGAAATCATTATCATTCAATAGTCACAACTTGAATTTCATTTTCCAGTGATAAGGTAGTTTTAGGAATTTTAAACAGGATCGTGGTAAATATGGGGTTTAAAATGGGAAAAGTCTCCCCCTTAATGGCATGCCTGAACCGCTGAAATTAGGAGCTTGAAATTTGTCATGGTGGTTCCACCTACGATGTGGATATAAGAAGGAACGTCTCCCAATGCGGCAGATCTTAATGAGCTTGAGATATGTTGTAGAGCAGGAAAATTTAAAGGATAATTATTTCTTTTTTAGCTGCCCATCCCATAAGTAAATATATAAGGGTTAAGTAAGGTCCCATACAAAATAGTGCCGTGATGTAGTTCCACCATACATAACTACACGGACAGCAGATCGTAACTCAAAAAAAAAAAGTTCGCCGTACACCTTCCAATCTAAATTAATTTTGAAAGGATTTTTTTACCGAAAGAACCGAATTCGGTACACTACGATTGTGAGATGACGAACCCAAACTCAATGATCCTGTCAGTCAGCAACAAAAGCAAACAAAAACCAAAGATTCAAACCAACAAAAAAATCCACAAATAAAGTATGTAAAGGGTTGTTCAACAGGGACGCTACAAAAGTAGAAAGGCAGGGACAGCAAACGACGCCATATTTCTTGCCGCTCTTTTGACATTTCTCTTCAGTAAGGTTTGCCATTTCATGATGGAAAGATATACGAGCCAACAACGAGTCGAAATTATTAAAATTTACTACCGAAATTCGGAGTCAGTGGCCTCAACGTTAAGAGCGCTACGTCCAATTTATGGTCGTCATAATCGTCCTAGCAGATCAACAATTGAGCGTGGGGCTACGTCAAATCTATGGTCTATGCCAACAAGCCAGCGACGATTGATGAACTTCGTACGAATATCGAACGTGAAATTGCAGCAGTATCGGCCGATTTATGCTTGAAAACCGTCGAAAATTGGGTTCAGCGTCTGGACTTCTGCAAGCGTGCCCGTGGTGGCCATGCAAAAGAGATCGATTTCCATACATAATGGCATCGAACGTACTTTCACAGGAATAAAGAATTTCATTTATATCCAAAACCGTTTTTGTTTTACTTAACCTTTTTTACTTTTGTAGCGCTCTAATTGAAAAACCCTATATTTAGTAAATCCCGTTTCTCGGAATATTTTCTTCCAGAAAATTCCATAGTAGACTAATCTAATTCCGAAACAATATGTATAAACAGATTCGGTGCTGACAACTGCATTTGTAGCCAATCAAATGGTTCGGTTGTGGTAGCCTAGTTTTTGAGTTGTGGCAATAGAAAACCAAAAATTGAGACAGGACCAATTTGACTGTTAGAATAGAATTTCACCGTAGTCGCAACTGCAAATTTAATTTGATGCAACTGAACCATTCGATTGGCAACAAATTGTGTTGTCAGCATGTTTTCCGGGTGTAGTAAAATCTTTACTAGAATTTAAAAAAATTACATCCAAAAAGATACAAAAATTTAAAATCGGCGGCAAAAAGTCAAAGTTATTACATGTTTTAAAAAAATATTTTAAATTTGAGATTTGTACGAGGGGTGCTATTTAAATTTCGGGAATAGCAAATAATAACAAACATTTTTAAATGAAAATGGCTTTATTGTTTTTCAAAATAATCCCCTTGATGATCAATAGACTTTTGCATTCGTTTAATCATTCCCTTACACCAATCGACGCGAGCCTTTTTTTTGAGCGATTGATAAATTATGGGGTATCCAACGAGAGCAATTTTTTTTACAACTAAGTGTTCATGCAAAATCGAATCTATTGAAGCAGAACTAGTGTGCAAGGATGCCTCTATCTCACGATATGTCACATGACGATCTACCATTATCAGTTCACGCACTGCATCGATGTTTTGTGGAACAACAACCAATTTTGGACGACCTTCACGGAATTCGTCGGCGACCGAACTACGTCCACGATAGAATTCACCAGTGATATACTGTGGTTTTTGATGGTGTTTTATCGCCATACAAAGAACTGAGTTCATCGACACATTCTTGTTGAGATAATCCACGTCGAAAGTTGTTAAAAATAATCCAACGAAAACCTTCTCTTGAAATTTCGACTTTTTGTCCAAATTGATTTTCTAAACTCACTGTAGCACTTGTACATCAAAAACTTGTGAGTACGTTTATGCTAAAAAATGTCAAATGTTGTTGCCAGATTTTAGCTATTGACATTAGTGTTGCCAGTTCCCGAAATATAAATAGTACCCCTCGTACTTTAAAGTTTTATTGACAACGTCGTAGCAAATAAAAATTGTAAATATTGCACATAACCGTCTTTTAATTTAGCGATGCGAGCTATTTAATTTCAGTGAATTTAGAGAAAATTTTTATTTTTGACAAAATTTGGACCAAAGAGTGGAAGTTGTTTACTATTGCTGAATTGCAATGATCAAACTTCAGATTACCTTGACCCTAATCATAAGGAAATTTATCAAAATGTATCTAAGTCCCTCATTTCTTGCCGATGAAAATTTTTTTTTTTATCAAAATGTATCGAAATATTTTGTTAGTTTTAACGGATTTTGATGAAACTTGACTTAACTACTTCCCACAGTCTAAAATTGAAATTTTTATAAAAAGAAATCGAAACTAATCTTGGGGTCAAAATGACACAACATTTTTGAAATATTAAAATATATTGTTTTATAAAAATATTTGCATGATAAACATAAAGGTTTTTTAATTTATGAATTTTAGGAAGAAAATATGGAAATTAACCTTTATGTGCATTAGGGGTAGGATAGTGCACGACTTTTCGATTTGGACATTGCTAGAACCTCTTATTTTGTGACGTTCGTAAAACAAATGCATGAGCCAAAAAATGGAAAATTTTGGGTAATGGCAACCGGCCCCTCAATGGGGTCAAAGTTGTTATGGCAGGGAAAAAATCCACAAAAATGCCCAAAACTGCCCCGGAGTCGCTGCTAAGGGGTTAAAATGTAAGACGGACCCCATTAATTTTTCCTACCCAACATTTTTTCCGAACATACCTACCCCCTATCTTCATCCCTTAAAGGGTCTCCCATACAAAACTGAAGATTTTAGGATATTGTTAAAAATTGCCCCTAGGGGCTCCTAGGCTGCCCCTAAAGGCGTCAAATGTATGACCGACTCCTATTTAGTTTTTAACCCCAACATTTTTTCAGAATATACCTACTCCCTATTTTCACATCTTAAGGGGTCTCCCATACAAAATACACTTCACAGACTAGAAAAAAGAGCTGAAAAAACACAAATAGCCCAACAACTTTCCCGAAGTTGCCCCTATAGGGGAAAAATGTAAGAACGACCCCCATTATTATCGCTCTCCGAAAATTTTTTTCAAAGACATCTACCCACTATCTCTAATTTTCTGTTCCCATACAAAAATGACATTTTTAAAAAATTTGCCAAGGGTGACCCTAGGGTGGTCAAATGTTTGACCGACCCCAATATTTTTTCAATCCCAACATTTTCTCAGAACATATCGACCTTCGATCTTGAACCCTTAAGGTGGTCCCGATACATTATTTTAATTTTATATACATTTTTTTTTATAAAAATACTTTTTAAATTTAGAAAACCAAATTTTTAAAATTTTTAAAGCCGATTTAAAAAAAAATAAATCGTATTGTTAACAATATGTCTTCAAATATCGTCAAAAATGCGATAAATCGCTAAAGTTGGCAGCACTGATGACAGAAAACAGCTGTGTTGTAAAAGTTGTAAAATAAAAATCTCTTATATATTAGACACCGAAATTTAATTTAAAACAATTTTGAAATCAATAAAAAAATGGCATCATTATCGCACCGGACTTATTTTAATCGGACAACCGTGTTCAAATATAATGGGAACAAAATTGCCATCTAGAAAACAAGTGCTCAAGATCTACTTTTATGGAACTGGGCAGCGTAAAATAAGTCGTGACAAAAGTGCATACTTGGTGACTGATACTTTCATGATTTTTTGGCGTCAAGCGTTTTTTGCAACAAAACACAGAGGTGCTGTTGCAAGAAAAGTTTTATCTTTGTTCACTGAATGGTATTCCTTGCAAAAGAATACTTTGAGAGGCGGTGAAAAACAATGTACGAAATGAATAGGCCAACCAGAAGCATACTTTTCGTTGCCCCGATATTTTCTTTGTTTTGTTTTTATACACTTTTTCTATAGTTTCCTTTTATTTGTTTTTAATTTTTGTTTTCGAATTATATTTGTATGCTTTTATTTGTCATTCTTAAAAAACAATTTTTAATGTAAATGAACGACAAAAAAATATGATAGCGCTACCCGAGCGCTCAGACTGAGCGGTTAGTGATCAGGTCGTTCAGCAGATAGTTGTACAACTGTTGACTATTAAATTGTATCTGCCGAACGCACCCATTGTGTTTGCTCTGATTGCAAAATATTCAATTAGCCACACTCATCGCTGTGCCGACAGTGGTGTATCTCGTTAAGAGGTGGTGCTACGAGTCATGGTCTATGTAGAGCGCTGCCGGTTTGATCCCCGGTCATGGCACACACAAAAAATTCTTCATATAGAGACAAATTAACAATAGAAATTACTTTGATCAATTGACACATAAAGTAACCAGTGACGAGTCTTTGTTTAATAAAAAAGTTGCTGTACTTTTTTTAGACTGACAGTTTACTTGGAAAGCTTGATATACCGTGTTCCAAAAAAACTTTACTTTTATAAAATTTTACTTTTTTTATGCAAATTTAGAAAAATTTCGAATTTAAAACTATTTTGCCGTCAAATTGTTTTCGAACGATATATTGAATTATATATGAAGAATATTATTTTAATTTTTGCATTAAAAAATACAAAAATTGTTTTTTCGGACTTTCTATATTTTCATATATTTAGTTAGAATATTCTTCTACCTCAAGTCCAAATTCTAATATGATATTGTCATATTAGATTTTTATTTGTTGTTTCAAAAAGGGTTGATCATTTTCATGATAGACAATACAATTGTTTCGTAGACATCACTCTACTCTTCAGTTGTCCGCTAAGAAAATGTAAAATAAAAAATAAAAAATCTCATTCAAATATTTATTTTGTTTTGAGTATAAAATTAGTTGTTTTTACAAAATGTATTGACAACAGACATACATATAAATAGTACCCAAAGGGTACTTTTATGTAATTGTTGCTTTCAAAAAGGAGTTGATTTATAACTGGTTTTACCAAATCAGACAGTTCATATACGAAAGTACAAAATTCTCATCCCGTTGGTTTTTTGTACCTTATGTAATGTCTCGTTTTGAGTAGGAAAGTTATCATTTTCTTAGCGGACAACTGAAGAGTAGAGTGATGTCTACGAAACAATTGTATTGTCTATCATGAAAATGATCAACCCTTTTTGAAACAACAAATAAAAATCTAATATGACAATATCATATTAGAATTTGGACTTGAGGTAGAAGAATATTCTAACTAAATATATGAAGAATATTTTTAATTACTAAAATAATATTCAAACACTAAATAATGCTTTTGCATGATTCAGAAAATTCTTGAGTTATTACTGTTAATTACATAGTAAACAAACACTATTTTCACTATTTAATTTATAACTTATAGCCAAATAGTAAAAAAGCTTTATTTCAGTTCTATTTCAATTTCTTCTTTTTTTTCTGTTAAGTTTTCTTTATTTCCTATTCTAATTAGTAAACTTAAGTGTTTTTTTTTTCAATCCTTCCTTTCTACCATAATTTGACTAATACAAATTGTGGTAATGTTGTTTCTGTCGTCAGAAGAGTGCTCAGTTAACTATGTGGCAGTTAATTAGCAAAATTTTGTCAAGCATATTGATTTTGTAAGTAAAGAAAAAGAGAAAATACAATATTAAAACGACACACTTTTAAGGAAACGATAAAAAAATACAAGTTGTCTTGTTGCTGTAAATAAAGAACACAGAAGAAAAGGAAAACTCTTTAGTTGTATTTTTGTTGCATACAAACGTAATAAATTTGTCTAATATTTAGTAAACGTACATTCATGTAACAATATGTTATTTGTATAAAAATATTGTATGTTTTTGTTTCACATCAAAACAACACAAACAATAAAAAAAAAGAGCTAAATGGAAAAGAATAGGAAGAAGACCTTAAATCATGACACTTTATTAAAGAACTCTTGACCCTAACCATCTGCTTATGTATATGTGTATAAGAATTTATAAGTATGTGTATGTATAAGTAGTTTTATAGTTTGTTTTCAATGAATTTAGGCCTTAAAAAATACATACATGATTATTTTACACACACATATTAACATATTACTTACTTTGTGTTAGTAGTATAAGTGAATGCATAAGGTTACGTATGTCACAATTTGTATGCAGAATATGCAAAAAAATAACACACACACACACACACAAAAAACGTTGTGAATTTTAAAGAATATCTGTAAACATTAAGTAGACTGACTAATGTAAGATTATACAGTAGACCGTACCTCAAAAAAAAAAGTTCGCCGTACACCCTCCAATATGATGTATTTTTGGAAGGCGATTTCAAAAAAAATTTTTTTTTCTTTTTGCCGACCGTAGGGGTCGCCTTTTTTAATTTTTTGTTATAGCTTTGGCATTTAAAATCGGATTTTAAAGTGTGATATATCGATGTTTTTGCCTCGAGGAGACCAGTGTTTTGCTATATAGTAAAAATCCAATTAAAAAAAATTTAAAAAGGCGACCCCTACGTTCGGCAACCAAAAAAATTTCCACTGGGTTTAGCGAAAAACTTTCTTAGCAAAAGTTTAATGATTTTTTGCGAGCTTCAATTTTCTGATATTAGGGTGGTACATTAGGGTGGTAGCAACTGATATCTGGTGGGTAACTATGGGAACGGGATACTTGAGGTCAAAATGTCCTTAGAGCAAAACACTGGTCTCCTCGAGAGAAAAACATCGATGTATCATACTTTAAGATCCGACTGTAAATACCAAAGATATAACGAAAAATGTAAAATGGCGACCCCTACGTTCGGCGAAAAATATTAAAAAATTTTTTTTGAAACCTCCTTGCGAAAATACTTCATATTGCAGGGTGTACGGCGTACTTTTTTTTTTGCCTGTAAGGTGGTACGCTCTATTATACAGCCTTGAACCTTTTCTTTGTGCTCTTCCACTACTTTTACAACAACTGGTTGTTGTGTTTTCCAATGAATGTGGTGGTATCACTGTGTAAATGATTTGTGTTTTTAAAATGTGCATTGCATTTTGGGTAGATGAGTGGTTTTCTTTTTTATTCAGTTTTTTTTGTTTGTGTGCGTTTTCTAAAACTAAAAACAAAAAAAAATTGTCAACCTAAAACTATGCCACACTTTTTAACTTTCAATTGTGTTTGTTACACAATACCCCGGATTCGGTTACAGTTATTATTATTTATTTTGTATCTTTGTTGTTGTATGGAAATTTTTATGATTGCATTTATATGTTTTCTGTTTTGTTGTTGTTATTTTATTAATATTTATTAAAATGTTAATTTTTTATTGAATTTTCTGTAAAAGGACACTATATAAGTTGTTTAAAACAAGCAAAGAAAGCACAAACATTTTTGAAATAAATATTGGTATTGTTTTAATAAAAATGTTTTAAAAGAATTTTGTAAGGAGGAAATAAATTTATATGAACAAATAGTTATGTGCTTTCATTAAATATTTCGTACGTTTTTATTTTTGAAAAATAAAATTGGAAGTCATGCTTAGCAAACAAGTTCTTTCACTACTTTAAAAGTATCCGTGGTGTATTTTTACTGTTTTTTAGAAGTAATTCGAAACAACTTCATAAAAATCACTTCTTTCATTGCTTCGAACAGCTTTTTTTAAAAGAAATTCTGAAAAGCATCCAACAAATCACTTAAGTAGGGCTTCTAAATCATAATTGCTCTAAAATTTATCCTAAAAAGTGATTTTGATACAATTTATTTCAAAACAGATGATCGCGGGTTCGATTCCTGGCGGGACCAACATTTTAAAAAATTTTTTTTATATTGTATTTTTTTTTAATATTTATAATTAATTTGTTTAAATTTAATATTTTTATAATTTTCAATTTTTAAAAACAAATGAAATGAAAATTATGAAAAATTTCTGTGAAAATAGTACTGAAAACAATACTGAGGTGCAGTCCAGCTTTTGCACTTCTTTAATAAGTACTTTTATTGAATAGAATGAAGCACAATATCTCGCAATAACAAAGGGGTGTTTCTATGTCAGTTAACTTACATATCAAAGAATAGCTCAGTGGTAGAGAGCTAGACTAGCAATCTTAATGTCGCAAGTTCGACATCCGATTGCTTCAATAAAAAAACATTTTAGAATAAAAAAAATATAATTTTATTTTGCGAAGATTTTTTTTTATACTTTTAATTGTTGAAGAAGATTTTCCTTTCCTTTGCACTCGTTCAAGGGTAAACAAATCCGATCGTATCAGACTTATTTCCTGACACTGGGTAGATTTAGCGATGTCCGTCAGTCTGCCCATGTAAAATTAACGACCCTGTCATTTTTATTTTGAATCACAGTTTTGCTCTGCAACTTGAAATAAATTAAACAAAAAGCGTATGAGTGATATTAATAGTGAGACATTATTAAGTATACGCCATGTAGTACAGAAAATTTGCTCCCCGAACTTGCAGACACTTGGTTTATCGTATTTTCGTCTGCTAAAATCATATAAATCGAATTGAAAGGATTTTATTATGCGCTGAGAGAATTATCTACATAATATTAATGAATTTTTTCACAAAACTAATGAAGTTTCATTGGAACTCGTCCATTGAAATTTTTCATTGAATTAGTCGAATTTTTCATGAAATGTTGTAGAAAATTTAATTTTATTTATTAAAAGTTTCATACACTCTTTGTCATTGATATTAAGTTTAAGAATTTTTTCATTTACTTTTTGATGAAAATTTCATTATAGTTTACTGATATTTTTTTTATTAAATTCAGCAAAATTCTCGCTATATATTTGAAAAAAAAGTCATCAGTAGAAAATAAAAACAATATGCACAGTGCAGGCGAAAGCCTCCAGATATTACCGAGATTTGGTTCCATCTTTACTAGGTGCTGCAAAAATTTTTTGGCAGTTATTAACTGGGTCCCTAAAAATATTTATTTTGGTATAAAACTATATACCTTAAAAAATAAGTATAATCGGAAAGATGTGCTGCATCGGCCCTGAAAATATGCAAAAATATGACTTTTTCTTAATTTTCTCAAACATTTTTAAATTATCATTCCGAATAAATTAATCAAGAAATTCGAACCCAAATTTTAAAATTTATTGAAGTAATCTAATACAAAAACATTTTTGTATTCTAGTACATGGTTGTTTTAACGTCATATAGACAGTTGCAAGTAAATACTATTGTTATTAATATGCATTTTTGCAATTTTTAGTAGGTTTGAGGTTAAGAAGAAGAATAAACCTTTTTCTTTAAAAATTATAAACATTGGCCCTTATTATAAAAGAGTATTTTAAATTTAAATTCGACTTTATTTTTAATCCTACGGTTTTGTTCATTTTGTGTATGAAAACCCTACAAAAATATTTGTATTTTCAAACACTTTGATTGGTTGAAAATAAATTAAGCAATCAGAATGCTTCAAAAATAAACCAAGTCAAGGCATACTGCCACCCAATATTTTAACTAAAGTCGACTTTAACTAAAATATACATTTGAAAAATTTAGATTGTAAAGGCGATTAATTTTAAATCAGACTAGATCTAGTTACTGCCTTTTTGTATGGACAGGCTTCATGAGTGGTTTGGCATTAAATTGTTAATTATTTATATGTTCATTGTCAGATTGTCTCTATATGAGAATTTTTCCGACAACCCGTCGGCTGTGGGATTCGAAAACATGTCCCCATATTATAAACGCAACTATACTGAAGTGCGCCGACATCTTAAACATCTCGCCCAAGTAAGGCCTTGCATGCAATGTAACTATTTCATTGTTATCTTTCCTATTCAGCTTTATGTTTCTCAGAAGTGACCAAACACTGACACATACAAACGTTCTATTTTTAGATGTTTGTTTATTTTCAAGTCTCCTCCGTGTCTCCTTTTTCGTAAAATTTTGAATTGTATTAGTTGTAATTTACTCTGATAAGAAGTATTTTTTATCGTACTCATTTTAAAGTAATCATAAATAGGCCACAATTATTAAACACTGTTTTACAATCTCTAATTTTAAGCTTCAAAAATTTTTTAAAAGATTTTTAAAATATCAACGGCTGGGCTATAAGGTTTTATTAAGCACATATTAGGGACTAAAAAATACTAAAATTGTATAAATTACTTTTTCTTTTTGCCTAGTGTAACGAATTTACTTCAGCTGATTTTGAGAAAACTGCGATTTTTGTAACTTATTTATATAGATTTTAGTTTAGTTTTTTTCTTTATTTTAAATTCGATATGTTTTTGACAGAATATTACAGCTTAAGACCAAATACTTCACTTCAATTCTCTAAATATTGGAGACACATTAAATTGGCTCCTTAAAGCCAAAGTTTAAATTGAGTGAGATTTTAATTGTTTTAAACATATTAAGGTAACATGTATTTCTCAGCGGATATTTATGAAACTACCCAGGGAAAATTTTTACAACCGGTTGCCAACCACGCCAGTTCTGCAACTGGTTCCACTGAAATTGGTTCCATGGAACTAGTTTGGGAACCAGTTCCACGGCTCTTATATGGAGGGTATGTTGACCAGAACTGATACTAGGGTTTTACTTTGGAGCTATAGAAGCGGTTGCTTTTGGGAAAATTTCAAACAAAAATCATCGGTATTAGAATTGAGAGTAGAAGGTGTTGTCAATGAAAAGTAGCTATTCTACAACCGATTCTTTGGAACAGAAAATTTTTATGGGTAGTACTTGATATTATTTTGCTACAGTATGTCTAAATATAATATTCTTTAATTAATTTTTTTTTTAAAGTCTTGCTTCCTTTGGAAAAGGGATAGAGAAGAAGTGAAAGGTGGTGAAATGGCAACACTGTAATTGCGCGACATGTTGAATCATAGAACAGTTGTTGCGCGCCATCTGATGAAGAGTTAGCGAACTTTGTTGAAGCTTTTTTAGTTCATAGCCCTGTTCTATTATTTTACTTCGGTGCGGTTAAGTGCTATGGGAACACCGAAGGAGGACGCTGCGATATATTTGAGGGATAGAAAAAACTCATACATATTAGTATTTTTCATAATTTGATGTTACCTTGGTTGGGGATTGAACCTGCAACCTTACGTGTAACAGTCCAACGCGCTAACCATTACACCACAGCGCCCACAACTTTAGAACATTAACCCTTAAATGTCATTGGGGTCAACATGTTCCTATGATGAGAGTGTTTTTTCATTACAGAACTTTGTCATTGAATTTTTGTAAAGAGTCCTTCCAATATTAAAAAACGGTAAAATCCAAAAACCAAAATAACAACAACAACTTTTTGTCAGACACCCACTAACAGATAATGAAAAGGTGAGTAAATATTTCGAAGACACCAAAGTAATTCATGCAGCAGTATAAAAACCAATAAAAAAATAAAGTGTTTTTATAAATATGAATCATACTGTACCGTAGAGCGTACACCCTCCAATATGATGTAATTTTGCAAGGAGGTTTCAAAAAAGATTTTTTTTTCCGGAACGTAGGGGTCGCCATTTTACATTTTTCGTTATATCTTTGGCATTTACAGTCGGATCTTTAAGTATGATACATCGATGTTTTTCTCTCGAGGAGACCAGTGTTTTGCTCTAAGGGCCATTGACCTCAAATATCCCGTTCTAGTAGTTACCCACCAGATCTCAGTTTCTACCACCCTAATGTACCACCCTAATGTCAGAAAATTAAAGCTGGCAAAAAATCATTAAACTTTTGCTAAGTAAGTTTTTCGATAAACCCAGTAGAAATTTTTTTATATATTGGTTGCCGAACGTAGGGGTCGCCTTTTTAAATTTTTTTTCATTTGGTTTTTCTTTTATATCAAAACACTGGTCTCCTCGAGGCAAAAAAATCGATATATCACAATTTAAAATCCAACTTTAAAAACCGAAGCTATAACGAAAAATTGAAAAAGGCGAACCCTACGTTCGGCAAAAAGAAATAATTTTTTTTTTTTGAAATTGCCTTGCAAAAATACTTCATATTGGAGGGTGTACGTCGAACTTTTTTTTTGAGGTACATTCTACTGTACAGGCAGTAATATGGTTCTGTCTTAATTTTTCGCCTTAAAAGTTTATACGCTTCAAAATATTTTTCATCAGTTACAAAACCACAAAATAAAATCCTACTATTAAGTGCAATAAAATGTCTAATAAAGGAAGTTTTTTGTGCGGTGAAAAGTCTTTAACAAATTATAAAAACTAGGATTTAAATCCCACTTTTCTCGAAACTGTTACGAAATCAAAAGAAGGACCAAGTGAATAAAATATCTCTTTGCAGAGCTACATATATTAATATTTTCTGTATTTGACAAAACATATAAAATTTGTGTGAATAGCCCATATTACATTTCTACCAAATTATTTGGTAGATAGCAATATATTATTTTTATTATTATTATTTTTGTAGTCAAAAATTAATACAATGAATTACAGTTGCAAAACTGAAGCGTGTGCCATGAAAAACACATTTTCTTTAAGACAGTCCCTATTGACTGTAAGCCTTCGATATAAAAGTCGTAACATTTTTTCATGCGTAAATATACACTAAGAAGCAGTAATAAAAAATCAATTAAAACTAATTAAGTTAATTCAATATTTGTATTTATTTTTGTTCTTAAGGGATGTTTGCATTTAAGCTTTTTAAAGCTTTAGTTTATTTTGTCCTTTTTATGTTATTTTGTTGACTTTTGTTAACTAAACAATTTAAGGGTTATACCTTATTTAGAAATTAATAAAAAAGAGAAATATTTTAAAAATTATAAATATCATTTTATTAAAAGATTTTTTTTTGTGATAGAAATTCATACACAAGAAATCGCTAAACTTATTCAGCAAGAGATTCTAAGTCAATCAGTATACCGTAAGTTGGGTGTACTCCCATTATTTTTGGTAGTCAAAAACCTTAGCAAAAACTCAATATAAACTTTGCCACATGCAAAGGAAATATATGGTTGCGATATGAACACGGCTACCAAACTATGCTAACTGCAGCAATAATTAGGTTGCTGCAACCGAACGATTCAGTTAGCAAAGAACTCGGTTATCACAATAAATTTATTTTAGATGCTGATGACAATAATGACACAGATTTTCTTATTTCGTATTAAAATTGGGTATTTTCAAGATCTATTAAATGGTGTACTAAAAATATTAAAACATTTTCAAAGCATTTGCATTTATATAAAAAAACTAATGCCTTAGTCCCAAATATGGTACACTGAAAGAATTATCCTTCATATATTAATGATGTAATTTTATAGACTTGTTTACTAGAATCAATGATCAATTTCATTATGTTTTGGAAACATTAATAAGGAATTTCATTAATTGAATTAAGCTTATTATAAAATTTTATGAAACTTTTTAATTTAATAAATTCTATATTTTGTACATCCGTAAAATATGCTACAATTTTATGACGCTTTTTGGATTTGCTAAATACTTTTTATTTATCCACTCCAGCTTAGCAACGACAACAACCAACTATAATAAATAATAATAAATGAAATTGCTTCATAGATTTTATGAAGCTCTTCATTGGCTGAATAATTTATTCATTGGATGAGTGGCATATTCATTTTATGAAGAGTTTCATTAATTTTATGAACTTTTAATAAACATTGACTTTAATAAAGCCTGTTTGATAGATTCTATGAAAAGTTTCAATGGACGAGTTCCAGTGACAATTTTCATTGAGACTATGAAGAAATTCATTACTGAAGTGATGATAATTCTTTCAGTCTTTAGCACAATTTTGCGGTAAGATATTATTATGTTATACACTTTTAAGCTGGATCTTTGATATGGAAAGCCTCATATACATTTGCAATTAATTGTTATAAAATATCGCAAATGGAGTTTGTTTAACAATATGTAACTTTTTAATTCCTGCAAATTTTTCATCAACATTTTTAAAGTATATGGAAAAAAGTAAAACTTATCGCAAATATGAAAAAAAAAAAAATTCCAAAAAGGGTACCGCCTTTAAAAAATATTTTTTTTTGATTTTTTACAATATATACGAGAAAAGAATAATATAGTTCAAATAAATCAAAATATACTAAAACGAAGCAGCATGTGGCATACTTTTTATTTTGTCAATAAAAAAAGTTGGTTTAAAATATTAAGCCTAAAATTATGCTCTTTCTTTGTTATATTTTTGCGATTATGATCATAAAAAAAACTTTCACAATTATAAAAGTTTTATTTTATTAACAATTTTAATGTGTTAATTTTGACTGGTAGCTATAAAAAGTTATTGTTTTAAAAACAGAGAAAAAAGCTACAATAATAACTAATATTTACACGCTAAAACAAAAGAAAAAAATGCAAAAAAAAATTGTTTTAATTTAAAGTATAAATATAAAACACTTAAATATTTAAAATTTTGCGAATTTTTTTTAGAAGCATAGAAAAAAATTACATATTGGTTTTATATTTTATATGACAGAGCGCCCGAAAGTGTGTTACAAAAAATATTTGTTTATTTTGTTATAAGCTTAGAAGTATGCTTTACATTTGTGGAAACATTTAATATTTTTTGCAAACACTTCATATTCTACATATTTTTCATATTTCAAATGTGTCCTTAATAAAAACAAAAAAAAAGGAAAAATGAGTGTTCAAACACATTATCCTTACGTCCTGGCATAAAATTTATATGTTACAGTTTTGGAAAAAGATTTGGCGTGGAATATTTATGGCTTAGAAAATAAGCCATAAATATTTTTTTAGTCTTACAGATTTATATTTAAGTGTCAGCAAGTTGTTTAAACAATTTTTTTTTTTTGTATTTAGTTTTACAAAGTTTTTTTTTTTTTTTTGAATACAAGAGAATATTAAAAACCTATTAGCCAGTCAGGAGGGTTTGAAAACTCTATAGACAGATATCTTTAAAGAAGGCAATAACATCTAAAACAAAGAGGCATTACCTTTTTGTAGCTGATTTAAATATTTTCATTTGAATTTAGCTAAATATAGACAAACGTAGGCTTTTAGAAATGTATTATTTATTTCTATTTAGCTTGTAATCCCGGTTACTTATCTAAAAATACCCAGAAAAAAGTTTCCAGCTAATGTTAAATTATTATGGTAATACCAAAGGTTACCGGTGAACCTTACTCATTAGTAAATTGAGTTACACGTTTTAAAAAATATTGGAAAATATTTTATATATATCTTCTAAACACTCCTTCTAAATTTGTCAACATTTTCATACATTGTTGCTATTATTTCCTCTCACTGTTCTTTTTTAAATTTCAACTTTTCATTAGTTTATAATATGCAAATAGGTTTCATCATGAAGTCAAATACCTTTCTTTTTTCTTAACAGCCTAAAATAATAAGGATTTTCACAAGGGGTGTACTATTTGTTGTATCGTCCTAACAAAAAATAGAGTTGTTAAAAATTAAATTGAAAAAATACAACATTTGAGAATAGCACGATACAACATTTTTATGTATGTTTAGTGTCCTATGTTTGAGTGTGCTAACCGATAGAAAACTGAATAGAAAATCGTTGTTAAACACAAATAAAAATTTTAACAACTCTGTTTTTTGTTAGGACGATACAACGATACAACAGATAGCACACCCCTTATGAACAACCTAAATGTTTTTCACATATATAAGCTTTATATATACGAGGTTAACTATTTATATTTTGAGCCTAGCAATGAAAAACAGAAATTTGTTGTTAAAATTGTATTTATTGTTTTTCAAAATATTTTCCTTTATGATCTATACACTTTTGCATGCGTTCGAACCACTTGTCATATAATTCTTTCCATTCCCCGTGAGATACCTAAAAAACATGGTTTATAAATGCATCTTCGGATTCTTCTGCTGACAAAGATAAACTATGTTATCCACGTAGTCATTTCCCTGAAAACTTCTGGCAAACAAAGTGTGGTGTAACATTCAGAATTAACTGTTCTAATGGCACTGTTGCCTCATAGCCATTGTTTCAACAAAAAAACAGGCGACCATTTGTTTCGAAGTACTTGGAGAGCGAACAACTTTTGTTGGATTTCGTTCACCATGAAACAATATCTTAGAGTAGAGTTTGCTGTTCGGTTTTAATCGAAACCGAAACCGCGGTTTCAAGCCACAAAACTGAGAACCTAAAAAATAAGTCGGCATTTAATAAATAATTAAATTGCCTAGTATTGAATCTTGAATATCAAAAAGTTCTCACTTCCTACACTCACAATATATTTTCCATAACCGATTGAGGTTTATTTAAAAAAGTAATAGGTAAAGTTTGTTTTTAAATGAAGAATCAATTAAAATACATTGAAACATATTGTTTAAGATTTTTTTATCAATCAATAAAAAGCAAACTAGAAAAAAATATGTATCGTCTGTAGGAGTTGTTATTTTCAGTCAAATATTCTACTTTTAGATTTCTATTTTTAGAAAAAATAATTTAAATAATTTCGTTGATTTCTATTTTAAAGCAAAACATTCTAATATTTTCGATTTTTTTTTTTTTTTTTTTGTTAAAATAGTTTGTTTATATACAAAATTATTTCAATTCAAATTACAAGAAATTCTTTACTCATAAAGACAAACATAGCCAATAAAAAAATGAACATGTGTGTTGTGTATGATGTAGTGTTTTCAAAATTCAAGCAAAAAAAAACTTTCAAATATTAAAAAACAAACCACCAAATCGCTTTTTTACGGTTTGTTAGTTAAAAATTGATGATTGTTTTAACAGACTTTTCAATTATTTTTATTTCTTTTATGGATTGTTTAAACAATGTTTGAAAATAAATAGCAAAATGGTTGGAATATTGTGATAAATCAGTAGTCCTTTTTTTAATTGTTTTTTCAATTACTTTAATATGTATTTTAGGTTGTTTTTAACGATAAAATATTGTGAGTGTACTTTACAATATTTGGAACTCGTATTTAATTGTTTTTGTAAAGGCAAACATACACGTTCAATATTATTGATCAATGTTTTTAAAATCAACCAATCAGAAGAAAGAATTTAAAAATAAAATATTCTGAATTGTTGATTTATGTAAAATTTAACAATATTATTGAACGTGTATGCCCTACTTAAGGATTTTTTCTTTTGTTAAATATTACGGGTGACATAAACTGAGGGTTATAATTTTAGAAAAAAATTGCACCAAAAAGTCTAGTGGTTTAAGAGATATTTAGCGTGTTTTTTAGTCACCTGGATTTATAATTTTTCATACAAAAAGTGAATTTATTAAATCCAAAAAAAAAGCTGGATTTAATAAATCCATAATAAAAGCACAAATATATGAAACAAAGCACAAATTAATTTAATGTCAGAAAAAAATACGAATAAAAATTAAAAGAGAAACAAAAAAATTTAAAAACTATCAAAAAAGGTTTTTATTAAATTTTTTTATGAAATATGTTTAGAAAAAAAACTACACCTCACCAAATACATATTTTTAATCTTGGACATGGAGAAATAGCTGAAATAGAAATGGCAATTTTTCACTCTACAGTAAGTAATTTAATTAAATCCAATTAGTGAATATTAAATATTGCAATGGAATTTTTCAATTGTGTAAAAATATAAATTGAAGTGATAAAACTGAAAAGGCAGACTGTTTATCGCTGTTTTATATAAAATATAATTAAAAATTCAAAGTTAAAGTAAAATCCTTCATCATCGAATTCGGTATTAAAAATTAGGCTGAAAGAAGTGTCGGACAGAAAATTCTTTTCAAAATAGGGAGAATCTAACGCCATCTGTTTAGCACTTTTAGAAATACTCTTTAGATTTATTAAATCCATGTGATTAGAAAAAACGGCTATTAAGTTTCACATATTTATTTGCGATTTTAACCACATCTCAGCAAAAAAAAGAGATGGCGAAGCAGTAGAAAAAGCACTACAATTGATGATCTAGATGTGCTTCTTTTTTAACATAAACACTAATGATTTAACATTGAGTTGTCATAGAAGAGGAGTATTTCCACTTCAACATTTTTTCAGTACTTTTTGAACGAGTGCAGAGGAAGCTCTTTTTTACCAATTAAAATATAAAAAAAAATCTTAACAAAAACAGAATCATATTTTTGTTTTATTTTACAAAGGTTTTTTTATTGCCGTCACCGGCTATCGAACTTGTGACCTCATGATTGCTAGTCTAGCTATCTAACTCTGAGCTATTCTTAGATATGAAAGTTGACTTATCATGAAAATACCACTTTGTCATTGCGAGATATTGTGCTTTATTATCTTCAAAAAAGTACTTTTTAAACAAGTGCAGAAGGTATTGTTGGCAATTCAGTATTATTTTCAATACTATTTTCCATTATTTTTATTTGATATATTTTTAAAAATAGAAAAATTAAAAAAATATTGAATTTAGACAAATTAATTAAAAATATTAAACAAAAATAAAAAAAGAAATAAACAAATTAAAAAATATAGATCTCTCTGGGAATCGAACCCACGATTATTTAGTTTAGATATACCAAATGATACCAAAATCACTTTTTAGGATCACTTTAAGAGCAATTATGCCTTAGAAGCAATACTTAAGTGATTTTTTGGGATGTTGTTCAGAAGTAATTCTAAAAAAGCTGTAAAAATATACCGACGGATACTTTAGAAGCAATGAGAGAAGTAATTTTTTTAAGTTATTCGGAATTACTTCTAAAAAAGCAGTAAAAATACATTAACGGGTATTTGTGAAGCAGTAA
Organism: Leucophora obtusa; assembly: GCA_949987735.1. Taxonomy (NCBI): domain Eukaryota; kingdom Metazoa; phylum Arthropoda; class Insecta; order Diptera; family Anthomyiidae; genus Leucophora; species Leucophora obtusa. The sequence continues at coordinate 218,419,368 of OX465297.1, forward strand.
AAAAAGGAGTTTGTAAAACATTACTTCCAATTTTTTTCGCTGGAATGTTTTTCAAAATGTCTTATTTCGTAGTCCACAAATTTATAAAAATTTAACTTTATTTTGTTTAAACAAATTGCTAAAATTTCAATTTAAACTCTTTAAAATACAACTTTAGTTGCCAAAATAAGAATAAAAAATTTGAATTTTAAAGGGTTCCAGAATTTTTTTCTTTTGACGGAAAGGTCCCGAAATGGCGTTATTATCTTTATTTGAGTAAGAAATTCAATCGAATTTTAATGGACATCTTGAACGTGTTAAAATATTTAATTTTTATACATATTTAATTATTTAAAAATATGTTATTAATATCACAAGAAAACCGAAAAATAACCGAAACCGCTGTTGTCGAATTTTTCGGTTTTTAGCAAACTCTAATCTCAGAGTAGGTTACATGACGATCTTGTATTTTCAGTTTTTGCACAGCATCAATGTTTTCTGGCACAACAACTAATTTCGGACGACCTTCTCGAAATTCGTCATGGAGCGAAGAATGTCCGCGACTCAATTCGTTACACCAGGTTTTCATAGTTGCAAAGGATGGAGCTTCATCGCCAAAAGTTGAATTTAATTTATTTATGCAGTCTTGTCTAGATAATCCACATCGAATATCGTAATAAATCATTGGCTGAAAATTTTCATGTCTTAATTCCAATTTTTTTTAACTGACACAGAACTTTCACTTTTTTGTAAATAACACAAATAATGATCAAATGACAAAAAGTTCTTAGCAAGGTTGTGGTCAAAATGTTAATTTTTAGTGGAAATATCAGCTGGCGCCTAACTAGTGTTAAAGTGGCTAAGGCTTATAGTATAAATAGTTGCCCTCCTTTAGGACGTAGATCACTAATGTGGACACCAAATTTTAAAATTAGGCCCATTTTTTTAAATATTCGGAAAGTTATCTTTTACCAAAAAAACAATTTTTTATTGAAAATTGCTTATTAGCTCATATACCTAAACAAAATTTGGATAATTTTCAAAATATGCTTATGTTGCATTTACATCTGCACCCAAATCCCGAGATTTCGACTAAAATTGAGATTTCAGTGAAAATCTCATGTGAAATCCCGAGATTCCCCATACAAAGGAAATCCCGTAAATTTGCGAGATTTCGAAGAAATCTCATGAAAATCTCACAAATCTGGAGACTTTTGCAGAATACAACACTGTGTTTCGCTTAATTTGTAGAGTTTTTGCATGAAAAAGTGGCAACGATGGTCAACAGCTGACTAAAAAAATAACCTAAAAATAACACAAAATAACGAAATAAAAAAATTATTATTAATTTAATAAATATGACTTTAGACCCAATGGAAATGTACTAATGATTATAAGAAGTGTTGCGTGGTTCTAATTTTTGCTTCCCGCGAAGCATAACTATGAAGAAAGCATTGGGAAGTGCATGTCTTCCTTCCGCCAAAATATTGCAAAATCTGGGTTCTAGCTTGTCGTCCTTATAAAAAATCAAATTTACTAACATATTTAGCGTTAGATCTTTACATAAAATAATGTAAATTGTACTCCGCCAATGAATAAAATGGTTTTTAGAAATATTTTTTTAATTTGAGGTTATTTTTTTATGGTACTTTGTTTACAAAAAAAGTGCAGCTGTCAAATCGAAATCTCGCTACTGTCATAAAGTGCAAATGTAAACGGTCAAGATTTCCGTTCGAGATTTCCATTGAAATCTCGGGATTTGAAAACAGATGTAAACGCAACTTTAGAGCATGGACTTTGAGTTTTAAATCTTATTCTTAAATACAAATTTTACAGCTTTTTAGGTTTAAATTAATTTTGTATGTACTACGGTAAAAAGAAATAAAGTATATTCTTGAACATGCATATTTAAAAAGCATTATTTTTAAGAAAATTGCACTTCATTTAATTAAGCTACGTTGGTATTGATTAGAAAGCATGTGCATTACATATTTAAACGTTTTTATCTGAAGTTTGTTAACTTAGATTTGTCACAGACTCATTCTTTCTAAGGTATAAAAAATATCAATTTTTTTTTTTAGATTAAGTGAAGGCAATTCGTTTCCCAAATTAAGTAACATGTGGTGTTTACTGAAGTCACAAATCAAAATTTTGGGTTTTCTTCGTTCGTTGTAGATTATTCATTAGTGAAATTGCGAAAGAAAAGAAAAATTTTATTTTTAAACAAACATATATGGAATATTATTGCACCTGTCGAAACGTGTAATATATCAAATTAGAGGCAGTAGTTTGTCTTATTTAAATGTTAAGTAGAATATCGTTCTCATTTTCAATTTTTCATTTTCTTGCAAAAAGTAAAACAAAAAAGGTTTATTTTTCCCACAAAAACTGTTTTGAAAATGTTTCTTAAACTAAAGCTAACTTTGAAATTCTAAGGCCATATTCTTGATCTACGTCGCAAAGTCTATTAGAAATGATGTGTCGCTATTCCGATGCATACATTTTTTATTATTTTGTTGTACTATGTAATTTATTTTTATTTTAAAAACTCAAATATGTTACAAGAAATTGTTGTGGCTTGCGTGTTATGATGTTGACTTTATAATATTTTTTTTTTTTTTTATAAACAGGACAAAAAATATGTGGTTTGCTTAAGTTAAGGTTTTTGTGTTGTTTAGCCCCTAAAAGTATGTTAAAGTAATTGCTGCAAAAAGAATTCCATAAAATATGCAAAATAACAATGTTACAAATTGTTAAGACAAATTTGTTAAGCATATAAGAAATTAGGTGCTTATGACCTGATAAATTAAGAATGAAAACAGTTAATACATTTGCTGATCCTAAATCTATGTTTGAGAAAATGTTTTATTTGAACAATTTATTTAAACTAGGGATGCCAATCGGAATAGTGAGAAAGGGCAGATCAGGATTTTTTGGATTTCCCTGCTTTTGCTATTTTTATATTATTTTATTCCAAAAATTGTGCTGAAACTTCAAATTTACAGAGGACTAACGAACCCAGTAAAAAGCTAAAATCCAAAGAGCTGGTTCTGGGTTTTCTACAACCAGGCGATGTTGCTTTAAGTTGGGAGATGTTCAGTTAGTGAGCCAGTTACATTACATTATATAAAGAGATAACTTAGCGTTAACCATAAGTTAATAATAACTGTATTAGAACTTATTTAAAAACGTTGACATCACGTCAGGAGAACCAAAACATATGTGGTCAGAATGATTTAAAAAATTGCCTTCAAAGGAGAAAATAATTTTAAAAATTTAGTTGTTTAACGTCACACATACAAATAAAATTAATATTATAATTAATACGAATTTTATCAAATTTAATTTTTACTTTATTTATGAAAAAAATATATACAAAAAAAAAAAAAATTAAAAAAAAATGTAGTCCCGTGAACGGAATTGAATTTGAGATCTTCCAAACCTGATTTTAATAAAGCGTATTCATTTTCATAAAATCAGTGCTCTGTCGGTATATTTGTTTTGGTACCGTTGACTATTTTCGTCTAGACCAGGGGTGAAAAGACTTTTTTCGTTGCATGTTAGAAAGAGACACATTTTCCTGCAAAACTTTTTTGCTTGCCACCTTAAGTATATTTCCCTTTTAAAAACTTTGAAAACTTGGAAGTTTTATCGAAAAACATATTATAAAAAATTCCTTAAGGCAAACATACACGTTCAATATTATTGATCAATGTTTTTAAAATGAACCAATCAGCACATTTTATTTTTAAATACTTTGTTCTGATTGGTTGATTTTAAAAACATTGATCAACAATATTGAACCTGTATATTTGCTTTTAGTTTTCTATTTTTTATGCTTACACTGATAGAAATATAGAGGTGCAAATATTAGAAAAAGCTACTAAAAAGTAGTTAAAAATACACCTTCAGAAAAACTGCTTAAATCAGCAGAATCTGTTTATTTAGTATTAAGTTAGTTAGATGAAAACATTAAGCAAAACTCTGTTACATAAGCAAATTTTAGTAACATTTTAGCTATATTTTAGTTAGTTGCAAATAAGTAATTATTCTGCTGAAATCAGAAAAAAATTTTAATAAAATTAATTTAATTTTTAATTTAAGTGGCAAAAAACGATAACACAAAACTATTAAATTTGCAAAATTTTGCCAATACTTAAGTTGAATTTTAATTTTAATTTAAAATTTATCTGCTAAAATCTGCAATAATATTTTTTGAAAATACTAGATTGCAGATTTCAGAGCGTTCTATTAAAATTTTTGAAGATACGAAATATTTTGAAAGGGTTTTAGTTTACTAATATTGAACAACATTTTTTTGCTGAATTTAACAAAGTAAATTTTCATTTGAAATTAAGTAAAATATAGCTAAAATTTTGCAAATTTAACAGAATTCTTCTTGCTGTGATTTTACCAATGTTTATCAAACAGATTCAACTGATTATAACAGTTTTTTCTGCAGTGCCATTTTGAACTAAGTTCTAACTTTACCACAGTTGTCCGCACCGAATCTGTTTTCTGGGTGTAATTACTAAAAATGAAGGATTTAAGGTGCGTTTAAAATGATGGAGTACTCCAATCTGTAGCAAATTTAGTTTTCTTCTCTTTCACACTAACAGTTTTTTATATTTTGCTATCTATTTTTATTCCACTCCAGAGTAAAACTTGTTTGACTCTGGAGTACAAATTTGCTCCACTCTAGAGTTAACATTGGTCTGTTAACTGTTTAACATTACAAATATACCTAAAAATATACATCACTAATTTGTTCACATCTCTAATTGTCAACAAATTATAAAAAAAATATTGAAAATAATAACAAATAAAAACAAATGATTTCAATTAGGACAAATATATAAAATAAAAAATTATTTTATATTACATGCAATGGAAATCGTCTAAAGATATTCGCTAAAAACTGCGTAAGTATTGAAATGTCAAATATTCTTTTGAAGTAACTCTACTCTGCATTTTGAACAGTTAACATTTCAATCTGTGCTGCAGAGTAGAGTCACTCTACCATTGTAAACGTACCTTTATGCTAAATACTTTCTTTACAGAAACGGTAAAAGATTTACAAAGTCGATTTTTTTTCGAATCGATCCATGGGGTAACCACACACATTTATATATTTTCGCTCTTAGAAAACACGTATTTTACAGACCCAAATTTAAAAAAGATCTTTTTAAACTTCTATTATTTTACTCGTAGAATGCTAAGAAATTTTTAACAGCTGTTTTAATTTTTTAATGCATCTATTGCAGAGAACTTTCAATAGTTATGATGGTAAACATGTAATGAAAACGATATTATTTATATTCCGAAATCCTTTCAAAATAATGAATTTTCAAGTTAATTAATCATAATTGTATTTATAAAAAAAAAATACTTTCAAGTCCCTTTTTAAATTTTTTAAAACTCAATTAACAATCTCAGTAAAAATTTTCACAATTTCCGGTTTAAAACACACATTTGGGCAGCGAAAATATGTAAATTCTTAAGGGGGGGGGGGGGGGGGTATCGACTCTAGGAAAAATTTGGTTTTCGAATTTTTTTATATTTTATTTGGATGGAGCATTCTTTTCTCTATATGTTCCGAAAATTTCAATAAAAACTTCAAAGAATTTAAATTTCCACATGTTTTTTCGTAAAATATATTTTAGTGCCAAAGTAATACTCTAAGTGGTAAATTTGTGTGTAACACTTGTTGTTTGAATTTTTATTAACTTGTTTTTATTATAAATCGTATATATTTTAACAGGGCAGAATAAAAAGATAAAAACTACATCAAAAGATGTAAGACTTGCACGCAGTTTTCAAAGAAAAGCCAATGACGATTCCTGGATGGATGTTGAAGACACGTCATATGGGACAGGTGATGATGGCTTAATATAAGTTATAAAAGTAATGAATGTATATTAAAATGGGGAAAAAATACGAAATAAATTAAAAAATGTACAAAATTATAGCATTTTTACAAAATAATATGAGTAGCATTATGTATAATAATATATCAACCATCATTTTTAAGACTATTAGGTTTAATATATCAAAAACCCTTTAACCGATTCGTCCCAAATTTGGCGGGCATGTAGTAAACTAGGAGATATAACTTTTCTTTATTCGCAATTTTTTGAAATTTTGCTAGTTTCTTAGCTTAAAATTAACTTTAGACTTCAAATGCGTTTTTCTCACAACCATGAGTTCAAAATCGGCTGCCACTGTACAGCCAAGGTGGGTTAACCGATTTCGAACCGGTTTTTTTCTTTCGTAGTCAATAAAAAACTGTAGTTCTTATCGTGGCCTTTTTTTTTTGAATTTTGGTCAAATAAATTTTATTTTCCCAAGTAAAATTCTTTTTTCTTGCCTTTTTTGGATTTTTCAAGTTTGTGTGGCAACTTTGTTTAAAAAAAATTTAAAAAGTAAAAATCGGGCCACGATAAGGACTAGAGAATTTATCTGGTATTAAGAATCACTTTACAGTTTTATTTTCCAATAATTAATGAAGGCTGTCTAATTAATTGCCTTTTTTGAAAAAGGCTAATAATGATGTGGCAACCCTGACGATTTTCGTTGGAGAAATTTAAAACTAATATTTTTTGAAAATACTACAATAACATATATTTTAAATAAAAAAATAATATAGTAAAACTATTGTTATTTGAATTTTTGACAACCGTTTAAAAATGCCCCTTAAAATTCTGTTGTTACAGTATTTACCCCCCTTAATATATTTTTTCGCTGGTCTTCTAATAAAAATTAAATTTTGTTGAAAATATTCAATACAACTGCGCGTGCCACTATTGGCACGCATGACATAGTTTTTCCAGACCTGGTCTAGGCAGTTTGATAAAAATTCAACAATTAAAATAAAGACGTATGAGTGATATTAATTATACATCAATATAGCGTATACGCAATGTAGAACTTGCTGTTTGGATCATATAATGAACAATTATAGATTATTTTAATAGAATTACTATATAAAGCTTGTTAGTATTTCTTCCGCAGGATTACCGGACTGGGGGACCGGTAGGGTAGATAGATCTGCAATGACACATTGAGTGAGTTATCTGCATGATTTTAATGAATTACCGAATAATGTTAATGAATTATTGCCTAAAGGGAATCCATTCAAATTTTATCCAGAAAGCTCTCTCTATGCTTTTTTCTCTATTAAATCAAGGAGTAAAGTTAACCCATTCTGTCTGGACCAGAAGGTAGGCCGTTACCAGTACAAACGTGCCCATAAGGGGCTGATAGCAACACCGCCTTCGAGTTGAATATTCGTCGTTGGATATACTTATGTAAAATTTTTCATACAAAATTTGTCTCATAAGCCTCCTATAACTTTATAAAGCATTTATGAATTTACACATAAAAATATTGTATGTCGCGAACAATGGATAAAACCAACGACCTTTCGTTTATTTTCCAGGCTAAACTCGATTAATTTTGTTAGTCCAATTTTGACAAATTATTTTTTTTTCAAATTTTGTTTATCGGCAATAGAAAATCAATTGTGTCAGATTTTTACTACCGTTATTTTATTCAAATAAAAAAATTTCCAAAAAAATTGGTGGTTGTTGATATTGAAGGTAATAAAGAAGTAAGTTTTTTTTTCAATATTGTTAAAAACCCAAAATTTTGGATAGTGTGTCAGTGTTTTGGTTAATCTTATAAATTTTCTGTTCATAATTAAATTTAATTTTTTCTGAATAATGAAATAATTTCATTTGTTCTGATTGAGTTCCAACCAATTTATTTTCTATGTGTACAATAGAATATAAATAATTGTTTTGATGTTTATATATTATTGTTATAAAACAATTTTTAATTTGTATTATAAAATAAAATACGTGATAAAGTTATCTGCATTATAAATATAAAATTTTCAGCTAAACCTTATATAGTTGCTGATGAAAGATGTTCAGCTAACTTTAATTGATTTGTATGTTTTACCATAAGAACCTTTTAATATATTAACACATACATATGTGGCTTTCCATATTAGCTGCGCGGATACAAAAAAGTATGTACAATTTATGTCAAACTTACAGAAGTTGTATTTTTATGGGCCTACATGATTAAGTGTTTAAACTTTTGCAAAAAGTGAACGAGGTTAAATATTGAGCAACTTAGCGCTCATTTTTGGTATATTATTAATAAAACTTTAATGGAATGTAGAAAATTCAAAAAATTTTAGTATATCAATTGTTATTTTATTGGCAATTTAAAACAAATATATATATTTTTTAAATTAAAACTTAGTTCTGAATATACCTGTAGTTTTTATGTATGTTTTTTTTTAATTCAGATATTTTCCTAACAATTTAGGCCCATTAACTTTTCTCGAGAAGTTAACTTTGCCTTAACCATGGATAACTAACCAATACTAAATATTTATCGCTTTGAAAATTTAACCATAATAACTTATCAATATTTTAACTCTGGGTAGTTAAAAACAAAAGGAAAAACAAAAATTAATAACAAAAAATTTTGTTTTCAATACGGGAAAATTAAAAGTTTTTCTCGCGGTTTTTTGTGTGTTTCTGGTCGTAAAAAAATAATACACTTGACCACGTCGTTTTTTTTAAGATTCGCGGTCGCTAAATGCTATAAAATGATTGTGTCTTTTTGCATACTACGAGAGGTGATTTAATTAAATCCATTTGGTAAGTCTATAAAATAAAAGTGGATTATTTGAACTGTTAATAAGCATTTCGTCCTGATCGAGACAACCGCGGAACGATTCGCGCATAAAATTAAAAAAAAAAAAAAAATAGTGTAAATTTTGTGATGTATTATAAACTAAGGCAATTTATGTGATCAGCACATCAAAGTGAGTAGAAAAATATTCGCTGTTCATGATTTTGTATCTTTTTGTAATTGCGAGTCAAAACTGTGGGTTGCCCAGGAGTTCCTCACATACTTTTAAAATATTTAAAACAAGATTGGTTTACATTTCGTAAATTTCTATGCGTTTTTTTTACATTTAAGTATTAAATTCAATAATCTTGTACTTCATTCAGTAGTCTTGAGCTTTGATACATGATTCATTTTAAATTTGATACGCTGATTCCAAATTCTTAAATGTAAGTTACCCAAAATTGATGAAATAATTGTTTTTATGAGAGTGGGTTTTAAAAGAATTTTTTACTATAACGGTACACAAATTAAAAAAATGTTGTCCTATGTATTTTAGAGAACAAAATTTATTCTTTACTACCATCGTAACAAAAAGTCTTAAGCTATTTGAATGCGTTTTGTATAGTATTTTAAAATACGTAAAAAGCTTTTTTCGCATTTTTAATCACGATTTTCTGAAAATTGAGAGGTGATAGAGAATTCGGAATAGAGATCTGGAATCAGCAAGTAAAATACTAAAAGTATGTATCAAGCTTCTACCGACACCATTTTTGGTTTAAATTATTCAAGACAAATTTTGGCTCCTTGAACCAATAAAAAAATAAATTTTTCCTATTTCCTGTAAGCTATCACCGAAACCTAAATCCTAAATAGCAAAAATTTGTGCACGATTTTAAGTACTGATGCAATTTTTGTAAGTTTTGGTAAAGTGGGGAAATGCCATCGAAAATACTTATATGTATCATAAACGATTCTTAGTCAAAGTTTGGTTAAAGCTGCGCTTTAGATTTTTTTTATTAATCATCATTACAAGTTTAATTTATTAAAATATCTTCTGTAGGGTGAATTGTTCTAAAATAGCCTTGGTTAAGTTTCTTAACCACAGAAATTTCTATGGTTATATTTTAGCATTGGTTATAAGAAATGCTTGATTAAAATTTAGATAAGTTATTCAAAAAATATGTTTACCAGTGGTTAAGGCTAGTAGAACTCTTAACCAGGGTATAAATTGAGATAAGTTAACGGGCCTTAGAGAGTTTTACTGCGTTTAATATTTTTTATCGCAAATATTCAATAAAAATTAAACTATTTACACTATAATCAATAGAATACCAGCACGTATAACCACGCAGCAAAAAAATTAAGAGTAATGCTTTACAAACTACTTCTTTCACTGCTTCACAAGTATTCGTTAGTATATTTTTACAGCTTCTTTGGAATTACTTCTGAACAACATCCAAAAAATCACTTAAGTATTGCATAATTGCTTTAAAAGTGATCATAAAAATTGATTTTGATATCATTATCATAGATGATCGCGGGTTCGATTTTGGAAGGACCAATATTTTTTAATTTGAAAAAATTTTATTTTTATTTTTTTTAATACTTATAATTAATTTGTTTAAATTCAATATTCCTTTAATTTTTCAATTTTTAAAAAAATATAAAATAAAAATGCGGAAAAATCGCTACTGAAAATAGTACTGAAAACAATACTGAATTGAGCACTTGTAATGGAGAGAATAAAGCTCAATATCTCGCAATGGGAAAAAGGTGTTTTTATGGCAGTCAACTTTCATATCAAAGAATAGCTCAGAGGTAGAGAGCTAGTAATCAATAAAAAAAAAAAAACGGCGTCAAAAAAAAAAAAATTTTGAAAAATAAAAAAAAAATATTTTTTTTCCGAAGAATTTTTTTTTTTAACTTTTAATTGGTGAAAAAGAGCTTCCTTTGCACTCGTTCAAAAAGTACTGAAAAAATGTTGAAGTGGGAGTAGTAGTAGTAGTAGTGGTAATTTTATTTTTATTTTCAGCAATATAAATAATTACAGAATAAAATATAAATATATAAATATACGACTCTGACTATTGTCGTCAGCCGTTTAACCAATGTTAAATACTAACAGTTCAAGATAAGTGTTTAGTTATTAAATTCCATTATTAAAAAATTTTACCTTTTTATAAAAAAAAAAAACTAATAAAAAATGTTGGCTGATGTTGAGAGTAAATGAGATTCAGAAATTGTACTGCATATTTTAAAGTCAACTTTTTTGAAAACAATTTAATGAAATTTCTAGCATTTTGTAAATTCCGTTAAACTATTACAAATAATATATTAAAAGTTGGTAATTCAGTAGTATTAAGTAGTATTTAAACAAGCCCATTTCAGCCACTTTTAGGAAAAGTTATTAAGATCTTTATTCGTGTCATATAGGCTGATAAATACTTAAATTTTGATATTGTTCTTTCGTTGGACAGCTGGTATGGAAAGCTCCATATGACCACTTTGATTATTGCGTATAAAACTTCAAGTGTTTATTTCCTAGCACCTACATAGGAGATTCCCTTAATATTTATGACCTAAATATATATTTATTCCCTAATGACTCTCACTAGACACCTTTTAAATCTTTTTGTTAATTTTTTTTCGTTGTTTATCAAACTGCTAGACCATAAATTAGATACTACGAGTATGTGTTGCTTGTTTTTGTGCAAATTAAATTTCCCTAAGAACTTTTGCTTATAAGTTGAATTCCTAAGATAATGTGTGTGTTTGAGAACAATAAATAAATATATTATAAAGTTTTTAAAAGATTTATGCCTATAAATTTAATCTTAAATCCTTAAAGTAATACATTAATTTAGAAAAAACGATTTGGGATATAATTATATTTCAGTTAAAGAAAAATATGTATGGAACATAAATTTAGTTTTTCCATTAATTGTTAATTTTGTTTGTTTAAATACTGTTTTACGCTATGATGTATCTACTTTTCAAAGACTATTAAAATTTCCTAACACAAACCAATATAGCAGCTTTATTTTTTCTCTCATTTGAAAAAATTAAGTAGTGTTTGTAATTTTACTTGTACATGTGGTTCTTAATACCACTATAGGGACAAGCTCTCAATTTTTTATTGAGTGGGGCTACTATAGTACACTATGCTACATACTTTCACTGAAATTACTCCTGCTTGTTTACATTTCAAGTAAAAAATAGCTTAAACATTTTAAAAAATTGCCAAAAATTCATTTATTTTCAAGAGCAATGAAAAAAATTGTTACCAAAATAGCAATTGTGAGAAAAAAAGAAAAAATCAAAAATAACTTATAAACAAATATGATTGTTTTAATTTTATTTTTATCGGGATATACATTAAGTGCATTAAAGGAATTAAATATGCTAAAATCCCAAACGTATTAAACAAATATGATTTTTGGCAATATATAAGGCTTTCTTTACGAACTGTCCAGCTAAAAAAAAGTAAGCCATGTCTATATCAAACTTACAATATCTGTTGGCCAATGCGATAGGAATCAAATTTAGAAAAACTGCGTTTTTAATTTTTCCATATATAGGACGAAGTAGACATGGCTAATACTGACCAATTTAGTGCTTAATTTTAATTTTTAATTTATTATTATTTTTCTTAATTTAATAGATTTTGGAAAATGCAGGAATTTGAATATTTCAATGGAGATTTTCAAACATTCACTAAATATTGTCTATCTCAAATGTTCAATAAACTTCAAATACTTTTTCTATAATCAGTTAGAACTACAGTACGTTTAATCAACTTCGTATTTATCATACATTATGTTGGCCCTAAAATAGATAAGAAACAAAGCCGAGTCCGCTAAAAGTTTTTGAACCGATGGCAAAAAATCTGAAAAAATGTAAAATCGCTTTGGCCGCATTTAAAAGAAATATGTTTTTCAATTGCTTATTGACTAGGGTATTCAGTTAATCGACATTTTATTATAATCGATTAACTCTTAAAATAATAATTCGGGTGTCATTTATAGCCGATTAATTGAATATAATTTAAAAAAATAATCGATTAATTGAATAGAATTTTATATAAAATAATATCCATATTTTGATGTATTTTTAATAATTTTATTTAAAAAAAGAAACAAAAATAATTTCAGTAACTCTTCTAAAGTTCATAAAAATAAAAAATGTTTTGAGATCATATTTTGTCGAAATTTGCAAATCTGTCTTGTAAATAAAATTAAGCCTGGATTGCACAGATGTAAACGTAGCGCATAAAGAAGCTAAATGTAGAGAGAAATGTAGATTTTCCCTCCACGTTTGCATCCCCCCTTTGTTTGATTTTAATAGGTATTTCGCAGGGAATAAAAAAAAACGTTGTAACTAATTTTGTTTGTTTTGATTTCTGAAAAGCTAGAACTTATGTATGAAAAGTTCTCATTAAAAATTATTTATGTATATCTCAATAAATATTAATTTTGTCTATAATTTTTATAAAAACTTATTTCATAATATCTTTGTTTTTTTTTTCTAAATTATAAGTATTTTCGAAAACTTCTGGATATGATATTAAATTATATTAATTGATATGATATTAAAAATAGATTTCACTTCATTGCTAGATCTGACATAACAACGGAGTGGTATTTTGGAAGACGGCAAAGGAAATTGTGATAGGCTTTTTATTGTTTTTGTTTTTCCTTTGATATTTAAGATATTTAATAGTAGATTTCAGACGAAAAACACAAATTTTCAGTGTGTTTGTAGTTTAACCTAACAAATGTTTCTAAAACTTTATGATTTCGTTAGGCAAGATTGAAATCCAAATAGCTACAAACCTACAGCAAATTATTTTTCACAATTTTTTAAAATAAATTTGAGGTTTTTAACACATTTAAAATGTTAAAATTTAGAATAACGAATAATTCGAATAGTAAAGGAAATATATTTTTAAACATTTTTGTAATTTATTAGAAATTTCTATTAATTGTATTAAATTATTGTTCGATTAACCGAATAACGAATAATCGAACAACGATTAATCGATTGAATACATTATTATTGACACTGTTTTCCTATATGCATTTAATTATAATAAATAATATATTAAATATTACAACTTAGGCCCGTTTACAGAATGTCCAATTAAAATTTGGCCAACATTTAAATTTCAATTTTATATGGTAAACAACAACAAATGTGTCAGTTACAGCCATAGTTCAGAAATTTTCAGTTGTTGCAACCGAAAAATTCATTTGATGCAACTGAACCATTCGATTGGCAACAAATGGGGTTGTCAGAACCGAATCTGTTTTCTGGGTGCAAGTGAAAAAGGTACAAATTAATTATAAATATTAAGAAAAAAAAATTAAAAAAATATTGGTCCTTCCAGAAATTGAACCCGAGATCATCTATTTAGAAATACCGAACCCTAACATCGGTTTAGAAATACCAAATGATACCAAAATCACATTTTAGGATCACTTTTAGGGCAATTATGCTTTAGAAGCAATACTTAAGTGATTTTTTGATGTTGTTCCCAAGTAATTCTAAAAAAGCTGTAGAAATATACTAACGTATACATTGGAAGCAATGAAGGAAGTGATTTTTTGAAGTTGTTCAAAATTACTTCCAATAAAGCAGTAAAAATACACTAACGGATACTTGTGGAGAAGGTAAAGAAATATTTTGTAAAGCATTACTTCCAATTTTTGTGCTGGGCTGTTACATTTTCATTAGAAATTTATAAGGTATTAATTTTCTAGTTACTTAGTTTTATTATACTCTTCCTAATTCTAAAAAAATAAAAAAAAAAAAAAAATAAAAAAAACACACAAAATAATTACACACAGAGAAAAATTTGTTCAGTATCCAATAGAAATTAGCTTACTATAACTGAAGAACTGAATTTTAGCATTTAATTTTTTTGTGTATAACTAAAGAAGAGAAATAAAAGGATAAAAGAATTAAATAAATTACATTTTATTCTTATTCATCGTATTAAGAAACAACTGAGTATTGTTAAGCTTTTGAATACAAAATCACAGAAATTTATTTTAAGGATATACTGGCTTTACGAAAATTTAATTTAGGTATATTTTTTGAGACGAAGCTGGTTGGATGTGTAATGCTACTTTAATTTTTTTTATTTGAATTTTTGTTTGTATTCCTTTTTGTTAACCATATAAATATGTGCTTTATTTATTAACCCTTTAACTAACGATTTTTTTTTTGATGTATTATTATTTTGAGTTCAGATTTTCCACCAAAAATGGTATTCGGAAATCGATTTTTTTTAACTCCTCAGTCCTTAAGCATTCGAATATCGAATATTAAAAAAAATATTTTATTGATTTTGCTATAAAGGAAAAATCCAATGAAAAAATAATATTGCTGGGTTTATCGAAAAACTTCCTTAACAAAAGTTTAGTGATTTTTTGCGAGCTTTAATTTTCTGACTTTAGGGTGGTACATTAGGGTTGTAGCAACTGAGTTCTGGTGGGTAAATATTAGAACGGGATATTTGTGGTGAATCGTCCTTAGAGCAAAACAGTAATCCCCTCGAGAGAAAAACATCGATGTATCATACTTTAAGATGCGACTGTAAATGCAAAAGATATAACGAAAAATGTAAAATGGCGACCCCTACGTTCGGCAAAAAAAAGAGTTTTTTTTTTGAAACCTTCTTGTAAAAATAATTTAGTTTGGACGGTGTACGGCGAACTTTACTTTTGAGGTACGGTTTAATGAACACCTTATGCATACATTGATTTTTGTTTAATGGCCAATATCCAAAATAATAAACTTATTTACAAAAAAAACCTAGAATTATTGAAGCTAAAGAAATGAAAAATATACAGATTTTTCGGAACTCATTTTTACCCCGTAAATATCTAAATTGGCTCAAAAGCCGAGATAAGTCGATCTTAGAATTCCTTCTGCAGATATCCAAGTTTTAAGAAAATCGATATTTGTTGTCGCATCTTGTCAGCCCATTTTTATCACATTTGAACGATCGGATCCTTATATAGGGCGCTTCATAGTGATAACATCAATTTTGTATCCTAAATTTGTCTCAAGCAATTTATGTGATGGCTTTAGTGTCTTCGAGAGATTAACTTTGTTTTAGATTTACAACAGATATCTTTTACAAATGGTTTGTGTCTTTAATAACTTATATGGTATTTTGGAGGCTAAACATCTGTCATTTATTCTCACATAGTCATTGAACGAAATAGTGTAAACAACAAAGTTTTTCTTTTGATTCGAAAATTTGTAGAAAGAGACTTAATCAGTAATAAAAAACACCCTAATATATCAATGATTTTAAAACATCTAATGGCTCATTTTGGACTCCAATTGTACACTTCGTTATTATTCAAAAAGATATCGAAAATTTTTCCAAAAAGTTTGAAGGGCGAATTCAAAGTACAGGTGTGTTATAATTTCGTAGTATTTAATTAAATCCAAAAAAAAAACTTAAAGCATCCCTGCAAGCATTTGGAAGATATCTTCCAAGAATTTATTAAAGCGATATCTTCTATTTTTCATTTATATGAAAATAATCAAGTAGTATTTTAAAATTGTCTTCCTTTTATTACTTGGAAGATAATTCGGTGATATTTTGAAAAAAATAATTCAAAAATTTAATTTTTTGACATAGTTTTTTATGATGATATTGCGGCAATATTACCTTTTTATCATCCGGAAGATAAAGAAAATTTGTTTGGAATTCTTTGTCATTTTGGAAAAAATTAAAACAAAATTTGTATAAAAACAATCAACAGATACACAGGAAACAAATTCCTCGAAAAAATCAAGATTTAATGAGCGGAAAAAAATCGGCTACGATGAAAGCAAAATAATTAATGTGTTGGTCAATGGATTATGTATGCAGATGTTCTTTTTCAGGCTTAAATTTTATAATGAAAAAATAAATCCTTTATATTGTACCGGGGAGTTAATTTGGCGATATCACTTTTTAATCTTCCAGGTAATAACTTAGCGATGTCGCCGATTTATCTTCCTGGGGTATTGCTTTCGTATTGCCTGGAAGTATTGCTTTCGGGTAACATTTATTCCCGACGGAAGAAACTTTCGCAATACGAAATTAATATTGCCGGCAATAAATATTTTCTTCCTGGCAATATGATCGGGGAATCTTTATCGTATTGCCATGCTTGCTGGGATTTGTTAATTAATCCAGAAACAACATATGTTGCTTTATCATTTTTATTAAGAAATAAAAACAAATATCCTTAAGGTATTTTTATTATATACACAAATTATAAATTTAGTATATCATCAAAAAATAAAGTAATAATAAGTCTGTAAGGAAAATATTCTATCCATAGACTTGAATAAATAAAAAATCAGTAAAAAAAAATTATAGCTTGTAAAGACCGGCCATGATGTACACTATATCATAGTTAGTTCGCGGAAGAGGACCAAATATAAATACGGTGAAGCTCAATTTTGGTTAGCAGTCAGTTTCTGGTTTACAAAAAGAGGACCAAATATAAATACGGTGAAGCTCAATTTTGGATAGCAGTCAGTTCCTGGTTTACAAAAAGAGCTCCATATATAAGTAGTTTGTTAGATTGTAAACCAATATTTATAAGTGTTACAAACGTGATGAAAAACTTATTATGCAAAAACTCCCACAAAGTGGGGTGTAGGGTCTAAAAATGGTGAAACATAAGCGAGTGTCTGAGTGGGGCATAAAAGTAATGCATGTGGCAAATAAATTTATGCATGTTTGTAAATAAATTATAAAAAAGATACTTCAAAGGAAATTAAAAAAAAAAAAAAATTCTGGTTTGTTTATTATAAAATTAATAACTGAAAAGAGTTTTCTTTTTATTTGTAGCACCTACATGAAAGAAAATGTTTTTTTTTTACAAATCAAAAGCATATTTACTTCTTGAAAAATATATCGTCGGCTTGCCTGCAAGTAGTGCTATGTTGTTTTTAACAGGTTTCCAGGAGAACGAAAAAAACTGATTTATATTATACCTTTAATATATTTATTGACAAAATATGCCTCAAAGATGATTTTAGTAAATAAAGTCGTGAATTATTAAGGCATATGATGTCAATAAAATATCTTAAAAGGGAAATATAAATAAATTTTTTCGCTCTCCTGGAAACCTGTTAAAAACCACATATCACTACTTGCAGGCAGGCCGACGATATTTACGTTAGGCCGTCCCGATGTCCTTGTTTGAGAGCATGGTATTAATTTTGATTTTTTTTATAAAAAATGCGTTATTAACGATATTTATGTCTATTTTTATCTCAAATGACACTTTTTTACATTTTAAAAATTTGGGGTCATTTTGACCCCATTCGCCTCTGAGGGTTAATTTCTAATTTTTTGTTACTATATATAAAATTTGGTGTTAACAGAGTTATTTGGTAAATTTTCACCAAATTCCGCAAGAAACAATACAGTGTTTTGATATACTTTCTCGAAAAATCGAAAATTTTCAAAAATTTCACCTTTGACCTTGGTACAGAAAGGGTTAATGTTGTCAAAGTTTTGCAAAATTTACGGAAAACAATTTCTTTTATCAGAATTCAAAAAAATTGGAAGTGAGTTTGTTACAGCTAGCAAAAGACACAAAAATTAATAACGTTACAGTTTTCTCTAAAATTTTCAAATTTAAAACGCCGTCACTGCTAATTTAAAAGAGGGATATGTGTAATTTTCAGAAGAATTATTCTCTGAGGTGTATTAAAAACTTTATGAGTTGGCCACTTTTATTACAATAAAATTTTGTTGAACAAAATTTTAAAAAATTCAAAATTAGAGTTTTGCAAAATTTATAAAAAAAAAATCTCATATTTGGCCATACCTGGGACTAGGTTAGCATAATCTAAGAAAGACAAAATTTATATCTGTATATTTAAAGATCTCGGAAGTGAACCTAGAGTATAATATTGTAAGTGTTTCAAAAAAAATATTATTTTGAATGGGGGAATATTTAGTTGATCTCTTATTTTTAAGTAAATGAATGTTCTTTTAGTTTGACTCTAGATCATAAATTAATATCACTCTCTGTTTTAAATTATTTTCAAATTTATTATCTAAAGTCAAACTGTAGATCTGGAGTCAAACTAAAAGAACATTCATTTACTTAAAAATATTATTTTTTTACAATTTTCATAATTTATCTCATTTTAACCCTACAATGGTCTGGGGTAACTGCAATTACTTAAATATTTTCCAAACCGATTTTGGATTTTTATGCATTGCTGGTTCAGTTCTAAATTACGATTGGCACTTTTCAGAAATACAGATATTTAAGAGCCAGTATTTTCAAAAGAAACTAAAAAGTTATTTTTTCCCTTTGTAAATCGTATTTCAAACATAAGGGCCGATGGGGTATATCATGACCTTAATTTTTTGCATGAGGTATTTTAATGCCCAAGCGAACATTTCTAGAGGGAGGATTGGTCACAGGTCGCCATTTTTTCGCCCATATAACGAAGGTCACCCTAATCTCGCAATAACAAAATGGTGTTTTTTGCGACAGTCAGCTTTCGTATAAAGGTATAGCTCAGCGATAGAGAGCTAGACTAGCAATCTTGGGATCGCAAATTCGATACCCGGTGGGAGTACTCCTCTCCTAAGACAACTGAATGTTAAAATCATTAGTGTTTCTGTTTAATTTCAAGAAGTACTTCTAAATCATTAATTGTAGTACTTTTTCTACTGTTTTGGCATCTTTTTTTTTTTGCTAGTTAACGAAGTTAGATTCTGGTTAATTTGATATTATGTTTGTCCTGAACTTCAAAATGCATCCATGGATATTTTTCTCATAAGCAGTTTAAAATTCCAAAATGTTTGAGACCAGTATTGCAAAAAAAATTTCAACTTTTCCATTTTTGTTCTATTTTTTTACAATAATTAGCTCATCAGTACGGATAGATTGACTGCTATTACTACAAGAGATTCGAAAATCTTCTAAACATCAGGACGGCCTAATGTAGGTAGGTATATTTTACTACTTTATGCATTCCTTATTTTCAAAGGTTTGCATTGAAATAAAAATTCTTTTCACAAGAAAATTATTTCAACCTAAAGCATACCCAGTGTAGAAAAAGTATTGACATATCATTATTTTTTGGACTACCAGTAATGACACCCACTTACCTTCTGCATTATTTTAAAACATATAATAATGATTTACTGATAATGACTTATTTTTATCATTATTTCAAATAGAAAATAATTTTCTAGATTTTTTTGAAATCTATTTTTAGACTCAATATTTTTTAAACACTGGTAAGGATATATGTAACCACATATTTTTTGATTTTTTGTATGTTGGCGAGTAAGCTTACTTGTGTGCAGCAGGTCAATTATGTTTTTATCTATTAAATATTACATGTCGATATAGCTCAGATGGTAGAGCTATTGACTGGCAATCTGTAGACCCAGGTTCGATGCTCGCACCAGCAAATTAAAAAAAAAATACAAGAAAAAAATTTTTTTTTAAAATAATTTATTTTTTTGAAAATCTATTTTTAGACTCATTACTTTTGTCAGTACTGGTAAGCACGTAGGTAACGATATATTTTTTGATTTTTCGGATGCTGGTGTGTAACGACAACTCATTATTTTTCGCGACATCGCCATATAAAGGTAATAAGAAATGTAATAACAAAAGTAACTAGTTACCATTACCAAGTATGTAGTTACATAACCATATATCTGGTAATGATTTTCTACACTGGGAATCTAGAAAATTATTTTTTATTTGAAATAACGATAAAAATAAGTCATTATCAGTAACTCATTATTATATGTTTTAACATAGTGCAGAAGTTAAGTGGGTGTCATTATTGGTAGTCCAAAAAATAATGATATGTCATTACCCTTTCTACACTGGGTGAGACCGAAAACCGGGTGATTTTTAAATTTTCTATTATGATTTTAGGGTTATGATAATAAAAATATGTTATTATCAGGCCAAGGAATTGCATGCATTTATTAAATAAATTTTGAGCCTTAAAATATTTATCGCTACATTTCTAATATTTTCTAGTCATCTTCAAGGAAACTCTATTGAATATTGACAATTTGTTAAAGTATACCTTTAGGCCGAAAATTTAATTAATAAATGCATGAAATTCTTTGCCTTGGTTATTATTAAAGTTTTCACGATTTTTAACAATATTTTGACGATATTTTAAAACGCAATGACGATTTTGACGATTTTTTTCAAAAATATTTAACGATTTTGTGCCCAATTAACCTGGCAACATTGTTTATGAGCCAGCCATTAGTGCCTCTGTGCGTATACTTATTATTATGTTAATTATACGTTTAGGTGTCCATAATAAATATATAGTAGAAAAATTGGAGCAACTTTCAAAATTTTTCCAAAAAGTAGGCGAGGTTATGTATTGACAAATTTTGCGTTTATTTTAAATTTATTATTTATTATAATTTAATGGAGTCTGAAAAATGATAGAAAAAAAATATGAGGGATTAAATATAAACGAGTAAAAAGGTTAAATTCGGGCATGCCGACTATACAATACACTACACCACTCTGGTTAAAAGCCAACTAATGTTTGGATCCGAAATTCGAATGGGTTAAAATGGGACTTGTGTCAAAATTTTCTATAATGTGAGTCAGCGAACCAAATTTCATTAAAATATCTTAATATTTGCGACCTGCAGTTTGTAACCAAGCCAATTTTGGGGGACCCTTATATGGGCACTAGTTCTAAACATGGACCGATGTTCACCAAAATCAATAGGCTTCGTCCTTGGGCCAACATAGGTCTGTGTACCAAATTTCATCAAAATATCTTAATATTTGCGACCTGCAGCGTATAAACAATATAATTTTGGGGGGACCCTTATATGGGCAATAGGTCTAAACATGGACCGCTGTTAACTAAAATCAATAGGCTTCGTCCTTGGGCTGATATAGGTCGATGTACCAAATTTCGTCAAAATATCTTAATATTTGCGACTTGTAGAGTGCGCACAAGAATGCGTGGACAGACAGACAGACGGACGGACGGACAGACGGACATCGTTAAATCGAAATAAAATTCTGAGCCGATCGGTATACTATAAGGTGGTGTTACAAACATCAGCACAAACTTATAATACCCTGACCACATAGTGGTGTAGGGTATAATAAATATAATAATAAATATTTTAGTTTTTAAATTAAGAACTAGTTCTGAATTTTTAGTGCATTCAGACACTCAATTTTTCTTTTTTTATTAAAAAAAAAAAACACGCAGATGGTTTTCTTTCCACACAGAAAGTTTCCTAGTGTTACACGGCTTCGTTTTGGAGAAAATATTTCCTTAAATATTGTATATTGCAAATATTCTATGAGAATTAAATTTCCCAAGATGGTCTAAAATTGTTCTATAATACTTCTACTTTTTGTCAAAATTAAAAAGATTAGCTTAGAATACCTCCATTGTGTGGATTTTTATTCCCTTTAAAAATTACATTTGTATCTGTATTTGTGTATTATAAGGGCATTAAGTAAAGGATTTGTTTCTATTTAATGTTGCATACAAGAAAATGAATATGGAATATATATTTTTATAAGTACCTTAAAAGGTGTTATATAAATGAAATGAATAGAATTTACTTTGTAAATCCAATAGAAGCAAATAATCGCATCAGTAGTTTAAGAAAAAAGGAAAATTGTATACAAAATAATGTTTCTTTCACCAAAAATTGAATTTTGTTAAGCAAACAAAATTGAAAAAACAGGATAATGTACAAAAATATGTACAATACCTTCCAGGTGATATTTTATAACCCCCAAGTACGTTATCCCCATTTCCCACTTGGGGATTATGACCGAAAAATTTTCAAAAAGCCCAGCATGCTTGTGGAATTTTAATTAATCCGGTATTAAAATTGGTTGGATATGTAGTTTTTCACGGAAACTCCTAGGAATTCCCGACCTGTTTTCAATCCGGAGAAATACAGCAGCAATTTATGGTAATGTTTTGTAAAATTATTTTTGAGAAAGTACACCTACGAAAAAAAAATAAAAATGTGTTGTCCCAAACAAGTATACACTAATAGAATTATCCTTCATGTTATTAATGATATAATTTCATAGAATTTTTTCGTATGACCAATGAAGATTTTCATTATGAATATAATATTTAATTAATATTATGAAATTTTTCATAACTTTTTTTTTCATAAAATTTCATAATTTCATTAAAAAAATTCATTGAATTTCATAAATTAAATCTCCATAAATTTAATGAAAACTTCTTTATACATATGTATATGTATATGAAATTGTTCAATAGTATTTCCTTTTTTTTAATTTTTTTATAAAATATTGTCATTTCCTGAGAGAATAATCTTTTATAATTTTTATTTTTTTTAATTAAAAAAAAAAAAAAAAAAATTTGATTTGCTTTCAACAGTCACATAAGTAGACGATTATCAAAATATTAACCCACTCAAAGGCGAAAGACACTGATGATGGCTTTGTAGCGAAAGCCGAAAATGCGCATTCTGCCTTGCTGGTCTTATCGAATTCTTTCAAAAATTTTTATTCTTTGTAATTTACTTGTAAAAATTGTATCATCTTTCTTTGATTTGAAAATAATTTAAACAGAAAGTGATATAAATTTATGATCTATAGTCAAACTAAAATAACATTCATTTAATTAATTTTTTATTATTAATTGTGGACTATGAAATTTTTTTATAAATCATATTAATTTTTTCGAAACTTTTTTTTAATGAAATTTTTTAATTTAATGAATTCTTTCTTTAGATATATTTTGTACTTCCATAAAGTATGCTACGATTTTATTATGCCTTTTGCATTTGCTAAGTACTCTTTATTTATCCACTCCAGCTTAGCAACGACAACAACCAACTATAATAAATAATAGTAAATGAAATTGCTTCATAGATTTTATGAAGCTCTTCATTGGCTGAATGATTTATTCATTGGACGAGTGGCCTATTAATTTTATGAAGAGTTTCATTAATTTTATGAACTTTTCATAAACATTGGATTTAATGAAACCTGTTTCATAGATTCTATAAAAAGTTTCAATGGACGAGTTTCAGTGAAAATTTTCATTGAAACTATGCAGAAATTCATTACTGAAGTGATGAAAATTCTCTCAGTGTACGTTAGCGTATTTGTGCTGCTTTTTTAGAGGTAATTCTGAACAACTTCAAAAAATCATTTCTTTTATAGCTTCCAAAGTATTCGTTAGTATACTTTTACAGCTTTTTTAGAATTACTTCCAAAAAATCACTTGAGTATTGCTTCTGAAGCATAATTGCTCTAAAAGTAATCCTAAAAAGTGATTTTGGTATCATTTGGTATTTCTAAACAGGTGATCGCGGGTTCGATTCCTGGAGGGATCGATATTATTTTATTTATTTAATTTTTTTTTTTTAAATATTTATAATTAATTTCCTTAATTTCAATGACAAAGTGGTGTTTTTATATCAGTAAATTTTCATACCAAAGAATAAGTAGCTCAGCGATAGAGAGCTAGACTAGCAATCATGAGGTCGCAAGTTCGGCAATAAAAAACTTTTGTAAAATAAAACAAAATATAATTGTTTGCGAAGATTTTTTTTTTAACTTTTAATTGGTGAAAAGGGGCTTCTTTTGCACTCTTTCAAAAAGTGCTGACAAAATTTTGAAGTGGGAGTACTCCTATCCTGTGACAACTCAATGTTGAAAACATTACTGTTTATGTTAAAAAAGAAGTACATCTAAGTAGATCATCAATTGCAGTGGTTTTTCTACTGCTTCTCTTTTTTTGCTGGGTATGAGCGATTTCTAAACTGTTTGCTAAGATATACATATGAAATGGTAGTTGATTTCTATGCCAACATCCGAAGTTCGTTCGTTTAAAAAATAGCTCAAATATGTTATTTTTCTACTATGTTCTTTAATTTGTTGGGGTTTGTTTAATATTATTAACTACTTTATAACTAATATTTATGATATTGGTTCTGGTTTAAACGACAGATTGTCTATAGTAATTTTTAAATTTTCAATTTCAATTACTGCTAAATTTATTACTAACTTAAAATAAAGAAATGAAACAAATTTTAATTTTTTTTTTTAAAGTTTTGAATATAGGAAAAACATGCGATTTTTAGTCAAAATAAAGCAGCTGCAACAAAGAACCCCTTGAACCGATTACATTTTATCTTTTTCGTAAATGCCATACCAAAATTTAATAGAAACGTTATATCGTTTCTAAACAATATATCGTTTTAAAAAACTCGCGAACTTTGGATCTCATTCGGAATTTTTTCGCCAAATTCGTGCATTTGAGAACAAATGTATCAATTCGAACAATTTGCAATTTAGAGGACATCTTATTCGACATGCTATATGGTAACCCTGGATAATAAAAAAAAAATTGTAGATAATTTACTACAAATTTATCATTTCGGAATATTTTGCATGTGCTGTGTGCGATATATCCCAGGAAAATTTTTTACAATCGGCCAACCACACCAAACTGGAACGTTCCGGCACCAGTTGAATGGATATTATATGGAAGGTATGACTGACATAGAACCAGTTCTAGAACTAGTTCCAGAACTCGTTAAGTACTTCATGCAAAATTTCATCGTGTTATCCACGATTTATAATTTAATATGTATAAAAATTAAATATTTTTATACATTCAAAATATTTATTAAAACTCGATTGAATTTCTTACTCAAATAAAGACAATAACGCCATTGGGGCTAAAAAACAAGGAACCCATTATAAATTAAAAATTTTTATTCTTTTTTCGGCAAATAGAGCTGTATTTAAAAAGTCTAAATTTAAAAGTTAGCAATTTGTTAAAAACAGTATAATGTTAAAATTTAATACAATAAACTACGAAATAAAACTTTTTGAAAAATAAGCGGTGAAAATCTGAACCGAATACGTGAAACTCAATATCTCTTAAACTAAATGACTTTTTGGTGCAATTTTTTTTTGTAAAATTATAATCCTCAGCTTATATTATCTGTATTAATAAAAACAAAAAAATATTTAAAATAATATTTAATGGAGAAATTGTTCATTACAATTAAATACATAATTTTGTAAAATAGGAGCTGAGCCCTTTTCTAAATTCAAGACTCAATAATATGTTATTTAATTAATTATTTTAATTGTTTTAAGTATTTATTATTAAAACTCGACTTATTTTTGTCGGTTTTCGGTTTTGAGCCTTGAAAACCACGGTTTCGGTTTCGATTAAAACCGAACAGCAAACTCTAATCCAAAGTTTTACAAATAAAAAAAAAATTCGTAAAGAATACTACACTGAAAATAGTTTGTAGTTTAAATTAACTGAAAATGTAATTTAAAATAAATGAAAAATCTCTTGAAAACCGGTCTACTAACTTTTCATTTAAATCAAAAGAACTTTTCATTTATTTTTAAATGTTAATAAATTAACTACAAAATCCTTAAAAAAAGAAATGATTTTTTATTTATTTCGTTTTTATAACTTTCAAAAAATTAACTACAAAATCCGTAAGAATAAATGATATTTAGTTTATTTCGTTTTTTTAACTGACCTAAAATCAAAACATTTTAAATGAAAATATTAACTGTAACAGAAAATCCGTATTTCTATGTAATTTGTTTTTTAAATAAAAGACAAAAACAGTTGAAAAATATATTTCTTTTCAATTTAACTGAATAATCATTTAAGAATATATGTACGGATAACTTTTTAAATAAACTACAGTCAGTTACTGTAATAATATTTTCAGTGTATATGCTATATTATATACTAATTTCCAAAAAAAATTCTCCTAGTTTCAGCAGTTTTTTTTTGCCATTTTTAACAAATTTTTAATAGATTCAGCTATATTTTTAAATAAATTTTTCTATTAGTATAAGAATTGTTTCAATTTAGATAATCTCAGATTCTTAAACTTTCAACCATAAGGTACATTTATACGCGAGAGAAAACTACTAGAGATAGAACAAAAAACACTACAAAATAGCTAAACTCATTCGAAATGGAGCTAATTAGAGGTGATTTTTGTTTTATCTCTAGCATTTTCTCTCTCGTGTAGATATGCTTTTTTAATTTGAAAATTGAAAATCATGTTGATATTTAACAAAAACAGGAAGCTGTTAGTGTCTTTGTGGATAAAAAGTTAAGGAAATATATTAATTTTGCTTTAAACGATTAATCGATTAATCGCCAATTTTCTCGAATAACCGACCCGAATAGCCGGTTAATCAGTTTTAGTGATTTTTCGAATAATACGATAACCGGTTAACCGCCTATGTCGAATAATTGGAAACAGTAATATGTATATACCCCCTTACAAAAATATTTATCAAAACTGCCTCTGTTATCACCAGAGGAGACAAAATGGTCTTTTTTGTTTTTTTTTTGCTTTTTTTACATTTGCTTCCTTTTGTTTTTTTGTTATTTTCCTTTCTTTAGCTTTAAAATAGCTTCTTTTTTTTTTAAATATTTTTAAGCTCTAAATTGCTTTTTGAAGGCTTTTTTTGCCCAAAAAAATGCTTCTTTTTTTCCTCATAAAAATATTTTTCTCTTAACTTCTAACTTAAAAAACTCTTCTTTTTCCAATTTTTTTTTTACTTTTTTATAATATTTATTTTTTTTTTGTTTGCTTTAAACTCATCGAATTTTGCTATTTTTTATCTACTCCTTATTGTCACTGTAAAATAAAATTTTAAAATTTTATACATACGTTGAGTTTGTTTGTGTGTTTTTCTTTATGTTTAATATTTATTTTCATTAAAATTTTATACACGAATAAGATAAGCATAATATCTAAGTCAATGTTTACGAACTTAATGGCTTTAAAGATAATTTAAATAATATTTATGGTTATACATGAGGGCTTTTGGTTGAACACATACAATTATATTTTAATTTTTGTTTAAGAAAATAAACATTAAAGTAAGCTTTTAGCAAGATTTCTGAGGGGGGAAAAAAACCCAAGATTTGAATACGTATGAGTAATATAAATATAAACACGTTAAGTATACGTATTCATAAACTATTTAAAGTTACTGGAATTTGTATTTTAACAAAACATTAAATTATTTCAATATAATTGATAGAATATAATTAATGGTTTACTCGCTTTTATTCGCGGTATATTTTAAAATAATTTATATTTTAAGTTTATTGATAATGTTCTAAGACAAGCAAAAATCACTTACATACATCCCAGCAGAGTGTGTTTTTAAAACCGCATGTGTGCGTCAAATTAATGTGCCAAAATAAAATTCTATATTCGCCCGAAAACAAAAAGAAACAAGAAACCAATAATCCAAAAAATTGAATTTATTTCACACCGTCTTAATGAAATTCAATTGATATTTTTATTTCAATTTTCTTGATGCTGATACCCTGAGATAGACATACATGAATACAAAAAAAAAAAAAAAACAGCGGCAAACATCACGAAAATAATGTTAGACAGTACAATCAATTTGAAGATACAAAATAATAGACTAACAAGGAAGGATTCCTATGTGATAATCAACGATATTCATGAAATTCGTATATGTGAAAGAAAAAAGAATTTTAAGGATTTGGGGCGTTAAAAGTGAAATCAAAAATTATTATTTTTTCTATATGTGATTTTTTTCAAAGAAACTATATATAAATGTTATATTTTCGGATGTGTATTTTCAAAGGCCTATCACCGGGATATTTTTTGGTAGATTTTGTTTTTGTTAAAACGTTGTTGTAAACATTTAGGTACTTTATATAACCATATGTATAAGTATGACTGTCAAAATCATATATATTAATCCTTATTGAGTTTGAGCGGACACTTGTCTTTTTTCTTTTTTCAATATTCATGCTCTTATCGAATTTTTGTCGAAGTCCTTTTTGGTACTTTTTGGAGCAACTAGTGCAAAAACTTAGCATGTATGTATATCAAACTTCCTTATTTGATGAATGCAATATTTTTTGTTCTGCATTTTAACGAATGTCGAAAGTTTCTGACTTATCAAAAATTGTTCGATTTTCTTTCACATATTTTATCCCCTAAATCCCCAAGATGGTCAAAATAATCAAACAGGTTTTTCTTTGATTTCCATTCCCTTTTTCACTGAATATGAATTTTATAAAAATCGGAAACTATAACATGAGACACTTTCCTTTTAAAAGAAAATTATATAAAAGCATTACACGAATGAATTCGAAAATAATACCGTAATATAAATACAAAATGTATTTTACACATGCTTTAATCTTAATACCGAAAAAATGACATGTGAAATTTATATCAAAATAAGTTATTGGGAAAACAGCAACAATAACCAGTGAACCAAAATAATACTGGCTTAATAAAATAAGCCAGACATAAATAAAGTTAATATGAAATGAAAGCAGTTATTATATAGCGTGAATGATTAAGACATATCGAGGTGATTACAAAAGTCATGGGTTGTATGCAAGTTTTAAATTTGAAGTGCTAATTTATTAGAGGTTGCTAGGGTTGGATTGAACACTGACTAAAATGAACCATTGTTAAAAATTCAAAATGAAGTTGATTTCAAAGTTATGAATAAGAAAATATGAGGCTTTCCATACCAGCTGCCCAGCTAAGGGAAAAAAGTTTGTGGGATTGATGACCGATTTACAGTATTAATTGCCCAATATGACACGAATGAACATTTAAATAACTTTTTGAATTTTTGCCCCCCTCCGTATAAGGGGGTTAATTCGCTTATAGACGGCGGAATTGTTGTGAGAAAGTACAATTTTTTGGGAAAATTTATTAGAAAATAAAGAGTATAGTGACCAGCCAAGACAAAAAAGCGAAATCCGTTATATTTTAGGCAAAAAAAAGTTAAAAAAGCAAAAGTAAAAAAAGTTGCAAAACAACACCTTTTTTAAAACGAGTTCAAAGTTATGGGAAAAACTATTTTTTATGAACAAAAACAGCATTTCTAAGAAAAAAAATCTTAAAAAGAAAAATCTTAAGAAAAATCTTTTTTTAAAGCCAACAAAGAGAAAAAAAATCATAAAAAAAAGAGAAATACGAACACTTTTGATCATTTGAACTATAATAATGATTCTGCGCATGGCATGAGAACAATTAGTACCAACCCAGCAAAAAAAATTGGAAGTAATGCTTTACAAACTACTTCTTTCACTGCTTCACATGTATCCGCTAGTATATTTTTACAGCTTTTTTAGAATTACTTCTGAACAACATCTAGAAAATCACTTAATTATTGCTTCCAAAGAGTAATTGCTCTAAAAGTGATCATAAAAAGGGATTTTTGGTATCATTTGGCATTTCCAAACAGAGGGTCGTGGGTTCGATTACCGGCGGGACCAATATTTTTTATTTTCTTTTTTAATTTTTTTATTTTGTTATTTTTTTTTTCAAATATTTTTGTTTAATTTGTTCAAATTCAATATTTTTTAATTTTACCGTACCTCAAAAAATACACACCAATATGAAGTATTTTTGCAAGGCAATTTCAAAAAAAAATTTTTTTTTGCCGAACGTAAAGCTCGCCTTTTTCAATTTTTCGTTATAACTTCGGCATTTAAAGTCGGATTTTAAAGTGTGATATATCGATTTTTTTGCTTCGTGGAGACCAGTGTGTTGCTATAAAGGAAAATCCAATGAAACAAACTTTAAAAAGACGACCCCTACGTTCGGCAACCAATATATAAAAAAAAATTTCTACTGGGTTTATCGAAAAACTTCCTTAGCAAAAGTTTAATAATTTTTTGCGAGCTTTAATTTTCTGACATTAGGGTGGTAGCAACTGAGATGTGGTGGGTAGATACTAGAACTGGATATTTGAGGTAATGGCCCTTAGAGCAAAACACTGGTCTCCTCGAGAGAAAAACATCGATGTATCATACTTTAAGATCCGACTGTAAATGAAAAAGATATAACGAAAAATGTAAAATGGCGACCCCTACGAGCAATCGTTAGGTCGTAAGTTCGATACCCGGTGGCGGCAATACAAAACTTTTGTAAAATGAAAAAATTATAATTTTTATGTGCGAATAATTTTTTTTTTCACTTTTAACTGGTGAAAAAATTTTCCTTTGCACTTGTTCAAAAAGGTACTGAAAAAATGTTGAAGTCGGTTTACTTCTCTCCTAAGACAACTCAATGTCAAAATCATTAGTTTTCATCTTAAAAACCTAGATCATCTACTGCTTCGGCATCTTGTTTTTTACTGGGGTGTTATAAGTACAAGCATTATAACATACTGTAAAAATTTCTTTAAAAAACTTTTAAAAATTATGTAATTCTTCTAAATATCTTCGGATATTTAAAACTACCTGTAGCGAAGTAGTGGGCTTCTAACCTACATATGTATGTACTTCCTAGAATCTACTGAACGTGACGGTTAAAACAAACTTATTTGCAGTTACAAAGGCGACAAAAGTATTTACGTAACTAAAAATGTAATTATTTTTAACTGTTGCAAAATATCTAAAAAAATGCATCAAAAATAACTAATAGTGTCTTAAATTTAAGTGAAAAATTTTTACTACAACATTTTTATTTATTATTATTATTTATTTGTTTTATTTTACTTTCATCACAATTCAGTACAAAGATTTAATCTTATGTAGAAGTACTGAATATTAATTATAGTTAAATTTGACAATGAGCATACAAATTGCATACAAAAATATTAAGAAATATAAATTTAAAACTACAATAATTAAAAAGTACAATAATTAAAAAAGTTAGAGTGTTAAATAAATATATAAAATCAATTTAAAATTTTATTTATAATATTCATATAAAACAACTGACAACTTTGTTAAAAACAATTGTTTTTTAACAATTAATTTTTTTATATTTAATTATAAATTTAAATAAAACGAGTAAAAAGGTTAAAGTCGGGCATGCCGACTATACAATACCCTACACCAGTCTGGTGTATTGTTTGGATCCGAAATTCGAATGGGTTAAAATGGGGCTTATGTCAAAATTTTCTATAATGTGAGTCAGCGCACCAAATTTCATTAAAATATCTTAATATTTGCGACCTGCAGTTTGTAACCAAGCCAATTTTGGGGGGACCCTTATATGGGCACTAGTTCTAAACATGGATCGATGTTCACCAAAATCAATAGGCTTCGTCCTTGGGCCAACATAGGTCTATGTACCAAATTTCATCAAAATATCTTAATATTTGCGACCTGCAGCGTATAAACAATATAATTTTGGGGGGACCCTTATATGGGCACTAGTTCTAAACATGGACCGATGTTCGCCAAAATCAATAGGCTTCGTCCTTGGGCCAACATAGGTCTATGTACCAAATTTCATCAAAATATCTTAATATTAATACCTGCAGCGTATAAACAGTATAATTTTGGTAGGACCCTTATATGGGCACTAGGTCTAAACATACACCGATGTTCACCAAAATCAATAGGCTGCGTTATTGGGCCAATATAGGTCTGTGTACCAAATTTCATCAAAATATCTTAATATTTGCGACTTGCAGCGTATAAACAGTATAATTTTGGTAGGACCCTTATATGGGCACTAGGTCTAAACATGGACCGATGTTCACCAAAATCAATAGGCTGCGTTATTGGGCCAATGTAGGTCTGTGTACCAAATTTCATCAAAATATCTTAATATTTACGACCTGCAGCGTATAAACAGTATAATTTTGGTAGGACCCTTATATGGGCACTAGGTCTAAACATGGACCGATGTTCACCAAAATCAACAGGCTGCGTTATTGGGCCAATATAGGTCTGTGTACCAAATTTCATCAAAATATCTTAATATTTACGACCTGCAGCGTATAAACAGTATAATTTTGGTAGGACCCTTATACGAGCACTAGGTCTAAACATGGACTGATGTTCACCAAAATCAATAGGCTGCATTATTGGGCCAATGTAGGGCTGTGTACCAAATTTCATCAAAATGTCTTAATATTTACGACCTGCAGCGTATAAACAGTATAATTTTGGTAGGACCCTTATATGGGCACTAGGTCTAAACATGGACCGATGTTCACTAAAATCAATAGGCTGCGTTATTGGGCTAACATAGGTCTGTGTACCAAATTTCGTCAAAATATCTTAATATTTACGACCTGCAGCGTATAAACAATATAATTTTGGTAGGACCCTTATATGGGCACTAGGTCTAAACATGGACCGATGTTCAAAAAAATCAAACTTGTTCGTCCTTGGGCCAACATAGGTCTGCGTACCAAATTTCATCAAAATATCTTAATAGCTGCGACCTGTAGAGTGCGCACAAGATTGCATGGACAGACAGACAGACGGACGGACGGACGGACAGACGGACATCGTTAAATCGAAATAAAAAAAAATTCTGAACCGATCGGTATACTATAAGGTGGGTCTACGACCAATATTTTTTGGTGTTACAAACATCAGCACAAACTTATAATACCCTGACCACATAGTGGTGTAGGGTATAAAAACAAATTTTTTCTTTCGATTATAAAATAATATGCAGTAATTACTTCAGCCTACTTGAAAGTTGAAGTAAAAATTCCAAAAATTTCTCCACTTATTACATTCTTATGCACTGGCAATGCAATACAATTTTCTGGTTTTTATTTGGAAATTAAGAAAATATCAATGATAGCAAATATAGAATAAAAATTTTTTTTTCAAAACACCACTATTTTTTCAATTTTTAAAATAACTCTCATAGTAGCTGTTCTCTATTTATACCCTACACCACTATGTGGTCAGGGTATTATAAGTTTGTGCTGATGTTTGTAACACCAAAAAATATTGGTCGTAGACCCACCTTATAGTATACCGATCGGTTCAGAATTTTTTTATTTCGATTTAACGATGTCCGTCTGTCCGTCCGTCCATCCGTCTGTCTGTCTGTCCATGCAATCTTGTGCGCACTCTACAGGTCGCAACTATTAAGATATTTTGATGAAATTTGGTACACAGACCTATGTTGGCCCAAGGACGAACAAGTTTGATTTTTTTGAACATCGGTCCATGTTAAGACCTAGTGCCCATATAAGGGTCCTACCAAAATTATACTGTTTATATGCTGCAGGTCGTAAATATTAAGATATTTTGATGAAATTTGGTACACAGACCTGAATTGGCCCAATAATGCAGCCTATTGATTTTGGTGAACATCGGTCCATGTTTAGACCTAGTGCCCATATAAGGGTCCTACCAAAATTATACTGTTTATATGCTGCAGGTCGTAAATATTAAGATATTTTGATGAAATTTGGTACACAGACCTATATTGGCCCAATAATGCAGCCTATTGATTTTGGTGAACATCGGTCCATGTTTAGACCTAGTGCCCATATAAGGGTCCTACCAAAATTATATTATTTATACGCTGCAGGTCGTAAATATTAAGATATTTGGATGAAATTTGGTACACAGACCTATATTGGCCCAATAACGCAGCCTATTGATTTTGGTGAACATCGGTCCATGTTTAGACCTAGTGCCCATATAAGGGTCCTACCAAAATTATAATGTTTATACGCTGCAGGTCGCAAATATTAAGATATTTTGATGAAATTTGATACTCAGAACTATATTGGCCCAATAACGCAGCCTGTTGATTTTGGTGAACATCGGTTTATGTTTAGACCTAGTGCCCATATAAGGATCCTACCAAAATTATACTGTTTATACGCTGCAGGTCGCAAATATTAAGATATTTTGATGAAATTTAGTACATAGGTGTAGGGTTGGCCCAAGGACGAAGCCTATTGATTTTGGTGAACATCGGTCCATGTTTAGAACTAGTGCCCATATAAGGGTCGCCCCAAAATTGGCTTGGTTACAAACTGCAGGTCGCAAATATTAAGATATTTTAATGAAATTTGGTGCGCTGACTCACATTATAGAAAATTTTGACATAAGCCCCATTTTAACCCATTCGAATTTCGGATCCAAACAATACACCAGACTGGTGTAGGGTATTGTATAGTCGGCATGCCCGACTTTAACCTTTTTACTCGTTTTTAATTATAATTAAACACAACAACTGCTGATTACTACACAAACAACTCTCATGTAGTAACTGTCAAACTATTTTGAGTGCACAAAATTGTAGAATATATTCCCAATTTTGTAAGCCATTTTATTTCTAATAAAATACTCTAAATTTATTATACCCCACACCACTAAGTGGAGTATAATTGTGCTGATGTTTGTAACACCAAAAAATATTGGACTTAGACCCACCTTATAGTATACCGATCGACTCAGAATCTCTTTTTATATCGATTAAACGAGGTCTTTTGTCTTTTGCGCACTCTACATTTCGTACACAGACCTATGTCGGCCCAAGAACGAAACTTATTAATTTTGGTTAAATTCTGTCCATGTTTAGATCTAGTGCCCATATAAAGCCCCGCCATGGGGGCCTATATTTCCCATTTTCTCTTATTTTATCATTTTGTAGAAACTTTTGACACAAGTCCATTTTAACCCATTTGAATTTCGGATCCAAATTTTAGTTGGCTTTTTACCAGACTGGTGTAGGGTATTATATAGTCGGTATGCCCGTTTTACTCGTTGTTTAATAGTAGTGTTATATTTTTAAGTTTTATAAAATAAAGCATTTCGCTTTGTATTGGCATTTATGTTTGTTGGGAAAAATAAGGAAGTCAATTTTTAATATAAATAATATGTGAGTGGCACTTGCTGAGTATGGTGAAATAACATTGAAAAAAAAAAAAAACAAATTTTAGCATGCTTTTTTTTTGGTGGAATTTATTAAACCGCACTTGAAGAATGACACTGTACAAACAGGAGCATTTTGAAAAGGGGGCTAATAAAAGTGGGGATTGGAAAAAGTCTCTCCGTTGGTGTTTACTACATATCAACCATCAAAATTGCTTTTTACATATTTACTAGTTTCTAATAAATTTTCAAATTAAAATTTCATAATTCATGATTTATTTGAACGTCAGTTTATTATGTTTTGCTCTTTTACCTTCAGATGTAGTACAACACCAGGTTTTATAAAGTTTTTAATTAGATTTCTTTACTATATTTTCAAATATTTTCTTATTGTTTCATCTAAAAATATTTCTTGTAGTTTAACTATTTCCGGTACTCTCTAAAAATTCCTTAAAGTTTTAACTTTTTTTCAACTCCTTTTGAAATACAACTTAACTTTATTACTTGCTGCTCTATTTTTTATGTTCGTAGTTATTTTATACATTTTTTTTTTATTGAAGAATTGAGTCAATGACCTGTCTACTTTGGAATGTTAGTACATAAAAGCCACTTACATTACACTTCAACACTTATTGAATTTTATTGATTTTTAAAGTTTTTTTTTCCCATATAAATACAAGTTAAAAAGGAAAGGAAGAGATATAAAAGACTATAACGGCAAAGTGGCCATAAAATAAGTTTAACACACATAAGTCAATAAAAAGGCGTTTTTTTTTATACAGAAAGGAAAAATGTCAACGAATTTTCAACTATGA
The DNA here is from genome assembly GCA_949987735.1 of Leucophora obtusa. Lineage (NCBI taxonomy): Eukaryota > Metazoa > Arthropoda > Insecta > Diptera > Anthomyiidae > Leucophora > Leucophora obtusa. The sequence continues at coordinate 218,455,478 of OX465297.1, forward strand.
AAATGGTAATCAACATATTGAAATATTAAAAGAACCACTCCTTATAAAACTTTATCCTTAAAAAGAGAGTTTTCCGCATACTACAATATAATTTAAACCTCGAATGTACAAAAGGGTTGGAGAGAGAACACAAATTTTTTTTCGCAGAATATTTTACCAGAATATTAATATGAAAATTTTAACTCTAAATCTAAAAATGTTAATGATTTTCTTAAAATTTTAATTTAAAAGCTTTCCTTATAAAGAAATATAATACAGTGAAGCCAAGATATTAGGAAAAATTGTATGAAGAGAATATGTTCTCATCTGTCATTTCTAACTGTTTAAAAATTTTGGCAAAATTTAAAGATTTTTAAACAAAAATTCATACGACTGATTACCCAGTGTAGAAAATCATTACCAGATATGTGGTTATGTAACTATATACTTGGTAATGGTAACTAGTTACTTTTGTTATTACATTTCTTATTACCTTTATATGGCGATGTCGCGAAAAATAATGAGTTGTCGTTACACACCAGCATACGAAACATCAAAAAATATATCGTTACCTATGTGCTTACCAGTACTGACAAAAATAATGAGTCTAAAAATAGATTTTCGAAAAAATAAATTATATAAACAAAAAAATACTTTTTATTGTATTTTTTTTTAAATAAAATTTGCTGGTGCGGGAATCGAACCTGGGTCTACAGATTGCCAGTCAACAGCTCTACCATCTGAGCTATATCGACATGTAATATTTAATAGATAAAAACACAATTGACCTGCTGCACACAAGTAAGCTTACTCGCCAACATACAAAAAATCAAAAAATATGTGGTTACATATATCCTTACCAGTGTTTAAAAAATATTGAGTCTAAAAATAGATTTCAAAAAATTTTCAAAAAATCTAAAAAATTATTTTCTATTTGAAATAATGATAAAAATAAGTCATTATCAGTAACTCATTATAATATGTTTTAAAATAATGCAGAAGGTAAGTGGGTGTTATTACTGGTACTCCAACAAATAATGATATGTCATTACCGTTTCTACACTGGGCAGTTAACATATTTTGGATACATTTTCCGATATAAGAAAATGGATTTTGCTTGTCCATTGTGTTAAAGGTTTAAGAAGAAAAAATGTTAATGTGTATTAATAAGCATAGTTGGGTATAATTGTACTGAGTATCAAGAAAAAGTACATTGTACATATACTTGAAATTTTTTAAGCACCATTAGAAAATTTTATATGTACCCACTTTTTAATCAGTACCGAGTACCCGGAACGTACCTGGAACGAACTTGGTGCTGGTTACAAATGTACAGAAAAGTTAAAGGACCAAGGGTATGTATGTACTTATCAATTACAATTGTACTTTAGTATCTCAAATTTGGTTCTAAGTCGGTTGTCATAATTCATAATTTTTCAGAAAGAGATTTATAGTCTCATTAAATGAATTAAATGTACTAAAATCTCAAAACTTATTTGGCAAATTGTGAAAAATAATCTGTTGCAGGCATGTCCCTATCCGGATTTCATTCTTGCCTAAGTCATTTGTCATTAAATGCCATTTTTCTAATTTTTCCAATTATTTGGAAAAAAGTAATTTTTACGATTTTTTTCGAATCCTTGTATAAAACCAATACTTTGTCGACTTATTTAGACTATTTTTCAATGTTGGAAAAATTGAAATTTCGGATTTATTTTAGGGCAATGACAATATCTGACTTTAAGGATCATTATGTATGTTTGTTTACATGCTAGTTTTTACTATTTTTACTAGTTTTTTTATTTTAAATTCGTTTTCAATGGAATATTTATAATTTTTTAATTCAGTTGTTTCGATTTAATACTTTTGTTATCATTATCTTGCATTCCATATGAAAACCGGTTCTTTTTTTTTTGGCAATTCTTTAGTACTTTCCAAGTTTACTATTTTTTACTAGAAATGTAATCAAACAGACCCATTGTGTATAAAATATCCAAACGTCGAAGTAGTGCAAGGGATAAGGATAAGGAGTTGGTGTATTACCAGGTAATGTTTTGCTTGGATGTTCTTTTTGACCTTCATTTCATAATGGTTAGCGGCTTCTTCTAGGCTATTTTCCACAGAAAAGCAATATATAATCTGAGACTACTTGATTACAGTTTACTATAATATAAAAGAAATATAATTATTGCTTTATAATTACTAAGAGAAATGCATTAAGATAATTTTGTATGAAGTGTCCTATTTCTATGTCCATAGGTGTACTTCACAATTTTCTGTATGTCTTAAATTTATCGAAATTTGCCGAGAAATTTATAAAATAAATGATTTAACATTATTAAAAGACCAGAAGTGTATTTATGAAGGTTTTTTAAAAGTTGGGATCCGTATGCACTTAATAGTGTATAAATGCAAAATATCATTTTTTTTTTAAATAGCAATATTATATTGTTAACAACCTCGAGCAATTTTGATTTTCTTTGCAATTATTTTCTAACTAAGAATATAAAACTTCAATTTTCAATAATTCAAATAACAGTTGAGTTGGTGTTACTTGTAAATATGTGAGTTTATTAGGTTGACATTTTTTTCTCGCAATGTGGTGGTATTTTTTAAAACACCCCACACAACCGAAATCTTGAAAATATTTTAGAACTTATCGAAATATGAAGGTGGAACTACAAAATGTAAATACCCCAGCGAAAAATGAGGTGCTACAGTGGTAGAAAAAGAAAGATGATTAATCATCTAGATGCACTTCTTTTTTAACAAAAACACTAATGATTTTAATATTGACTTGGAGAGGAGAGTAGTTTTTCCACTTCGACATTTTTCAGTACTTTTTGAATAAGTACAAAGAAACCCCTTTTTCATCAATTGAAATTAAAAAAAAAATTTTTCAAAAAAAATTATATTTTTTTTAATTAAAAAAAAATGCTTGTCGTCAGTTGGTCTACACCTCGATTAGGATCTCTATTGCTAGTCTAGCTCTCTACCGCGAAGCTATAGAGTTGACTGGCATAAATCCACCGCTTTGTATTGCGGCATATTGTGCCTTATGCTCTTCAAAAAAAGTACTTACTAAACAAGTGCAAAGGGTATTTTTTTTTTACTACTACACTCACAATATATTGTCCATAACCGATTCAGGTTTATTTAAAAATTAATAGGTAAAGTTTGTTTTTAATTGAAGAATCAATTAAAATACATTGAAACATATTGTTTAACTCTTTTTTATCAATCAATAAAAAACAAACTAGAAAAAAATATATATCATCTGCGGGAGTTGTTATTTTCAGTCAAATATTCTATTTTTAGATTTCTATTTTTAGAAAAAATAATTTAAATAATTTCGTTGTTTTCTGTTTTAAAACAAAAAATTCAAATAGTTTCGGTTTTCTTTTTTATTAAAATAGTTGGTTTATATACAAAATTATTTCATTTCAAATTACAAGAAATTCCTTACTCATACACACAAACATAGCCAATAAAAAATATGAACGTGTGTGTTGTGTATGGTGTAGTGTTTTGAAAATTCAAACACAAAAACTTTCAAATATGATAAACCAAACCACAAAATCGTTTTTTTACGTTTTGTTAGTTAAAAATTGATGATTGTTTTAATAGACTTTTCAATTATATTTATTTCGTTTATGGATTGTTTAAACAATGTTCGAAAATAAATAGCAAAATGGTTTGAATATAATGAAAAATCAGTAGTCCTTTTTTCAAATTGTGTTTTCAATTAATTTAATACTTATTTTAAGTTGTTTTTAAGTATAAAATATTGTGTGTGTATTTTCACAGGTGCATAAAAAGCAAATTTTTATCATTTTTAAAAATTGATATAAAATCATTAAGAAAAAATTAAAAAAAAAAATAATATAATATTGGTTCTGCCTGGAATCGAACCCGCGAGCATCTGTTTGGAATTTAACTGTATCAATTTCACTTTTTAGGATCAATTTTTGATTTTTTGAATAATGTTCAGAATTACTTCTAAAAAAGCTGTAAAATTATATTAATGGATACTTTGGAGTGCTCAGAAATAACTAATTATATTGTGATCTAGTAAAGAAGTCGAAAATTCTGGTTTTTAGTATTTGAAAGTGGCATGTTTCTTGATTGTGTATTGTGTACAAAATGATCAAAATCGATGAATGATTTCAAAAGTATTATGTTTTACAAATAAATGTCTGTCTAGTGTTTACGTCTGTCTTTATGATTGTGTTGGGTAAATTGAGAATGAGCAGTAGTTAATGTACTGTAATTGCAACTTAAGTGCTGCGGTCATGACTGCTCTATTTCATATTGAACACATTGTGCTGTGGTATTGATAGTCGTCATTTGTTTGATTGGAAAAATGCATTTTATAAATCACAAATATAAGATTTTACAATTGCTTTTTCTTTTTTTGTAAATTATATTGATACTCGTACACTTCAATAACTTAATAAAATAACTTGAATAGTGAAATATTTATAAACGAACACTTGAATATATTTTTTGCAGGCCAGGGTCATTTATTGGGATGAATGCCTCAATTTTAATTAATATGTCGAAGCAATTTTTGTTTAAACTAAAAATTTGAAAATCAAAATAATTTTAAGAGGTTTTTAGTACAATTTGACTTCCTTACTATATCAAAATTTAAATATGCAATTCCGCTGGTAGCAGGCTTTGACTTGGCTGTTGGTTCTAGATAACGTTTTGCTTCACATGAGCGAAAATATTACATTAAATGCAAAAAAGATGTAATACAAATATGAAATAGATATAGTCACGTATTCGTTTCACAACGAACGTCTTCTAGAAACCCCATATTGGTTTATTTTTAGAGCATTCTGATTGGTTGATTAATTTTCAACCAATAGGATCGACTTTTAATAAAACTAGAAGCAGCAGAAAGACCTCATGTATAAACTGCTCGAACTTTTTTTTGGCTTAAAATTTTTATACCCTACACCACTATGTGGTCAGGGTATTATAAGTTTGTGCTGATGTTTGTAACACCAAAAAATATTGGTCGTAGACCCACCTTATAGTATACCGATCGGTTCAGAATTTTTTTTTATTTCGATTTAACGATGTCCGTCTGTCCGTCCGTCCGTCCGTCTGTCTGTCTGTCCATGCAATCTTGTGCGCACTCTACAGGTCGCAGCTATTAAGATATTTTGATGAAATTTGGTACGCAGACCTATGTTGGCCCAAGGACGAACAAGTTTGATTTTTTTGAACATCGGTCCATGTTTAGACCTAGTGCCCATATAAGGGTCCTACCAAAATTATATTGTTTATACGCTGCAGGTCGTAAATATTAAGATATTTTGACGAAATTTGGTACACAGACCTATGTTAGCCCAATAACGCAGCCTATTGATTTTGGTGAACATCGGTCCATGTTTAGACCTAGTGCCCATAAAGGGGCCTACCAAAATTATACTGTTTATACGCTGCAGGTCGTAAATATTAAGATATTTTGATGAAATTTGGTACACAGACCTACATTGGCCCAATAACGCAGCCTATTGATTTTGGTGAACATCGGTCTATGTTTAGACCTAGTGCCCATATAAGGGTCCTACCAAAATTATACTGTTTATACGCTGCAGGTCGTAAATATTAAGATATTTTGATGAAATTTGGTACACAGACCTATATTGGCCCAATAACGCAGCCTATTGATTTTGGTGAACATCGGTCCATGTTTAGACCTAGTGCCCATATAAGGGTCCTACCAAAATTATACTGTTTATACGCTGCAGGTATTAATATTAAGATATTTTGATGAAATTTGGTACATAGACCTATGTTGGCCCAAGGACGAAGCCTATTGATTTTGGTGAACATCGGTCCATGTTTAGACCTAGTGCCCATATAAGGGTCCCCCAAAAATTGGCTTGGTTACAAACTGCAGCTCGCAAATATTAAGATATTTTAATGAAATTTGGTGCGCTGACTCACATTATAGAAAATTTTGACACAAGCCCCATTTTAACCTATTCGAATTTCGGATCCAAACATTAGTTGGCTTTTACCCAGACTGGTGTAGGGTATTCTATAGTCGGCATGCCTGACTTTAACCTTTTTACTCGTTTTATATTATTTTCTTCTTTCAAATGTTAGTCAGTACAGTTTAATATAAACGGTCTCTTGGGTGAAATTAAACAACATTTTATGGTTAAGTTTTATATGATTTATATAGGAAATGTATAAATTTATATTTGTAAATAAATATTGTACAACTATTAAATATTTTGTTAAAAAAAAATTGAATTTAATTTGTACTAGTCTCAAGGTTAACATAAATACGAAATGAATATATCGTGTTAATTGTTGTTATTCTATTAAATTCTTTAGGGAATTATGTTTTCAACAACTGCATTATTAAAATTGTATATATTTTATGGAATTTAATTTATTTAATACAAAACATTCAATTAAATTAATAATTCACAAAGACAGGGAAAAGGTGGGGTAAATAACGGTGGGTCTTATACTATAGGTTTAACTTTAACTTAACTACTAAACAAAAGAAAATGTCAAAAAATTGTATACAAAACGACAACAACAATTTTGGGGTTAACTATTAGTTAACGCTTAATCCTGCAGTATGAGACCCACCGTAAGAGGTCAAAGTAATCATCAACACTTTATCGATTTGTAATTTTCGTTTAGTAATTTTCCATAGTTTCAATTAACCTGAATAAATCAATCAAAATTGATCAATTTATTTCAATTATGATTTGTAATTATAAACATTGACACTACAGTTTAAACATTTTTATATTCTTGCGTTTATAAAATCAATATTTGTTGCTACAATTAATATTTACACGTAGCATGGCCAGTTAGTGATTTTAAAGGGAGGTAAAAGTTGACCATTAGTAGACCAAAACTCCCAAAAGTTGTTATAGCCTACACCACTATGTGGTCATTATACCCTACACCACTATGTGGTCAGGGTATTATAAGTTTGTGCTGATGTTTGTAACAGAAAAAAATATTGGTCGCAGACCCACCTTATATTATACCGATCGGCTCAGAATTTTTTTTTATTTCGATTTAACGATGTCCGTCTGTCCGTCCGTCCGTCTGTCCATGCAATCTTGTGCGCACTCTACAGGTCGCAAATATTAAGATATTTTGATGAAATTTGGTACGCAGACCTATGTTGGCCCAAGGACGAACACGTTTGATTTTGGTGAACATCGGTCCATGTTTAGACCTAGTGCCCATATAAGGGTCCTACCAAAATTATATTGTTTATACGCTGCAGGTCGAAAATATTAAGATATTTTGATGAAATTTGGTACACAGACCTATATTGGCACAATAACGCAGCCTGTTGATTTTGGTGAACATCGGTCCATGTTTAGACCTAGTGCCCATATAAGGGTCCTACCAAAATTATATTGTTTATACGCTGCAGGTCGCAAATATTAAGATATTTTGATGAAATTTGGTACACAGACCTATATTGGCCCAATAACGCAGCCTATTGATTTTGGTGAACATCGGTCCATGTTTAGAACTAGTGCCCATATAAGGGTCCCCCCAAAATTGGCTTGGTTACAAACTGCAGGTCGCAAATATTAAGATATTTTAATGAAATTTGGTTTTCTGACTCACATTATAGAAAATTTTGACACAAGCCTCATTTTAACCCATTCGAATTTTGGATCCAAACATTAGTTGGCTTTTAACCAGACTGGTGTAGGGTATTGTATAGTCGGCATGCCCGACTTTAACCTTTTTACTCGTTTTTTTTAAAGTTAGCTCGTATTTAATTTTTATGCCTTGGCATATGTTTGTTTGGGTTTTCAATAAGGAGAAATTTGAATAAAATATAATTAAGTATTTTAAGAAAACTTTCAGGATAATATGATCTTCAAACAACAACTAACTAGTTCCAAATTATTTACAAAAGCGCCAATGTCTGACAGTTCAATATACTCCTAAGAATTCATACTTTATTTCGCAATATTCATTTAATTTTTATTTTTGTGACTATCATGGGAACTATTATAGACTAATAGTCAAGTATAGTGTTTCTGAGAGGATTTAACATTTCAAAATCAAGAAATGTTGGAGTAAACGACTTAAATGCATACTGAAAAATTAGAGTGGCCCGTTTTTCTACTTTTCTTTCGAAACAAGTTGTAATAGCGGGCAAAAGTTGAGGCAAATATATACACTCACAATATATTTTCCATAAGCGATTGAGGTTTACTTAAAAAGTAACAGATAAAGTTTGTTTTCAATTGAAGAATCAATTAAAATGCATTGAAACATATTGTTTAACTTTTTTTTTATCAATCAATAAAAAACAAACTAGAAAAAAATATGTATCTAAAATATATGTCTTTAGGAGTTGTTATTTTCAGTCAAATATTCTATTTTTAGATTTCTATTTTTAGAAAAAATAATTTAAATAATTTCGTTGTTTTCTGTTTTATTTCACTCGAACTTTAAAGGCCTCAAATTGCAATTTGATTTATAAAAAATAACAATTTTTTAATTTTATAACAAAGGCACAATCACAACAAACGTGAAAACAAACTCAATACAATTTTCACGTGAAACTCATTGTCGTGAAACATTAGTTTTTTTATATGGAGTATAACAGTTTTTTCACGTGAAACTCAAACAACTTACGGTGCTTTAAACCAAAAAAATCATATATTTTCGGTTTTCTTTTTTGTTAAAATAGTTTGTTTGTATACAAAATTATTTCAATTCAAATTACAAGAAATTCTTTACTCATATACACAAATATAGCAATATAAAAATATGAACGTGTGTGTTGTGTATGGTGTAGTGTTTTGAAAATTAAACAAAAAAAAAAACTTTCAAATATGAAAAAATAAACCACAAAATCGTTTTTTTTACGTTTTGTCAGTTAAAAATTGATGATTGTTTTAATAGACTTTTCAATTATTTTTATTTCTTTTATGGATTGTTTAAACAATGTTTGAAAATAAATAGCAAAATGGTTTGAATATAATGAAAAATCAGTAGTCCTTTTTCCGAACTGTGTTTTCAATTAATTTAATATGTATTTTAAATTGTTTTTAAGGATAAAATATTGTGAGTGTATATATTTGGTATTTGTTGTAAAATTAATTTTTCGGAAATTTTATTCAACTTTGCATTCACTGTATATCTTTCAGGGAATTTGGTCTACTTTCGGGAATGTGACCCAAGTCAAACTTTGGTGCAGCGTATCCCATGGTCTGACTTGATCTACTTTAATTTTTTTACTCGTCTTCAATTAATTCTGTTTTTTATAAAATATTGCAATTGAATATAAATGTCTTTTCTTCTTTTTTCATTAATAACAAATTTTCGTTGCCGTAAATACTTATTTTTTCTATAATGATTTAAAACTGCTTTTATCGGAAAACCAAAAAAGTAAATATAAATTAAAATCACCCATACGTCAATTGTTTTCATTTGAAATAATTGATATTTCCAGGAATTTGAAAATAATAGCCACAAATTGTAGACGAATATTTTTTTTTTTTTTAATAGAATAATAAATTAATTACGAGAATTACACAAATGTAATAAATAATAAAAAGTATTAAAAAAAAATAATATAACATGATTATTGCAATCTCAATTTCAACTACAATAAAGCGCAAAATTTAATTAAATTTTTGTTTTTTTTATTTGCTAAGTAGAAAGGTAAAAAGTTAAAAGTTTAAAGTTTATTTCCATTAAACAAAAGATGTATATGAAGCTTTACATAGCAACTGTCCGTCCAGCTGTTCAAGTGTCCTATATAATACGAATAAAAATTTAAACAAATTAAAATTTTTTTTTCCAAAAATTGGGCTAACTAGTAGTGGCGGCGTATCGACCAATTTTGCGCTTATTTTTAGTATATTTATTATTGATAATAATTTTATGGAATTTGAAATATTTTAGAAATTTTACTACTTCAGTAAAGTTTTGAATTTGTATTATAATAAATAATTCAATATATCTTAAAATATGTCGACATTTAAATATTTTTTTATTTGTAAAAAGATTCTGATATTTTTCTGTCAACTCTGAACGAGCAATTACTGTAACAACAGTATTTTAAAGGGCATATTTGCGTGGTTGTCAAAAATCCAAATCACAATATTTTTATTTTTTATTCTAAAGATATGTTATTATAGTATTTCCGTAATATATTAGTTTTAAATTTCGACCACCATAATCACTAGGATTGCCACCTCATCATTGGACATTTTTAAAAAAAGGCTAAATCGGCTGTTTTGTTTATCTTTTATTAATTATCCTCAAATAAAATGTTAAAGGATTCTTAATGCGAAATAAATTCTCTAGTTCTTGCCGTGGCCCCATTTTTATTTTTATAATAGTTTTTTAACAAAGTTGCCACACAAAAATGCAAGAAAAAACTAATTTTCTTGGGGTATTTAATATATTACCCCAAATAATCTTAGAATCGATGGTAGATAAATTATTATACATTTAATTTGAGTGAAAATGCTATTATTTTTTTGACATTTTTTTTTTATTTTTATATTTGCTTTTTATAATTATTATTGCAAATACAATAGCATATTAAACATAAGTGCTATGTCAATATTTAATCGTACTTACTTTATCCACTTTTACGAAAACTTGTAAAAGTTGTTTGGTTCTGACATTGAAATTATACAATTTTCCCTCGAACGTGACAGTTGGTATGGAAAGTGGCATATGCATATATTTTTTTCAATTACGTAAATTGAAAAGCTGACACACACTTTAAATTTGTTTCTAATATTGTAGACTAAATTTGTTTTGTAATGAGATTTTTTTCCTATTTACATAAGAATATTTTTGTTGTTTACAAATTTAAAAATTTCTACAGAAACTTTCTATCTTTTTGAAGAACGATAACACCTAAATTATTCAACCGTTAAAAGGGCCAATGATTTACATTTCACTTGATTTTTTGTTGACTATCAATTTTTAGCATCTTGGGCAAACTAGAAAATTGAAAGCAAATATAAATTGGAAAAAAAAGAAAAAAGTATTTTAACTTTTAAATAGATTTTGGAAAAGAGAAATTCTTTGAATATTGTCTATCGTAAATATTAAATAAAAATTCAAATAATCATTCTATAATTTGTTAGAACCACAGTACTTATGATCAACATCACATTTATTTTAGTTTGTGTTGTCCCTAATTTTCCTACAAACAAGTTGTCTTAAATATTTTACTTCCGGTCAAATCTACTAAGTTCCGTTAGACTATGAATACTCTACTTAGAGGAATGTCTTTAAAATCTTTACACTTATAACATTATGTATGCAAAGATCGCTGCAAATGTATTTAAAGTCTCAAAGAAATTTCACTTGAAAACAAGACCACTAAATAAATAAAGTTAAATTCAACTTACATTTTATATTAAGAAAGTTTTAGTAAAATAAACCAAAAATTAGTCAAAACCAATGTTTTATAAGTGATTTATACTAACAAAAATCAATCACCCTTACTATCTAAATTTTTTAAATGTATATTTTAGTTAAAGTCGACTTTAGTTAAAATATTGGGTGGCAATATGCCTTGACTTGGTTTATTTTTGGAGCATTCTGATTGGTTAATTTATTTTCAACCTATCAAAATGTTTGAAAATATAAATATTTTTGTAGGGTTTTCATACACAAAATGAACAAAACCGTATGATTAAAATAAAAGTCGACTTTAAATTTAAAATACTCTTTTATAGTAAGGTCAGAACAAAAAATTTCAAAAATCCAGAAAAATGACCATGGTTGACTTTAATGAACACTTCACAAGTTTCACTTAAACACATTAAATGACCTTAACATTTCATGACGATTTACATATAAGTATTAGCCTTAAATTGAATTACAGTTAAATTTTTGGAATAAAAAAGCAAAATATTCAAAATGCTAACATATTTTTCAAAAAAATATTTTAGTGAAAGTATGAGTCATTTATGCCGAATTTTACATATTTGCTTACTATGTTTTGTAAATTCTTAATATTATTTTTTCGAGTTTGGCAAAATGTTCTATGAGAAGTGAAAAAAGTTTTCATTTAGCAAAGATTTTAGAATGAATTAAACCATGTTTTTAAATAAACATATACAGTAGACCGCACCTCAAAAACAAAAAAAAAAAGTTCGTAAGGCAATTTCAAAAAAAATTTATTTTAAAGTGTGATATATCGATTTTTTGCCTCGAGGAGACCGTGTTTTGCTATAAAACAAAAATCTAATGAAAAAAAAAAAAAAAAAATTAAAAAGGCAACCCCTACGTTCGGGAACCAATATATAAAAAAAAATTATACTGGGTTTATCGAAAAACTTCCTTAGCAAAAGTTTAATGATTTTTTGCGAGCTTTAATTTCCTGACATTAGGGTGGTACATTAGGGTGGTAGCAACTGAGATCTGGTGGGTAACTACTAGAACGGGATACTTGGGGTCAATGGCCCTTAGAGCAAGACACTGGTCTCCTCGAGGGAAAAACATCGATGTATCATACTTTAAGATCCGACTGTAAATGAAAAAGATATAACGAAAAATGTAAAATGGCGACCCCTACGTTCGGCAAAAAATTTTTTTTTGTTGAAACCTCCTTGCAAAAATACTTCATATTGAAGGGGGTACGGCGCACTTTTTTTTTCCCTGTAAGGTGGTACGCTCTAATATACAGTCGACTGCATAAAGTTTCTAAACAGTTTTGGCAAAAATAGTGTGCATAATTCGTTGCATAACGAATAACTTATGAATCTGTCAAAGTCACTCATTTAAAAAATTTTCAATGGTCATCCACCCAAGAATATGTAGAATCTTACACCCACACTCACAATATTTTATGCTTAAAAACAACTTAAAATACGTATTAAATTAATTGAAAACACAATTAAAAAAAGTACTACTAACTTTTCATTATATTCAAACCATTTTGCTATTTATTTTCAAACATTGTTTAAACAATCCATAAAAGAAATAAAAATAATTGAAAACCCATATGAAAATCGATATATATATATGAACACACATGATCATACATTGACTTGTATATGATCATGCATGGGCATACATTGTCATATACGTACATGCATAGTTCAATGTATGACCATACATGCTCTCATATATTTCCATATATCTTTGGATCCGAAATTTGAGGGTATATGACCGTAGATGTTCATATATGACCATATATGCTCACATATGATTCATGTATGCTCATATATGATCATATATGGCCATATACCTCCATATACCCTCAAATTTCGGATCCAAAGGTATATGGAAATATATGAGATCATGTATGGTCATACATTGAACTATGCATGTACGTATATGACTACGTATGCCCATGCATGATCACATACGAGCCAATGTATGATCATGTATGCTCATATATATTCCGATTTTCACATGGGAAGTCTATTAAAACAATCATCAATTTTTAACTGACAAAACGTAAAAAAAACGATTTTATGGTTTATTTTTTCATATTTGAAAGTTTTTTTTTTGTTTGTTTAATTTTCAAAACACTACACCATACACAACACACACGTTCATATTTTTATTGGCTATATTTGTGTGTATGAGTAAAGAATTTCTTGTAATTTGAATTGAAATAATTTTGTATAAAAAAAAACTATTTTAACAAAAAAGAAAACCGAAAATATTTGAATTTTTTGTTTTAAAACAGAAAATAGTGAAATTATTTAAATTATTTTTTCTAAAAATAAAAATCTAAAAATAGAATATTTGACTGAAGATAACAACTCCTACAGACGATACATATTTTTTTTTTGGTTTGTTTTTATTGGTTGATAAAAAAAGTTAAACAATATGTTTCAATGTATTTTAATTGATTCTTCAATTGAAAACAAACTTTACCTATTACTTTTTTAAATAAACCTCAATCGGTTATGGAAAATATATTGTGAGTGCAGTTATGGAATTTATAGCCCCCATTAGCAAGTGAAATTAACCACAAAGCCGATAATTAATCACGTTAAAATATATTATTGGTTTATTTTTAAATTTGCAGGGTTACTGAAAAACAATTTAGTACCGACTTAAGTGTTGTCGAAATTACGAATAAAACCTAGTAACCCCAATATATTTTAAAATAACCGTTTATATTCACACAGAATATTTGCGATATACAATATTTAAGGAATGTTGTCTCCGAACCCAAGCCGAGTAACAGTGTGAAGAGATAAAGTAAAAAACTTGTTTTTAATTTATTTTTAATTAAATTGGGTTTATAGACACACTAAGAATTCAGAACTAGTTCTGAATTAAAAACAAAATATTTCTTTTGAATTGCCCATTAAAAATTGTATTGCCCTAGTCAAATTTCTAGCCTTTTTCAAATTCCATTACATTATAAATAATAAACACTAAATTTGTGCATATTTAACCACACCTACTCCGCCTGCCTTTTAGAAAAATTGAAAAAGTTGCTCCATTTTGTATTTGTTTTATATGAGATAATAAATACTACTAGTTTGACATTGATATGATGTATTTTTTCCTGTAGTGCGTCAATTGGTTTGCAAAGCCTGATATTTTTTAAACTCGGTTGCGTATAAGTAATATTTCAAGAATTGATATGTTACTCATACGCAGTGTAGTTTATTGTGAATTAATTCCATAGGGTAACAACACCTGCATACAGGCATTTAATGAATTGTATGGCCTGCGAAACTCGAAAATTGCATTATCATTTTTGTTATTTCCTCTAGGGCATTTTGACTATTTTATTTAAATAAAAAAAAATTAAATTTAATTTATTTGTAAATATTGTGATTGCATCGATACCAGTTTTAAGTTTTTTGATTTTTTCAAACAAAAATTTCAATAAATATAATTTATTATAACATTAACAAATACAACGGGAATAGAGTCATAGCTGGAGACACATATATCTCTAAACACTTTCTCGTCATAAACAGTAAACTATAAAAATAAAGCAATTTTTTACAAATTACATACATATATTTTATTTCAGCGTAAGAACTTATATATAACGATTTTCGTTTCCATCAAAAAAAAAAAAATTTCCCAATAACTTTTGTTAGCATAACTAAATACAGAAAGCTATTAAATTGTTGTTATATTCTTAATATCATACCCTTGAGTTTCATATAACATTTCTTTAATGCATAAACATTAAGCAGAATTATGTGAAGTAAAATTCATGAAAACTTTTAATCAAGTTTTCACATTTAGTGACTTCAAACCAACTTATTTCCCTTGCAATTTTTTCAAAGACTAAACTTGCACTTACATGTTCAATTAAGTTTTAGCAATTGTAATGCGTATGGTTAAAACTTTTTATATTTGCGTGTGAGAAATGGTTGTAAAGAAGAGAAATATGCGATATTTAAAAAGGAAGCAACCACACTTGGGGTTGTTAAAAAAGAACCAAAGAACGCATTAAGTCAAGCAATGAATGAATACAATAAGGTTTCTTTAATATAAGATTTCCCTAAGTTGGTTATTAACGTAATATGCTTTTAACAGTTTTAGGGGAATATTATCCATTCGGGGGAGTGGGGAAAATCATCCCAAAATAGAAAAATTTGCTACATTGGGATTGCAATATACCATTTCTGATAGACTTTGGAACATAGATCCCGAATATGGCCCCAACATTTTAAGTTAGGTATGGTTTAAGAAATATTTGCAAACCCGTATTTATAGGAACATTAATTTTGTTAAAAATTTTTACAAAAACAAAAATACAGAATTAAAAGTAGGTATGAACACTATTCTTTGCAAAATTTTAATAATATGAACTATGCCATTTAGTTTGCTATATTTCACTTTTTGACAGCTGCAGTAATATACCCGATACATTACATGCTTTTTAAATTAAAATTTCTCTTTTTTTTTAACGATTTCGTTAATAAATAATCTACGATGAATAAAAAATATATATTTTTTTTAATTTATAGCATTAGCAAACATCTCATGTTACTTAGTTTTTTAAAAAATTTCGTATTTTCTGTTTTAATTTATGTAAAAATTGACTAAAGCTGAAAAAATGATTGTTTTTTTCATAACTAAAAATTAAGGAGTCTGTAACGGATCTTAATTTAAAAAACTCAGATAAAACCATTGAAATATACAATTCACATATTTTCTACTCAATTTTAACAAAGTTTTAGATAATTGAAGTGAAAATTCCTGAAAACAAAGATTTTAAAATATTTATGTTCAAAAAAGTTCTATAAAAGGGCATTTTAAATTTAAAGTCGATTTTATTTTTAAACATGCAAAAGTCTGTTAAACGCGTTCTGGCGCAAATGAACTGATTTTTGTCTGTTATTTTATCTTAAAATTTAGGATTGAACTTTTTGTAAATTCCATTTAGCATAAACTTTCATCCATATTTGAACTAAGTTTGCATCCTAATTTTTAGTAATTTATGTTTCTTTATTTTACAAAATTTTCAGCTAATTTAAACTCCAATTATTTCCCAAAGTTTATATTTTTGGGTCTCTGCTATCAATATCACATAGAGATGGCGCTATATTTTCATAATTTTTTTTATTGTATAATCACAAAATGGCTTATATCTCAGAAACCAAGCGAGATAGAGCAAAAGAGACTATGAACTTATCTATCTTTATAAGCCAAGTTTATTCCCAAAAAGAAATATGGGCCTGTTTCGGGACAGATCCCTAGAGCCCAAAAACCTAGACTGTAAGCGACATTTTAGCAGAAATTTTCAGTTAAATCAGGTAATGTTTCTGTTGAATTTAGCTCAAATTTCTTAGCTAAGTTAACTAGAATTGTCTGCGTATTTAGCAGTGTGTAAAATTTAGAT
The DNA here is from genome assembly GCA_949987735.1 of Leucophora obtusa. NCBI lineage: Eukaryota > Metazoa > Arthropoda > Insecta > Diptera > Anthomyiidae > Leucophora > Leucophora obtusa. The sequence goes on from OX465297.1 coordinate 218,472,288, forward strand.
ATACCTAAATTTAGCAGACCATAATTCTCAACTTCATTGAAAATTCTGCTGGCGCAAATACAGGTACTTTTTGCTGTTATTTTAGAGAAATTTTGAACTATTTCTACGGGCTTTTTGTGTACGGTTTTATTCATTTTACAAAAATATTTTATTTTCAAACATTTTGATTGGTTGGAAATGGATTAGTCAATGAAAGCATACTGCCACCCAAAATTTTAAATGAAGTCGACTTTAACAAAAATATACATTTGGAAAATTGAGATAGTAAGGAAAATATAATTTGTGTTTCATATTGATTATAAGTTAACGTCATATATTAAGATTTTTCAAATAAAATTAATCATCATTAATTTATCAGATTTACAAAATAAGAGAATAAGTGAAGTTTTCATTTTAATTGCAATGATATCGTAGATAATTCGCTTAACCAAAATAAGCAAATGTAGTTCCTAAAGCCCAAAGTCTATACTTTAAGCCCACATTAAAAATTATACGCAGATTATTCAGTAGACTGTACCGCAAAAAAGTTCGCCGTACACCCTACAATGTGAAGTATTTTTGAAAGGCAATTTCAAATTTTTTTTTGCCGAACGTTGGGGTCGCCTTTTTCAATTTTTCGTTATATGTAGCTTCGGCATTTAAAGTCGGATTTTAAAGTGTGATATATTTATTTTTTGCCTCGAAGAGACCAGTGTTTTACTATAAAGGAAAAATCCAATGAAAAAAAAAAATGGAAAAAGGCGAACCCTACGTTCGGCAACCAATATATAAAAAAATGTCTACTGGGTTTATCAAAAACTTCCTTAGCAAAAGTTTAATGATTTTTTGCGAGCTTTAATTTTCTGACATTAGGGTGGTACATTAGGGTGGTAGCAACTGAGATCTGGTAGGTAACTACTAGATCGGGATACTTGGCGTCAATGGCCCTTAGAGCAAAACACTGGTCTCCTCGAGAGAAAAACATCGCTGTATCATACTTTAAGATCCGACTGTAAATGCCAAAGATATAACGAAAAAACGAGTAAAAAGGTTAAAGTCGGGCATGCCGACTATACAATACCCTACACCAGTCTGGTGTATTGTTTGGATCCGAAATTCGAATGGGTTAAAATGGGGCTTATGTCAAAATTTTCTATAATGTGAGTCAGCGCACCAAATTTCATTAAAATATCTTAATATTTGCGACCTGCAGTTTGTAACCAAGCCAATTTTGGGGGGACCCTTATATGGGCACTAGTTCTAAACATGGACCGATGTTCGCCAAAATCAATAGGCTTCGTCCTTGGGCCAATATAGGTCTATGTACCAAATTTCATCAAAATATCTTAATATTAATACCTGCAGCGTATAAACAGTATAATTTTGGTAGGACCCTTATATGGGCACTAGGTCTAAACATGGACCGATATTCACCAAAATCAATAGGCTGCGTTATTGGGCCAATGTAGGTCTGTGTACCAAATTTGATCAAAATATCTTAATATTTACGACCTGCAGCGTATAAACAGTATAATTTTGGTAGGACCCTTATATGGGCACTAGGTCTAAAAATAGACCGATGTTCACCAAAATCAATAGGCTCCGTTATTGGGCCAATATAGGTCTGTGTACCAAATTTCATTAAAATATCTTAATAGTTACGACCTGCAGCGTATAAACAGTATAATTTTGGTAGGACCCTTATATGGGCACTAGGTCTAAACATGGACCGATGTTCACCAAAATCAATAGGCTGCGTTATTGGGCCAATGTAGGGCTGTGTACCAAATTTCATCAAAATATCTTAATATTTACGACCTGCAGCGTATAAACAGTATAATTTTGGTAGGACCCTTATATGGGCACTAGGTCTAAACATTGACCGATGTTCACCAAAATCAATAGGCTGCGATATTGGGCTAGCATAGGTCTGTGTACCAAATTTCGTCAAAATATCTTAATATTTACGACCTGCAGCGTATAAACAATATAATTTTGGTAGGACCCTTATATGGGCACTAGGTCTAAACATGGACCGATGTTCAAAAAAATCAAACTTGTTCGTCCTTGGGCCAACATAGGTCTGCGTACCAAATTTCATCAATATATCTTAATAGGTGCGACCTGTAGAGTACGCACAAGATTGCATGGACAGACAGACAGACGGACGGACGGACAGACGGACATCGTTAAATCGAAATAAAAAAAAATTCTGAACCGATCGGTATACTATAAGGTGGGTCTACGACCAATATTTTTTGGTGTTACAAACATCAGCACAAACTTATAATACCCTGACCACATAGTGGTGTAGGGTATAAAAATGGCGACCACTACGTTCGGCAGAAAAAAAATCTTTTTTGAAACCTCCTTGCAAAAATTTTTCATATTGGAGGGTGTACGGCGCACTTTTTTTTTTGCCTGTAAGGTGGTACACTCTATTATTCAAGTATAGTATTAAAAAATAAGAAATTTTAAAGAAAAAAAAACTGGCTTTTTGCTAAAGGCTAAATTATGAATATTTCAAAAAGAGAGCTAGTTTTAAAATTTGGTGTTAATATTCGTGATGTTCATCTTAAAATCTAGCAGAGTTGATATATCGCATGTCCGATGCAGGTTTGGTGTTGTACTGTGTAATTTTTGGGTATGTTTTTGCATATTTGCAAAATTTGCATTTACTTGGGTAATTAATTGGAAGCACATTATTATTCAATTTAATGCATTCGTTTAAAAAATAAATTAAATAATATACCAAAAAAAGGAGCCCTTTAACGCACTTTTGTGTAGTCAAAAACTATAAATTTTGGACGTTGTATTAAAATATTTATATACAAGAAGTCATATTTCTAATAAATCCTTAAACACTGCCCAACTGCCATAAAGCCAAAATAAATACAAAAGTAAAATAGTATTTTAAAGATTCTCAAAGAAACTAAACTAATTTCAGTTCAGGAATTTTTCGATATTACCAAAAGCTTATAAGATTTTATAAACGAGACATTTTTCATTCCTGAAAGTGTAGAGGTTTTTTTGAAAGCAAAAACTCTGTGAAGTATTTGTCAGTAGAATATTCTGATGAAGAAAAATAGCAGTTTTGGAAAAAAGTACTTATTTATGTTAATTCATGATAAGGAAATTGCCCTCGAACTAAATAAAAATAAATTTCTAATTAATCAATTCAAAAGTTAGAAAAAAACTATTTTTTTTTTAAATAAAAATTAAAAACGAAAATTTTGACAACACTCATAGTACGGAGAAAAAATGTTTTGCTACTTCTTGTATGGACAAAGAAGTAAGGTAAAATAAAATTTGTATTTATCTATACCAAGGGTATAAAATACAAAAACAAAAAACTTTCATAATATTTCTATTGTTGGTTATGCTTTTTTTGGCTCCAAGTTCCGAATAAATAAAAAAATATTGAATGCTTTTTGTGTTCTAATGCCCAATATTTCGATTAAAATTTATTATTATCTTCCTGAGGTATCAGCAATATTTAATAACGATTGAAAACTACTTCGTACTCTTTTCAAAATATTTTCTTACTATAGGAAAAATGAGGGACAATTTTGTGGAAATAGTATAAACTGCTTTGTGATCGTTATTAAATATTACAAGTAGCCTTGAAAAATTAGTAAAGCTTCTACTCGAATTATTGGACAATGAAATATAAAAAAAAATCTGTCAATAGTAATATCGAACAAAAAAGTAAAAGTTTTTGATATTTTTATGTTTTTTGTGCCGGAATTTAACATTTAATATTATCCCATAGGCAATTTATTTTGTGTAAGGTTAAATTTGAAAAATTTTGCACTTTTCCAAGCATTTTACACTTCACCCCAAATTGTCTGCCTCATCAAAAAGTCCTTACTAGCCAAAAAGTAACTATTTGGTTAGTAAGGCAGAAGTTATACCACGAACCATTCCATGGAATATATTCCTTAAAGGAATAAATTTATATATCCATAGGTACCTTTTTGAGCCGGATTTACCCAAGGTCCCCTATATAATAAAGGAAAATTTTATTTAATTTACTGTAAATTAGGGCTATAAAATGAAAAGAATAAGGAATTATTTGTAGAAATTAAAAGGAAATTGTTTTTCAATTGTGTTATATACAGAAATATATTAAAGGGAATACACTTATACTGTGAGAAGAGAATTATAAAAGTAATATTAGAAAGGTTGTAAAAATTTCAACAATAGGTTTCTACGGCAAAAAAAAGAAAGTTGTCAAAATATAGAAAAGGAAGCGAATGAAAAAACAAATATTAAAAATATTAAACCAACAAAAATTTTTTACAAAAATCAAAGAAAAAAAAACGTGCTGTCGGCTCGTAAATTTAAATTTAATATAAGAAACAACAACAAAAGTGTCAGTTAAGTTCTCAGTTAGCATGTAACTCGTCATTCAGTAATCGGGCTTAAAATTTATATATTTATATGTATGTTACCATTGTATTGAACACCCTTAAAGAGATGTTAAATTAATATAAATCAGGTGTTTCAAAGGTGTTTCAAAGCTGTATAAAGTTTTATTTAAAATTAAATTGTATTGTGTGTAAATTTACCAAAAATCAATTAATTTAAATTAACTTCTTTCACTTTAACACAACAACCTTGTGTAACATTTGTAGACATGTGAACACCATTTAAAAAGAAAATTTTATAGAAACCTTAAGATGTTGATCTAGAGTATGTGTTTATTTTTTATTGGGGAAAAAGCAAAACCATCAATTTGGCAGCAATTTATTTTGTTTGTTTAATGGTACTTTTATGTATGCATATGGTTTTCAAAGAAAACAAAACACACTGAATTCTCGATTTAACGAATTTTAAGGTTTTAAAGAGTTTTTTTATCATATTTTTCTGCCTTCGACAAGCTGCGTTTTATATGTTCGTCAAATCATAAATTCTCTATAATTGTGTTTGTAATTGGTATTGCATGTTATGCCTTGCCAAAATTATTCATATGTTGAAACAATAAACATAAATAATGTCACGAAGTCGCTAAATGACAACACACATATACCAGGGATTTCTGTCATAATAAATCACCGAATTTATGGATACATTCATCAGTGTTTTTTTTATTTAATAGAGAGGAAATTTTAAGATGCAATGTTTGTTTATACACAAAATGGTCATGTACACATTACAGTCAGAGCTTTGAAGAATTAATTCTCTGTTGAATGAATTCACTACCAATCGAATTCAATTTTCTTTAGAATTGGACGAATTCCTTTTCTTATGTAATTCACTGAATTCGTTCAACTGAACGCGTTCATCAAACAATAAATTCAAAGAATTAATTCCATTGCAATAGTTCTCTTTATTAAATCAAATGAATTAATTCACTGGTAAACGCGTTCAATTTTATAAATCGAACGGAAAAAAGTGAATTAATTCCTTACTGAATTAATTCACCACTGAATTCCTTCAATTTCATTTTCATTTAGTGAATTAAAAAAATAAAATAAAATTACATTCAGTGAATTAAAAAAAATAAAATTACATTCAGTGAATTAAAAAAAAAATAAATTACGTGGTACGATAAGGTATTATTTATATAGTCAGAATTCTTATACATATAACAATTTAAGGCCGATATACACATTACGTAATTTATGTCAATATTTGAAAAGATGTTGGGATTAACTTTAGTTTCAATTCGTATTGAAGAAAGTACTTTATACTGTAAAGCTTTATTTTGTTGGATCCTGTTAACTTTTAGCATTAAATGTCTTCACCGAGAAAATATATTTATGATTGCCATTTGATATTTCATTTGTAAATAGATTTAACCTGCGTTTATTATTACTTTTTTATGGCAATGTAGCGCAAAATAATGAGTTTTACTTGCACACCGTCAAACGAAATATCAAAACATAAATCGTTACCTATATGCTTACCAGTATTGACAAAAGTAATGAGTCTAAAATTAGATTTGCAATTAAATAAGTTTTAAATAAAAAAAAAATGTTTTTATATTGTCAAATTTTTCAAATAAAATTTGCTCGTGCCGGGAATCGAACCTGGAACTTTAGATTGCCAGTCGATAGCTCTACGATCTGAGATATCTCGACATGTTATTAGATATGCTTACGCTCCAAAATATAGAAAATCGAAAATATGAGGTTACATGTATACTTACCAATGTTGAAAGAACATTGAGTCTAAAAATAGATTTTCAAAAAGATTTACACAAAAGTCTAGAACATAACTTTGTACTTGCAACAAAAAGTATTTAAGACTAAGAGATGAAATCGCTATCGGATCGCACACAGGACAGAACATTATCGTGTTGTCAGACAATCGATCGAAAAATGAGGAAAAAGTGCAAGTAATTTGGCAGAAAATAAAAATTACAATAAATATTAAAAGAAAATAAATAAAACGAGTAAAAAGGTTAAAGTCGGGCATGCCGACTATACAATACCCTACACCAGTCTGGTGTATTGTTTGGATCCGAAATTCGAATGGGTTAAAATGGGGCTTATGTCAAAATTTTCTATAATGTGAGTCAGCGCACCAAATTTCATTAAAATATCTTAATATTTGCGACCTGCAGTTTGTAACCAAGCCAATTTTGGGGGGACCCTTATATGGGCACTAGTTCTAAACATGGACCGATATTCACCAAAATCAATAGGCTTCGTCCTTGGGCCAACATAGGTCTATGTACCAAATTTCATCAAAATATCATAATATTTGCGACCTGCAGCGTATAAACAGTATAATTTTGGTAGGACCCTTATATGGGCACTAGGTCTAAACATAGACCGATGTTCACGAAAATCAATAAGCTGCGTTATTGGCCCAATGTAGGTCTGTGTACCAAATTTCATCAAAATATCTTAATATTTACGACCTGCAGCGTATAAACAGTATAATTTTGATAGGACCCTTATATGGGCACTAGGTCTAAACATGGACCGATGTTCACCAAAATCAATAGGCTGCGTTATTGGGCCAATATAGGTCTGTGTATCAAATTTCATCAAAATATCTTAATATTTACGACCTGCAGCATATAAACAATATAATTTTGGTAGGACCCTTATATGGGCACTAGGTCTAAACATGGACCGATGTTCACCAAAATCAATAGGCTGCATTATTGGGCCAATATAGCTCTGTGTACCAAATTTCATCAAAATATCTTAATATTTACGACCTGCAGCATATAAACAATATAATTTTGGTAGGACCCTTATATGGGCACTAGGTCTAAACATGGACCGATGTTCAAAAAAATCAAACTTGTTCGTCCTTGGGCCAACATAGGTCTGTGTACCAAATTTCATCAAAATATCTTAATAGTTACGACCTATAGAGTGCGCACAAGATTGCATTGACAGACAGACAGACAGACAGACGGACGGGCGGACGGACAGACGGACATCGTCAAATCGAAATAAAAAAAATTCTGAACCGATCGGTATACTATAAGGTGGGTCTACGACCAATATTTTTTGGTGTTACAAACATCAGCACAAACTTATAATACCCTGACCACATAGTGGTGTAGGGTATAAATATGAAAATATCGAAAATAATAAATAAGCAAAAATAAATGTTAAAATTTCATTCTCAAAAATTTGAGAATTTCATTTGTACACAGAGAAAATAGATTCATTGTGACAACCGAATTCTTTGCCAACCGAATGTTTTGGTTGGAACCACAGATATATTTGTTTGTTCGAACAGAAATTAGGTAAAGACAACAGAATTTCGGTTGGAACAATATATTTAAATTGTGTCAGGAATACATTTGATTTTGACAATCAAATAATTCGATTGTTGCAACAAAACTATTCAGTTAGCTAGAAATTCGGTTGTCACAATGAATCTGTTTTCTCTGCGTATCTCCTAGTCTTATACTTAGAGTTTGCTGTTCGGTTTTATTCGAAACCGAAACCGCGGTTTTTCAAGCCTTAAAACCGAAACCGAAAACCGACAAAAATAAGTCGGTTTTTAATAAATACTTTAACCGCTTAAAATAATTAATTAAATTGCATTCCAGTGTACAATTAGCATCCGAAAAGGCTCATAACAGTCCTAAGACCTTATAGCTACATAAAAGACTCCGAATTATGAGCATTATTAGAAAATTTTTAATTTTCTGAGCCATTATGTGTCATTTACTTTTATTTTATTTTGGAGACATTTGCGAGCAATGAAAACATTTTTTAAACATTTTGAATATACCCAAAGTTTGAGCACCCTGAAATTTATCATATTTTAGAGTCTTTTTTCAGTCATAATTTCTGAGCTCCCAGAAAAACGTTAGCTGGGATATTATTGAATTTCGAAAATGGCTCAGCTCTTATTTTACAAAATTCCATTTTCTACATTAAATATTACTTTAAAGAATTTTTTTGTTATTACGGATAACACAAACTGAGTCTTATAATTTTAGAAAAAAATATACCAAAAAGTCAAGTGGTTTGAGATGTTGAGTTTTATATATTCAATTCAGATTTTCACAGCGTATTTTACAAAGCGTAGTCCACAAAATTTTTAAAATTTTACCTTTATGTTTTTTCAACCAAATTGCTAAAATTTAAATTTAAACTCTTGAAAAATACAGCTTTAGTTGCCTACAAAAGAATACAAAAATTTAATTTATAACGAGCTTCCGCGTCTTTTATTTTCTTCTCCCACAAAGGTCTTGAAATGGTGTTATTGCCTTTATTCGAGTGAGAAATTTAATCGAATTTTAATAAATATCTTGAACGAGTTAAAATACGTATTTAATTTTTATACATATTTAATTATTTTAAAACAATTCCATTAATGCCACAAGAAAACCGAAAAATAACCGAAACCGCGGTTTTCATAATTTTTAAAAACCGAAACCGCGGTTTTCAAATTTTTCGGTTTTTAGCAAACTCTACTTATACTCTTCTTGCCTGCAGTATTGATCAAAATATGTCATTATTGGTAAAGACTTAATTTTTTTTATGAGAAAATTAATAAAGTAACTAGTTATTAGTAACTAATTATTATATATTTTGAAATAATGTAGAAAGTGAATCGGTATCATTACTAGTAGCCCAAAAAAATAATGATTGTCATTACAGTTTCTACACTGGATTGTAAATGGTTTATTTAAAATTGTGATCATTAGCCAGGAAGGTCTCCCGAGGCGGTTCTGTAGCTATGAATGGAGTTTGGATATGTTATGGAGCAAGCTTTAGGCAACAGCTTTTTGCTTTAGCTGACCCAGGTAGAAATGGCCGACGTTACCAAAAAAAAAAAAAATGTACTGGGAGAGCACGGTTTTTTAACGAAATGCCGGTACTATACGAAACGTGCTTTTTCAGTACTGTTTTCTATGAATTAACGAAATTTTTTTTAAAGTTTACAATTTAAATGTTTTTTGTTAAATTTAAGATCATACAATTAATTTGCAGAGAATAAAAATTGAAAAAATTCGATAAGGCCAGCAAGATAGCAAGATTTATAATTTTATTAATTTTATATGGGTGATATCAAAAAATGTGATAAAAACTATGTAACCACCTAATTTCTAATGCATGGATTACATTTGAGTTATATATTTCGATATATATCAGCGCATTGTCACCTGTTCTACAAAATTTATAACAACCTGACCAATTTTTGGTTAATACATAAAATTTGTGACCAATTTTATAGGCCAAATGTAAACTCCGTAACCAGTAACTCATAAGGTTTTTTAACTTTAATAGCTTATATTTTAATAACCAATAAAGCTAAACACTATCTGTAGGAATTTTGTAGTGCCGTTTTTAATAAAAATTAATACATTTTACAAACTTTTTCGTATATCTTAGCTACAACGACTTCAACTCTGTAACGATTTTTCGTCATAATTTTTGATAAAAATGCATACACCAGAATTTTGGAGTTATCTATTATTTATATTGCGAAAAGTATAATGTTATTTATACTCAAATGATCGTTGGACTGTAAGTAATCATCCAGTATAACAGACTTGAAGCTTTTCTGCAGCATGTAACATTCTCGAGATGAAAAAGGATGTCTTTAATAAGATTTGAAAAAATGTTGTAAACTCCGTTCCTAATTTCTACACCGAACTATTTAACGAGTAAGAAAAACAATGTCATATTTGGATTCACCTTGTAGACATCATACGATTTTGTTTCGGAAAGAAAGCGTTTCTGAAAGAAAACGAAAAAGTATCCAAATATAAACTCCGTAACTGTAAACTCCGTAACCTGAATTGTTTGCATCAGATTGCATTCAAAAAATGTGGGTAAATGTTTAAAATATTTTAAAATAACCATAAAGAGAGGTAATTCAACTAATATTTATGCGTCAAAAGATGATTCAACCGATAATTTTGCGTCAAACCAAAAATAGTTATCAGTTTTTTACCCTAAACTGCTGGAGCAAAAATACAAAATTAAAAAAAATTTTCGCGGAATGAATTGTATATTTATTCGCGAAACCGCCAATTTGATAAACACAAATTATATATCATTGGAAAGCAAGTTGAAAACCCAAATACGAAAAACTAATAAATTGAAGAAAATTCGTACCCAATTTTTTTTGTTATATCTTTTGCTTGCAGAAATGTAAACTCCGTTACAACAAAAAAAATTAAAATTGTGCAAAAAAAGTTATTGCGACAACTTGTAGAAGAGATTTTTTGCAATTAGGTTCATAATGACTAAACTTACTGATTCCATTAAGAAAAAACAGAAATATAAACACTTTTTGCTTCTCACAAATTTGGCCCAAAAACTTATCACATTTTTTGATTTCACCCATATATATTACAAAATTACAATATTTATGTAAGAAAGACATATCCATTGTTTTTTATGAAATTCCAAAAGAATGCCATTAGAAATCTGGCAGTGAAGTAATTATGGTCAAGCCTTTATTGGTGTTTCCATTTCGACAATATGCCAGTAAAGTAAGAGCTGAAAATACGACTCATTCCCAGTACATGTACATTGTGCCGTTTTTATTTTTCTAACTGGACAGTCTCATAATAAAAAGCAAAAATGCGGTTAAAATGCCCCATTATTCCCATTGGGATACCTTCATTGTTCACCAGCTTGCTAATACTTACAAAATGTAGAGTTGTATCGTTCATGAACGAACTAGCTCATTTGAATGGTTCAGTTCACTGAACGATATGACATCATTCACCATTAATCGTTCTTTTCGTTCAATCGTTCATTTCGTTTCTTTTTATACATAGAAAATTTGTATATCTCTCTTATTATTTTTTTTTAAATTAAATGTTTTTCTTAATAATTTAAAATTGTTAATAAAATTGTAATTTTCTGATACTATTAGTCTATGTACAATAAAATTAATGTAAACATGTAACATGTAGTGCGCCAATAAATTGTCAAAGGAACGACACAGTACACGAATCACTCACTGTTCAGACAGAGCTCACGACAAAAAAGAACGATAACAAAAAAGAACGAATGAACGATCTGAACGAACTAGTTCAGTGAATTGTATTGAACGATAAGACCGATTCACCAAAAAGAACGATTAAACCCAATTCTAACAAACTGTATAAAATGTGTCAGAATAATTGTCTACAGAACAATCTAATAATAAAATAATAATAGGGTATTAAAAATTCTAAAAAAAGTTATTTAATCTTTTTTATATTTAGTAAAAAAAAGTTTTTTTTTATATCTTGTAGTCATTTATAATTTCATGTTACTTTACTTGATCTAAAAAAAAATGCAACGGCACAATAAATAAAAGAATTCCCCATGGACAACAGGAAACAGAGCATAACAAAATGCTAAAAATAGTATGAAAACAAGTAACTAGAAAAAGCTAATCATTTGTAGGAAAATAGAAAATATATAAAACATTTTTAGTACAAAAAACCCACAACTGTTGTGGCAACAAGCACATAGCTCAAAACGTATATAGTTTGATGTTGTGCAACCAAAAAAAAAAAAAAAAACTAGTTGCCTTTTTTTCATCAACATACACCAACATATACGAAAATAAAAGCCCTTTGTATAAAAAAAATTATATATAAAATATAAAAAATAGTAAAACAACAAACCACAATGTTGTATTTCCTAACACAAGGTTCATTAAACTTTGACCAAATCTACTGGTATTTGAGCCAACAACTCAACACATACATGCACAAATGCATAGTAACTCAAACACTGAAATTCTTGCAAAGATAAGCAGGCAGACAGACAGACACAAATAACTAACAACAACATTTTTGAGCCTGAACATGAACTCCAAAAAAAAAGACGTTCGTTTAGTTATTTGAATGTATGAGAATAAGGGTGGTATTTTTTGTCAGAGAAGAAAGTTTCAATGGAAATTCATATAAGATTTCGATTTCATTCAATTTAAAGACCGCTTAATAAAAACGGTCATTAAAATAAAATACAGCTATAGTCGAGGCTACAATTTTAGCCATTTCCGAATAGAACTAGCCATTTGATTTGCTTCTAGACATAAAAAATGGCTAGATTACGTCTGGCTAGAAGATATTGGCCCTTACTATAAAAGAGTATTTTAAATTTAAAGTCGACTTTATTTTTAATCATACGGTTTTGTTCATTTTGTGTATGAAAAGCCTACAAAAATATTTATATTTTCGAACATTTTGATTGGTTGAAAATAAATTAACCAATCAGAATGCTCCAAAAATAAACCAAGTCAAGGCATATTGCCACCCAATATTTTAACTAAAGTCGACTTTAACTAAAATATATGTTTGGAAAATATTGATAGTAAGGCAGATTGCCTTTTAATTTTTCGTTATCCATGTTTAGTTTTTCCAGTTAATTTCATACTTGTTTAAATTTTTATGACATCGAAAAATTTGTTACAAAACTTTCGACGATTTTCGACAATTTTATTTCGGTTGATACATTATTAGAATGCTTCTTTTTGCCACTTTTCCCTCTGAGCGAGTTGTAATAGCGAGCAAAAGCTATAAACCCCCATACATATTTTTTTGTTAAATCTATTGAAATCTTCTGTTATAATTTTTGCCTCAAAATTTCTGACTTTTGGTAAACCACTAAAAAAGTTTTGTGCAAGATTTATTCACAAATATTCCGATGAAAATTATAAACGTTCAAAGGTCAAAAATATATTTTTATCTTAAATGGTAAGTGTTATCGTAAAATTATGGTCGCAGAAGTTCTAGACCATGTATGTAATTCTCTATAAAAGTTTTTATAACACTTTTTTTTCTTACTTATCATCATCATTGAGATATAGCGGGAACCACGTTTAGAAAATGCGTCAAGTCCACTGACCCTTGACCATGAATACATTTTTTAGTACATGTGGAATCGGTGGGGACTTTTGACATTTTATTTGTAACAGTATACTCAAAACCTGTACCAAATGTCAGGTCTATGCGAATTAATATAAACGGAAATGTCTATTTTGGCTGGAACAAATAGTGATTTTGTTATCTCTTTTTGGATTAAAATAACACAGTATAGAACCAAAAATGCATCCGACATGCGACACATCGATTCGCATTGATTTTAGGAGTATTGTGAAAACCAAATTTTAAAATTATCTTTAGATTTCTAAATATTCGCAAATTTAAATGTTAGTAAAAAGCCAGATTTTTCTTAAACATTTCTTATATTTTCATATACCTGAATAAAATGCGGATAATTTTTAATATGGCTTTAAAGTATATACTTTGCTTAGGCGAATGATCTACGATATCATTGAAATTTAATTGAAAACTTCCCTTATTTTCATATTTTGTAAAACTGATGAAATCCATTAATCTGGTTTGAAAAATCTTAATATATGACATTCATTCATATTCCGCTTAATTCAATTCACCAAAATAATCACAAATTTTCAGAAAATTCAATCTGTGTTACAAATTTTCTCACCCTTACTGTCCTAATTTTCCAAAAGTCGACTTCAGTTAAAATTTTGGGAGCCAGTATGCTTTAGCTTTGTTTATTTTTGGAGCATTCTGATTTGTTAGTTTATTTTCAACCAATCAAAATGTTTGAAAATATAAATATTTTTCTAGGACTTTTAAAAACAAAGTGGACAAAACCGAATGCTTAAATATAAAGTCAACTTTAAATTTAAAATGTTCTTGTATAGTACTTTTTTGAACATGCATGTCGTTACCCTTTGCGGAAACAGGGGTCAGTTGTGATGCGAGCACCTGTCCCGTGACAGGTAAAAAACCTATCCCGTGACAGGTAAAGAACCTATCCTGTGACCTGTCTCGTGACCGGTGAAAACAGGACCTGTCTGAAAGGACCTGTCCCAGGACTAGTGAAAGCAGGACCGGTCTGAGAGTACCAAACCGGTGACCTATCCCGTAACCGGTAAAAACAGGACTGGTCTCTAAGTACCAATCCTGTGAAAAGAGCACCGGTCTGAAAGTACTTGTCCCGTGACATGTGAAAATGGGACAATTATTCGTGTTTTTATTTTGATCGATGAAATGATCAGCACAATTTGGATCAGATACTATTTATTATAGAGATAGGAAATCAAAACTTACACTACTCACCGGTAGAGGGCGCTGAAATTTAGTATTACCTGAGTAATTATTTAGTATCAGTTTAGTATCAGCTGAGCCTATATTTTAAAACTCAAAAACTATTGAAGACTGGAAAAGGAAAAAAGAAACAAGCGCAGAATATATTCAAATAATAAAATTTGAGAAATTTTTTTAACAAAGTGCCATCTAGTGGTAACGGTTTTGTTATAACTTATTTTTTTGGTGATGCCATACCCCTGATTTTGATCGAACGATTATATGATTAATTATTTAAACACCCAGAAAACAGATTCAGTTCTGATAACCCCATTTGTAGTCAATCGAATGGTTCGGTTGTGGTAGCCGAATTTTTCAGTTGTGGCAACAGAAAACCAATTGAGACAAAACTAATTTGACTGTAACAATGGAATATCAGTTGTATCAAGAATAATTCGGTAGCCGCAAACGAAAAATTCATTTAATGCAACTGAACTATTCGATTGCCAACAAATGGGATTGTCAGCACCGAATTTGTTTTCTGGGTGAAGTTATTGCATTAATGTTTTACGTATTGAGTACACACAGTGAAAAAAATGCCATTTTCCAACTGAAATTCGGTTACATCTACTAAAATAGGTTGGTGCAACTGAATATTGGTTGTCACAACAAAATTCAGTTTATACAACTGAATTTTAGTTGCAATACCCAAAATATTTAGTAATCACGTTCCAATATGTTTTCACCAATCGAATTTATTGTTTGTAGCAACCAAAATACGCTTAGCAATTTGCTTGGCAATTTTTTTCCTGTGTGTAGGCGCTTAGTAATCATATCATTCACTGGATTGTTGTACAACTCTTGTTGCGAAACTCTTGTATGTACAGTGGGCACACCGGTGAGAACATGTTAGTATTTCAGGAAACTTAAGTACCAAAAAATGTCTGACATACGGACTAAACTATGCTTTTCTAAAGACAAACTGTGAGCTAAATCCAAATCTGATGTCTGTGAAAAAACAAATTTTTTTTATCAGAATTTTTGGAATTGAATTTTCCTTTAAAATGCTTTCGATTTTTTTTTATTCTTGAAAATATCATCCGTTAAAATTTCCTATTAAAGCATCTTTTAACAATTTGGTTTTAAACTACCCAATAAACTAAAAATTCAAGTGCTTTAAAAATTGCAAGAATTAAACTTCGTTCAGAAATTGAGGTAACTTTTTCGGAAATTCTCTTTTTTTATTTTCTGTCCTCAATAAATAACCAAATATAAATAATTTTAAAACTTCATAAAAACAGGCATTTGACCGAACTAAAACAAGTAAGATTTGCAGGACTTAATTCCTGGTAAAAATATATTGCGAATAACAAAAATTTAAATCTAAATTGGTACTTATTATGGCAAGGAATTCAATGCAAATCCATGTTTTTTTCAATAGTCCAAAACTAATATGGACTAAAAATTTATCTGAATCATGAAATATAGACCAAATTACATCGTTTTGTAGTTATATATTTTGAGAAAAATGCTGGTTTTTACCTATTTCGACAGGTTGTTTTTCGTCAGTCCTGTGACAAATTCTTTTACGTCAGTCATGTGACAGGTTCTTCAGCGTTAGTTTTGTGACAGGTTCCTTTGGGTAAGTGCTGTGATGAATTCTTTTGCGTCGGTCCTATTATACGTCACAAGGAGCAATTGACCCCCTCCTAGGAGAAGCCCATGTAGAAGTGATTGGTCCTTTTCATATAAAAGAACCGGTCGAAGGTCACATTCGTGATCTGCATCCCAAAGTCTATTAGAAGTGATATGTTGCAATCCCGATGCATCAAATTTTTCTCATTTTGTTGCACTGTATTTTAATTGGAATTTTGATCATTTTTTTAACATTAGAGGTTCTCAGATACTTTTTAGGATGGATGCTAAACAAAATGATAAATTTCATATGAATATGTGCCTCCTTAACACAAGTCCTTATGAAAAGATTCTCCGTAAATTTTGCCTAAAACTGCAAGCATATGTATGCATGGCATACCGAAAATAATGCAAAACCACACAAACAAATTAAGTATCGTAAATTGAACGGAAATAGTCGCTTGAGGCAAATATCACCTAAATTTGATGACCCAAAAATGTCTAATATTTATGTTTGTTCATATGTATGTGTACGTTTGAATGTATATATAACAGAGATAAGAAGAAAAAGAAGATGCAAAAGTAACATATTACGTACCTACATTGTTAACGAAAATGAACATTACACTAAAGTAACAGCAACAACAACATAAAGGAAATCATCATTATGTATGATAAACGATGTGGTTTGTACATATGGCGCGTGTAAAGCAGTAAGTACACTAAAAGAAAAAAGTCTGTACAACTACTAAAAATAAGTTAAAAATGATGTTGCAGAAAAAACTGCTAAAATTAACAGATTGTTTTTGATTTTAAACTGTTAAATATACAGAATTTTAGTTAAATTTGAGTTAAACTTTTGTTAATAGAAAATAACAAATTAACCTGCTAAGACAGCACAAAAGTTTGTTAAATAATTAGTAGCCTAAAAAATAATAAAAAATTAAAATTTTCGAAGTTTTTTTCTTCGATTTTTTTTAATGCAAATAAAAGTCGAGCCTTTTGAAAACAGCACAATTTTTTTAGCAAATATTTCTGCTGATTTCAGCAGAATAGACGTTTATTCAACTAAATTTAGCTTAAAAATAGCAAAAATTTTGTAGGTGTAATAGTTTGTTTTTGATATTTTTAGTCTACTAATATTTTGCAAAATTTTCTGCAGTATTTACAGTACAATTTGTTCTTTTCAATTAACTAAGAGTTAACTTAAGTATAACAAAAATTCTGTAAATTTAACAGTTTTATTTTTGCGTTCCCATGTGAAAATCGAAATATATATGAACATACATGATAATACATTGACTTGTATATGATAACGCATGGCCATACATGGTCATATACGTACATGATTAGTTCGATGTATGACCATACATGATTTCATATTTTTCCATATATCTTCGGATCCGAAATTTGAGGGTATATGACCGTATATTTTCATATATTACCATATATGCTCACATATGATTCACAAATGCTCATATATGACCATATATCGCCATATACCTCCATATACCCTCAAATTTCGGATCCAAAGCCATATGGAAATATATGAGATCATGTATGGTCATACATTGAACAATGCATGGACGTTTTTGACTATGTATGCGCATGCATGATCACATACGAGCCAATGTACGATCATGTACGTTCATATATATTTCGATTTTCACATGGGTTCTTATTCTACTAGTATTAAGCAAAAAATCTGCTAATTTCAGCAGTTTTTTCTGCAACATTATTTTTAACTAATTCTTAGTTGCTTTTGCTGCTATTTTAACAGATTTATTTTTACGAGTGTATTCATGAGTGAGTGTGTGATTGTGTATATGCCTTTTTCATATGTTTGTGTGTATATTTTGCAAACATAAAATTTGTTGGCACTGCAGCCAAATTTTAATGTACAATCTGATGGTTTTTGTGCAGCAAATTTTTGAGAAATTTTTGTGACAAAAATGGAGCATGATAGAGTCAATAGGTCTTTTAATATATGTATGAAAATAAACTTTTAATATGAAATTTATTATAAAAATATTTTTACGTAAATGTGTGTTTAGAGACAATCACAACAAAAATGTAAGTGTTATCATAGTTACCCGAAGGATATTTAAAAAATTGTTATACAAATGAATTTTAAATTAAATGAGAACAATTTATTTTGTTAAAAGGTTGATTAGAAACCAAATATTATAGTTTGGAATGGTTATAAAGCGATAAATAAATGGTTTTAACTGGCATCTAATTTAGTTAGGGTTATTATGTGATACTATGGTTGCTAAGTTAGTGTTACTAAATATGTTATTATTCATTCCAACACGTAGAGAAAAGATATGGTTGCAATATGAACATGACTACAGAGCTATGTTCCCTACTGCCATACATGGCTGCAGAGAGTACTTACTACATTGCTCAAGGTTTTTTGTTGGTTTTTGAGAGGCTCCAGAAA
This sequence comes from Leucophora obtusa, assembly GCA_949987735.1. Lineage (NCBI taxonomy): Eukaryota > Metazoa > Arthropoda > Insecta > Diptera > Anthomyiidae > Leucophora > Leucophora obtusa. The sequence goes on from OX465297.1 coordinate 218,490,842, forward strand.
GCAAATGAAAACATTCTCTTACATAGGAAATATTTCTTTGCGACATGTTTATTAAAAATTGTTGCTATCAACACGAATTTTTATTTTGCTTTTATTGTGTTATTTTTTTATTTAAATTTAGTATTCTTTATTTCACAATTATATTGTCTCTCATGAAAAAGGTCAACCTTTTTGAAACAACAAAAGAATTTGGGCTTGAGGTAGAATAGTAGTCTAACTAAATGTATAAACTCTTTATTTTATTTTAATAATTAAATCGTTAAAATACTGAATATTAAACAAATGTATTTAAAAAATAATATTAATAAACATGAAAAAAATTAAATAGAAAATTTCAGCAACATGTTTTCATTTGTTCATGGAAAAATAAAAAGAGAGGAGGTTGTTGCAATCAATTTTTAATGTATTAATCATATTTTATTTTTATTTTAGAATTAAAATTCCTCTTTTGTTTGCTTGTCTAATTATTCTCTCGTCTAAAATCATATTATTATGTGACTTGAGGGAGATCGTATTCACAAACATTGGTATAGTTTCGATAACAATAAAATGGTCAGTATTAGGGTATTCAATTAATCGGCTTTTTATTTTAATCGATTAATCGTGCAAATAATTATTCGGGTTTTTTTTCTTAACCGGTTAATCGAACAAAATTTTAAAATTAATCAATTAATCGAAAAAATTTTCTGTAAAATAATATGCATATATTTGTTGGGTTTTTAATAATTTTATTTAAAAAAAGGAACAAAAGTAAATTCGGTAACTCTTCTGAAATTCATAAAAATAAAATAATTTAATAATTGAGATCAGATTTTGTCATTATTTTTATTTTTTCTGTCCCCTCTTTCACATATTAAAATTTTATCCAAATCGGGGAGAACCCAATGAGTTAAAGAAGAATATAAGACCCTTTATATTAATTGGTATCTCTCTCGTATGCATTGAATACATAAAAAATGTAAATGTAGAGAGGAATTCTTTTGAGAATTGATTTTCCCTTTACGTTTCCGTACAACCATCTCTTTATTTTATTAATTCAGAGTGCTCACTAAACAAACTTTATTACATTGAGCATTAATTATAATAAATAATTCTAATAATTATTAATTACAATAATTATTAATGCTTTCGTTTAATAGCAACGTTTAAAAAGTCGTAAAAAATAGTTAAATAGATACCACTACTTTACTACATAAGTCACAACAATAGAGTAGTAATTTGGAAGGTGACAAATCAAACTGTGATAATATTATGTTGTTTTTGTTTTTTCTTTGGGATTTAAGATGTTTATAAATGCTCTCACTTGAAAACATGAAATTCTTATTGAGTTGAAGCTAACAAATATTTCTAGAAATTCTAAAAGGTCGTCCCTTAATTATTTTCTTAGGCCAGAATGAAATTCGGATAGGTACAAACCTACAGCAAATTATTTATTACAATTTTTTAAAAAAGTTTTGAGATTTTAGCACATTTACTTTAATCAAAAATTTATATTTTTTTAAACATTTTTGTAATTTTCTACCAATTTCGATTAATCGATTAATCGTATGAAATTATTCGAATTATTCGTTATTCGAAATTTGGACATTTTAAATTAATCGAACAATTTTTGAGAAAAATTGTTCGATTAATCGAATAACAATTAATCGATTGAATACCCTAGTACCTACAATATAGTTTACCATTTCTAAATTCCATATGTTCCATATGTGTCATAAACATATAAATAATTGAAATACAAGAAATTTTTTACAGCACTTGATATGCATGCACATTGCATACACATGTTTTCTGTATTCTTGCAAAAATTTGATTTATAAAAGTCATTACAATTATTGCAAAAAGAAGAAATGTGGGGAAAAGAAAAGTCGGTACATACATATGGTTTGTGTTATTATATAAAAACATATTTATACAGTAAAGAACATAAAATGCATGGCATCATCAAAGTCATTTTGAACATCATCAGTACTGTCTATGTATAATTACTATCACCATTACGAACAATAGACTGACACATTTTATTCACTCACACACACACACATATACACACATACACACACTTTCATAGCTTCTCATTTATTCCCTGTTTTTTCATCTTTTCCGTTTATTAACAGTTAGTTTCAGTTTTATACATTTTATCACAATAAGCACAAATTGCATTACATATACTTGATGATTTTTACTTGGCTTGGTTTGGCTGGCTGGTGGTTTTGGTTCAGTTGCGTTGCGTGTTCTTCCCCCCTATGGCATTCTTTTTGTTGCTGCTATTTCGCTTTTTTGTTTGAGTTTAAATTTTATGTTGCTCATCAGCATCATACTTTTTCATTTCACATCTTCTCCCTTCAATTTATATATGCCATGCTGGGAATGCTCATATTAACACATATTTTTTTGTGTTTGCAAAATGGTTTTTTTTACGTAAATAGTGTGTTGCGCTCAACAAATTTTGTGAGTTAACATAAGAAAAATATGTTCTCCAGAGTGACACTTTTTTTGTGCTCCAACACTCTTCATTACCTAATATTGGCTTAGATAACCCATTTATTGTTAATATTAGTCTAAACTGATTTGATCTTTAAACTGAAATTGTGTATATTTACTGATGAGTTTAAAATATTTAATCAATTAAAGTGTCAAAGAGCAATTAAATAAAAATTCCTGTGAATGTTCGTTAATTAAATGAACATAACAAAGTTCATGTGGTTGTAAGTAAATGTTGTTACTATAGCAAAATGTTGTAGAAACCACAAAGCAAAAAAGAAACTACATGGTTTGCAATTTGTAATTCGATGGCATTGTGTTGCTTATAAAATCAAATTTGTAAAGATGTAATTTTGAAGGATGATTTTAAACAATAGATTAAATTAAATTTACTACCTATAAAATGCTAATAAGTTTGAAATACTTTCCGGGAAAATAATGAATTGGAATTTTTCATTACATTCATAAAAAATGTAAAGAATTTTAACTACCAATTATAAATTTCAATATATTTTATCTTTTTCTTTCTAGTTCTTCTTCTTGTTCATCATGACATCCGCATTACCTCAACAAATACCTTTAGGCTCTCCAGCACCACAATCATCATCCATAAATATTAACAACAACAACAACGAATCTTTAGATTTTCATATGGCTGCCAGCACTAGCGGTGATGATGACAATCATAAAATGAACATGGACGATAGGGATGGACCGGACAAATATTTGTTAATTATTGCTCAATTCTTAGATGGTCATATCAATGATACCACTGCCATAGATCGTTATAATGCTCCCGTTTTAATTGGCAGCATTAAAAACGTCTACTGGTTATTTCTCATACAGTATGCCATGTTGGCAATGATGGGCATTGTAATGAACATTGCAATAATCGCCTATATTATGTATCACCGGTTGTATAAAGATGTAACACATGCATTTATTGTTAATTTGGCATTTTGCCATTTTATACAATGTGCTGTAGTATTGCCCATATCGCTGATGGTGATGCTGATACAGAATTGGATATTTGGACAATTTTTATGTTTCTTTTTGCCCATGTTACAGGTGAGTTAATTATAGAGAAATTTACTGTCGAAGATAAACATAATAATATTTTATCTACTTAAAATAAAAATATCTAGTGAAACCTTTTGAGTGCTGCTAACTTATCTCGAAATAACCAAAGTTTAATGCTTATGCATAGTTATGACTAAACTAAGAGAATTATATCGGTAAAATTAACTGCAATTGCAGTTGAAAAAGTGTACACTGCAAATGCATTTAAAATTAAGTGAAATTGCAATTGAAAATAACTGCAAATGTAGTTAGTTCAAATGCAATTGCAGTGTGCACTAGAGGGCTGAATGAATGTCTTACAAAACATTCTCTTGCATGCGCTGATGAGACATTTGACGACTTTTAATACTAAATATAACAAAAATTTACCATTTTACTTATTTGTAGTTATTTACAAGATGTTAAAATTCAGATCATTACAAAAAAAAAAAATAAAACAGAAAACAAAAATAAATATTTTGGTGTTATATAAGAAAATGTTTTGTGAATGTCTTGCAAAACATTCATACTGGCCTCTAGTGTGCACGTTTTTTTAAACTGCAAATGCAGTTAATTTTACAGCATAATTCTCTGAGGGTAAGACTTGGAAGTTCATGTAAATACATGTTTGTTGTCGGTAGCTGGAGAATAGCGGTAAAAAAAAATGGAATCGATTGTTCTAAATGTATATTTTAGTGCATATTTTTGATATTTTGTTGCATACGAGTCTTGTCCCGATAAACTTTTCTTATGTAAATATTTAATCACACTACGAATTTCTAATTTTTCCATTATAAGTAAATCACTGAAGCGCCTTTTTTGAACACCTGCTACTATACGAATGAGTTGACAGATCGAAATGAAATTTAACATGTGTTCAAATGACGGATGGAAATTTCCATTATAGAAAGCTTTTTGCTGTTCTCTATGTCAGGCTAAGAACATTTCGTACTGCCCTCTATTTTTATACCCTACACCACTATGTGGTCAGGGTATTATAAGTTTGTGCTGATGTTTGTAACACCAAAAAATATTGGTCCTAGACCCACCTTATAGTATACCGATCGGCTTAGAATTTTTTTTTATTTCGATTTAACGATGTCCGTCTGTCTGTCCGTCCGTCCGTCCGTCTGTCTGTCTGTCTGTCCATGCAATCTTGTGCGCACTCTAAAGGTCGCTAATATTAAGATATTTTGATGAAACTTGGTACACCGACTTATGTCGGTTAAAATTGGTCCATATTTAGACCTAGTGCCCATATAATGGTCCCCCCAAAATTATATTGTTTATACGCTGCAGATCGCAAATATTAAGATATTTTGATGAAATTTGGTACACAGAGCTAAGTTGGCCCAAGGACGAAGCCTATTGATTTTGGATAACACCGGTCCATGTTTAGACCTAGTGCCCATATAAGGGTCCCGCCAAAATTGGCTTGGTTACAAACTGCAGGTCGCAAATATTAAGTTATTTTAATGAAATTTGGTGCGCTGACTCACATTATAGAAAATTTTGACACAAGCCCCATTTTAACTTATTCGGATTTCGGATACAAACATTAGTTGGCTTTTACCCAGACTGATGTAGGGTATTGTATAGTCGGCATGCCCGACTTTAACCTTTTTACTCGTTTTTTCATGTTTTTACGCATATTTGTGATATTTTACTAAAAACGTTGTGTATTTTCAATTTTTTGTATCTTTGTTGTAAAGATAAATAACACTGTTCAAGTTGTAAAATGGTACTAACGTGAACATTCCATAAAAGAATGTTCCTTAGTTTGACTATAGATCATAAATTAATATCACTTTCTGTTTAAATTATTTTCAAATTAAAGAAAGATGATACAATTTTCACTAGTAAATTACAAAGAATAAAAATTTTGAAAGAATTCGATAAGGCCAGCAAGACAGAGTACGTATTTTCGGCTTTCGCTACAAAGCCATCATCAGTGTCATTCGCCTTGAATGGGTTAATAATTGATAATTGTCTACCTATGTTACAGTTGAAAGCCAATCGAATATGTTAACAATTAATTCTTATTTTTCTAGTAAAGTGTTGTCATGTGATTTATTCTAAATTTTAATTGATATTATTTGAATTTCAATTGATGGTTTCTGAATTTTAATTTATATTTCTTAAAATACAATTGATACTTTCTGAATATTAATTGATATTTTGTGAAATTACAATTGATGTTTTTCTGAATTTTAATTGATATTTTCTGAACTTTAGGTGGATAAACTGAAATTCAATTGATATTTCTGAGTTTTAAATGATATTTTCTAAAATTCGCTTGATATTTCCTTAATTTAAATTGATGATTTCTGAATTTCGATTTATCTTACTTATGACAATACAATAGATGTTGTCTGAATATCAGTTTGTAATTTCTGAATTACAATTGATGTTTTTTTAAATTTAATTAATATTTTCTGAATTTTAAATGATATAGTGTGTATTTGAATTGATATTTTCTGAATTTCAAATGATACTTTCTTAATTTTAAATGCAAATTCTGCATATAAATTGATATTTTCTGAATTTAAAATAAAAAAAACTCAGAATTGTAGTTGATATTTTCTGCATATTCTGAATTTCAATCGCTATTTTCTGAATTGCAAAGTTGTAAATCTTAATTGATTTTTTTATTTTTATTTTTATCGGGATATACATTAATTGCGTTAAAGGAATTAAATATGCTAAAATCGCAAACGTATTTTACAAATTGTGAAAAATAATCTGTTGGAGGCATGTCCCTATCCGGATTTCAACAGAGTAGTATGTTGGAAGATGACAACGCAAATTTGTTGTTGTTTTTTTTTTTGATATTTTGAATGTTTAATAACGCTCCTAGACGAGAACAAGAAATTATCATTGAATTTGTAATTTAACTTAACAAATATTTCCAGAAGTTCTAAAAACATCGTCCCCTTTCCTTAGGCAAGAATGAAATCCGGATAGGGAAATGCCTCCAACAGATTATTTTTCACAATTTGTAAAATACGTTTGGGATTTTAGCATATTTAATTCCTTTAATGCATCTTAATTGATGATGTTGAAATTTCATTTGCTGTTTTTTAATCTTTACACGATCTTGCTGTACTTCAACTATACATGCGTATTTTATTTCTTGTTTTCTGAACTTCAATTCATAGACCCTGAAATTCAGTTTACGTTTTCTGAACTTCGGATAATATTTTACATGTAAATATTTTTCCCACCTGTGTTTTTTTTAATTTCAATTGATAATCTCTGAATTTTAGTTGATTCTAATTGATATTTTCAGAAGTAAAACGATATTTTCTGAATTGCAATTGATATTTTGCTAAAAATCAATTTTGATTTTTTTAATGCAAATAAAAATTGAGCCTTTTGAAAACAGCAGTTTATAATTTTTTTTGTTAGCAAATATTTCTGCTGATTTTAACAGGATAGACTGCTATTTGCATTCAACTAAATTTAAATTCAAAATAACAAAAATTTTGTAGATATAACTATTTGACTAATATTTTGCAAAACTTTCAGCATATTTTACAGTAAAATATGTAATTTTCAGTTAACTAAAAGTTAACTCAAATATAACTAAAATTCTGTAAATTTAACAGTTTTATTTTGCTGTTCTTATCTTACTAATATTTACCAAAAAATATCTGCTAATTTCAGCAATTTTTACTGCAGGGTTATTTCGATTTAATTTTTTGCAGCTTTTTCTGCTATTTTTGCAGGTTTATTTCTATGAGTGTTCCCCAAATCAAAGAAAGTTGTGCGTCAATGTATAAAATTGTGATTGTTTCTCATATTATTTTTGTTTACTTTGACGCACGTCTAACGCCGACTTACAGAATTTGATCGTACGCTTGAAATTCTTATTTTTTTTTCTTATATGAACTCTTTGATCTTTTTATTAACATTAATTTTATTAAATTGTCTTTATTTTTTTTTTTCTTATTTATAGTAACTTTTAACTTTTGCACAATCAATTATTTTTAATTTATTTTCTTCACGTCCAGTTCTAGTTTTTCCTATGGCTTATCTTAGCCAATTTTTTATTTCTCTGGTTTTCTTATTTTAAGTTTATTCTTTTTTATCTTTTTTTTTTGAAAAATGTTTTCTCCACAGAGCCTGAATGTAAAAGATAGAATATGTTTTATTCATAGCTCATCAAAACACATAACGCCACAGCATTATTCCTTAGAAGAGTAAAGGCAATATTTTGTAATACTTTATGGTTTTTATTGCAGTAAAAAAGTGTTTTAGTAACAACATTTTTTATGGTTTTAAAATACAAACACACACACACACACACATAGACAACATTCATTCATTTAGTTCAAACTTGACATAAAATGAAACATAGATTTTTACTATTCCCTACAATATTACTCATAAAAAGTAAAATGGGTTTGTGTTAATGTTTGTTACATTCAAAAATAGTGGGTCCAGACACTCATAATAGTGCATCAATCGACGGTCCGTCCGTCTGTCCATATTAAACTTGTGATCAAACTACAGATCGAAAACATAAAGATGGTTGGATTTAATTTACCACATAATCTTCTCTGCGATCCATATTTAGATCTATGTAGCTCCTATTGAAATGCACTATTTTAATTTGGCACAGCTGTGACTTTTATACAGAACCAAAATTCATGCATATGCTTTCAAAGTAAATTGTACTATAATGGTAGTGAGCCCACCTTCCTGGTATTTGCTTAAGTGGGGTTTTTCGGATATTTCATTCAAATTGTTTTTACTATATTTATTACACCATTAATAAGTTCCTTCTCGGAATTTTATTATGATCAGAGTGAATCGATTATACAAAGAAAGTATTTACAAAATTATAATTAAATTTTTAAATATCTTTCTTCTACCGTTTTTGTAAATATAAAAAAAAAAAAGTTTTAAGATGGAACCAACAATAGAAAATTGAAAAAACAATTTTGTTATTTATTTTGTAACTTAGAATTTTTCCCCTCAATTCATAAATGTTTTGTAAAGTTATAGCAGGTTTACAAAACGTCATTTTCATACAAAATTTGTTCAATAAACCTCCCATGATTTTACAAAGCGTTTATGAATTTAGGGTTTATTTTTAAACAATTTTTATATAAGAAATAACAATTTACCAACATTTCAAACAAAAAATTGTTGGAAGTAAAATTTCAATTTAAAAACAAAAGTGTTTGTTTTTGTAAATTCCATTATTGGTACCTTCTTTTATTCTGTGTAGTTTTGTTTCTTATACACATTTTCTGCCACGCCCTTAAAGTAAGGATATGCTCCCCTTTAGACCACTTCCCATCATGATACACCATAGTTGGTGTAGGGCTACCACAGATTCGGCCAGCCCGATTTTATTTTTTTTACTTGTTTATTATTTTCTCTCTTCATCAATTGCATTGTTTGCATTGAATACTAACAAAGTGTCAATCCATACTTGAGTAAGTTTATATGGAATTGTATTTTAAAACAAACGTATGTTCATAAAAATGAAAGAATAATCTTGGCTATTGTTTGTCTTTTTTCCCAAAAGGAAATTCAATATTTGCACACGGCTTACAGGACTCTTATAAAATTTTCAATATATCATTGAAATTTAACAAAAATATTTAAAGCACTCTTGCGGCAAAATTAGTCGAACCGTTCCACTCTAAAAGTTCTTTAAACTTACCATGAATGTAGTCCTAGACTATACATTTTTTGTAGAATATTTTGTAATTTTTGTGCAGAAAGTGTGTGGACTAAGTAACTAAAACAAACTTTTAAAACTCTATGAACAAGTGGATTTTACACTCATAGGAATAAACCTGTAAATATAACAGAAAAAGTTGCTAAAAATTAGTTAAAAGTGAGCTTGCAGAAAAAACTGCTGAAATTAGCAAATTTTTTGCTAAATATTAGCAAGATAAGAACAGCAAAAATTAAACTCTTAAAATTAGAGAATTTTAGTTATATGTGTGTTAACTTTTGGTTAATTCAAAATGAATTTATTAAGTTAGAACTGCTAAAAATTAGTTAAAAATTACCTTACAGAAAAACTGCTGAAATTAGCAGATTATTTTTGCTATATATTCGTAAGATAGGAACAGCAAAAAGAAAAATTTTTTGTTAAAAATTAGCAAATTTTAAATTTATATTCGATATAATAAAAAAATTAGAAAAACTCATTACTCTATAGTAGACCACCCAAATTTGCAAAAGTATTTTTTTGTTAGCTCCACCTTTAGTTTCTGATGGATTGGGCATAAAAAATAATATGTGTACAAAAATTGGATCTACCGGGTGCATATAGGCCAGTCAGTTTGAACTTTTGACCCTAAAAATTACCTAAAAACACTTCAAAGTTTTTTGTGCCATAACTCCTAAATTTGCGGTGTTCTGAAAAAATACCATATAAGTGTTTTTATGCGGAATGAGAGGACAAATAATTTCATCGTACTAATCTTTGGTCTAAGTATTACTTCTCGTGGCGGTTTAAGCGGATAAAATCAAAATTTGTGTTGAGACTTCATTTTAAACGGCCCTCGAGCAAATTTTACAAAATGTAATTTTTGTATGGGAGCGCCCTTAGGGAGTGGAGACAGAGGATAGGTATGTTTGGAAACTATATTGGGAGGAAAAATTAGTGGAGATCGGTCTTACGTACCACCCCTCTAGGAGGCTCCATGGGGCGGTAGGAGCTGATTTCATAAAAAGAAATTATAAAAAAATAAAAAAAATTGTATGGGGACCGCTTTAAGGGTTGAAGATAGAGGGTAGATATATTCCGAGAAAATATTGTGGTTCAAAAAATATTGGGGGTCAGTCATACATTTAACTCCTCTAGGGACACCCTTGGGGCAGTTAGAGCGGTGGGAGGAAATTTTATAAAAATGTCATATTTGTATGGGAGCCCTCTTACGAATTAGAGATAGGGGCTAGGTATATTCGGAAAAAATGTTTGAGGGGAAAAATTAATGGGGATCGATCTTACATTCCACCCCTTAAGGAGGCACCATGGGACCGGTATGAGCTGATTTTATTAAAAAGAATTATAAAAAAATAAAAAATTATATGGGGACCGCCTTAAGGGTTAAAGATAGAGGGTAAACATGTTCCCAGAAAATGTTGAAACTAAAAAAAATTGGGGGTCAGTCATACATTTGACTTCTCTATGGGCACTTTTAGAACAGTTAAAGCGGTGAGAGTAAATTTTATAAAAATGTCATTTGTATGGGAGCCCTCTTATAGAGCAGAGATAGGTGATAGGTATGTTCAGAAAAAATGCCACAAAAGACAAATCAATGGGGGCCGGTCTTACATTTTACCGCTCTAGGGGTGACTCCGGGGAAGTTGTGGGGCTTTTTGTGGATTTTTAACTCTTCACCACCACCTTTGACCCCGATGAGGAGCCATTTGTCCCCACCCCACCTCCCCCATTTTTTGCTTATGCATTTTTTCAAACCTCACAAAATTAGGGGTTCTAGCGTGTCCAAATCTTGTTACTAAGGGTTTCCATACAACATATATATATAATAAACCGATACTTTAAAGTCAAATTCTGGTCAATTTGTCATGGAATAACCGATAGTTGTTAAAAATGTAATTACTTTATGAAAACTACATATATTACTACACAAAATAATGGAAACCAATCTTAATTGTCTCTGTCGAAATTTTAACAAGGGTCGTTTAAAATAAAGTCTTCACACAAATTTTGACTTTTTCCTCTTAAAACTTCACTATACATCATATTTAGGCAGAACTATTGTATGAAGGAAGTGTTTGCCTTCTTATTTTATATAAAAATGCCTATATAGTATATTTTCTAAAAACGTCAAATTTAGAAGTTATGGCGCAAAAAAGGTTTGACTTGTTTTTAGGTAATTTTTTGGGTCAAAAGTTCAAACTGACTGGCCTGTATGCCCCGAGAGATCCAATTTTTGTACACATATTATTTTTTATGCCCATTCTATCGGAAACTGCCGGTGGAGCAAAAAAAAAGAACAGTTCTTAAAATCTCATACATTTCATGGGCGGTCTACTCTATAGGTATTAGACGATTAATATTAAATTGTATAAATACTCGAGCTTAATTGTAAATGAGATTTTTTTTTCGTAAATTTTTCATTAAAATTGAAATAATTGTTCCACACAGAAATTTTTTCAATGCCTACAACAAATACTTACATACCGCATTATGTCTGGTAATTTAATTAATGTTTTTATTGTACGTTGTGTTTTTGCAACATTTCTAATAAGGTGAGATTTAATTTTAAGATTTGAAATAGCGTAACAGTAGAAAGAAAAATTTAAATTAAAAAAATTAGGCAATTTTGAAACTTATGGTCGAATGTTTAACCAATAAAATTAAATAAAATATTATCTTATAACGAAAAATTCCTCTAACTATTAACTACTACCTTACTTAAAATCTATTTTAACCCTGCAAAAAAAAGAACAAAGAACAACTTTTCAAGCATGACTTTTTTTCCTACATTTAAAATATGGAAATACAAAAACACATTGAAAATTGATGCACAAGCATAGTTTTCTACTTTCGGTTCTTTCAAACGACGCCCACATTAAGTTCATTGATGTAAATTCAGAATTTTGAACCAGCTTTTTCTGCCACTTATTTTGCCACAACTCAAAAATAAAGATAGTTCAAATTTGGCATTTCCATCAATGCACATGTGCGTGTCATAAGAAAGAATTTGTACTGTTGTAAATTTAATCAACTTTCGCAAAAAACTGTGTTTATGCGTTAGGTTTCTATGCGTTGTTGTATTAGTATTATTTTATTTTCGTTTATTATTTTATTGGATGTTACTAAAATATTCATTATTCATACTCCTTGAAGTATTCCTTAATAATTTTGCTGGGAAGTTAATGGCTTATTTTTCTTATATTCAGCAGTAATTAAATTTAGTTAAAATTGTAATTTGTTAGCTTTTCCTTTGAACCGTAAAATGGTACGTGTGTGTGCAATTTTGTTTGTTTTAAATTCTTAATTGTAATAAAAATTCGATAATTGCATAGAAAAGAGCAACACAAATTTTTCTAACCAAATGTCTGTCGTTTTTAAATTATTTTCTAAATGTTTTAAAAATATAAGAACATTGAAAATTATGTTAAAAATTGGGAGTATATGAACCACTCATTTTGAAAGTGGCATGAGCCCATTTGTTTTTGTATTTCAATGTTTTTGAAATTGTAAAGAGTAATTTTGTGTGTGCCAACAAAAAAAAAAAAAAAAAAATCGTAACCAATATATGATATTGGTATAATTCCGAAAGTTTACAAGAAGTGCTAAAATTATTTGCATAAACTTCTCCGGTTCACAATTTTTCCTAAATGAAAATTTTCAATAACCTAATCAGTGTTTTTTCAAAGCCAAATCGATTCAAAAATCAATTTAGAAAGATAATATGTATGAGTTTTCTATCCCTCATACATATTGCAGCTTCCTCTGACGGTGTTCCCATCGCACTTAACCACAGTGTTGCCATATTTAAAGTCCTTCACCATCTTTCATAGGGGATAATTTCTAAAGAAAGCAACATGTTAATTAATAGGATGAATTTTCTGGGTGTTGCTTGCTACAAATTTTGGTTAAGTAGGGCATACCATTTCAATAATCATGATAAATTTTTCAAAAATCAACCAATCAGAACATTTTATTTTAAATACTTTGTTCTGATTGGTTGATTTTAAAAACATTGATCAATAATATTGAACATGTATGTTTGCCTTTACAATTGAATAAAATTTTTGAACAACCAAGGTGCATACTCCCTTAAAACAAAACAAATAATTAAAAAAAAATTTTTCAAATCAGTAGCATTGTTTTAATTCTTTGCGAGTCACTGCGTTACGACAATTCATTAAATTTTTACTTTTCAATTTTCACCACGGGAAAAAAATAACATTACGGTTCCATATTACAAACAAAAATTTAAAAAATAAAATTTGCCAGTTTTTATAATTTTAGGCAAGCTTTATAAAAGGAAAAAACAAAATTTTTACAGAAAAAATGGGGGTAAAAATTTCAAAATACTTGTACTCGTATTAAACTATTCACAAAAATCGGGTTTTAAATCTATGATGATTTAACCGTAAGCGCACATTTTTTCATGCAGTTACGATTTTTTATGCGGTTAACCGCATTTTCAGTTACGGTCTAAACTATAATCATAACTCCAGTTTAAATATAAACTGCGATTGAATCGTAACGCACTATAAACGAATTTAATTTTTATTTCAACTTCCCTGTGATGAATCACTTCCAAAATTTTGTTTAGCAAAAATCTGGCAGCACTTTCAAAATCGCTGAAAACGGGTTTCAAATTCCGTAATATTTATCGTGTTGCGATTTTTAGCGAATAAATAAGTAACAATATAGCAAAAACTAAATAAAAGAAACAAATTTTCAAAATTTTATTTTTAGACAAAATGTAAAAAAAAATTCCGTCGGCTCTGCTCAAACACAAACGTATATTAACAAGTGTATAAATACTCATGCTGCTGCAGGATATGTTCTACTTTAGTTATATCTATATATAGAAAAGCAACGTCATACATGGGATTGTCTACTACATGAAGTACAAGATAATATGAAAAAAACTATTTATAAACTTAAAAAGATACATACATCTATACCCACAAACATCCCAGTGTAGAAACGGTAATGACATATCATTATTTTTTGGACTACCAGTAATGACACCCACTTACCTTCTGCATTATTTTAAAACATATAATAATGAGTTACTGATAATGACTTATTTTTATCATTATTTCAAATAGAAAATAATTTTCTAGATTTTTTTGAAATTTTTCTGAAATCTATATTTAGACTCAATATATTTTAAACACTGGTAAGGATATGTATTTGTAACCACATATTTTTTGATTTTTTGTATGTTGGTGAGTAAGCTAACTTGTGCGCAGCAGGTAAATTATGTTTTTATGTATTAAATATTATAGCTCAGATGGTAGAGCTATTGACTGGCAATCTGTAGACCCAGGTTCGATTCCCGCATCAGGAAATTTTATTTTAAGAAAAAATACAATAAAAAATATTTTTTTTTATATAATTTATATTTTTGAAAATCTATTTTTAGACTCATTATTTTTGTCAGTACTGGTAAGCACATAGGTAATGATATATTTTTTGATTTTTCGTATGCTGATTAACTAAAAGTTTACTTAAATTTAACTAAAATTCTATAAATTTAACAGTTTTAATTTTGCTGTTCTTATTTTACTACTATTTAGCAAAAAAACTTGCAATTTTTAGCAATTTTTTCTGCATCATCATTTTTAACAAATTTTTAGTAACTTTTTCTGCTATTTTTACGGATTTATTTCTGGGAGTGTACACATATGTTTTCAGGCAAACACTGTTATGCTTGTAAACATCTAAACAAAGAAATATTTGCTATTTAATTTTGCCATTATTATGTTTGTGGAATGCAAATATACAAATGATAAACATATTTACATTTGCCTGCAAACATATATATGTTTGCTGGCAAAAGAATTTCTTCTGTTCCAAATATTTATATGTTCACAGGAGCAGATATTATATTTGCAAATAAACATACACCCAGAAAACAGATTCAGTTCTGATAACCGCGGTTGTGGTAGCCGAATTTTTCAGTTGTGGCATCAGAAAACTAATTGAGACCGGACTAATTTCACTGTGGCAGCGGAATTTCAATTGTATCAAGAATAATTCGACAGCCACAACCGAAAAATTCATTTGATGCAACTGAACCATTCGATTGGCAACAAATGGGGTTGTCAGCACCGAATCGGTTTTCTGGGTGTATTATTCTTGAAACACGGAAAATATATTTTTACACTTTTTCCAAACATCAGCAAATATGTTTCCAACAGTGCAATTTTTTACAGCGTGTGGGATTAATTTAAGAAAATCGCAGTTTTTTTTAAAGACAGTTAAAAAAACCTTCATAAATGTTTAATTTTAGTCATTAGCATTTAACAACTCTGGCAATAATACGTATGTATGTATGTTTTTGCTGTGCTTATGAAATATTTATAATTCAACATTTAACTTAGGCCTTTCAACTGTTTGTCTCGCTGTTTTATGTTTATTTTATGTACCTACATATGTATGATTTTGTTTGTTTGTTTTACTTTTCTAGGATATACCACTACATGTTGCTATGATTACTCATATACTAATAGCATGGGATCGTATGCGTTGGCTGGGTGATCCTTTGAAAGGTCGCTTTCCTGCCTTTGTATGTTGCTGTGCAACATGGTTGACGGGTATGGTAATTGCACTGCCGTATCCCATCTATACAATTTATGTAGAAATTGGGGTAAGTTGCATGTTAACAACAAAAAAGAAACTATCTAAAGTCATGAATATAGTGCAAAACAAAAATATATATGCACTGCTATAAACATTTATGTATCTACAAAAATTAAAAGAAAAAGCTAAAAGAAAAAAGAATTATTTATATCACTTATATGACGTGAAACGAAAAAATATGTAAGTGGGTTATACTTTTTTCACAGGTATCTAGTAGTTTGCGTAATATTTTTTGAAATATAACGATGTAATATTATTTTATTCTTAGTTTTTAAGGAAAACGTACGAGTTTGATTTAGTAATTATGATTTTTACTGCAATTTTAAGGTATTTAAATAATAAATTTGACAGAAATTAAGTCTGACTAGTTTTTAAAAAATTTAAAAATTTTCTGCATGCAATTATCTTGTAACGCTGCCCATAATTAGCCATTACTTTTGAATTTTTTCCATCGACAAAATTACGTCACTGGCTAAATTTTATTAAAACATCTAAATATAGCGTTAAATAAGTTTTAAAAATAACCAAATATTTAGCTGGATTCAAACGTTATCCATACTTGTACAATAGACCGTACCTCAAAAAAAAAAGTTCGCCGTACACCGTCCAATATGATGCATTTTTGGAAGGCGATTTCAAAAAAAAAATTTTTTTTTGCCGACCATAGGGGTCGGCTTTTTTAATTTTTTGTTATAGCTTTGGCATTTAAAATCGGATTTTAAAGTGTGATATATCGATTTTTTTGTCCCGAGGAGACCAGTGTTTTGCTATATAGTAAAAATACAATTGAAAAAAATTTAAAAAGAGACCCCTACGTTCGGCAACCAATATATAAAAAAAATTTCTACTGTGTTTAGCGAAAAACTTCCTTAGCAAAAGTTTAATGATTTTTTGCGAGCTTTAATTTTCTTACATTAGGGTCGTACATTAGAGTGGTAGCAACTGATATCTGGTGGGTAACTACTAGAACGGGATACTTGAGGTCAAAATGTCCTTTGAGCAAAACACTGGTCTCCTCGAGAGAAAAACATCGATGTATCACACTTTAAGATCCGACTGTAAATACCAAAGATATAACGAAAAATGTAAAATGGCGACCCCTACGTCGCCATTTTACATTTGTTTGTAACAAAAACAATTTCTATAGAAATAACGCAACACTTCACCAAAGTGTTTTAGAAAATTACCTCCTAAAAGTTATTACGATATGGGATATTTGTGTATAACAATTGTACATATATGAAACCTAAAACATTTGACATTTTCAAAATATTTTGTTTAACTTGCATGCCACTATACTCTTGTGTACTTACTTGTTGGCCATTATAATGCAGCCATACCCTGGGTAAAGTAAGCCAGCTTGGGTGTAGAATTAGAAGCTATAAATTTTTTTTAAATACATTTTTTAATTCTATTTTTTTATTGACCCGCTCAACCGATTTTTTGTATGAGCCTACTTAAAAATTGTCTAGCCGATCAGCTTTCGACTCACAGCCACCGCCGCCAATTAATTTGGTCGAAGCAGGTCTCTGGTCACCGTTGATTTGTTGGTGATGTTTTTTCACCAATAGTATCGTTATCGGAAAAAAACTATCGATAGTACATTCAAAATAAAACTATCGATAGTACTATCGATTATATTGCAGTTCTACTATGCACTATACTATTAAAATTTAAGGCGATTTGAATGGATGAGGAGTATGTTGAGCAAATCACCTCAGAGAATTATCTGCATGATATTAATGAAATTTTGCATAAAACCAATGAAGTTTCATTGGAACTCGTCCATTGAAGCTTTTCATTGAACTAATGGAATTTTCCATTAAATATTTTCTAAAATTTCATTTTATTTATTAAAAGTTTTTTGCACTTTTCTAGCCGAAAATCTCACAAGATTTTCAAAAACAAGATACATAATTTCTGGGTGGTCCTACAACTTTTGCGCTCTATTAAATTTTTCTCCGAAAGAAAAGTGGCAAAACGAGCCGTCCTATTGTATATTCTTGTTGTTGGACTTCTTAGTAAGGATTAATATCATATACTTTAGCAAAAATATTAATAATTTAGTGAGCATATAGTTCCTGGTTACAATATTCCTTTTCAAATTGTTAAAATATAAACAACATACTTAACATGCTACAGACATTATTGTCTGTATGTTGTATCTTTCAACTTGTTAGCAGGTTGACTACCTTATAAGATAAATTTCAAGTAGTCTCTTTATCTGTTTATTAGCTTTTATACTTGATTTAGTGACACTTTTCATATTAAAAGCAAAGAATATATAATTCATGTGAAAATTAGGGACATAAACTCGGCCCTATCACCATATGGCGACCAATGCACACAGGGTATCAGCTTAAATGGTTTGCCAAAAAGTCTTCTCCATAGTCCCAGCCGGCTAAAATTTTACATTATGGGGTTTTAGGGGCGGTGAATATCAAAAGATCCAAATTGAAAATGACGGATCCATTAGTATGACAAAAAATTAAATATTAGGGCAATTACATTGAAATTTAGTGTTATGTTGGTTTAGGGTACCTGATTTTAATTTCATAAATGCATTTTGAAAGTTCAAAATGGTGGATAGAGTTATATATACTGGGAAGGGGGCTAGGTCCAAATGTGGTCTGATTATCTTTACTATGTCAAATACCATTTAAGTCCAATTTAGTTAAAATGGAAGGTATCTCAAAATATGGACCGATTCTAACCAATTTCAAATTTCATTGAACTATCTTTATGTTTGCAACAGAAAGTGATTCTGAGTCGATTGGTATAGTACGATTTATTTATATTTTGAGCCTAACAATGAAAAACAGCAACTTGTTGTTGAAATTGTCTTTATTGTTTTTCAAAATATTCTCCCTTATGATCTATACACATTTGCTTGCGTTCGATCCAGTTGTCATAGCAAAACATGATGTTTGAATGCATCTAATGCTTCTTCTGCTGACGAAAATCGTTATCCACGTGGTTTATCTTTGATGTGCGCGAACAAGAAGAAGTCATTGCGTGGCAAGTCAGAGAGGTGAATTCGATCTTTTGGGTGCTCTAAAAGTTACTTGTTTGAGCCGATGTGTGAGAGCTCGCGTTGTCATGGTGAAGAATTAACCGTTTTTGGGGGTTCGTTTTTTTTTATTTATCCCAACACTTCTGGCAAACAAATGGTGGTGTACTATTCATATTTAACTGACCAGTTTTTACAAAAAAAAAAAACAGGCACCCACCGCTATTGTATTTTGTGAGCATTTGTTTGCACCAATCGACCTCAGCATCTCTTTGATCTGTTGTTAAATTAAGAGGAATCCAATAACTCTGTTTTATGGTTAAATTTTGATGCCATATTTTATTTCTGCTGGTGGAACTTATGTCTAAGGTACCCTCAATCTCAGAGTATGGCACATGACGATCTTGCATTATCAATGTTTTTTGGCATAACAACTAATTTTGGACGACTTTCTCAAAATTCGTTCTGGAGCGAAGGACGTCCGTGAATAGATGGAGTTTTATCACCAAAAGTTTAATTTAATTTGCCTATGCACTCTTGTCTTGGTAATCCATATCGAAAATAGTATTAAATTATTGCCCGGGAATTTTAAGGTGTTAATGCTATTTTTTTGCCGACACACAACTTTCACTTTTTCATAAACAACACAAAAAATGCTCAAATGACAAAAATTTCTTAGCAAGGTTATAGTCAAAAATGCTAAACTTTATGTGGATATATCAGCTGGTACCTAAAAAGTGTTAAAGTGGCCAAGGTTCACAATATAAATAGTTTCCCTCGTATAAGATTTGTTTTTTGGTAGTTAGAAACACAAAATCTTTTGCTCTAATACTACATTTACACTTAACAAAACGCAGGTAGGGTTTGAAAACTACTTGTTTACTGTACTTGTAAAATGCCATACGAATTATAAAAGGTTGCGGGTTCGATCCCCAGCGACAGCAAATCATTTGGGGAAAATAATATGTATGATTTTTCTATCACTCATACATATAGCAGCGTCCTAATTCGGTGTTCCCATAGCACTTAACCCCACCGAAGTAAAATAACAGAACTATGAAATAAACAGCTTCAACAAAGTTCACCAACTCTCTATCAGATGGCAGGCAATAATTGTTCTAAGATTCAACATTCATCATTTTTCACGAACTTTCATCTCTTCTCTATCCCCTTTCCAAAGGAAGCAACACGTTAATTAATAGGAAAAATTTCCTGAGTGTTGCTTCTCCTTATAGAAGAAAAAAAAAAAAATAAAAAACTAAAAGGTTTTTAAAACTACTAGTTTTTTGTTGTTGTTGTAATATTTTGTCATTTAAAAGAAATGGCAGAATACTTGATTGTTCACAAATATATATTGATTTTATAAATATTTAAATTATACAATTACAACGACCATAGTCCTGGTTCTGTTTAGTATTTGTTGTTAACAACCACAAATAAACAAAAAAACTGTTGCTACCACATTGTATACGTACATATTTCTATTGCTGGTGTTGAAGTATCATTTTTGTAGTTGCCTCATATTTTGCTGTCAGAATACATAATCATGGTAGGCAGAGCCCGTTGCTAATATCCGCTACAACTGGAAGGCATGTTAATGCTAACAACTCCTTACTCCAGTTACAAAACTGAAAATCATTTTACGACAACAATAATAATGATATTGATATTGTTTTTATTGAAATTTTTACAAAGGTTTCAATTCATATTTCTACATCTCCTTTTTCTATACACATGTATAAAAGAGTAACGTTACTAGGACATTCAATCGATTAATCGTTATTCGATTAATCGAACAATTTTTCTCAAAAGTTGCTCGAATAATTTAAAATGTCCAAATTTCGAATAACGAATAATTCCTTACTAATAATTAAATAATTAATAATATTAATTTCGAATAATTTAAAATATCTAAATTTCGAATAACGAACAATTCGAATAATTTCATACGATTAATCGATTAATCGAAATTGATAGAAAATTACAAAAATGTTTAAAAAATATAAATTTTTTATTAAAGTAAATGTGCCAAAATCTCAAAACTTTTTTAAAAAATTGTGATGAATAATTTGCTGTAGGCTTGTACCTATCCGGATTTCATTCTGGAATAAGAAAATAATTAAGGGACAACTTTTTATAATTTCTAGAAATATTTGTTAGCTTCAACTCTATGAGAATTTCATGTTTTCAAGTAGGAGCGTTAATAAACATCTTAAATCCCAAAGAAATAACAAAAACAACATGAATTTATCACAATTTGCATTGTCATCTTGCAAATTACTACCCCGTTGTGACTTATCTAGTAAAGTGGTGGTGTCTATTTATATATCTTCCTCTTACTCCCACTGGAGCAAAGGGCGCTTATTTACGTATAATAAATTTTTAATTATTTTTTACGACTTTTTAAATGTTGATATCAAACGAAAGCATTAATAATTATTGTAATTAAAGATTATTATATTTATTAATTATAATTAATGCTCAATGTAATAAGGCTTATTTAGTGGGCACTCTGAATTAATAAAATAAAATAAAGGGATGGAGGTTCGGAAACATAGAGGGAAAATCAATTCTCAACAGAATTCCTCTCAATGCATACAAAAGAGATACAAATGAATGTATGGGGTCTTATATTCTTCTTTAACTCCCTGATGTGGATAAAATTTTAATATGTGAAAGAGAGGACAAAAAAAAATAATGACAAAATCTTATCTCAATTATTATTATTTTTTTTATTTTATGAATTTCAGAAGAATTACTGAATTTATTTTTGTTCCCTTTTTTAAATAAAATTATTAAAAATGCAACTAGTGTATGTATATTATTTTACAGAAAATTTTTTAGATTAATCGATTAATTTTAAAATTTTGTTCGATTAACCGGTTAAGAAAAAAATCCGAATAATTAATTGCACGATTAATCGATTAAAATAAAAAGCCGATTAATTGAAACGTTACTGACTAACTAAATGGTTCACTGACTCATCATCGCTAAGCCCAAACTGCTTGATGGGCTTGATGTGCTATTCAAGCCGCTTTGGCTAGTTCTTGGGGTTCCTGTGATAAAGCATGTTTTGTAATTTTCGCCATAAACGTGGTAAAAGGGGGTTAAATTTATAAGTTCTATGCTAAATAGACCAGTTCCCTGGTAACCTACTCCGCTATTACTCAAATATAACTAAAATTCTATAAATTCTACAGTTTTAATTTTGGTGGTCTATTTCACTAGTATTTAGGAAAAAAATCTGTTAATTTCAACAGTTTTTTCTGCAAATAAATTTTAAGAAATTTTAGTAGCTTTTTCTGTTATTTTTGTAAGTTTATTTTGATGAGTGTAAGATTTTGCACAAGTTTTTACCATATGAGGTTTAGACTAAGTACTTACCACAATATTCCGCATGGGCTTTGTTAAAATTACAAAAAATAAATAAATACATAAAAAAATAAATATAAAGAAATGCCACCCTAATATATTTACATATATAAAAGTAACTAATTTTCTTAAAAGCATTGTAAGGGTTTGTATTGGTGGAAATTGTGAAAAGTTCAATTTAGAATAAAAACAGAAATATTTTCTGACATATTCAGTGAGACGGAAAATTGAATAATTTTAGAAAAAGACAACAGTCATATGAAAGAAAGCAGTATACGTAAATGTAAAAATACAAATATTTAATTTGAGCAACAAAAATTGTTGACCACATATTCTTAAGCCTTTGAGGACCATACATTTTCTGCCGAAGCGATTTTAAAGATTTTTTTATTTTCATAATCTCTGACCTAATAATGGTTATGCCAAGAAAAATTGGCACCGTAGAACCCCTCCTTACCCCTCTGTTCGTTTGCCAAAAATATTTACCATTTGACGACCCTGCCGTTCCGATTTTTATTATTTATTTATTTTCGTGATCTGGAACTAAATTATGGATATGTTTCAAAAAATTGGCCTTGCCCTTCATTTCGCTTGTCAAAATTTGTGCTTTTTACCCCTTAAATCAAGAATTCTAAATAACCAAATTCTAGGGCTTACAAGGGGAAAGCGGTACTAGGTAGGGATTTACCGCCTACTACATTTTTGCTCCCCGAATTCTCCTTTACAAATCACCTTTGTAAATATTTACTCTATCTTTTGTCTGGGCAATTATAAGTGTGAAAAACCCTTGGGCAAGCATACTTGCCTATGGTCGTCAAAGGGTTAAAGAACTTAATTACAAGAAGAAAAAGCACCCAGAAAAGTGATTCCTATTGACAACCAAATTTACTGTCAAACGAATGGTGCATTTTTGCTGATAGATTTTTTAGTTATAGCTACTGAATTAATAATGAAGCAATTTAAATTATATTGTCATTATCAAGTTGCTATTGTTTAAACTGACAATTTTAGTTACCACAACCGAACCATTCGATTGCAAACAAATTCTGTTCTAAGCAGGAATATGTTTGCTATGTGTACCCATATTTATTCAATGAAACATTTTATCTTAAAAAACTAAGTCCGGTTATTAAAAATCTTCGCTGTTATTGGCAACTAATTATATAAAAATACGAAAAATTATAAAATTACATTCAAATCAAAGAACAGATAATAATCCTTTCATTATGCGTAGGTAAGTATAAAAAAATTTCCGAAAAGCGCTTTAAATTAAAAAAAATACTTTTTCCTAACATTTAACTCAATTTTCTCAATGTCCAGTTAGATACTAACTGGGACCTTAACTCACACTATGTTGTTATTTCTTATATAAATTTTGAAATTAATTGTTGGCTAAATTTTAACTGGGCATTCAGTAATTGGGCTTTAAAACATTTTTTAATACTGAAAAATATTTTTTTCCTTATTTTGCTAAAAACAATGAAGGCTACATTAAAGAAAATTATTGCTAATGGCAAATGCTGTTATTAACTGTTCATTTTAAGTTTTTTTTTATACCTTTCAAAGTAAGAAAGTGGAAAAATCCATTACAAAAGGTTAGTTTTTGGTTTTGCAACCTTTTTTTTTTAAATTGGTGTAATTGAAATACATTTAAAAGGGTCTTTTTTTAGGGGGAAAAATAAATTATTATTGACATTTATTTATTTTTGTTAATTCTTTTTTTTTTTGTCAAACTTTTACTTAAGATTTTTTTTTCAATATCCCATAGAGAAGAAATTAATAATGCTTATCTGCATGATTTTCGATTTTTAAACAACTATGTGGCACGTAATGAAATTGTCTGAACCTTGCAGCATTCCCTGGGCTAAAACTAGCCAATACATAAAAACATAAAGCACTGCTCGAAATTATAGCGCATTACTAGCAGTATTTTGGTGTTTAAATATCTCAGCAAAGATTCAATACAATGTCTTTTTTTTGGCTTTATATACATAATTTGATTTGCAACTTAAAAATACAGACTCTTATATATTTCCCCAACCTTGAAGAAAAAAATTCGCAGTAAGGCTACGTAACCTCCAAATGAGTGCTTCAAAATTTTAGCACACTTCAAAAAAAAAATAAAAAAATATTGCGAAATATTGTAGTATTTTGATTTAAATTTATTACTACACAGAAAAAACAGTAGGCACCAACAATGGGAATTTGTAAAAGCAATCACATTTCTTTTAAATTGAAATTTTATTTCCTACAATTTTTTTGTTTGAAATATTTGTAACTTGTTTGTAAATTGTTATCTTTCATATAAAAATTGTTTAAAAATAAAAATTAAAATTTACAAAATAAAAAAGAAAATTCTTTTTGGATTTACAAATTTCTTTGTTGGTGCCTTTTTAATAAGTTTTTTTTTTTTGTATTTACAAATTTGGTATGAGAAAGGTGTTTAAAAATTTAATTAGAATTTTATAAATTCTTTCTGTGTATGCTTAGTTTTAAAATGTTAGCTACTTTTTACCAAAAATTACACAAATTTGTGTTTAAATTTTGAGAAAGTGGCAAGCTTTTCTTAATTTCCAAATAGAAAAATAGGCTTTTATGCTAAATAAAATATTTGAAAACATTTTGCAAACTGATTTTTATTAATTTGATATCAGATGTGGTTTTAAATTTCAGAAATAAAATCTTGATAAAATCTGGCTTAAAATATGGAATTTTACGGTTCCGATATAATGGTTCTGGAATACTATCGTCAATATTTTTTTTCTATTTTAGATAATGATTTTGAATAAAATATTACTACAGTCGTCCTATACTCAAAATCATCATCTCAAATAATACAAGAATATTGACAATTGGGTTAAAATTAATCTCTGATATTACAACTTTATTAAGAATTAAATATTTCGAAATAAAGCGTTTTTTTCTAATATTCTGGGTAAGTGCGCTATAATTTTAAATCACTCATTTAGCGATTAAGTATTTCTATTGCAAATTTCATTCTTTAAATTTAGAAAAACAAGGAACCTGTATAATTTTGTATTGAGTCATGCGGGAGGTATTCAAGCACCGAAATACTGTTAGTAAGTGCGCTAAAATTTTTAATAGTGCTTTGTGTACATTAGGCTGACACTTAAAATACGATTAGTCGGTTTTCATTAATTGAAATAATTATGTTTTAGTTGTTGCCCATGTGAAAATCGAAATATATATGAACATACGTGATCATAAATTGACAAGTATATGATCGTGCATGGGCATACATGATCATATACGTCCATGTATAGTTCAATGTATGACCATACATGATCTCATATATTTCCAAATATCTTTGGATCCGAAATTTGAGGGTATATTGAGGTATATGGCCATATATGATCATATATGAGCATACACGAGCATATATGGTCATATATGAACATGTACGGTCATATACCCTCAAATTTCGGATCCGAAGATATATGGCAATATATGATATAATGTGTGGTCATGCATTCAACTATGCATGGACGTATATGATCATATATGCCCATGCATGATCATATACTAGTCCATGTATGAACATGAACGTTCATATATATTTCGATTTTCACATGGGTGGTTCAAAATGCCAATTCAATTTTTTTTTTGAAATCGTTAATCGGTGCCGAAAATCATTTTGCAATTTTGGTTGTGTCGGAAATCACTAAACCATTTTAACCTGGAACCTAAAATGATAAATAAATTTAATAGAAATAAATAATTAAAAAATAATTAATTAATTAAATAATTTCAAAAAAAATTTTAATATGCTTAATTAGAAAATGTCAATAGCTATATTTTAAAGAGTTGTTGCTTTAACCAAAGTTCCTTTAGTAGTAAAAACCTACGGTAAAATACTTCACAGACGAGGTACAGTCCAAATTGTTAAGTAATATTCCTTAATTTCAATATAATGGGTTAGGGTGTAATACAAAAATAACTAGTAATCGTTGTAAAAGTTCTTTGCTTTCGGTTTAGTGACTATAAATATAACTAAAATCTTGAATATTAAATACTACATACAAACATTTGCTTTACTACTAAAGAAATTTTGGTTAAAAAAACAACTATAACATAGAGAAAAATAAATAACTGTTAAAATTTTTTGAATTTATTTCTCAATTCATTATTTACTTAGCAGTTTACACAAATACAAAAACTTAAATCTACATTATAACCTAGAGAGAACCGCATAAAGGAAATCTGATGATAGTGCTTGGTAGTACTTGAAAATGCATTAATTGTCAACCATTGGTTCTAGGAAAGTTTTTTTTTTCTATTTATTGTAAAAAAATAAATTGTGAATTGGTAAAACCTGGAAAATTCTGTACAATTTTTGCCAAAATAAAAATTGTCATAAGATGTCCTGGGAAGGAGTCGCTCCCACACAAACCACGAATTATCATTTTTCCAATTTATATTTTGTCTTTAATTATAGCTATTATATTACAAAAATAGCTATTGACATTTCCAAATTAAGCATTTAATTTTTTTTTAATTACTTAAAGAAATACCTTTTTTCACTTCTATTAAATTTATGGGTCATTTTCGGTTCCAGGTAAAAGTGAGTTAGTGATATAAAGACATAACCAGAATTCCGTAAATATAATATAAACATTTGTCCATTTGTCCATTTGTCCATTTTGGCAATGACATCTCCGATCAACACTTGGTATCCAACTAATTAAATGCGAATAAAGCGCATCATAATGTGATAAGTACTTGTAAAAAGGATAGGATTAAAAAAGAGGAAACATCCTAATTGGGAAATAAATTGCTCACGTGTTAGTTAATTATGTCCCTTCTGATTACAAAACATACATTGTGTAGGCTGTGATTGACAGTACTTAATTAGCCACACTCATCCCTGTGCCGACGGTGGTGTATCTTATTAAGAGGTCGTGTATCAGGAGTAATATCCTGTGTAGAAGGTCACCGGTTCGATTCCCGATTATGGCATATATAACAACGTTTTCATATAGATTCTATTAAATAATTAAAAATCATTTGATCAATTGACACATAATCTAAAATAAACTAACCATTTACGAGTCTTTGGGTAAGACGAAACTTTGGCAGTCTGGTAATTCCCTTTTGTCTGTTTAAAATTTTTTATAAGTGTTTTTTTCTTCTTCATTAAATGAGTTTTAATAAAAAGTATTTTTTTAAAAATTTCGAATTTTGGAAACTTTTAATAAAAGCCATGACTAGGCACGATAACATTACCAAAAAAATAAAAAAATCTAATTCTTTCATTTTGAACCAACTAAGTAGAGCAAAAATGGGATTTGTATGAATCACAATGGACCAATCGTATTTTAAGGGACATCCTAATACACACATACTTTTCAAATATAAGCAACAGCTAAATCTTTCATTTTTTGCAACAGCCTAAAAAATTAAGCTCTAAGGACTTTAAGGACTAATATAACAATTCATAGCAAAGAATTTATAAACCAACATCAAGTATAAACAACATTCTGCTACATATTTACGAGTATTTGTGTTATAGTTATTCATGGAAATCTAAAAAGCTGATAGCTCTCCATACTAACTGCCAAATTTACTGCATTTATTTTTCCAATAAGTGGGTAAAATAAACCTGAAAAAAATTTGTCTGTAGAAGGTTTCAGCTTGTTATTCGACTTTGTTTTTGAGAAATTACCTTGTGTGCCCCACCTTGTCTATACAATATACAATATTGTTACGAAATTGGATTAGCATAGTATGGTAGTTTCTGGAATTTTGGAATAAAAATATCCCAAGAGACGATATTTACAAAACTCGTTATCTGGTAACACTACCTTTAAGTATACACCACAGCATATGCTGCGATGTTATAGTGCTATAAATAAAATAAGTGCTACAATTTTAGTAAATGTATGGAATATTCCAGCATGTTCTACAACTACGACCGTTAAACTATAAAAGACCGAACGTTCAGAAGGAAGAGGAAGTTGTGCATTGCCAAGTTAGTTGTATACATACTAAAGTTTGTTAATTGCGTATTAGGATTGTATACTGAATTGCACACTAGCTGTATAGTTTGTGTGTGTATTATACATTTGTAAAGTAATAAAGTGTTAAATAAATAGGTGTATAAGCTCAAAATCATATTAAAGAGTGTGTGTTATTTTAATTGCAAATAGCACCAACCCGGTTTATATAAAGCAGATAAACGTACGTTTTTGAAGGTAAAACATAATAATTCGTATCAGCAGTGGGATTGGCTATTTTCATTGCAATAGTAAAGAACCTGGTTTATTTAAATGAAATAAACCAACGTTTTTAAAAGGTAAAAACGTAACAATTTAAATGAATATCCCAGCCAGAAATTGCCAACGGTACAAAAAATAAAATACTGGCGCAACACCGTATTTTCTTCTTTTACGGTACTGTGAAGGTGTCGAAACGATAACAACGGAGTACGGTCAATTGACGTTATTCGCGGGTGTTAACAAAGCGTTGACTATACAAAACATTTTTATATATATGTTTCCAGCACTTTCTATTTTTAACGTTTTTTTTTCTTTTTTGTATATTTAACTTTTTTGTATTTTTTTATAATAAAATAAATTCCAAATAAAAATCATTATAATTGTTTAAATGTACTGGCAAATCAGTATAAAAAATCACCGATTTTATTGTAGTTAAAGTACTAGGAAGGCACTGAAGTTTTAAAATGCCAACGCTTTGCCAACACCCGTAGCCAACCGTCCTCCGTTGTTATCATTTCGACGTCATACCAGTGCTGTATGAGTTGGAAATCGGATGTTTTGCCAACACTTGTACTACCCTCGCCGACGCTTTACCAACACCTTGCCGTTCGTATTTTTCTGACTGGGATCTTTTCCAAAACAAAGCCGAGTAATATGCTGAAACTTTCTAAATCGATAGAAAAACAAATGAACTTTTTTTTTAGAAATAAAAACAAATTGTAAATAAAAAATGGAGCGATATACACTTGAAGAACGTGAAATTGTTGTTACTGCTTATTTGATCAATTTCTGTTCGATTTTTTTTTAACGCATCATGAATTTTGTCGACGTTTTCCTTGTTATCCTGCACCATGTGCACCATGAGTTCACTAGAGATGTCGCATAAAATGGTCGGCACTATATTAATTGTTCGACCAATAATATCGCTGCTTTGGCTTACGATGCCCGCGTGAGCCCACAAACAACGATAAGACAACGATTCACCAAATTTGTCTTTATAGGACGTTCATTGCGTCGAATCGTGGTAAAAGTCCTGAAGATGTTCTCTTATAAAATGAGAACCGTGCACTAATTGCTGCTTGCTGACCATCAAATGAGGTTAACTTACTCCCATGTTCTATTAAATATGAATGATTTCTTATCCAAAATCATAATGAGCGACGAAATCTTGAATCTTAAGTGGTTATGTAAAGTCATGTCTGCAAAAAGTAGACATGATTTTAGAAGCACTGTAGTACTAGAAGCACGTTTTGTCTCTTATCCCCCTTCCAAAAATGCACCAAAAGAAGGCAGAGTTTTTAATATTGTTGTATTTATACCCTACACCACTACGTGGTTAGGGTATTATAAGTTTGTGCTGATGTTTTTTTGTTTTAATTTATTGCTTCTAAGTGGGTACAAAAATCATGTCATATACCCGCAATAAAAGAAGCTGCTTCCAAAAATGCAGTGAAAAGTAGCACTTCGTTTATTGCGACAATATGACATACTTTTTGTTCGCGATACCCTACTAAGAAGCAATAAATTACAACAAAAGTACAACAACATCAACGACTCTTCCCTTCTGCAGTTGTGGTAGGGAGAGAAGAGTGTAGGGTTAAAATATGCGTTTCTTGTTCTGCATTGCTTCTAAAATCGTGTATATTTTTTGCTGGGTCCCCTCAAATTGACTTTTTGGTGCGGAATTTGTAGTGAAAAAGTGATGGACCATATTTCTTTGAGAACACCAACGGTAAAACACTAACCTCAACTTGGGGAGCACTACCGACAGATCATCAGCTTATTATTGGTTTGACCCAATGACCATTTAAAAAAAAAATTGAGCTAGGAATGGAAATTAGGAAATATTCCGAAAGCTGTTTCTCGATATCTCGTATTATATCTTAGATATTCTGTACCCCGTTTTTGTATCTGATGCGAGAAGTTTTCTCATCGAGAAATTTATGGCCACCCTGCATTACACAGGGTGATTTAAGAGATGATAAAATGGACTGTAGTTATAGTCGTAATTCTTTCAGATATCGTAACATTTATAACTGTGGACACATGTAGTTTTGTAAAATACCTAATTAAATTAGAAATAACTTACATGCAGCGCATTATTAGCTGATTTGGTTTCATATATATTTTATTGTTTGCGACTCACCCTATATAAAGCAGAGCAGGGTTGCATTTCACATGGTTTTTGCGAAAAGTGTTTCGATGCGAGAAATACAGAAATTTTTTTATAGTTTTTCTAGATAACTCTTTCGTATATGGGCCAAATAACAAAATTAATTAACTAAAGCCGTAAGTCAAATTCTCTTCATGATTTAAATTCTTTGAATCTAATAATTGTTCTTGGAAATAATTATAAAGTTTCTATTCTCTTAGAGAAGTTCAAATTAATTGAAATTATTAACTTTTAATATTAACTAGTTACCTTTCTTATTAATTTTTATAGGGATAATGCGCATTAAATTGTATGGTTGACTAAAATAATGCGTCTTACACGGAAATTTGTTTTGCAGGCTAAAACTCTTCAGAAGTGAAGAAAAAATAAAAAAAAATTGTTTCATAACTAAATTTAATACATTTTATAAAATTGATTTTAGTGGTCCCGTACCGTCCGTAATCTATTGGGCAATACAAATTTATATTCCACTTTAAGGGTTGAAAAAATCAAAAAAAAAGATTCTTAGTAAATCGCCCTAATAAATACGCAAATTGCGTGATTTAAGTTTTAATTTGTGGAGACTTTTGACACAGCCATCGAACACGCAAATATTCACAACTACATGGTGCTGGCATTTCAATGTTAGAGATGAACGCGTGACAAAAATATATTGTAAATCATGCGATGTTGGCATGATTGTAAATAATCTATTATAATTTATTAATTATTTAATTTAATTATATTATTTTTTAGCTTATTTAAATTTTTCGAAGTGATATTATAATTTTTGAAAGGAGGGTTCATCACTAATATTGACTTTGACTTACAAAAATGACACTACCACATGCGAATCTTTGTATCTTGTTATTCTATTTATACAAAAATTACGAATTCAATGTTGAATATAACCTGTATACGTATAAAAATGTTAATTTTCATTTTGGTTAAACAATTTAAGGTACTCGAGTATCCCTTAAGGAATTTGCTTATTTCTTGCTATTTAAATAAAGCAACTACTGAGTAAATGTGATTATATTCATATGATTACATTTTATCGTTTTTGGGTCCAAATCATGTGGAAGTAATCTTGCATATCTTGAATCACAAAAAATAATAAATACTCGTAAGTAAATATGAGGCTTTCCAAGCCAAGTATTTCGTATCAATGTCAAACTTATATTATAATTGATTGTCCTTTATGATACAAATGAAAATTGGAACAACTTTTTTAATTTTTTTCGAAAAGAGCACAGAGTAGGCGTTATTTAATATGGCCCTATTTTGCTTATATTTTTAATATACTATTTATTATGATTTAATGGAATTTAGAATATTTTAGAAATTTAGATATTTTCAGCTGGATAATTTTCATGGAAAGCCACATATATATAAGTGAGATTTTTATATAAAATCGCTTCAAAATTAACTCATATTTTTCCATATATTCTTAACAGCATTGCCTTCTTTTAAATTGGACGAACAATGTTATTTTTATTCATTAATAAGAATATATATTAGGGTTCGTCAAGGGTCCCAACAATGTGACTATCTTTTAGAAGTTTATGCAATAAAAAAAAAAGAAAGTTAAGAAAGTTTTCATCTTAAGGTCCCTAAAGGGCGATAAATTTTCAAATATAAAAAAATCAAATTTATTACCTAAAACGCTATACATCAAATCTATTAAATACTTTGGAGATAATTTCGAATGCAACAGGATAGAGTAATGGTTTCGTGATATCGCTGATTAAAAATTTTCAAATAGAAATATTGTTTTCCCAAAATTTTTTCAGTTTAGCTTTAATAGAATTTCGAATTAAAAAATTCGGCAAATATTTGAACAGTTATTAAATAAAAGGAACAAAAAATTGTCAGGATAACGCTATCCTTACTGCAATGGTGTTGTAATTAATTTTGAATTATAGCTTTAGGAAAGGCAATTAAATTTATATATTAAAATATTTTTTTATTCGTGCAGACTGGCTCAAAAAAATTTAAAATTATAATACTTTGTGTTTTTCGCAAAATTATAAAAACGCGAATATTTCCAAAGCGGTTAACAATTTAATAGATTTTGTTTTATATTCCTAAAGTGATTCAAAATTTATTGAAATATCTTGAAGGACTTAATCTTAAGTGATAACAAAACTAATTTATACTTTTTTATTTATATGTAAACAACCTCCATAGAAAAAGTTAGAAAACTATGATCACGTATAGGCTCCTCTAAACGTGATCAAATTTCGCTAAAATGTGGTATAGATGTTGCCGTAGTCCATTCACCACGATCCCGCCTTGAAGAGCAAAAATCGGACCTTATATATTTATTAGTTTTGAAGTGATTTATTTTCCATAATTATAAGTATTTATTATGGTATTCAATCGATTAATCGTTATTTCGCTACCTGAGTAATTTTGCTTTAATAATTTAAAAAGGCATAATACTGAACAATAAATCAGCTGACTAATTTCCCTTCCCGGGTAAAAATCTACATATATGGATACATACAGGTTTAATGTATGATCGTGCTTGCTCATAAGCCAGCATGCTTTTCCATAAATGGATACATAAATCTCCATACATACATCCATATATCTTCACATATGTGCATTAACGAAATTTGAAGTAATTCGTATATACATGTTCACGTATGGACATTCATGAACATGCATGAAAATGTATGATCATACATACAGACATTACCTCAAATTTCATTAATGCAGATGTTTGAACATATATGGATGCACATATGGTGATTTATTTTTCCATGAATGGACATACAAACATGTTTATGAGCATGCACGAACATACATTAAACATGTATGGATCCATATATGAAGATTTTTACTTGGGTTTAGAAAAACGCAATGTAATCGATTTGGTGTACTTCACATTGTGTGTACTTACGATATGGGATACTTGTGTATAACAATTTTATATGAAACTTAAAATATTTTAAATTTTCAAATAATGTTGTCTAACTTACACGCCACTATACTTGTGTGTTGCTACGAAGTATATTGTCTTGTGGGCCATTACAATGCGGCCATACCCTGGGTAAAGTAAGCCAGCTTGTGTGTAGAGTTTGAAAGTACTCCGTGATACTAGTAAGTACCCGATTTTTTTAAATGGCCCATATCTCGAAAACTAAGAGAGGTAAAGCGAAATTTCGACTACCCCTAACCGCATATAACCCCAACGAAAGGGGTCATCTCTATCCAGAAATGGACCATAGTGGGGCCTTGGACCCTCGGGAATTTCTAATAAAAATTTTCCACTTCACACAATGGCCCATACCTCGAAAACTAAGCGATATAGAGCAAAACGGACAAAATGTTTGCTCCTTCGGAATGACCTCACATGCCCTTAGATTATATGGAGTAGAACCGGGGAGGGTCCCGAGACCATAAATTTGAACAAATTTTACGACCTAGTATAATTATACCCTACACCACTATGTGTTCAGGGTATTATAAGTTTGTGCTGATGTTTGCAACACCAAAAAATATTGGTCCTAGACGCACCTTATAGTATACCGATCGGCTCAGAATTTTTCTTTATTTCGATTTAACGATGTCCGTCCGTCCGTCTGTCCATGCATTCTTGTGCGCACTCTACAGGTTGCAAATATTAAGATATTTTGATGAAACTTGGTACACCGACTTATGTCTGCGCAAGGACGAAGGCTATTGAGTTTGATTAAAATCGGTTCATGTTTAGACCTAGTGCCCATATAAGGGTCCTCCCAAAATTATATTGTTTATACGCTGCAGGTCGCAAATATTAAGATATTTTGATGAAATTTGGTACACAGACCTATGTTGGCCCAAGGACGAAGCCTGTTGATTTTGGTGAACATCGGTCCATCCCAGTGTAGAAACGGTAATGACATATCATTATTTTTTGGAGTACCAGTAATGACACCCACTTACCTTCTGCATTATTTTCAAACATATAATAATGAGTTACTGATAATAACTTATTTTTATCAATATTTTAAATAGAAAATAATTTTTTAGATTTTTTTGAAAATTTTTTGAAATCAATTTTTAGACTCAATATTTTTTAAACACTGGTAAGGATATATGTAACCACATATTTTTTGATTTTTTGTATGTTGGCGAGTAAGCTTACTTGTGTGCAGTAGGTCAATTATGTTTTTATCTATTAAATATTACATGTGGATATAGATCAGATGGTAGAGCAGTCGACTGGCAATCTGTAGACCTAGGTTCGATTCCCACACCAGCAAATTTTATTTAAAAAAAAATACAATAAAAAATATTTTTTTTTATATAATTTATTTTTTTGAAAATCTATTTTTAGACTCATTATTTTTGTCAGTACTGGTAAGCACATAGGTAACGATATATTTTTTGATTTTTCATATGCTGGTGTGTAACGACAACTCATTATTTTTCCCGACACCGCCATATAAAGGTAATAAGAAATGTAATAACAAAAGTAACTAGTTACCATTACCAAGTATGTAGTTACATAACCACATATCTGGTAATGATTTTCTACACTGGGATGTTTAGATCTAGTGCCCATATAAGGGCCCTACCAAAATTATATTGTTTATACTCTGCAGATCTCAAATATTAAGATATTTTGATGAAATTTGGTACACCGACCTATGTCAGCCCTATTGTTGATTTTGGTTAACACCGGTCCATGTTTAGACCTAGCGCGCATATAAGGGTCCCCCCAAAATTGGCTTGGTTACAAACTGCAGCTCGCAAATATTAAGATATTTTAATGAAATTTGGTTCGCAACATTATAGAAAATTTTGACACAAGTCCCATTTTAACCCATTCGAATTTCGGATCCAAACATTAGTTGGTTTTTAACCAGACTGGTGTAGGGTATTGTATAGTCGGCATGACCGACTTTAACCTTTTTACTCGTTACAAATAAATCTATAGTTTTACAAATTTTTTACTTAAATTTAGATTTGTTAAATTTAACAAAAAAAAAGTGCTAAAGTCAACAAATTTTATTTTAAGCCAAAAAACAGAAATACATTTTGCTAAAGTAATAAATTTTTCTATCCAGCCAACAGACATATTATATTGAGTGTACTTAAAATAGCATGAACTGTGAATACCCTAATTGTCTTTTCTTTTTTAAACAAAATTATTAAAAATTTAATTCAACAATTTGCTATTAATCAATTAGTTCTAAAAAACCCGAATGACTATTTGCTAATTTAATCGATTAAAATGAATAGGCGAATAATTGTACACCCTAGTATTGATATTGAAAATTAATTGGAACTCAAAGGAATTTGCTTGTATATTACAATAAATCTTGGGAAAAAAAACAATTGAAATGATTAATTTTATTAGCAGTCCATGCGCAAGGCGTATAAGTTATTTATTTTTCAATTAACAATTAATTAACAATCATACGCCATGTGGGTTGTATGAAATAATTACTACACCATGTCCACTTCCACTTGTTAGTCAAAAAATCACACATCAATTAAAAAAAACAAGTATAAAAGTTTGAGAAATTTGTCCTGGAGATAATTTTTCCTGTAAAATCCATCTGATTCAGAATCTAAGGCAATTTCTATAGAATGGCGTTTTTTTTTTTTATATAGGAAAAGTTTCCATAACCTGATGCTTTCTTTGGAAAAAGGGCCCATAATCGAAGACTTTTCTTATAAATAAAATTACTGAAGAAAAAGTACTGAGAATATAGGGGTTTCCATAGGGAAATCTCCTCAGAATCTGAGGATTGTGTTAGGCTTAAATATAATTACTACTATAACATTTTTTATCAATAAAATATTTTATAAAGAATTGCATTTCATTGCCATATTTGAAGCCCTTCATCTTTCACCACCTTTCACTTCTTCTCTATCCCCTTTCTAAAGGAAGCAACACGTTAATTAATAGGAGGAATTTCCTGAGCGTTGCTTTTCTTAAACAAAAAAAAAAAAAAACAAATTTATAATTTCTGAAATTTTTTTTATGCGTATTTAATGTAAACTGACAAATTTTTTGAATTTTTTTCAACTAGGCCCTCGGAGGTAATTTTCCGTATTTGTAGTAGGAGTTCTGTTTCTTACTATAAGTTGAGTAAGTTTAAACAAAACTTAATTGCAGTGTAAGAAGTGCAAGTATTTACTTAAAATTGTTTTGGTTTTGTTATAACATTTATAAAAACGTATGTATATCTCAGCAAGTAATCCTGAGTGGATTAGTGTACTGTACGGTGTACTGTACAACACTAAATCAATTTGATTTGTAAAACAGGGTGGTCTGGGCTATAGAAATACAAAGAAAAGAAAAAATTCCAAACCTTACACCCCAGTGTAGAAACGACAGTGTCATAAGTATCATTATTTTTTGAACTACCAGTAATGACACCGACTTACTTTCTACATTATTCTAAAACATATAATAATAAGTTACTAATAAACAGTTACTTTCTTCATTATTTCATAATAAAAATTAATTCGATACCAAAAATGAGTAATTTTTATCATTATTTCAAAAATAAAGTAAATTTATAGATTTTTTTGTAAATTTGTTTTAAACATCTATTTTTTCAACACTGTTAAGGATATATGTACCGGTCAATTATGATTTTATCTATAAAATACAACATATCGTGATGGCTCTGGTAGCTCTACTATCTACTGGTAATCTGGAATCCCAGGTTCAATTACCGGCATGAGCAAAATTTATTAAAAAAAAAAATTTAAGTAAAAAAAAAATTTTTTTATTAAAATGATAATTGAAAAAAATAAAAATTTCGTAATACTTCGCACTTTTTGGCCTTCAAAATGCTTTAGAAAAAATTGGGAGTAACCTAACCAAAGTTGAACCTAAATATTTGCAAGAGTTTGCTTAGAATTTTTGCAAGAATTTGACATGAAAGAAAATCGCTTTGGTTAGGTAAAACAATTTAAGCTCAATGCATTCAAGTTCACAGTGGTAGTAAAAAAATTAACCGATTTTATGCATTTTTAATAGAGTTCGTCGTTGTGGCATAACAAAATTATGAATCAATTTTCGTCCAATTATCCTGTAATTGCACTACAAGGGTCGTTCATTTGGCATGACGATCAGACTGACGGGCATCACTAAATCAATTTAGCAAGTGATCTTGTTATACTGTAAGGTGGGTTTACACGTCCATTATTTTTGGTGGTTATAAACATTAGCACAAACTCAATATCCCCTGTAGCACAGAGTGGTGTAGTCTATAAAAAATATACAAAAAAAAACATTAGAGTATCCCGATAAACGCTTCACTTGAAAATTGGTCGAAAAAGTACCACACAATCGATGCGTAGTAAATAATGAGTTAAATATGGGAAAAAAAAAACTAAAAAAATTTGGAGGCGATCTCTAGTTCCCTACCAACGATGCCGATATTTTTCTTCTTTTTTTTTTTGAAAATTAGAATATAAAATTGCATAATTTTCAAAATTTTTCAAAATGAGAAAAGCGTTCAAAAAATTTTCATAAAGTAACTTTAGGTTCCCATTGCCATTTTCACCCTTAAATGCATGGTGTCGCCATTTGGCAACATACCAATTTTTTAATAAAAAAAACCCACTTGATGCACAAAACTGCATTTTTGGGCACTTGGGCCCCTTCTGTACAAAGTGTTCTTATAGTTTAGCTTAGATTTTTTAAACAGGAAAAATCTTGATTCTGCTTCGTATGTTTGTGAAAAATCTAAAAAACACGTTTTTTTTACAAAAGTGTAATATTCAAAAATGTTTGTTTAAATATTCAACGGGGTATTCTCGCAATAAAATTCATTTTGGGGACAGTAAATAAAGGGTTGTTCAACAGGGACGCTACAAAAGTAGAAAGACAGGGACAGCAAACGACGCCATATTTCTTGCCGCTCTTTTGACATTTCTCTTCAGTAAGGTTTGCCATTTCATGATGGAAAGATATACGAGCCAACAACGAGTCGAAATTATTAAAATTTACTACCGAAATTCGGAGTCAGTGGCCTCAACGTTAAGAGCGCTACGTCCAATTTATGGTCGTCATAATCGTCCTAGCAGATCAACAATTGAGCGTGGGGCTACGTCAAATCTATGGTCTATGCCAACAAGCCAGCGACGATTGATGAACTTCGTACGAATATCGAACGTGAAATTGCAGCAGTATCGGCCGATTTATGCTTGAAAACCGTCGAAAATTGGGTTCAGCGTCTGGACTTCTGCAAGCGTGCCCGTGGTGGCCATGCAATAGAGATCGATTTCCATACATAATGGCATCGAACGTACTTTCACAGGAATAAAGAATTTCATTGATATCCAAAACCGTTTTTGTTTTATTTAAACTTTTTTACGTTTGTAGCGCTCTTATTGAAAAACCATAGTTTAAAGATTTTTTTTTTTTCATACACATTCAAATAATCACAATTTAGCTATTTGGGAAAAAACCATATTTTTCTTTAAATATCGAAGAGAACATGCATTTAAGGGTTAAGATAAAAAATGTTAACATGTTTTCTATTATAAAAAAAAAATCAAAAATGAATCAAAATTACTCAAACAAAAATTTTCAAAAATTTGTCCCACAGTCTCGAAATTACGAAAATTTCGAAGGAACTGAAGATCTCGTCAAAAGAGTTTGAAATTTGAACATTAATTCTTATCATTTGAGTGGTATTACATCAAAGTTTATTTTATCAGGACACCCTAATACGCCCTTTTACTTATGTATATTATACCAATTTGGTATTTTCATAGCATTTTTAAACAAATTTTTTATAAATATTTATACTTAAAAAATAATTTCTTCAAATCCTTTTTGGTTTATATTGTTTGTAATAGTGTAAGTGCGGGTAATGTGGAATAGGTAAATAATGTGTAATACTCCCTTATTTCGGAAACTAATTCTTGTAAAGCAAATTAGGCGTCTTGATACGTAATTAATTTTGAAAGAGCATGAACTAACAAATATACTAAATTAATCAATATGTTTTTTAATTAAGCAAATTTTTTTAATTTTTTTTTTCTAATTGATTCGATGATCGCCTAATATGCGGGTAATGTGGAATACTATTCCACTGCACAGCTTTATTTTCATTAATTCATTGATTATTATAAAACTGAAATAGTTTTTATTGAATCTTTTACTTAATACAACAAAGTGTCTGTGCTATTTTTTTTTTTTTTTGAATTAGTATTAATACTAAAATTGGTGCTCCACATTATCCGCATTTCCTCTATTTTCAATCACATTCACTTTTCACAAGGTAAATAAAAAAAAAAAAACCAACAATATTCTTTTAACTATTTTAAGAGGTAAAGAGAAACGCATTATCATAATATTCTTAAAACAACACTTGAGGGATTCTAAGGGATAAAAACTTTGTAATTTAGAAAATCTAGAGCTACGAAAAAAGGCTAACATGTAAATTTTTTTTTAAATTCTTACAAACATATCAGATGGAAATTTTAAAATTAATAAGCCATTTTATGACCACATAAGCCATAAATAAAAAGTAACAATATTATTGTAGGACATGCCGACTATATGAAACCCTACACCACATCACGAGTAGGTGCATGTTCCAGGAAGGGGCAATAAATAGGTGTAATATGTGATAATAGGTGTAAATAAAAGTGGGTCTGGATCAAATCTTATTGGGAATAACACATATTAGGAAAAAGTCATTATACCCTACACCACATACTGTAGGGTATAATTCTATAAAATCATGTTTAAAACATCAAATCCCGATTTCTGTAATATTGGAAGGGATCGGATTCCAGACTATATGCTCTCTGCTGTGCTAGATATCCTTTTGGGATAAGTTAACAAAGTTGTTTAAACTTGTATCATACGGCATACTCTTTTTAGTTGGTATGAAAAGCAGGATATTCGTATTTATATTATATAGACAGAAAACGAATTTAGCTCAAAAATATATATTACATATTTACGAAAATTTATATAAAAAATTTAAAAAGGTATAAAATAAAAAAAAAAAAAACAATTAGACTATTTGTAACTGGAGATTTAATGTTTTTTTTTTTTACCAAATAGCCAACAAATAGCATTTTTTGTAATGAAAATAAAA
Organism: Leucophora obtusa; assembly: GCA_949987735.1. Classification (NCBI taxonomy): domain Eukaryota; kingdom Metazoa; phylum Arthropoda; class Insecta; order Diptera; family Anthomyiidae; genus Leucophora; species Leucophora obtusa. The sequence continues at coordinate 218,531,559 of OX465297.1, forward strand.
TTAAAATTTTATATAATGGAAATAGCCTCAAAGAAAATAAAAAGAATTTAAGTTAAAATTTAAATTATCATATTTAATACTTCTATTTGTTGTTTTACACATAAATAGCGGCTCAGATCAAATTGCAACTGCTGTAACTCTTAATAAATTATTAATAAAAATTTTGAAACTCATACATATTTCTATAAAATTAAGCAGAATTTAATAAGGTGCATAGAATTATAAAATTAAAATTTTTTCAGTGCTCATTTAAGAGAAGACGAGTTAAACAATTTTATTGCAAAATTTAACATATACAACGCAGTCACCAGACTGTCGCAAGCTTTGTTCAATCTGAGGACTCGTCTCGTCAGTGGTTAGTTTATATGTCAATTCGTCAAAGAATTTTAAATTGTTAAATCCACAAGATAAAACCTTTTGCTTCAAAGTGTGTGCCGTGAGCTACTATCGAATCGGCAATGTTCTACAGACATTGACTTGTACACTCACAATATTTTATCCTTAAAAACAACCTAAAATACATATTAAATTAATTGAAAACACAATTAAGAAAAGGACTACTGATTTTTCATTATATTCAAACCATTTTGCTATCTATTTTTAAACATTGTTTAAACAATCCATAAAAGAAATAAAAATAATTGAAAACTCTGTTTAAACAATCTTCAATTTTTAGCTGACAAAACGTTAGAAAAAAATGATTATGTAGTTCATTTTTTCATATTTGAAAGTTTTTTTTTTTGTTTGAATTTTTAAAACACCACACACACACGTTCATATTTTTATTGGCTATGTTTGTGTGTATGAGTAAAAAATTTCGTGTAATTTGAATTGAAATAATTTTGTATATAAACAAACTATTTTAACAAATAAGAAAACCGAAAATATTTGAATTTTTTGTTTTATTTTTTCTAAAAGTAGAAAACTAAAAATAGAACATTTGACCGAAAATATCAACTTCTACAGACGATACGTAGTTTTTTGGAGTTTGTTTTTTATTGATTTCTACAAAAAGTTAAACAATACGTTTCCATGTATTTTATTTTATTTTTCAAATGAAAAGAAACTTTACCCATTACTTTTCCAAAAAACCTCAATCGATTACGGAAAATACATATATTGTGAGTGTAGCTTTTACCAAAACATTTTTTTAATTAACATGTTTGTATTGAAAAAAATGTTTTAATTTTCTTTTTCGAGTTGGTATGTCTATTTGAGGTTTCATCAATCACAGCCTACACAGTGTATGTTTCTGTAATTAGAAGAGCCAGAATTAACTAACACATGAGCAATTTTGTATAATTAACTAATATATGATAATTTTAGACTACCCAAAAATATTTTTTCCTCTTTCTAATCATTGAGACATTATCTTAAATAACACCTGCACTTCTTTTTACTACATAATATATTGCTTAAGTACTATAACGAGTTATTTTTGAAAAGTCCACTGATATTTCAAAATCATAATTTTTAAGTTGAGTAAAACACATTTGGCAATTCATAAAATTGCTATCAAACAAAATTAATTAATTTAAATCCCCTAATTCTTTTTGATTTTTCTGAAGATAAATTAAAAAAAATGAGTTTCTTTCGACAATCGCAAAAAAATAAAATTACAATATTTAGAAATTAAAATTCAAAAATCGACCATGGCGAAATTTGTGCGTAATTTTCTGAGTTTAACTATAAAAATATAATTTTGAAAATCGGTTGAGAATTGTGGCCTGAAATGTTATTTTCTCAAAAAAGGTGCTTTTGGACACACTGTGTGACGGTTGTTTTTATACATCCATTCACATCTTCTTTGCATGTATGTGTTTTAATGTACTGTGTGTGTGTGAATAGCACCTCGAATATTAGAGAAATACCACCAGGGATGGAAAAGAAGATTTTTGTTTTGGTATAGAAAAAATTGTAATTTTTTTAAATTTTCTCATTTAAACTTCGGTAAAGATCATTAAATTAAAATCGCAGGCTTATTGACTTCGAAGCGAATTACAAATATGAAAAACAAGGATTTTTGAAAAGTTCAATCGTAGCAACCTTTTCCATTTCTAAACATCACTATATAATTGGATTATTTTTTGAAAATATGGTAACATTTGAGAAAGTATAAGAATGAAAATATGCGAGTATGAGAGAAAACGCGTAGAAATTAATAAAGTATAATTTAAAGCGAATTCGCAGTGCGTTTTTAAGTGTCAAATCGCCATATAAAAAAAAAGAAACACAGCCGCAAGGTTGTATCTCTACTTCTGCGATATTAGCAGAAATATTTTCAATTATAATTTTAGCAGTTGTAATTCGAAGACATATTTTACGATAAGACATAAGCCCAAATTAGTTTGGAAGTAAAGTGCGGAGAAATGAGGTATCGTAAAGTAGAAATATATTTTCAATAGATTTTCTTCCCTCAAATGTAAAGGGTTCTTCAACAGGGACGCTACAAAAGTAAAAAGACAAAGACTTGCCGCTCTTTTGACATTTCTCTTCAGTAAGGTTTGCCATTTCATGATGGAAAGATATACGAGCCAAAAATGAGTCGAAATTATTAAAATTTACTACCGAAATTCGGAGTCAGTGGCCTCAACGTTAACAGCGCTACGTCCAATTTATGGTCGTCATAATCGTCCTAGCAGATCAACAATTGAGCGTCTAGTGGAAAAATTTGAATCCACAGGCGCAGTACAAAATGTTCCCGTGCCAGTGAGACAGAGAAGTGCCCGTAGTGTCGAGAATATTGCCCAAAAGTGTCTCTCACACATCGTTTTCAAGCGTTGGGCATCTCTGTGACGTCGTTGTGGCGAATTTTGCGAAAAGATCTTGGCCTACATCATTACAAGATTAAATTGACGTAAGAACTGAAGCCGCTTGACCACCAGAAGCGTCGTATGTTCGTGAATTGGACTGAGCAACAACTTGAAAATGATTCGGATTTTCATCGAAAAATCATCTTCAGCGATTAGGCGCATTTCTGGCTAAATGGCTTCGTCAATAAACAAAATATGCGTTATTGGTCAGACAGCAATCCACACGTACTCCATGAGTCATCATTGCATCCCGAAAAAATTACGGTTTGGTGCGGTTTATGGGCCGGCGGTGTCATTGGGCCGTACTTCTTCCGTGATGATCAAGACCGGCACGTTACTGTGAATGGGAATCGCTACCGTTCAATGATAACCGAATATTTTTGGCCCCAATTGGATGATATGGACTTGGAGGACATGTGGTTCCAACAGGACGGAGCCACAAGCCACACAGCGAATGTCACAATCAATTTATTGCAAACCAAGTTTGGAGAACGTGTTATCTCACGAAATGGTCCAGTCGATTGGCCGCCTCGGTCGTGCGATTTGACGCCGTTGGAATATTTCCTGTGGGGCTACGTCAAATCTATGGTCTATGCCAACAAGCCAGCGACGACTGATGAACTTCGTATGAATATTGGCCGATTTATGCTTGAAAACCGTCGAAAATTGGGTTCAGCGTCTGGACTTCTGCAAGCGTGCCCATGGTGGCCATGCAAAAGAGATCGATTTCCATACATAATGGCATCGAACGTACTTTCATAATGGCATCGAATTTCATTGATATCCAAAACCGTTTTTGTTTTATTTAAAAAAACTTTTGTAGCGCTCTTATTGAATAACCCTTTACTTCCAAACTAAGTAGTTTTGTACACTGTCATTAACTAAAAGTAAACAGCTGACACGATACTTTACGATACTACTAGACTAATGGAGCCTTAATGCAGCCTTTAACCTTTTGTTTGTGCTCTTGATCCCTTATGTGGTTTTGCTATTTTAGTACGTCAGATTTTTCAAGTTTTTGTGCCGACTTTTTTATGAGGGTTTTTGTTAATAACATCAAGTTTTTTTTATCTGAATCGAATTTCTTAACCCTTAAATGCATGATCTCTTCGATTTTAAAGGAGTGTGCAATTCAAGAAAAATACCAAAAGAAATTTATTTAAAAAAAATGTGATTTTTTATTGAAAAATATGGTTTTTTGCCAAATAGCTAAATTGTGATTATTTAATGTGTTTGAAAAAATAACTAAAAAAAAATCTATAAACTATAATTTATACATTGCTTGTCGCCAAATTATATTTTATTGCGAGAATACCACTTTAAATATTTAAACAAATATTTTTGCATATTACACTTTTTGTAAAAAAACGCGTGTTTTAGATTTTTGACAAATATACAGAGCAAAACCAAGATTTTTACTCTAACTGTTTAAAAATTTTGCGCTAAACTATAGCAACACTATATACAGAAGGGGCCCCTAATGCCCAAAAATGCATTTTTGTGCTTCATGTGGGTTTTTTTTTACTAAAAAACCGGTATATTGCCAAATGGCTACACCATGCATTTAAGGCTTAAAACTTTGGCTGCATGAAAATAATTTTCACATATGTTTTTAAGAGAACTTATGTCATCAGCTTTCTTAAAATCATATGTGAAAATTATTTTCAATTGTACGCTAGACGCACTGCAAAATGGTTTGCAGTTTGAAATGAACCGTTCTCAAGTATTTCAACAATGTTGTTTTAGGACTGGTATTTTGAAAAGTGTTTTTTTTTAAGCTGACTTGTACAAATAATACATTTATTGTTTTAACAGACATTTTAATTCTTCAACATCAAGTTTATGGAAAATGCCAACATTTTAACTTTTCTTTTTGATCTTTATAACAAACATTTTTATTTTAACAAATAACAGAAATATTTAAGAAAAGTCATATAAAATAAAGAACAATGCTAACAACGGCTTGTCTATTTTAAAACAACCAAGTGGGAATTTAAAAATTTAGTCATAAATTTGTATGCTATTAGCTGTGTTAGTGTTTAACTCTCCTTACCTTTTAGTGACCTGCCATATAAAGTATAAAAATAAATATAAACCTATGTCGTTTTTGAATAATTAGAATTTTTTTTTAATCACCTGGATTTAGAACTTTTCATACAAAAAGTGGATTTATTAAATCCAAAAAAAGCTGGATTGTCAGAAAAAAATACGAATGAAAATTAAAAGAGAAACAAAAAAATTGAAAAACTAACAAATAAATGCCCTACGGGAAATTTTAACAAACTGCCACCGAACTGGCCCCCTTATATGAAATAGACTGGTCACTTTTACATGGCGTTGTCATAGGAGGTGGAAATTGACCCCTTGTGACATGTCACAAGACAAATCGCAGGACAGGTCCCTGAACTTTGTTTTTTATGAGAGTTCAGTAACCTGTCCTAGGATTTGTCTTGTGACATCTCACAATGGGTCAATTTCCACCTCCTATGACAACGCCATGTAAAAGTGACCAGTCTACTTCATATAAAGGGGCCAGTTCGGTGACAGTTTGTTAAAATTTCCCGTAGGGTGGTTTTAATTTAACTTTTTTTATGTAATATGTTTAGAAAAAAAACTACACCTCACCAAATACAAATTTTCCATCTTGGACATGGAGAAATAGCTCAAATAGAAATGGCAATTTTTCACTCTACAGTAAGTAATTTCATTAAATCCAATTAATGAATATTAAATATTGCAATGGAATTTTTCAATTGTGTTAAAATATAAATTGAAGTGATAAAACTGAAAAGGCAGACTGCCGCTGATCGCTGCTTTATGTAAAATATAATTATAAATTAAAAGGTAAAGTCAAATCCTTCATCATCGAATTCAGTATTAAAAACGAGTAAAAAGGTTAAAGTCGGGCATGCCGACTATACAATACCCTACACCAGTCTGGTTAAAAGCCAACTAATGTTTGGATCCGAAATTCGAATGGGTTACAATGAGGCTTGTGTCAAAATTTTCTATAATGTGAGTCATCGCACCAAATTTCATTAAAATATCTTAATATTTGCGACCTGCAGTTTGTAACCAAGCCAATTTTGGTGGGACCCTTATATGGGCACTAGGTCTAAACATGGACCGATGTTCACCAAAATCAATAGGCTGCGTTATTGGGCTAATATAGGTCTGTGTACCAAATTTTATCAAAATATCTTAATATTTGCGACCTGCAGCGTATAAAAAGTATAATTTTGGTAGGACCCTTATATGGGCACTAGGTCTAAACATGGACCGATGTTCACCAAAATCAAACTTGTTCGTCCTTGGGCCAACATAGGTCTGCGTACCAAATTTAATCAAAATATCTTAATATTTGCGACCTGTAGAGTGCGCACAAGATTGCATAGACAGACAGACGGACGGACGGACAGACGGACATCGTTAAATCGAAATAAAAAAAAATTCTGAACCGATCGGTATACTATAAGGTGTGTCTACAACCAATATTTTTTGGTGTTACAAACATCAGCACAAACTTATAACACCCTGACCACATAGTGGTGTAGGGTATAATGACCACATAGTGGTGTAGGGTATAATTAGGGTGAAAGAAGTGTCGGGCAGAAATTTTTTTTTTTAAAATAGGGAGAATCTAACCCTATCTGTTGAGCACTTTTAGAAATACTTTTTGAATTTATTAAATCCAAGTGATTAGAAAAAACAGCTAATCACTTAAATCAAAATTCGTAGTTTTGAGATGTTAGGTTGTTGTATGAAATTAGTATAATGAAATTTATTTATAAGTTTTGAATTAAATAAAAATATGGGAAGAGGTTTAGGCTACCATGTGCTTCTTCACAAAATAAACAACAACTATACTTAAAATAGTAGGTTTGAGGTTAAGAAGAAGAATAAACTTTCCTCAAAAGTTACAAACACATTAAATTTGCAAATCAGACTAGATCTAGTTTCTGCCTTTTTATGGACAGGCTTCATCAGTGATCTTCCATTAAATTGTATTATTGTTTATATTTTTATTATCAGAGTGTCTCTATATGAATAATTTCAGAAGTGATCAAACAGACATATACAAACATTCTACTTCAGATTTTCTCTGTTTATCTTCTTATTTCCTCCGTGTAAAATAGTTTGTAAGTTATAATAACAGAAAATACGATTTAAAAAAAATGAAACTTTACTTTAAAACCGATCAACTTGTTTTTCCATTAAACACCAAATGAAAATAGCAATATGATCACAACTACAAAACTATGTTTTGTACTGCCATACATGGTTGTTGCAATCAAATTATTATTGTATTAATAATAATTTACAAATTATAGGGCATCTATAATCATTTTATAGTTAAAATCTGTTTTTTTGCTTGTTATATTATTTTGTCGACTACAATCATATATTATCTGGACAATCATATTCGTCTCTTGGAATTGCAATCATATTATTATCTGATTTAAGAGTGATCATATTCACAAGCGTTGGTATAGTTTTGACAACTATAAGTAGATCAGTATATTTTTTATGAGCATCATCGAACAGTTTGAGATTTTGTGAAATGAACTTGTAAGAAGCAGATAGATAAAATAATACATAATAAATAAGCAGACATCATAAGAAATATACAATTGTTATAAACATATTATGATAAGTTGGAATCATATGCGGTTCCAGTAATTGTTATAAGGGGAAAAATCATACGCCACCGTAGACAAAAAATAACAAACACATTCCGCTTTTATTAGAGTTGATTTATAGGAAGAAGAAGAAAACATTTTTAATGAAAAATTTAACAGACACAAGGGGATCACCAGACTGCCGCTGTTTCGTCTTACCCAAAGACTCATCAGTGGTTAGTTTATGTGTCAACTGATCATTATTAATTGCTTTTTTAAAAACATTTTTGTACGCGCTTATTTTTATTTATATGTAAATCATAAACCCATAAGTATATGACGCACTTTGAATATGGTCATCCCAAATATGTTTTTTCTTTGCGTGAATTAAATAGTTTTTCTGACTTTTATTTTTAATTTTTTATAAAAAACTCAAAAGCATAACTATAGTTGAATATTCTAGCTGTGTTTTCGATTTAACTCTTAAAAAAACTCAAAGTGCATAAAAACGCGTTCAAAACGAAAACTAAAATATTACTTTTCGTATGCACGTTAACTTTCAACAATGATAATTATCAACGTTGAAAAATCAACGTTTATACATTTTCACATTTAACATAACTTATTCGCGTTGATTCCTAAAAACTTTTGCTGAAATACGTTCGATTATAATGGAAACATTATAAACATAACCCGTTTAAATTTTTTTTTGTTACTACAATCAGTTTAACGTAGATTTGCTTGAGACAAAATACAGCTTCTGTTAAATTTGGTGTTATAATTTTACCTAGAAATAACTTAACAATTTAATTTATATAATAACTGTAATGGAAAGAAACAAATTAAATTAAATTAAAATTAATTAAATTTTTTATCTAGTTTTAAACAAATGAGAAACTAAATGAAACTAAAGAAATTGATAAGTGATAGTAAAATATTTTGAAGAAATATTTAAAACAGTTGAAACAAATATTTTTTGACATTTTCTTTTGTTTATAGTTAAGTTAAAGTTAAAGCTACAGTATGAGACCCACAGTTAGTTTTTAACGCAACATAATTATCTGAGTTATGTATACACACAGAAAACAGATTCGTAGTTCCAACCGAATTTTTTACTAACCGAATTTTTGTAGTTCCAGGTACAATCACTTTTATTTATTTTTTATACCATTGTAATTACCAAAATTTATTTACAATTTTTGAATTTTTGTTGTGTTAATAGATTACTTTAATGTTTGTGGATTATAAATTCTATAAATAGAAAAACACGTTCTACAAAATTTATTTAAAAATTAAAATTTTTTTATGTCGCTAACTGTGATCGAACCGGCGACCGTCCGCTTGTCAGCCCATTGCTTTTCCTCTAAGCTAAGCTCTATTTAAATTTTTTTAGTCAAGTTTCAAATTTGAATTCCTTCAGGTTTGAATATTTTGTCTATAAATAAAACTATATCAACAACAGAAAATCACTTGTGTCTTTTAATTTGAATAAAAAAACAATTTATATCGCGAACCGGGATAGAACCGCCGACCTTCCGTGTGTCAGTCCATTTCATTTCCTCTAGGTTAAACTCGACATACATTTTTTTGTCAAATTTCAAATTTTAATTTCTTTAGGTTGAAAATTTGAATATTTTGTTTTTGTATAAAATTATATTCACAGCAGAAATTTGAATCAATAAAAAAATTATTTAAAAAAAAAAGTAATGCCTTGGTTGAAGTTTGAATTCAAATCTCTAAGGCTATAAGGCTGTGCCTCTACCTCCTGTGCCACAGATACTTACATTTATTTGTTGTTTAACTTAGAATTTAAATATGCATATGTATGAAATGATACATTCCACAATTTTATTATGATAAATAAAATTTCTGTTCCTTGTCTCAATATATTATTACAATGACCAAAATAATGGAAATTAATAGTTAAAGCTACTAAAGTTGAAAAAAAAATTTTAAATTGATTGGAAAAACTAATACTTTAGATAGAGTGATCGATTTTATTGAAACGCAACTGATAATAGATTTTCGCTGCCGATATTTTATTCAAATGACTAAATCTTCGACAAATTGGTGGTTGTTGGTATTGAAGGTAATGCAGAAGTTAGTATTTTTTTCAATATTGGTTAGAAACGCCAATATTTTGGATAATGTGACAGTGTTTTGGTTCATCATATATATTTTCTGTTCACAAATAAATTTAACTTTGCTGATGATGCATTTTAAATAACTGCAATTAAAATTATTGAATAATTAAAAAATTTCGTTGGTTCCGATAGAATTCCAACCAATTTATTTTCTGTGTGTACTAAAAACAATTTCAGACATATCAATATTTCCAGAAAAAAGTTTTCTCCTCGAAAATCTTTATTAAATTCTTTTAACTTTCAAATTGAATGGATATCGCTTAAGTCGACTTAAGCGATTATTTGAAAATATTTTTTGCGTTTTAATTTCTGGTTAACATCGAACAATGTATGCATATTTGTACACATGATGTTTACTTTGCAACTGAATTGGAAATTCATATACAATTTGTATTGTAAATGCAAACACAAATATGATTTTTTTTTATATAATTTAATTAACTGTGCAAGAATTGGAAACAACCAGGGTTGGCAACCGATTCATAAGGTTAGTGATAATGGATAATTTTATTTCACAAGTATTTCGTTCGAGTGTTTTAAGGTTATCGGTATATTAAGTTATTTAGTTAAATTACTGTAAGATTAGTGGCATTTAAAGCTATTTCATTTAGTTATTTTAAGTTATTTCGCCGGTGATATTTTAAGGTTAACGATAGTTTTTTTTAATTTTTGACAACTTTTTGTAGCGCCATTTTGTGAAACCTTATGTGTGCGTGTAAATATGTGATGTTCAATAAGAGCTGAGAGTGAATATTTCATATATGTATGACCTCTTTGGAAGAAAAAAAAAATGAATGTTATTTCGTTAGGATATTTTAACGATAACGGTATTTTAAATTAGTTCGTTAAGCTATTGTAGAGTTAAAGATATTTTAAATAATTTGGTTAGGCAATTTTAAGGTTAGCGGTATTTTAAAATTTAAAATAAATAAAATTTATCGATTATGTCATTAGTGGTATTTTGATGTTAATGGTAGTCACCGATTTAATCCATTTTTCGTTCTCTCTTTCCTTCTCCTGTAGTTTTTCTATTAAAAATTCAAAGTAAGATTTTTAAAGATTCGAACCTAAAGCATTGTGTTTGGTAGTTAATCGTCTTCACTAAGATTTGAACCTAAAGTTGACCTAAATCATAATAATACAAAGTTTTATAAAGTTTCCTATATTCAATTTCTGAAATTGAAATCCCTAAATTTTATATGAAACATCATACATTTTTTTTATAGGATTTTCTATATAAACTAACATATTTATACAAAAAAATACAAAAGGTACTTCTGGGTAACGAGTACTCGAAAAAGCAGTCGATATTGAGTATTCAGTACACAAATGCTCAATAAATTTGCAACTCTAACACAAAGTTATTTTTAGCCAAGAAATCTAAATCTCCTAAGTATATAAGCATACTTTTTATAAAAAACTCAAATATTTTCCTGTTTTTTTTTTTTTTTTTTTTTTTTGTTAAATTCTACTGCATAAGCACATCAGAACAATTGCAAAGCAATTATAAAGACGACTAATTACGTTTTGTTTAAAATAATTGTATTTTGTTGCTTATTTTTAATTTTTAATTATTTAACTAAAACAATCTTTAATAACAATTGTTTCTTCTTGTTAATACCCGATATACTTTAAGAACTGTTTCGCCCTTCCAAATGCATATTTTAGTTAAAGTCGACTTTAGTTAAAATATTGGGTGGCGGTATGCCATGACTTGGTTAATTTTTGGAGCATTCTGATTGGTTTTTTTCTTTGATATTTTAAATGTCCAATAACGCTCCTAAACGAGAACTAGAAATTCTCATTGAGTTTGTAGTTTAACTTAACAAATATTTCTAGAAATTCTAAAAATGTCGTCCCTTGACGATTTCTTTAGGCAAGAATGAAATACGGATTATTTTTCACAATTTGTTAAATATGTTTGGGATTTTAGCATATTTAATTCTTTAGTGTAATTTATTTTCAACCAATCAAAATGTTTGCAAATATAAATATTTTTGTAGGATTTTCATACACAAAATGAACAAAACCGTATGATTAAAAATAAAGTCGACTTTAAATTTAAAATACTCTTTTATAGTAAGGGCCTTTGGTTTTAAAAGAAATTTTCAACTGAATATTTTAATCAATGACTGACATTAGTACGAGCTCATAATACACTTTCCACTTAGTGTAGCAGGTTAATATTAGGCCATTGGTTAGCTGATTACCCTAACAAATATTTAAAGGCTGGAGTGAACTTGTACACGTTTTTGGTATTCCAAGAATTTTAGCATACAGCCGCATAGCTATTATATTAAAACCATATAATTTTAAAATACATAAAACTACAATTTAGTCTTCCAAGAACTGCACTTTTAAATTGTTTTAAATTTTTACTGTTTTATTGTTTGGTATAAACCAAAGCAAAACTTCTTTTGTTTACAACTTCCTTAGAATTTAACAGCAAAAAAAAATATTTTATTACAATTTCATTTACTAACATTGCTCATTAGGCTGTCCCGAAATTCGAAAATCTTACAAACTGAAATAATGCGTAGTAATTATAAGTACCCAAGTACCAAAAATAAGGGTACTTATGGTTCGAAACCCGCGTTTGAAGTTAGCCTTCGTAAAGCATTTTTTTGACATTTTTTCTCAAAAAATTCGGGAAAAAATTTTACTATAAATCCACCACGAAGTTAGCGAGTTTGTTAATGCTAATCGATTGTGTGCAATTACGTCAAGATATTTTCAAATTTTTCAAAATTCGGGACTATCTATTTTTCATAGTAGGTTTAAGTTTAAAATACAGTTTTGTTTAATGTTTCATGTTATACAAACATAAATAAGGATTTGTTTTTCAAAGAAGTTTTAAGCAACTGTCGGATTTCAATGTTTGTTGTGTTTTTTGTTTTTTTATTTGATTGTAATTTTATTGCAAAACCCAAAAGCTAAGTTTTTCCGCCGTTTTAAATTTCTTAGTAAATTAAGCATTCTGTGAATTTTCATTAAAAAAAATCAACATCAAAACCTCAATTTGCTATTGTGCTCTTTTCTCTTATTTCTGTAGAATTCAAATTTTATTTTGGTATTTTAAATTTCAACATTTTAAACACGTTTTGTGTATATATGTACTTTCATTTTGACTTTGTGTGTGTGTTTTAATACACTTAAAAAATAAGTTAGTAGAAAAATTAATAAAACGTCTTGTATATCAAGTGTACTAATTTTCAGCAGTTTTTTTTGATAAAATTCCGTTTTCAGCAAAAGTTTTAGTTATATTTTTTTTTAGCAATAAACTAATTTTGAACTAATGGTTTACTAATTTATTTTTATACAAAAATTGTGCTGATAACCGTATTTATAGCGTAGACGACAACCAGACAGACAGGATGTAGATGTCGCAGCTTGTCTGGATGTAGTACAGACAACGAAAATGATAATTAAAAATAAAACGACTCTACACAATTTCTATATTTTACTTTTCAGCAATTAAATTAACAGTAGTAAAATTTCTCTACACAGTCTACTAATATTCAGCAAAATGTTTAGTGATTTTAGCAAAGATTTTTTTCATTTGCAATCGACTAAGTGTTAGCAAAACTTTTGCTGAGACTACTATTTTTTGTTAAAAATCAGCTCGCTGATTTTCAGCAAACACCTTTTTTCTAAAATTACCAACTTTTTTTGCCAGCACACTCCTGACTAAAAATTTGCTGACACAGCAACATTTTTTCTGACTTACTGACTTTTTTTTTGAGTGCAGTAGTACATAGTATCCTTTCAATATCTTCTGCTATTTTATGTATCCCTTATGTATTTGTTAATGGTTAAGAATGCAGAGGGAACACGAAACAGTATGATAATTTCTACAAGATTTTTGTGACAATTTTATGGTTTTTATGCTCAATTTGCTGTGAAGGTTTATATACTTAAAGTCATATTGTGCCATTTTATTGGCATGTTTATTATTGTTTGCTATTTGATATGATATTAAAATCTTTTATCTTTGGGTTTTATTGTTTCTTTTAAGAGTTTAAAAATAAATTAAATACAAAATGCATACTCATAGTACGTATGAGTTATTTTTCTCAAAATATAATATTACTCATACGCACAGTGGGATGTGGGTAGGGATTTTAGAAAAACTGTTACTGATAGCAATTTATTAATGACTTGCAAATAAGAAACCCTCTAAGGAGTAGTAATTAATTATTTCAAATAAATTCAACAATTGTTTAAAGCACGAGTCAGTATGACGCAACATAAAGACTTTTTAGTTTTGTTAAAGTTTAGCCTTTTTTTTTTGGTTTAATTATTATTATAATTTCCCTAAATAGAAAATAACAATTTATATAGAGTAGTAGAGAAAAACATTGAAATAAATCCATCAGTACAAATAGTCGAATACAATGCATTTTCAAGGAGAACATCTACCCTTTACAAAACTGATAATTTGTTAAAAATAGAATGGTTGAATTGTGGTAAAGATATTTTTTGTCCTATTAAAATTTCTAATAACTCCAATCACAATTGAAAACTCGATGAGCATAACTGAACCATTTTAAATAGACTATCCGCACAAATTCCTCAGTGTAGGGTTAACTCTTTAACGTTCACCGTTAAAAGTGCTTGCCTAAGAGTTTTTGGCACTTGAAATTGTGCAGGTAAGAGATATATTAAAGGTTGTTTGAAAAGACATGTTGTGGCGGCAGAAATTTAATTGTGACAAAACTGAGGCATATCAGATTTCTTCATTTGACTAATATATTATTTTTATCAACTTTTTATATCGAATGTCGAAAGATTCTAACATGTTCTTGTACAAAAAATTAACATAAAAATGGTCGAAATTTTCATTTGATGCAACTGAACCATTCGATTGGCAACAAATGAGGTAGTCAGCACCGAATCTGTTTTCTGGGTGTATCATTTCATAAAAATTGGAAACTATCACATGAGATACTTTCCTTGTTAGTGCGCAAAAAAAGTTAATTATTTTGTATACTAATATAATCAGTATTCATTACAATGATATTAGGAAAAGAAAATATATTTTTTTTTTATACCTGACATAACATCAATTATTTTATATAGGCCAATATAGGCGTTTGAACGTTGTGTCTGCATTTGTTATGCACATGTTAAAAACTTTTCAAAACTGTCAGTCATTATGTCAGTATGGAAAATTAGTTAATTTTTTCTTCAACCCATGTGTACTAGGGTGACAGCGATTTGCATGGGAAACATTTCTTGATATAATTCGTAGAGCGATGGCAGAAATTGGGAGATACTTGTTTAAAAATACCTATTCTCAAAACTTGCCAAAACGGATTTCAAGCATAGATTCCTATCAATGCTTGAAATACTATTTGGCCAGTTAGATACCTACTGGTTTTTGTTTGTCTACATGGTAGCTATCTAAGCACAGACATTTCGGGCAGATGTCTGCTTAAAATTATGGGCATAAATACCATTAAACCCAATTCAGTTATGAACTTTCTGTGTGAAGTAGGTCTGAGAATGGACTGATTGTAACCAATTTCACTGCAGTTTGTACTTAGACCAAGTAGAGTTTATATGCCAAATTTCATCTTAATATTTGTGGCCCGTAGTTTGATAACAACGCTTTTTATGAAAAGACCAACATCGCTAAATCGACATAGAAAATTCTACTAAATCGACTGATATACTATAATGTAGGGTATGGCATCACCAAAAACAATAGTTATAACGACATCATTATCACTAGATGGCACTTTATTCAAAAAATTTACATTTTTCTTTTTTTATTTAAATTGAAATAATAACAAACAAAAAAGCAAATAAAAAAAGGAATTCTCAAATTTTATTATTTGACCATATTTTGCGCTTGAATTTTTCTTAGTTTACGCAGTTTTCAGCAAATTCTTGAGTTTTTAAATATAGGCTCAGCTGATACTAAAGTGATACTAAATAGTTGCTCAAGTGACACTAAATTTCAGCACCCTACCGGTGAGTAGTGTAAGTTTTGATTTCCTATCTCCATAATTAATAGTCTCTGATCAGCACAAGCTAATAAATATAAAAATTAAATGTCAAGAGGCATCATATAAAGTGTATAAATGATTTGTAAACTTACACTCTTTATGTGTTATTTACCCATACAAATAACACACCCATTGTGTATGTATGCGAATTACCTACAAGGTAAAATTTTACTATAAACATATTTTAGAAATGAATTGTGTGTTTTAAAAATGATGAAATCTAGCGGGAATACCTTTTGTTATTGATAAGTTGAAACAATTAAATGTTAAAATTACACTGTGCTCGAATTGACAAAATTTTTTAAAAAGTTAGGTAATTTTTCTTAAAATATGAAAGGGACAGCCTGAACTAGATAAATCTGTACTACCAGTAAATATACAGGGTGGCCCAAAATTACCGAAGGGGTTTGAATTCCGTATAAATCCTTTATTATTTTTTTTCAGTATTTTTTTCAGTATTTTATATAAAAGAAATTAATAAAAAAGCAGAGACTAAGAAATTAATGACAGAAATTAAAATTTATAATTTAATTGAAAACTTTTAAAATTTATTTAAATTAAAAATAATAAATATTCACTTAGCACTTCGTCACTGAATTTCTTAATTAATTTCTAATTAAAGAAAACCCAACAAACAATTCGTTCCGTTTACGCACCGTTTTCGGTCCGTCATAAACGGAATCCAACTCCGTTTTCGTACCGTTTTCTGGATCGGTATACGGACCAGAAAACGAAACATAAGGAACATCGTAACTGATTCGAATCCGTTGAAAGTCCTTAATTGACGGACCGTTTTCGGACCGTTATGTCGTGTGAAATACGGACAAGTCCGTTTGAAGTCCGTCAGTGACGGACCGTTATGTCATCTAAAAAACGGACAAGTCCGTTGAAAGTCCGTCAATGCCGGACCGTTTCCGGACCGTTATGTCTTGTAAATAACGGATTGATTCTGAATTTTAATTTTTTGAATTTACCCTTTTTTATTAATTATGAGCAGTAATTTTTTTATAGTTTTATTAATAATGACATTGATTACATAAATTTGCATTATATTTACATCGGTGCAGTTTACTCTCCATCCAGTTCATCAATTCACTACAGTTGCCTATAATAAAATGCAATATCCACATTAAAAAAAAAAACAATAAATTAGTTAAGTTTTAATCGATTGTTTTCACGATGGTGTTTTGCACACAATGCAAGGTCTCACACTTTGCTGCCAACAACTAAATGTGTCACTAAATATTTATTTATTATACCCTACACCACTATGTGGTCAGGGTATTATAAGTTTGTGTTAATGTTTGTAACACCAAAAAATATTGGTCCTCGACTCACCTTATAGTATACCGATCGGCTCAGAATTTGTTTTTTTATTTCGATTTAACGACGTCCGTCCGTCTGTCTGTCCATGCATTCTTGTGCGCACTCTACAGGTCGCAAATATTAAGATATTTTGATGAAATTTGGTACACCGACCTATGGGAGCCCAAGGACGGCGCCTATTGATTTTGGTGAACAGCGGTCCATGTTTAGACATAGTGCCCATATAAGGGTCCCCCCAAAATTGGCTTGGTTACAAACTGCAGATCGCAAATATTAAGATATTTTGATGAAATTTGGTATACCGACCTACATCAGCCCAAGGACGAAGCCTATTGATTTTGGTGAACATCGGTCTATGTTTAGACCTAGTGCCCATATAAGGGTCCCACCAAAATTATATTTTTTATACGCTGCAGGTCGCAAATATTAAGATATTTTGATGAAATTTGGTACATAGACCTATGTTGGCCCAAGGACGAAGCCTATTGATTTTGGTGAATATCGGTCCATGTTTAGACCTAGTGCCCATATAAGGGTCCCCCCAAAATTGGCTTGGTTACAAACTGCAGATCGCAAATATTAAGATATTTTAATGAAATTTGGTGCGCTGACTCACATTATAGAAAATTTTGACGCAAGCCCCATTTTAACCAATTCGAATTGCGGATCCAAACATTAGTTGGCTTTTACCTAGACTGGTGTAGGGTATTGTATAGTCGGCATGCCCGACTTTAACCTTTTTACTCGTTTCTTTATTGCATTTGCTTACAAAAACCACATATTAAATTTCATTTAACTTACCGTCTAATGTATGTATCTGGTTTGAATTTCTTTGTTTCTTTGTTTTAGATCGGATTCATGCTTTCCGACTAATTTTACGTTTCAGTAATATTTTTTTACCAATTGAATCACTTTTATTTTAAAAACAAGGTAACACCAGTCAAGTCCGTATTTAACGGTACGGAAACGGATACACCAAAACGGATTATGTTCGAAAATCCGTTTATACGGACCGTTGATATGCCGTAAAAGCCGGATTCATGATTCCGTACATGCCGGAGAGTCTGTAGAAATGTTTCTTGGGAAATTAGGTCAAATTAAATACTTTACTGCCTTTTTAATAAAATTTTTCAGAGTTGACAAATTTAATTTCGTTAATAAATGGACGACAATTTATCAGAACAAGAATTGCTTCGTAGAGTATTTTTGGCAACAATAAGTGTGTGCATTTAAAATAAAAATAATTGATTCCGAAAAATCACACATCAATCATATAATTTCAACAATTGGTTTCATCAAAAAGTGACAAAATTTTAATGGTTGATTTTACTTACGTCTTTTGGTTCAGTACATTTTTTGTTTTATTTTTAATCGGACCAAAATTGCCGCTCCATCGTTGACGCAGTGGAGCAAACAAAAAAAGAAAATACTTGAGATTAAAAACGCTGTAATTTTCGAAAAACTAGTTTCTGAAACTTTAGTATATCTTGGTTTAGATGTACTGAAATTTTAGTGTTATATTTTTGTGGTGATTATTTTTATGTTCTAATTTAGACTGTCTCCTTATTTTTTTTATTTAAATTACATCGTACATCGCGAACATGAGCGCTAACTTTGAAAAACTGATAGTAGTTATTGAATTCATCGTACTCAAATCAGATTTCTGTACTCAACTTTTTGAAATTTTCGATTAGCACAGTGTTATTTATAAAAAAATATTTAAATATTTGTTAAACATATTTCATTTCCTTTTTGTTTATTTTCAGGACTTTCTGCCACGCCTAAGTGGAATGGGTCTGTGTGTTGTTAATTTAATGGATGATATGCATGAATATGTTCGTGGTCTATTTGTATTGATGTAGGTATTTTACTTGTTGTTATTTTTAAATACTTAAGCTAAACTATTAAATTCGTCTGTACTGAATCTGTTGAAATTCCACTGAAGATAACGTGGAGGAATATGAAATTAATATCTATTGATTTGAAAAACATATTTTTTTTATTTTTTCAAAAAAGTTTCCAGACTTTAAGTTCTTTCTTAATCTTTTTGAAAATTGTATATTTGCCGAATTAAATATCCGTTACCCGTTATGAATATTAAACGTGAATACTTTCGTAGAACTTTTGTAACAAAATATGATAATAAGAATCTTTGATACCCAAAAAAAAAACAAATGAAAGTAATGCTTAACAAAATACTGCCTTAATTGCTCTAAAGTATACATTATATATTTCCGTCGTTCCTATAAGGAGCATAGGGCCTCAAGTAAAGTATATATTAATGAAGTTTTATTGCTCAAAAAACTAAATTAATAAATTTCTAATTAATCAAAAAATCACTTCTAAATGAATGTTTTTCGTTAGATTTGGGATCCAGTGTTATATAATTTTCATTTAAATTATTTTCAAATTAAAGAAAGTTGAAACAATTTTTTACAAGTAAATTACAGAAAATAAAAATCGAAAAAATTTTGATAAAGGAATAGCATGCCACGCAAGGGAATTGCTCTATTTCGCGTTCCGGGCAAGCCCGTATACGAAAACAGATTTCGTGCAAATGCAGCCCTAAATGTTTAAATTTTATTTGTTGACAAAAAATAAAAACAAGTCATGTAATTACGGATAGTCGTATTTTTACAAGTAGTTATAGATATACCCCTAAATTCATAAACGCTTTGTAAAATTATAGGAGGTTTATTGAACAAAATTTGTATGAAAATGACGTTTTGTAAACCTGCTATAACTTTACAAAGCATTTATGAATTGCGGGGATAAAATTCGAAAAAACAAACCTAAAATAAAATTGATGAAAAATTGCTTTTCAAAAACTAAGTCCTAAAAAGATAATGAATTGCAGTGCACCTTTTGCACTTGTTTAAAGTACTTTTATCGAAGAGAATGAGACAAAAATCACATATCTAGCAATGACAGATTGGTGTCTTAAGCCAGTCAACATTCATATCAAGAAATAGCTCAGCGGTAGAGAGCCAGACTAGCTAGCTATCTTGAGGTAGCAAGTTCGGTACCCAGTGGAAGCAATAAAAATTAAAATTATTAAATTTTTCGATAGTTTTTTTTTTATTTTTTATGAAATAGTGTTTATTTTGCAGTACATATAGATCATTAATTGCAATGCTTTTTGTACTAGTTTATCTTGCATTTTATACTGGGTACATTCCTAAATATCACCAATAACTTCTAAATCTCTCGAGAAGTTCTGTTAGCTTTCACTTTGAAATTGATAATTAGCAATTTTCACCAACTAGTGCGAGAGAATCCATGATTTACCTTTTTTTAAGTGTTACAAAAGCAAATACTAAATTAATATTAATATTTTGATCTATACCTACACTCAAAAAAAAGTCAGTAAAGTCAGCAAAAAATGTTGCTGTGTCAGCAAATTTTCAGTCAGGAGCGTGCTTGCAAAAAAAGTTGGTAATTTCAGCAAAAGGTTTGCAGCGAGTTGATTTTTACCAGAAAAAATAGTAATCTTTAGCAAAAGTTTTGCTAACACTAAGTCGATTGCAAATAAAAAAAATCCTTGCTAAAATCACTAAACTTTTTGCTGAACATTAGTAGACGGAGAAAAACTCAAAAAAATTTTACTTTAGTTAATTTATTGGCTGA
This sequence comes from Leucophora obtusa, assembly GCA_949987735.1. NCBI lineage: Eukaryota > Metazoa > Arthropoda > Insecta > Diptera > Anthomyiidae > Leucophora > Leucophora obtusa. Next base: position 218,552,099 of record OX465297.1, read on the forward strand.
AAATTCAAATACAGAAATTGTGAAGAGTTGTTTTCCTTTTCCATTATCTGTACTACATCCAGACAAGCCGACATCTACATCTTGTCAATCTGGTTGTCGTCCACGCTATAAATGCGGTTATCAGCACAATTTTTGTAGCAAAATAAATTAGTAAAACATTAGTTCAAAATTAGTTTAGTGCTAAAATATAAATATAAAATATAACTAAAACTTTTGCTGAAAACGGAATTTCAGCAAAAAAAACTTTGAAAACTAGTACATTTGATATACAAGACGTTTTACTAATTTTTTTACTAACTTATTTTTTTGAGTGTACCTGAAATAAATGTTGAAAAAAATGCGCCTATCGGATGTATGTATTATTGACCCATTTTCATGTCTATGTAATAAAAAATTGTTTGATTTTAATTCCACTACAATAAAAATCGTGATTATTTTTAAATATTTTTTATGATTCTCTCCTTATTCTGTTAATAGGTATTGTGTTCCTGCAATGTTGTTGGGGTATTTATATGCACGTACTTCACAGGAATTACGCCCACCCGAAGAACCATTGGCCGTTATGTTATATGAACATCGTGTTGATATAAGGATGAGGCAACGGTAAGTTGTTAGGTTATAAAAAAATGAAAAAAATTATATAGTGAATAACGACAATGTCAGAAGAAAGAGTATTAGAGGGTTAAATATTAAGGCTTGTATTCAAAAAAGTGTTTTGAATTTTATTACAGTTTAATAAAACAAATTAACATGCCAAACAACAACAAAAATCGTTCAATTAGCCTCTTATAAGACAAAAAGTAGTTGATTTAAGTTGTTTTTTTGTAATCGGTTAAATATAATCTTAATTATGTTCCCTTCCGGACACTTCTCTCTAACAGACAAATGGCCTGCAAATGGTGGTATCCGCTATTTGTAGGTTTCAGTATATGTATATGCCAGAGCTGTCAATTTTAATCACTTTAATCAATTCAAAAGAATTTGGCGAAAATGAATTGCAATTTATTTCCAATTCAAATAAATTGGCAAAATGAATTGCAATTCATTTCCAATTCAAATGAATTTGGCAAAATGAGTTGCAATTCATTTCCCATTCAAATGAATTTAATTGATTTTGAATTAATACAAATGAATTAAAAATTAATTGCAGTCAATCAAAGTAAAAAAAAAAGTATTTCGAGTTTATTTCTTCAAGTATTACTTATTTTGGTTTTGATATACGTTGAACGACAAATACACATTTAATATTCAAGAAGCAATTAATAATTTCTTTCCAATTTGTTTTTCATTTTTCTAATTAATTTGAGTAAATTCAAAATCAATTCAATTCAAATGAAGTGAAAATGAATTGCAATTCAGTTTACCAAATTCTTTTGAATTGAAAATGAATTGCAATTCATTTTTGCCAAATTCGTGTGAACTGATTCAAATTTCATTCAATTCGTGATTTTTGTGAAAATAATTAATTCAAAATCTTGCTAATTCAATGCATGAATGATTCGCGAATTAATTCAAAAATTAATGATTCATTTACAGCTCTGGTATATGCAAAAAAAAAACGACGAAACAAACTTTTTGATTTTGTGGTGAAGATAAATAAATATGCTTGGTCTGTATCTGCCACTATAAGCGTAAGTACTCTTAATCTGTTTTATTTGTCAAGCATACTTTAAGAAATTTCTAAAGTATTTAAAATCTAGTATACTTTGCCATCAAATATCTCATTAACTATTCAAATTAGTGTAAAACGAAAATTAAACATTTTTTTTCTAATAAAAACATCTATTTCTAAAGTGACTTAACAATAATCACACTTAATGACCTAGGAGATTTTTCTGTTTGTAATTTGGCTTAACGCTTATTGACAATTTAATTCAATTGCCGAAACAACCACAGACAATTTGCAGAAGAAAAAAAAATATCTACAGACCAAAGAAAGATAGAAAAAACACGCATATATTCATTTCTACACAACTTGTACATAAATAAATTATATGTAGAATTACTTAAAAGTTTATTCCCACAACACAATACAAAAAAAAAAAAGGAAAATGTTTACTCATCATAATATCTAATAATAATGTACTTTTAGCAACTCATCCGCATCTTCAGTAGAACGTTCATATAGTGGTGCTACAACAGCTACTTTAGGTGGTGGAGGCAATGGCGGTGGTGTTGGTAGTGGCATCAATGGTCATAGTTCATGTTTGGCACCCTATTCAACAGGCACTGCTACCAGATCATATGATTTGTATAGTGCCGAATGGGATGTAAATCGTGAGAAACGTAACCAATATAATTTCGGCGGTATGGCTGCTGCTCAGGTTATCTGTGTGTGCCCCTTAATGATTTTACGTTTTGCCCGACTCTCCATAGAAGAAACTTATGAAAATCAAAAACATTTTGACTTTACCTACTTGATGTTTGTGTGGATTGCCTTTTTGCCAACTGTCATATTTCCCTGTATATACGCTTCACAAATACTACCAAGGTGAGTGTTATCTAGCTAGATTTAGCTGTCATAATTTAATGTTTAAGTTGAAAGTAAAAATTTTCTTAATACAATTCATTAAATATTTAAATTGTTTGAAAATAAAATCAAAAGTTATTTAAAATATGTTTAGTGTCAGGTAGAATATTTTTTTTTATACTTATTGTTGTCAGAAAATTTCAATGTCATTAGCAAAACTTGTCATTTTATTATATTTTAGTTATGAAATTTAATTAAATCTTTACGAAGTTTATTTTTTTTTTAATAAAAATTATCTTTTAGCAATTTCTTAATCAAATTTATTGAGTATTTGATGACAAATTGCCTTCTGGCAATCATCAAGTTTTATTATCAAGTTTAATGAGTATTTTATGAATCTATTTAATTATTAAATATTTTTAACTAAAATAATCTCATACCTCCTAAAATTATGCAACTGTTTTTCATCCCAAAACAGCAAAAATAATTTTTTCTTATAAAAAGCAAGTTAAACAAAAGTTATTAAACTCCGCATATAAATATTTCTTCAGATAGATTTACAGTGCAGTTAAACATTTGAAATTTCTCAATTTTGACTTAGGGCGATAATAAAAATTTTAGAAAAATACATTTATTCTTTTTTTAACAAATACATATTAGAAATTGGTTTATGTGAATCTTAAAGATATTAATTTTTATCTAAGAGGCAGTTTGTTCTGTCATCAGTTTTTAAGAAACCAATAAAAACATAGGTTGGGGGGGGGGGGATAAACTTTGGAAGCAAGTTTTATTTTCCAACCTAAGGTCTATATTCATAATTCTTAAGTAAGAAATTTTCAAACAAAATTTGTTATTATTTTAGGAATACCCAGCAAACCCTTTCATTACCACACACATAATAACCCATGCATAAAAATACGAAATTCATGTCAAAACAACAAAAAATTTCGTAAAATAAACCATTTTTCGTATATTTTACGAAATTTTTTGTTATTTTGACATTTTTTCGTAATTTTATGCATGGATTATTATCAGTGCAAGTAATGAGTTTTAGGTTTCTTGGGGGTTTGATCCGTGATGTCATGTCAGGCTGCTACTGTTTCACTGAGCTATAGTCTTACATAATAATTTATGGTTAAACTAATAGAATTCGACTTATACTAAATTAGACAAATACTAAATAGCAGAATCAGGTTTGGTGTATATTTATTGTAATAGCTGTACTTTCGCTCTTACTTATCAACATTAAATAAATGAATAAAATAATAAAAAAAATAAAATAAAATGAAATAAATTCAGTAAATAAAATAAAATTAAGTAAACAAAATAAATAAAATAAATGAAATAAATTAAATAAATAAATCAAATAAATTAAATAAATTAAATAAATTAAATAAATTAAATAAATTAAATTAATTAAATTAATGAAATAAATTAAATAAATTAATAAATTAAATTAAATTAATTTTTAAATAAATAAATTATTAAATAAATAAATTATTAAATAAATTATTAAATAAATAAATTATTAAATTATTAAATAAATTATTAAAAAAATCATTAAATAAATAAATTATTAAATAAATTAAATAAATTATTAAATAAATTATAAAATAAAAAAATAAATTAAATAAATTATTAAATAAATTATTAAATAAATTATTAAATAAATTATTGAATAAATTACTAAATAAATTATTAAATAAATTACTAAATAAATTATTAAATAAATTAAATTATTTAAATAAATTAAATAAATAAATAAATTAAATAAATGAATAAATTAAATAAATGAATAAATTAAATAAATGAATAAATTAAATAAATAAATAGTAACAACAAAATTTCAATTGTCCTAACAATAATATCTGAATGTTTTTATGTGGAAATTTTGAAAAAAAAGTTCCTAGAATCAGAGGGCTTTTCGATAAAAAAAGGTTCACAAAACCTTAAAATTGTATATAAACTATTTTTAATCGAAAATGTAGTCAGAATGTGAACGTTTTTCTATGGCAGAAATCAATCAGATATTAGCAAAGAGAAAACATATTCGTTCTGACGGCACAATTTGTAGCCAATCGATTGGTTCGTTGTACTAGTGGAATATATCGTTTTTATCCTTACCTTTTTATGGCACTAGGTCTAAACATGGACCGAATTCAACCAAAATCAATAGGCGTCGTCCTTAGGCCAATGTAAGTCATTGTACCAATATGTTAATATTTGCGACCTGTAGAGTGCGCACAAGAATGCATGGACAGACAGACAGGCGGACGGACGGAGAGACGGACATCGTTAAATCGAAATAAAAAAAAAATCTGAGCCGATCAGTATACTATAAGGTGGGTCTAGGACCAATATTTTTTGGTGTTACAAACATCAGCACAAACTTATAATACCCTCTCCACGTAGTGGTGTAGGGTATAAATATTATTTAAATTTTGTAATAGTCATTATTTTATATATATTAAATGAATTATTTTAATTGTCGGTAATGCATTACTTTATGCTTCAAAATAATGCTATGGAAAGGAGTATTCATTACAAAGTAATGCATTACTTTGTAAAGAATATATTCCTCAATTATCGCTAACTAATTGCTTTATGTTGAACAATAATTATACTTGTAAGGAGTACACATTGCTAGGTAATGCATAAGTTTGTCACACCCATTACCAAAGTTTTCCTGGTATATTAAATAAATCTCCATAAAGTGTGCTAGAGTAATTTAATACCTAAGTTTTAGACTGTCTTAACAAGTTTATTATGGAAACAAAAAATTTATGCTACACCGAAAAAATTTCTCAGTTATAGGCAACTAAATTTTCAACTGAGGTTCAGGTGAAATACCCCTTACTGAGCTTCAGTTGAAGTTAACCAATTTGATTTTGAAAATTTAATTTAACTGAGCCTTCAGTTAAAATGAAAGAAAATTTTAAATTAGTAGCTAATAACCGATTCAACAATTTAAAATAACAAATATTTATATTTGTCAATAAATAAAACCAAATGGAATTTTTTGTAAAAATTACACAATTTATTTAAAATAAACAAAAATTTAATTACAATTGTCATACCCTTAATAATGTATTCCATACTTTTTCTTCTTCCATTGTCAGCATGGACCCAGATTTTCAAAATTTGTAGGGAATAAAGTTTTATATTTTGTTTGACCGAAATATATCCTGCAAACAATGAGAAAAAAATTAAATTATTAAATGAATTATTAAGGGTAATTTAATTTCCATGAAAAAACAAGAACTTACCAAAAACCCAAAAATTTTTTATTATATTTCGCTTTTGTGTGACTTTTGTTTTTAAATATTGTTGTAAATTTATTACTAATTGAATCATTTAAAATTTATAGGTTGACTCAAAAAAATTTATTGTGAACCAAATATTAGTTGCTCAGTTAATTTTTATTTATTTTAAATTAACTGAGGCTATCTTTAACTGAGCAACTGAGGAATTTTTTCGGTGTACCACAGATAAGCTATCGTGTTTATGTTACTAACAAAAATTTCCAACATTTACGACCAGAATTTGAAATTGTGTCATAAATTCTTTCCCAGATTTACAAAAACTTTTTATTTATTTATCTTCTCTACTTTCAAAGAATTTTCTATTAACATCAACCATAAATAAGGATTAAAAATTAAAATCCTTTTTAAATACTCGTACATACAGCATAACAAATTAAATATTTCTTTGGAGAGTAATTTTTGCCATAATAAATACTCAGTATCCATATTAAACATCCATAGAGTGTAAAGACTCAATATTTTAAAATAATCAATTTATGGTTGTAAAAATTCAATATTTTAAAACAATCTAATTTATAGTTGTCATTAAAAACCATGGTTGGTAACTGATATTTTAAAGTTATTGTATTTTCGATTATTTCGATAAGAGTGTTTTAAGGGTAACGCTATTGCATTTATTACGGTATAGGCATTATAAGGTTAATTGTATTTATGCTATATTGGTAACGGTATTTAAGAATAACGGTATTTCCATTATGTCAGCAACAGTGTTTTAAGGTTAACAGTAGTTCAGTTACTTCGATTACGGTATTTTACAGGTAACGTTAGGCTGTTATTTTAGTGGATACCGCAAATTTTTTTTACAAAAAACAAACGAAAATAAAAAGCGAACAAATTTATCAACTTAATGTATGTAAAATACTCAATAACCACATGAAATAAGCAAGAGCAGAGAAATAAAAATTTTAAAATTTCATTTAAATATTTCGGTATCGGCATTTTAAGGAGAAACTTACTTCAGTAATTTCGGCTGCGTTATTTTAAGGATAACGATATTTTAGTTACTCCGGTAACAGTAATGAAGGGGAAAGATAGTCAGTTGAAAGGGAACGATAACAATATTTTAGCGGTATTGCTTGCCAGCCCTGTTAAAAATATAAATAACAAAGTTTATGTTTTTATGTGATAAAAACTTTTGAATTTTATATATTACACCATGCTACAATTTCGACTTTTGCTCTCCCCATAAAAAAAAATCAGTATGCACGTGAAAGTAAAGGCCACCCAGCAAAAAAATTGGAACTAATGTTTTACAAACTACTTCTTTCACTGCATTACAAATATCCGTTCGTGTAGTTTTACAGAGTTTTTAGAAGTAATTCTGAACACTTACAGCTTTTTTTAATATTAAATTTTGGACAACATCCAAAAAATCACTTAAGTATGGCTTCTAAGGCGTAATTGCTCTAAAAGTGATCCTAAAAAGTGATTTTGGTATCATTTGATATTCCTAAACAAATGATCGCGAGTTCGTTTCCTGAAGGGTACACTATTTATATATTAATTTTTTTTTTTAATTTTCTGTATTTTTGTTTTACTTTTTTTATATATTTATAATTAATTGGTTTAAATTCAATAATTTCAAAATTTTTCAATTTTTAAAAATATATAAAATAAAAATGATGAAAAATTGCTCTTTATGCCGTTATGAATTGCAGAGCACCTATTGTACTCGTTTAAAAATGACTTTTATTGAAGACAAGAAAGCACAATATCTCGCAATGACAAATTGGTGTTTTTATGCCAGTCAACTTTCATATCAAAGAATAGCTCAACGGTGGAGAGCTAGATTAACAATCATGGGTTCGCAAGTTCGATACCCGGTAGTAGTAGTTAAATTGGCAAGTTTTCATAAGTAATTGACAACTTAACTACTGTATTTTGTCCGTAAAAAGTTACAGAATCCCACTACAGGTGCACTTTTTAAAGGACTTCAAAATATAAAAGTTTACTCTAATTACAAAATATTTTTTATCACTTGCATCCAAAATGGGTTTCATATACACAGAGAGAATTTTGTTGGACGAGTTTTTATTACACTAATAAGGTTTTCTTCGCAAGATAAATGAAAAATTTATTAAATTTGATGATAAAGCTTCATATATTTTTTGAATAAATAAAATGAAATTTTTCACAACATTTTTTGAAAAATTACATTAATTCAATGAAAATTTTCAATGAACGAGTTTCAGTGCAATATCATTAATTTTATGCAAGAATGCATTAATATTATGTAGACCATTCTGTCAGTGTAAGAAAGAAGAATCTCCACAGTACAATGATAATGTTAATTTCGATAAAAAGAGATGAACAACATTTTTTTTGTTAATTTTCAATAGCCTTGAAATTTGACAATTTTTGTATTAAAGGAATTAACTGTGATAAAATCTCAAAACTTATTTGACAAATTGTGAAAAATGATCTGCTGAATGCATGTCCCTATCCGGACTTCATTCTTGCCTAAGGAAATCGACAGAGGACGCCATTTTTACAATTTCTAGAAATACCCAGTGTAGAAAATCATTACCAGATATGTGGTTATGTAACTACATACTTGGTAATGGTAACTACTTACTTTTGTTATTACATTTCTTATTACCTTTATATGGCGATGTCGCAAAAAATCAAAAAATATATCGTTACCTATGCGCTTACCAGTACCGACAAAAATAATGAGTCTAATTATAGATTTTCAAAAAAATAAATTATATAAAAAAAATATTTTTTATCTTTTTTTTTTAATAAAATTCGCTGGTGCGGGAATCGAACCTGGGTCTACAGATTGCCAGTCAACAGCTCTACCATCTGAGCTATATCGACATGTAATATTTAATACATAAAAATATAATTGACCTACTGCACACAAGTAAGCTTACTCGCCAACATACAAAAAATCAAAAAAGTATGTGGTTACATATATCCTTACCAGTGTTTAAAAAATATTGAGTCTAAAAATAGATTTAAAAAAATTTTCAAAAAAATCTAGAAAATTATTTTCTATTTAAAATAATGATAAAAATAAGTCATTATCAGTAACTCATTATTATATGGTTTAAAATAATGCAGAAGGTAAGTGGGTGTCATTACTGGTAGTCCAAAAAATAATGATATGTCATTACCATTCCTACTCAATAGACATTTATGGCATCATTTTACCTTGGTAGAAAAACATAAAAGTTTTATTAAAAAGTAGAGATTCTTCTCTTTTATTTGATACCCATATAAATATCATAGATTGTGTAAAATTACTATAAAAAGGGTTGCCAAAAGGCCATTATTTAAAAATTAAAAGTAATTTTTAACATATACCTGACACAATAATGAAAATCTGAATACACAGATTTACTATACGAAGTCTCATCTTTCACGTATCTGTATCTATTTGACCATCCCTGAGAATGACCGTTTTACTGTGTTATATTTGTATTAAATTAGTGTTCAGAAATTGTATGATTAAGTTAGTGTAAATAATAGAAAAGGGATATAACACCATGGATACGATGAGAAAATTAAATTTATTGTCTTGTAATTCAGGCTAATAAAATATGACTTGTGAAGTAAAATGTTAAAGCAACAATAAGTCCATGGAATGTTAATCAAGAATAAATACCAACAATATGAAAGTATCACTATTGTTGGTTTGAATATTGTGCTGTCAATTTCTATTAAATAAAAGATTTTCTTAAGAATGATAAATAAATTCATTGTTTTGTTTAGAAATTCTAGGAAGATTTTAGTAAAACAATTGTAGTTGTAGTGTGATATTTTTCAATTAAATTTTAGGATTTTTATTGCTGCTTTTTGATATTTTTGTAAAAAAAACCTTTGTGCTAATTCATAAAAAAATGTTTTTGATCTTTAGTTAAAGTAAACTTTTCGTTTAATAAAGAGTTAGAAATCGTGCTTCATAATCGTATTTTAAATTCAGTATTCGATTTGATGCTGGCAAAACTATTGTTTATTTTCTCTCTTCCCCCAAATAAGTTGTAAGTGATGTACAAAATTAGTAAATGATTGACTCGGTAATCGGAAGAACATATTTATTTTTCTAAATCAGAGAATTAATGAAGTGTTAAGATAAATTTAAAATTTGTTAAAAAAATTTTTTTTGTTGTTTATAGAGCAAATAAATGGAAATATAGAAATAGACTGGTCCAAAAAAAAGTTGGAATTCTCACGCTCCACAATCCTAAAAATATGCCACTATGAAAATAAATATGGTTTGATAAAAAAAATCACCAAAAGAGTTCTGTTTAGGGTCTGCACATCGCAATTGAAGTTTTGAGGTTTTAATTAATTAAAAATAATGGAAAAAAGAGAAAAATTAAATATAATTACTGTGATCGCCACATATCAAATCTAATATATTTTTAGGTGTACATTACGAATATGAAATCAAAATTGAAATCGGAATCGCGGATTATGCGAAATTTCAAAATTGCATGCAAAAAATAAGTCGTATATTTTGTGTTAATTTTTGAGTGTTAATTAAAAAAAAATTTAAGCACTTAAGGGTTAATTTTCAAAAGTTAAATTAAGAATATTATTTTTGGATCTAGAAAAATAATATCAAGAAGTTCCATCAATATCCGCTCAGGATATTAATATGTTAAAAAAAAACTAAAATCTCCTCAAATTTGACCTCTGACCTTACACAGGGGCAATTTAATGTATTTATATTTTGCCCTAATTTTCAGAATTGCAGTATTTAATCTTGTATTGTTATATTCCGGCCAAAATCATGTGAAATTAAAAGAAGAAAAAAGAAAAACTTGCCTAAAAGCTAAATAAATGCCAAAAATGCTGTTTTCTCGAAATCCGCTCAAAGAAAATCTCCGCCGTAGCCAAATTAAAAAACGAAATTCTACAATTTTTGTATTTTTTAATCTCTAATATGTTCTTAATAAAACCTTAAAGTCCAGTCGTTGTTTTTTTTTTTTTAATTCTTTAGAAAAATTAAAAAAATTTAAAATTATAGATTTTAAAACTGTGTTTAAGAATTCCGACATTTTTTAGCACTACCCAAATAAATATTTAGCACACCCAAGTAAATATTTTCAGGAGGTAGCATGGTCAAAAACTCAAAATTTATTTTCCTCCATACAAGCTTGGATCACTCTAGTGCACAGTGTTATTAATATTTTATCGTTTGGGGTTGTATCAGTAAGATTTTTAAACAACTGATACTACTCAAAGTCGAATATTTCGACAGGTTAATTAATTTTTGAAAATGCAAAACAATATTCACAAAAACAACAATAACTTCCGAATGAATTTTCGGAAATTTAAATATAATATCAGAAATAAAAGAGCAACTGTACGTAAAGTTTTCCATTTGTATTTTTGGCAATTATTTAAAGTGAACATTTGAAAATGGATTAAGCGACTTCTACTCAAAAGCCTTTAAATAAACATTTAAGAAATATTATACACTAAATAAAAACTGTATCATGTATGATAAAAGTTTCGTAGATTTTTCGTCCAGTGTAACATCTCAGAGTATTTATGAACACTTTTGTAAAACATTCCCTGCAAGCATTTGGAAGATATCTTCTATTTTTCGTTTGAATGAAAATAATCAAGTAGTATTTTCAAATTGTCTTCCATTGGTGAATCACATCTTCATGGAGCAACTCCACAAAAAACTGATAGGATATAAGTGTGATACACCAAAATGTTCGTATGGATAAAATCTATTAGTGTCCGTATTAGAAATGCGGCGACTTCTCTAGGTATTCCAGAAATTCAGATTTTGTTTACTGACCACCGGTGAGGAATCACATTTTCATGGAGCAACTCCACAAAAAACTGATAGGATATAAGTGTGATACACCAAAATGTTCGTATGAATAAGGCCTATTTGTGTCCATAATTAGAAATGCGGCGACTAGTCTAGGTATTCCAGAAATTCAGATTTTGTTTACTGACCACCATTGGTGAATCACATTTTCATGGAGCAACTCCACAAAAAACTGATAGGATATAAGTGTGATACACCAAAATGTTCGTACGAATAAGGCCTATTTGTGTCCATAATTAGAAATGCGGCGACTAGTCTAGGTATTCCAGAAATTCAGATTTTGTTTACTGACCACCATTGGTGAATCACATTTTCATGGAGCAACTCCACAAAAAACTGATAGGATATAAGTGTGACACACCAAAATGTTCGTATGGATAAAATCTATTAGTGTCCGTATTAGAAATGCAGCGACTTCTCTAGGTATTCCAGAAATTCAGATTTTGTTTACTGACCACCGGTGATGAATCACATTTTCATGGAGCAACTCCACAAAAAACTGATAGGATATAAGTGTGATACACCAAAATGTTCGTATGAATAAGGCCTATTTGTGTCCATAATTAGAAATGCGGCGACTAGTCTAGGTATTCCAGAAATTCAGATTTTGTTTACTGACCACCGGTGATGAATCACATTTTCATGGAGCAACTCCACAAAAAACTGATAGGATATAAGTGTGATACACCAAAATGTTCGTATGAATAAGGCCTATTTGTGTCCATAATTAGAAATGCGGCGACTAGTCTAGGTATTCCAGAAATTCAGATTTTGTTTACTGACCACCATTGGTGAATCACATTTTCATGGAGCAACTCCACAAAAAACTGATAGGATATAAGTGTGATACACCAAAATGTTCGTATGAATAAGGCCTATTTGTGTCCATAATTAGAAATGCGGCGACTAGTCTAGGTATTCCAGAAATTCAGATTTTGTTTACTGACCACCATTGGTGAATCACATTTTCATGGAGCAACTCCACAAAAAACTGATAGGATATAAGTGTGATACACCAAAATGTTCGTATGAATAAGGCCTATTTGTGTCCATAATTAGAAATGCGGCGACTAGTCTAGGTATTCCAGAAATTCAGATTTTGTTTACTGACCACCATTGGTGAATCACATTTTCATGGAGCAACTCCACAAAAAACTGATAGGATATAAGTGTGACACACCAAAATGTTCGTATGGATAAAATCTATTAGTGTCCGTATTAGAAATGCAGCGACTTCTCTAGGTATTCCAGAAATTCAGATTTTGTTTACTGACCACCATTGGTGAATCACATTTTCATGGAGCAACTCCACAAAAAACTGATAGGATATAAGTGTGATACACCAAAATGTTCGTATGAATAAGGCCTATTTGTGTCCATAAGTAGAAATGCGGCGACTAGTCTAGGTATTCCAGAAATTCAGATTTTGTTTACTGACCACCATTGGTGAATCACATTTTCATGGAGCAACTCCACAAAAAACTGATAGGATATAAGTGTGATACACCAAAATGTTCGTATGAATAAGGCCTATTTGTGTCCATAATTAGAAATGCGGAGACTAGTCTAGGTATTCCAGAAATTCAGATTTTGTTTACTGACCACCGGTGATGAATCACATTTTCATGGAGCAACTGCACAAAAAACTGATAGGATATAAGTGTGATACACCAAAATGTTCGTATGAATAAGGCCTATTTGTGTCCATAACTAGAAATGCGGCGACTAGTCTAGGTATTCCAGAAATTCAGATTTTGTTTACTGACCACCGGTGATGAATCACATTTTCATGGAGCAACTGCACAAAAAACTGATAGGATATAAGTGTGATACACCAAAATGTTCGTATGAATAAGTCCTATTTGTGTCCATAATTAGAAATGCGGCGACTAGTCTAGGTATTCCAGAAATTCAGATTTTGTTTACTGACCACCGGTGATGAATCACATTTTCATGGAGCAACTGCACAAAAAACTGATAGGATATAAGTGTGATACACCAAAATGTTCGTATGAATAAGGCCTATTTGTGTCCATAATTAGAAATGCGGCGACTAGTCTAGGTATTCCAGAAATTCAGATTTTGTTTACTGACCACCGGTGATGAATCACATTTTCATGGAGCAACTGCACAAAAAACTGATAGGATATAAGTGTGATACACCAAAATGTTCGTATGAATAAGGCCTATTTGTGTCCATAATTAGAAATGCGGCGACTAGTCTAGGTATTCCAGAAATTCAGATTTTGTTTACTGACCACCGGTGATGAATCACATTTTCATGGAGCAACTCCACAAAAAACTGATAGGATATAAGTGTGATACACCAAAATGTTCGTATGAATAAGGCCTATTTGTGTCCATAATTAGAAATGCGGCGACTAGTCTAGGTATTCCAGAAATTCAGATTTTGTTTACTGACCACCATTGGTGAATCACATTTTCATGGAGCAACTCCACAAAAAACTGATAGGATATAAGTGTGATACACCAAAATGTTCGTATGAATAAGGCCTATTTGTGTCCATAATTAGAAATGCGGCGACTAGTCTAGGTATTCCAGAAATTCAGATTTTGTTTACTGACCACCGGTGATGAATCACATTTTCATGGAGCAACTCCACAAAAAACTGATAGGATATAAGTGTGATACACCAAAATGTTCGTATGAATAAGGCCTATTTGTGTCCATAAGTAGAAATGCGGCGACTAGTCTAGGTATTCCAGAAATTCAGATTTTGTTTACTGACCACCGGTGATGAATCACATTTTCATGGAGCAACTGCACAAAAAACTGATAGGATATAAGTGTGATACACCAAAATGTTCGTATGAATAAGGCCTATTTGTGTCCATAATTAGAAATGCGGCGACTAGTCTAGGTATTCCAGAAATTCAGATTTTGTTTACTGACCACCGGTGATGAATCACATTTTCATGGAGCAACTCCACAAAAAACTGATAGGATATAAGTGTGATACACCAAAATGTTCGTATGAATAAGGCCTATTTGTGTCCATAAGTAGAAATGCGGCGACTGGTCTAGGTATTCCAGAAATTCAGATTTTGTTTACTGACCACCATTGGTGAATCACATTTTCATGGAGCAACTCCACAAAAAACTGATAGGATATAAGTGTGATACACCAAAATGTTCGTATGAATAAGGCCTATTTGTGTCCATAATTAGAAATGCGGCGACTAGTCTAGGTATTCCAGAAATTCAGATTTTGTTTACTGACCACCGGTGATGAATCACATTTTCATGGAGCAACTCCACAAAAAACTGATAGGATATAAGTGTGATACACCAAAATGTTCGTATGAATAAGGCCTATTTGTGTCCATAATTAGAAATGCGGCGACTAGTCTAGGTATTCCAGAAATTCAGATTTTGTTTACTGACCACCGGTGATGAATCACATTTTCATGGAGCAACTGCACAAAAAACTGATAGGATATAAGTGTGATACACCAAAATGTTGGTATGAATAAGGCCTATTTGTGTCCATAAGTAGAAATGCGGCGACTAGTCTAGGTATTCCAGAAATTCAGATTTTGTTTACTGACCACCGGTGATGAATCACATTTTCATGGAGCAACTCCACAAAAAACTGATAGGATATAAGTGTGATACACCAAAATGTTCGTATGAATAAGGCCTATTTCCATAAGTAGAAATGCGGCGACTAGTCTAGGTATTCCAGAAATTCAGATTTTGTTTACTGACCACCATTGGTGAAATCACATTTTCATGGAGCAACTCCACAAAAAACTGATAGGATATAAGTGTGATACACCAAAATGTTCGTATGAATAAGGCCTATTTCTGTCCATAATTAGAAATGCGGCGACTAGTCTAGGTATTCCAGAAATTCAGATTTTGTTTACTGACCACCGGGTGATGAATCACATTTTCATGGAGCAACTGCACAAAAAACTGATAGGATATAAGTGTGATACACCAAAATGTTCGTATGAATAAGGCCTATTTGTGTCCATAATTAGAAATGCGGCGCGACTAGTCTAGGTATTCCAGAAATTCAGATTTTGTTTACTGACCACCGGTGATGAATCACATTTTCATGGAGCAACTGCACAAAAAACTGATAGGATATAAGTGTGATACACCAAAATGTTCGTATGAAATAAGGCCTATTTGTGTCCATAATTAGAAATGCGGCGACTAGTCTAGGTATTCCAGAAATTCAGATTTTGTTTACTGACCACCGGTGATGAATCACATTTTCATGGAGCAACTCCACAAAAAACTGATAGGATATAAGTGTGATACACCAAAATGTTCGTATGAATAAGGCCTATTTGTGTCCATAATTAGAAATGCGGCGACTAGTCTAGGTATTCCAGAAATTCAGATTTTGTTTACTGACCACCATTGGTGAATCACATTTTCATGGAGCAACTCCACAAAAAACTGATAGGATATAAGTGTGATACACCAAAATGTTCGTATGAATAAGGCCTATTGTGTCCATAATTAGAAATGCGGCGACTAGTCTAGGTATTCCAGAAATTCAGATTTTGTTTACTGACCACCGGTGATGAATCACATTTTCATGGAGCAACTCCACAAAAAACTGATAGGATATAAGTGTGATACACCAAAATGTTCGTATGAATAAGGCCTATTTGTGTCCATAATTAGAAATGCGGCGACTAGTCTAGGTATTCCAGAAATTCAGATTTTGTTTACTGACCACCGGTGATGAATCACATTTTCATGGAGCAACTGCACAAAAAACTGATAGGATATAAGTGTGATACACCAAAATGTTGGTATGAATAAGGCCTATTTGTGTCCATAAGTAGAAATGCGGCGACTAGTCTAGGTATTCCAGAAATTCAGATTTTGTTTACTGACCACCGGTGATGAATCACATTTTCATGGAGCAACTCCACAAAAAACTGATAGGATATAAGTGTGATACACCAAAATGTTCGTATGAATAAGGCCTATTTGTGTCCATAATTAGAAATGCGGCGACTAGTCTAGGTATTCCAGAAATTCAGATTTTGTTTACTGACCACCGGTGATGAATCACATTTTCATGGAGCAACTCCACAAAAAACTGATAGGATATAAGTGTGATACACCAAAATGTTCGTATGAATAAGGCCTATTTGTGTCCATAAGTAGAAATGCGGCGACTAGTCTAGGTATTCCAGAAATTCAGATTTTGTTTACTGACCACCATTGGTGAATCACATTTTCATGGAGCAACTCCACAAAAAACTGATAGGATATAAGTGTGATACACCAAAATGTTCGTATGAATAAGGCCTATTTGTGTCCATAATTAGAAATGCGGCGACTAGTCTAGGTATTCCAGAAATTCAGATTTTGTTTACTGACCACCGGTGATGAATCACATTTTCATGGAGCAACTCCACAAAAAACTGATAGGATATAAGTGTGATACACCAAAATGTTCGTATGAATAAGGCCTATTTGTGTCCATAAGTAGAAATGCGGCGACTAGTCTAGGTATTCCAGAAATTCAGATTTTGTTTACTGATCACCGGTGATGAATCAAATTTTTCATGGAGCAACTCCACAAAAAACTGATAGGATATAAGTGTGATACACCAAAATGTTCGTATGAATAAGGCCTATTTGTGTCCATAATTAGAAATGCGGCGACTAGTCTAGGTATTCCAGAAATTCAGATTTTGTTTACTGACCACCATTGGTGAATCACATTTTCATGGAGCAACTCCACAAAAAACTGATAGGATATAAGTGTGATACACCAAAATGTTCGTATGAATAAGGCCTATTTGTGTCCATAAGTAGAAATGCGGCGACTAGTCTAGGTATTCCAGAAATTCAGATTTTGTTTACTGACCACCATTGGTGAATCACATTTTCATGGAGCAACTCCACAAAAAACTGATAGGATATAAGTGTGATACACCAAAATGTTCGTATGAATAAGGCCTATTTGTGTCCATAATTAGAAATGCGGCGACTAGTCTAGGTATTCCAGAAATTCAGATTTTGTTTACTGACCACCATTGGTGAATCACATTTTCATGGAGCAACTCCACAAAAAACTGATAGGATATAAGTGTGACACACCAAAATGTTCGTATGGATAAAATCTATTAGTGTCCGTATTAGAAATGCAGCGACTTCTCTAGGTATTCCAGAAATTCAGATTTTGTTTACTGACCACCGGTGATGAATCACATTTTCATGGAGCAACTCCACAAAAAACTGATAGGATATAAGTGTGATACACCAAAATGTTCGTATGAATAAGGCCTATTTGTGTCCATAATTAGAAATGCGGCGACTAGTCTAGGTATTCCAGAAATTCAGATTTTGTTTACTGACCACCATTGGTGAATCACATTTTCATGGAGCAACTCCACAAAAAACTGATAGGATATAAGTGTGATACACCAAAATGTTCGTATGAATAAGGCCTATTTGTGTCCATAAGTAGAAATGCGGCGACTAGTCTAGGTATTCCAGAAATTCAGATTTTGTTTACTGACCACCATTGGTGAATCACATTTTCATGGAGCAACTCCACAAAAAACTGATAGGATATAAGTGTGATACACCAAAATGTTCGTATGAATAAGGCCTATTTGTGTCCATAATTAGAAATGCGGCGACTAGTCTAGGTATTCCAGAAATTCAGATTTTGTTTACTGACCACCGGTGATGAATCACATTTTCATGGAGCAACTGCACAAAAAACTGATAGGATATAAGTGTGATACACCAAAATGTTCGTATGAATAAGGCCTATTTGTGTCCATAATTAGAAATGCGGCGACTAGTCTAGGTATTCCAGAAATTCAGATTTTGTTTACTGACCACCGGTGATGAATCACATTTTCATGGAGCAACTCCACAAAAAACTGATAGGATATAAGTGTGATACACCAAAATGTTCGTATGATTAAGGCCTATTTGTGTCCATAATTAGAAATGCGGCGACTAGTCTAGGTATTCCAGAAATTCAGATTTTGTTTACTGACCACCATTGGTGAATCACATTTTCATGGAGCAACTCCACAAAAAACTGATAGGATATAAGTGTGATACACTAAAATGTTCGTATGAATAAGGCCTATTTGTGTCCATAATTAGAAATGCGGCGACTAGTCTAGGTATTCCAGAAATTCAGATTTTGTTTACTGACCACCGGTGATGAATCACATTTTCATGGAGCAACTCCACAAAAAACTGATAGGATATAAGTGTGATACACCAAAATGTTCGTATGAATAAGGCCTATTTGTGTCCATAAGTAGAAATGCGGCGACTAGTCTAGGTATTCCAGAAATTCAGATTTTGTTTACTGACCACCGGTGATGAATCACATTTTCATGGAGCAACTGCACAAAAAACTGATAGGATATAAGTGTGATACACCAAAATGTTCGTATGAATAAGGCCTATTTGTGTCCATAAGTAGAAATGCGGCGACTAGTCTAGGTATTCCAGAAATTCAGATTTTGTTTACTGACCACCATTGGTGAATCACATTTTCATGGAGCAACTCCACAAAAAACTGATAGGATATAAGTGTGATACACCAAAATGTTCGTATGAATAAGGCCTATTTGTGTCCATAATTAGAAATGCGGCGACTAGTCTAGGTATTCCAGAAATTCAGATTTTGTTTACTGACCACCGGTGATGAATCACATTTTCATGGAGCAACTCCACAAAAAACTGATAGGATATAAGTGTGATACACCAAAATGTTCGTATGAATAAGGCCTATTTGTGTCCATAAGTAGAAATGCGGCGACTAGTCTAGGTATTCCAGAAATTCAGATTTTGTTTACTGACCACCATTGGTGAATCACATTTTCATGGAGCAACTCCACAAAAAACTGATAGGATATAAGTGTGATACACCAAAATGTTCGTATGAATAAGGCCTATTTGTGTCCATAATTAGAAATGCGGCGACTAGTCTAGGTATTCCAGAAATTCAGATTTTGTTTACTGACCACCGGTGATGAATCACATTTTCATGGAGCAACTCCACAAAAAACTGATAGGATATAAGTGTGATACACCAAAATGTTCGTATGAATAAGGCCTATTTGTGTCCATAAGTAGAAATGCGGCGACTAGTCTAGGTATTCCAGAAATTCAGATTTTGTTTACTGACCACCATTGGTGAATCACATTTTCATGGAGCAACTCCACAAAAAACTGATAGGATATAAGTGTGATACACCAAAATGTTCGTATGAATAAGGCCTATTTGTGTCCATAATTAGAAATGCGGCGACTAGTCTAGGTATTCCAGAAATTCAGATTTTGTTTACTGACCACCATTGGTGAATCACATTTTCATGGAGCAACTCCACAAAAAACTGATAGGATATAAGTGTGATACACCAAAATGTTCGTATGAATAAGGCCTATTTGTGTCCATAATTAGAAATGCGGCGACTAGTCTAGGTATTCCAGAAATTCAGATTTTGTTTACTGACCACCATTGGTGAATCACATTTTCATGGAGCAACTCCACAAAAAACTGATAGGATATAAGTGTGATACACCAAAATGTTCGTATGAATAAGGCCTATTTGTGTCCATAATTAGAAATGCGGCGACTAGTCTAGGTATTCCAGAAATTCAGATTTTGTTTACTGACCACCGGTGATGAATCACATTTTCATGGAGCAACTCCACAAAAAACTGATAGGATATAAGTGTGATACACCAAAATGTTCGTATGAATAAGGCCTATTTGTGTCCATAAGTAGAAATGCGGCGACTAGTCTAGGTATTCCAGAAATTCAGATTTTGTTTACTGACCACCATTGGTGAATCACATTTTCATGGAGCAACTCCACAAAAAACTGATAGGATATAAGTGTGATACACCAAAATGTTCGTATGAATAAGGCCTATTTGTGTCCATAAGTAGAAATGCGGCGAATAGTCTAGGTATTCCAGAAATTCAGATTTTGTTTACTGACCACCATTGGTGAATCACATTTTCATGGAGCAACTCCACAAAAAACTGATAGGATATAAGTGTGATACACCAAAATGTTCGTATGAATAAGGCCTATTTGTGTCCATAATTAGAAATGCGGCGACTAGTCTAGGTATTCCAGAAATTCAGATTTTGTTTACTGACCACCATTGGTGAATCACATTTTCATGGAGCAACTCCACAAAAAACTGATAGGATATAAGTGTGATACACCAAAATGTTCGTATGAATAAGGCCTATTTGTGTCCATAATTAGAAATGCGGCGACTAGTCTAGGTATTCCAGAAATTCAGATTTTGTTTACTGACCACCATTGGTGAATCACATTTTCATGGAGCAACTCCACAAAAAACTGATAGGATATAAGTGTGATACACCAAAATGTTCGTATGAATAAGGCCTATTTGTGTCCATAATTAGAAATGCGGCGACTAGTCTAGGTATTCCAGAAATTCAGATTTTGTTTACTGACCACCGGTGATGAATCACATTTTCATGGAGCAACTCCACAAAAAACTGATAGGATATAAGTGTGATACACCAAAATGTTCGTATGAATAAGGCCTATTTGTGTCCATAAGTAGAAATGCGGCGACTAGTCTAGGTATTCCAGAAATTCAGATTTTGTTTACTGACCACCATTGGTGAATCACATTTTCATGGAGCAACTCCACAAAAAACTGATAGGATATAAGCGTGATACACAAAAATGTTCGTATGAATAAGGCCTATTTGTGTCCATAATTAGAAATGCGGCGACTAGTCTAGGTATTCCAGAAATTCAGATTTTGTTTACTGACCACCGGTGATGAATCAAATTTTCATGGAGCAACTCCACAAAAAACTGATAGGATATAAGTGTGATACACCAAAATGTTCGTATGAATAAGGCCTATTTGTGTCCATAATTAGAAATGCGGCGACTAGTCTAGGTATTCCAGAAATTCAGATTTTGTTTACTGACCACCATTGGTGAATCACATTTTCATGGAGCAACTCCACAAAAAACTGATAGGATATAAGTGTGATACACCAAAATGTTCGTATGAATAAGGCCTATTTGTGTCCATAAGTAGAAATGCGGCGACTAGTCTAGGTATTCCAGAAATTCAGATTTTGTTTACTGACCACCATTGGTGAATCACATTTTCATGGAGCAACTCCACAAAAAACTGATAGGATATAAGTGTGATACACCAAAATGTTCGTATGAATAAGGCCTATTTGTGTCCATAATTAGAAATGCGGCGACTAGTCTAGGTATTCCAGAAATTCAGATTTTGTTTACTGACCACCGGTGATGAATCACATTTTCATGGAGCAACTCCACAAAAAACTGATAGGATATAAGTGTGATACACCAAAATGTTCGTATGAATAAGGCCTATTTGTGTCCATAAGTAGAAATGCGGCGACTAGTCTAGGTATTCCAGAAATTCAGATTTTGTTTACTGACCACCATTGGTGAATCACATTTTCATGGAGCAACTCCACAAAAAACTGATAGGATATAAGTGTGATACACCAAAATGTTCGTATGAATAAGGCCTATTTGCGTCAATGCGGCGACTAGTCTAGGTATTCCAGAAATTCAGATTTTGTTTACTGACCACCGGTGATGAATCAAATTTTCATGGAGCAACTCCACAAAAAACTGATAGGATATAAGTGTGATACACCAAAATGTTCGCATGAATAAGGCCTATTTGTGTCCATAAGTAGAAATGCGGCGACTAGTCTAGGTATTCCAGAAATTCAGATTTTGTTTACTGACCACCATTGGTGAATCACATTTTCATGGAGCAACTCCACAAAAAACTGATAGGATATAAGTGTGATACACCAAAATGTTCGTATGAATAAGGCCTATTTGTGTCCATAATTAGAAATGCGGCGACTAGTCTAGGTATTCCAGAAATTCAGATTTTGTTTACTGACCACCATTGGTGAATCACATTTTCATGGAGCAACTCCACAAAAAACTGATAGGATATAAGTGTGATACACCAAAATGTTCGTATGAATAAGGCGTATTTGTGTCCATAAGTAGAAATGCGGCGACTAGTCTAGGTATTCCAGAAATTCAGATTTTGTTTACTGACCACCGGTGATGAATCACATTTTCATGGAGCAACTCCACAAAAAACTGATAGGATATAAGTGTGATACACCAAAATGTTCGTATGAATAAGGCCTATTTGTGTCCATAAGTAGAAATGCGGCGACTAGTCTAGGTATTCCAGAAATTCAGATTTTGTTTACTGACCACCATTGGTGAATCACATTTTCATGGAGCAACTCCACAAAAAACTGATAGGATATAAGTGTGATACACCAAAATGTTCGTATGAATAAGGCCTATTTGTGTCCATAAGTAGAAATGCGGCGAATAGTCTAGGTATTCCAGAAATTCAGATTTTGTTTACTGACCACCGGTGATGTATCACATTTTCATGGAGCAACTCCACAAAAAACTGATAGGATATAAGTGTGATACACCAAAATGTTCGTATGAATAAGGCCTATTTGTGTCCATAAGTAGAAATGCGGCGACTAGTCTAGGTATTCCAGAAATTCAGATTTTGTTTACTGACCACCATTGGTGAATCACATTTTCATGGAGCAACTCCACAAAAAACTGATAGGATATAAGTGTGATACACCAAAATGTTCGTATGAATAAGGCCTATTTGTGTCCATAATTAGAAATGCGGCGACTAGTCTAGGTATTCCAGAAATTCAGATTTTGTTTACTGACCACCATTGGTGAATCACATTTTCATGGAGCAACTCCACAAAAAACTGATAGGATATAAGTGTGATACACCAAAATGTTCGTATGAATAAGGCCTATTTGTGTCCATAATTAGAAATGCGGCGACTAGTCTAGGTATTCCAGAAATTCAGATTTTGTTTACTGACCACCATTGGTGAATCACATTTTCATGGAGCAACTCCACAAAAAACTGATAGGATATAAGTGTGATACACCAAAATGTTCGTATGAATAAGGCCTATTTGTGTCCATAAGTAGAAATGCGGCGACTAGTCTAGGTATTCCAGAAATTCAGATTTTGTTTACTGACCACCATTGGTGAATCAAATTTTCATGGAGCAACTCCACAAAAAACTGATAGGATATAAGTGTGATACACCAAAATGTTCGTATGAATAAGGCCTATTTGTGTCCATAAGTAGAAATGCGGCGACTAGTCTAGGTATTCCAGAAATTCAGATTTTGTTTACTGACCACCATTGGTGAATCACATTTTCATGGAGCAACTCCACAAAAAACTGATAGGATATAAGTGTGATACACCAAAATGTTCGTATGAATAAGGCCTATTTGTGTCCATAAGTAGAAATGCGGCGACTTGTCTAGGTATTCCAGAAATTCAGATTTTGTTTACTGACCACCATTGGTGAATCACATTTTCATGGAGCAACTCCACAAAAAACTGATAGGATATAAGTGTGATACACCAAAATGTTCGTATTAATAAGGCCTATTTGTGTCCATAATTAGAAATGCGGCGACTAGTCTAGGTATTCCAGAAATTCAGATTTTGTTTACTGACCACCATTGGTGAATCACATTTTCATGGAGCAACTCCACAAAAAACTGATAGGATATAAGTGTGATACACCAAAATGTTCGTATGAATAAGGCCTATTTGTGTCCATAATTAGAAATGCGGCGACTAGTCTAGGTATTCCAGAAATACAGATTTTGTTTACTGACCACCGGTGATGAATCACATTTTCATGGAGCAACTCCACAAAAAACTGATAGGATATAAGTGTGATACACCAAAATGTTCGTATGAATAAGGCCTATTTGTGTCCATAATTAGAAATGCGGCGACTAGTCTAGGTATTCCAGAAATTCAGATTTTGTTTACTGACCACCATTGGTGAATCACATTTTCATGGAGCAACTCCACAAAAAACTGATAGGATATAAGTGTGATACACCAAAATGTTCGTATGAATAAGGCCTATTTGTGTCCATAAGTAGAAATGCGGCGACTAGTCTAGGTATTCCAGAAATTCAGATTTTGTTTACTGACCACCATTGGTGAATCACATTTTCATGGAGCAACTCCACAAAAAACTGATAGGATATAAGTGTGATACACCAAAATGTTCGTATGAATAAGGCCTATTTGTGTCCATAAGTAGAAATGCGGCGACTAGTCTAGGTATTCCAGAAATTCAGATTTTGTTTACTGACCACCATTGGTGAATCACATTTTCATGGAGCAACTCCACAAAAAACTGATAGGATATAAGTGTGATACACCAAAATGTTCGTATGAATAAGGCCTATTTGTGTCCATAAGTAGAAATGCGGCGACTTGTCTAGGTATTCCAGAAATTCAGATTTTGTTTACTGACCACCATTGGTGAATCACATTTTCATGGAGCAACTCCACAAAAAACTGATAGGATATAAGTGTGATACACCAAAATGTTCGTTTGACTAAGGCCTATTTGTGTCCATAATTAGAAATGCGGCGACTAGTCTAGGTATTCCAGAAATTCAGATTTTGTTTACTGACCACCATTGGTGAATCACATTTTCATGGAGCAACTCCACAAAAAACTGATAGGATATAAGTGTGATACACCAAAATGTTCGTATGAATAAGGCCTATTTGTGTCCATAATTAGAAATGCGGCGACTAGTCTAGGTATTCCAGAAATTCAGATTTTGTTTACTGACCACCGGTGATGAATCAAATTTTCATGGAGCAACTCCACAAAAAACTGATAGGATATAAGTGTGATACACCAAAATGTTCGTATGAATAAGGCCTATTTGTGTCCATAAGTAGAAATGCGGCGACTAGTCTAGGTATTCCAAAAATTCAGATTTTGTTTACTGACCACCATTGGTGAATCACATTTTCATGGAGCAACTCCACAAAAAACTGATAGAATATAAGTGTGATACACCAAAATGTTCGTATGAATAAGGCCTATTTGTGTCCATAAGTAGAAATGCGGCGACTAGTCTAGGTATTCCAGAAATTCAGATTTTGTTTACTGACCACCATTGGTGAATCACATTTTCATGGAGCAACTCCACAAAAAACTGATAGGATATAAGTGTGATACACCAAACCAAAATGTTCGTATGAATAAGGCCTATTTGTGTCCATAATTAGAAATGCGGCGACTAGTCTAGGTATTCCAGAAATTCAGATTTTGTTTACTGACCACCATTGGTGAATCACATTTTCATGGAGCAACTCCACAAAAAACTGATAGGATATAAGTGTGATACACCAAAATGTTCGTATGAATAAGGCCTATTTGTGTCCATAAGTAGAAATGCGGCGACTAGTCTAGGTATTCCAGAAATTCAGATTTTGTTTACTGACCACCATTGGTGAATCACATTTTCATGGAGCAACTCCACAAAAAACTGATAGGATATAAGTGTGATACACCAAAATGTTCGTATGAATAAGGCGTATTTGTGTCCATAAGTAGGAATGCGGCGACTAGTCTAGGTATTCCAGAAATTCAGATTTTGTTTACTGACCACCGGTGATGAATCACATTTTCATGGAGCAACTCCACAAAAAACTGATAGGATATAAGTGTGATACACCAAAATGTTCGTATGAATAAGGGCTATTTGTGTCCATAAGTAGAAATGCGGCGACTAGTCTAGGTATTCCAGAAATTCAGATTTTGTTTACTGACCACCATTGGTGAATCACATTTTCATGGAGCAACTCCACAAAAAACTGATAGGATATAAGTGTGATACACCAAAATGTTCGTATGAATAAGGCCTATTTGTGTCCATAAGTAGAAATGCGGCGAATAGTCTAGGTATTCCAGAAATTCAGATTTTGTTTACTGACCACCGGTGATGTATCACATTTTCATGGAGCAACTCCACAAAAAACTGATAGGATATAAGTGTGATACACCAAAATGTTCGTATGAATAAGGCCTATTTGTGTCCATAAGTAGAAATGCGGCGACTAGTCTAGGTATTCCAGAAATTCAGATTTTGTTTACTGACCACCATTGGTGAATCACATTTTCATGGAGCAACTCCACAAAAAACTGATAGGATATAAGTGTGATACACCAAAATGTTCGTATGAATAAGGCCTATTTGTGTCCATAAGTAGAAATGCGGCGACTAGTCTAGGTATTCCAGAAATTCAGATTTTGTTTACTGACCACCATTGGTGAATCACATTTTCATGGAGCAACTCCACAAAAAACTGATAGGATATAAGTGTGATACACCAAAATGTTCGTATGGATAAAATCTATTAGTGTCCGTATTTAGAAATGCGGCGACTACTCTAGGTATTCCAGAAATTCAGATTTTGTTTACTGACCACCATTGGTGAATCACATTTTCATGGAGCAACTCCACAAAAAACTGATAGGATATAAGTGTGATACACCAAAATGTTCGTATGAATAAGGCCTATTTGTGTCCATAATTAGAAATGCGGCGACTAGTCTAGGTATTCCAGAAATTCAGATTTTGTTTACTGACCACCATTGGTGAATCACATTTTCATGGAGCAACTCCACAAAAAACTGATAGGATATAAGTGTGATACACCAAAATGTTCGTATGAATAAGGCCTATTTGTGTCCATAAGTATAAATGCGGCGACTAGTCTAGGTATTCCAGAAATTCAGATTTTGTTTACTGACCACCATTGGTGAATCACATTTTCATGGAGCAACTCCACAAAAAACTGATAGGATATAAGTGTGATACACCAAAATGTTCGTATGAATAAGGCCTATTTGTGTCCATAAGTAGAAATGCGGCGACTAGTCTAGGTATTCCAGAAATTCAGATTTTGTTTACTGACCACCATTGGTGAATCACATTTTCATGGAGCAACTCCACAAAAAACTGATAGGATATAAGTGTGATACACCAAAATGTTCGTATGAATAAGGCCTATTTGTGTCCATAAGTAGAAATGCGGCGACTAGTCTAGGTATTCCAGAAATTCAGATTTTGTTTACTGACCACCATTGGTGAATCACATTTTCATGGAGCAACTCCACAAAAAACTGATAGGATATAAGTGTGATACACCAAAATGTTCGTATGAATAAGGCCTATTTGTGTCCATAAGTAGAAATGCGGCGACTTGTCTAGGTATTCCAGAAATTCAGATTTTGTTTACTGACCACCATTGGTGAATCACATTTTCATGGAGCAACTCCACAAAAAACTGATAGGATATAAGTGTGATACACCAAAATGTTCGTATGAATAAGGCCTATTTGTGTCCATAATTAGAAATGCGGCGGCTAGTCTAGGTATTCCAGAAATTCAGATTTTGTTTACTGACCACCATTGGTGAATCACATTTTCATGGAGCAACTCCACAAAAAACTGATAGGATATAAGTGTGATACACCAAAATGTTCGTATGAATAAGGCCTATTTGTGTCCATAAGTAGAAATGCGGCGACTAGTCTAGGTATTCCAGAAATTCAGATTTTGTTTACTGACCACCATTGGTGAATCACATTTTCATGGAGCAACTCCACAAAAAACTGATAGGATATAAGTGTGATACACCAAAATGTTCGTATGAATAAGGCCTATTTGTGTCCATAAGTAGAAATGCGGCGAATAGTCTAGGTATTCCAGAAATTTAGATTTTGTTTACTGACCACCGGTGATGAATCACATTTTCATGGAGCAACTCCACAAAAAACTGATAGGATATAAGTGTGATACACCAAAATGTTCGTATGAATAAGGCCTATTTGTGTCCATAATTAGAAATGCGGCGACTAGTCTAGGTATTCCAGAAATTCAGATTTTGTTTACTGACCACCATTGGTGAATCACATTTTCATGGAGCAACTCCACAAAAAACTGATAGGATATAAGTGTGATACACCAAAATGTTCGTATGAATAAGGCCTATTTGCGTCCATAATTAGAAATGCGGCGACTAGTCTAGGTATTCCAGAAATTCAGATTTTGTTTACTGACCACCGGTGATGAATCACATTTTCATGGAGCAACTCCACAAAAAACTGATAGGATATAAGTGTGATACACCAAAATGTTCGTATGAATAAGGCCTATTTGTGTCCATAATTAGAAATGCGGCGACTAGTCTAGGTATTCCAGAAATTCAGATTTTGTTTACTGACCACCATTGGTGAATCACATTTTCATGGAGCAACTCCACAAAAAACTGATAGGATATAAGTGTGATACACCAAAATGTTCGTATGAATAAGGCCTATTTGTGTCCATAATTAGAAATGCGGCGACTAGTCTAGGTATTCCAGAAATTCAGATTTTGTTTACTGACCACCATTGGTGAATCACATTTTCATGGAGCAACTCCACAAAAAACTGATAGGAT
Source organism: Leucophora obtusa (assembly GCA_949987735.1). Taxonomy (NCBI): domain Eukaryota; kingdom Metazoa; phylum Arthropoda; class Insecta; order Diptera; family Anthomyiidae; genus Leucophora; species Leucophora obtusa. The sequence continues at coordinate 218,581,087 of OX465297.1, forward strand.
ATAAGTGTGATACACCAAAATGTTCGTATGAATAAGGCCTATTTGTGTACATAAGTAGAAATGCGGCGACTAGTCTAGGTATTCCAGAAATTCAGATTTTGATTACTGACCACCATTGGTGAATCACATTTTCATGGAGCAACTCCACAAAAAACTGATAGGATATAAGTGTGATACACCAAAATGTTCGTATGAATAAGGCCTATTTGTGTCCATAATTAGAAATGCGGCGACTAGTCTAGGTATTCCAGAAATTCAGATTTTGTTTACTGACCACCATTGGTGAATCACATTTTCATGGAGCAACTCCACAAAAAACTGATAGGATATAAGTGTGATACACCAAAATGTTCGTATGAATAAGGCCTATTTGTGTCCATAAGTAGAAATGCGGCGACTAGTCTAGGTATTCCAGAAATTCAGATTTTGTTTACTGACCACCATTGGTGAATCACATTTTCATGGAGCAACTCCACAAAAAACTGATAGGATATAAGTGTGATACACCAAAATGTTCGTATGAATAAGGCCTATTTGTGTCCATAATTAGAAATGCGGCGACTAGTCTAGGTATTCCAGAAATTCAGATTTTGTTTACTGACCACCATTGGTGAATCACATTTTCATGGAGCAACTCCACAAAAAACTGATAGGATATAAGTGTGATACACCAAAATGTTCGTATGAATAAGGCCTATTTGTGCCCATAAGTAGAAATGCGGCGACTAGTCTAGGTATTCCAGAAATTCAGATTTTGTTTACTGACCACCATTGGTGAATCACATTTTCATGGAGCAACTCCACAAAAAACTGATAGGATATAAGTGTGATACACCAAAATGTTCGTATGAATAAGGCCTATTTGTGTCCATAAGTAGAAATGAGGCGACTAGTCTAGGTATTCCAGAAATTCAGATTTTGTTTACTGACCACCATTGGTGAATCACATTTTCATGGAGCAACTCCACAAAAAACTGATAGGATATAAGTGTGATACACCAAAATGTTCATATGAATAAGGCCTATTTGTGTCCATAATTAGAAATGCGGCGACTAGTCTAGGTATTCCAGAAATTCAGATTTTGTTTACTGACCACCATTGGTGAATCACATTTTCATGGAGCAACTCCACAAAAAACTGATAGGATATAAGTGTGATACACCAAAATGTTCGTATGAATAAGGCCTATTTGTGTCCATAAGTAGAAATGCGGCGACTAGTCTAGGTATTCCAGAAATTCAGATTGTGTTTACTGACCACCGGTGATGAATCACATTTTCATGGAGCAACTCCACAAAAAACTGATAGGATATAAGTGTGATACACCAAAATGTTCGTATGAATAAGGCCTATTTGTGCCCATAAGTAGAAATGCGGCGACTAGTCTAGGTATTCCAGAAATTCAGATTTTGTTTACTGACCACCATTGGTGAATCACATTTTCATGGAGCAACTCCACAAAAAACTGATAGGATATAAGTGTGATACACCAAAATGTTCGTATGAATAAGGCCTATTTGTGTCCATAAGTAGAAATGCGGCGAATAGTCTAGGTATTCCAGAAATTCAGATTTTGTTTACTGACCACCGGTGATGTATCACATTTTCATGGAGCAACTCCACAAAAAACTGATAGGATATAAGTGTGATACACCAAAATGTTCGTATGAATAAGGCCTATTTGTGTCCATAAGTAGAAATGCGGCGACTAGTCTAGGTATTCCAGAAATTCAGATTTTGTTTACTGACCACCATTGGTGAATCACATTTTCATGGAGCAACTCCACAAAAAACTGATAGGATATAAGTGTGATACACCAAAATGTTCGTATGAATAAGGCCTATTTGTGTCCATAAGTAGAAATGCGGCGACTTGTCTAGGTATTCCAGAAATTCAGATTTTGTTTACTGACCACCATTGGTGAATCACATTTTCATGGAGCAACTCCACAAAAAACTGATAGGATATAAGTGTGATACACCAAAATGTTCGTATGAATAAGGCCTATTTGTGTCCATAATTAGAAATGCGGCGACTAGTCTAGGTATTCCAGAAATTCAGATTTTGTTTACTGACCACCATTGGTGAATCACATTTTCATGGAGCAACTCCACAAAAAACTGATAGGATATAAGTGTGATACACCAAAATGTTCGTATGGATAAAATCTATTAGTGTCCGTATTTAGAAATGCGGCGACTACTCTAGGTATTCCAGAAATTCAGATTTTGTTTACTGACCACCATTGGTGAATCACATTTTCATGGAGCAACTCCACAAAAAACTGATAGGATATAAGTGTGATACACCAAAATGTTCGTATGGATAAAATCTATTAGTGTCCGTAGTAGAAATGCGGCGACTTCTCTAGGTATTCCAGAAATTCAGATTTTGTTTACTGACCACCGGTGATGAATCACATTTTCATGGAGCAACTCCACAAAAAACTGATAGGATATAAGTGTGATACACCAAAATGTTCGTATGAATAAGGCCTATTTGTGTCCATAAGTAGAAATGCGGCGACTTGTCTAGGTATTCCAGAAATTCAGATTTTGTTTACTGACCACCATTGGTGAATCACATTTTCATGGAGCAACTCCACAAAAAACTGATAGGATATAAGTGTGATACACCAAAATGTTCGTATGAATAAGGCCTATTTGTGTCCATAAGTAGAAATGCGGCGAATAGTCTAGGTATTCCAGAAATTCAGATTTTGTTTACTGACCACCGGTGATGTATCACATTTTCATGGAGCAACTCCACAAAAAACTGATAGGATATAAGTGTGATACACCAAAATGTTCGTATGAATAAGGCCTATTTGTGTCCATAAGTAGAAATGCGGCGACTAGTCTAGGTATTCCAGAAATTCAGATTTTGTTTACTGACCACCATTGGTGAATCACATTTTCATGGAGCAACTCCACAAAAAACTGATAGGATATAAGTGTGATACACCAAAATGTTCGTATGAATAAGGCCTATTTGTGTCCATAATTAGAAATGCGGCGACTAGTCTAGGTATTCCAGAAATTCAGATTTTGTTTACTGACCACCGGTGATGAATCACATTTTCATGGAGCAACTCCACAAAAAACTGATAGGATATAAGTGTGATACACCAAAATGTTCGTATGAATAAGGCCTATTTGTGTCCATAAGTAGAAATGCGGCGACTAGTCTAGGTATTCCAGAAATTCAGATTTTGTTTACTGACCACCATTGGTGAATCACATTTTCATGGAGCAACTCCACAAAAAACTGATAGGATATAAGTGTGATACACCAAAATGTTCGTATGAATAAGGCCTATTTGTGTCCATAAGTAGAAATGCGGCGACTAGTCTAGGTATTCCAGAAATTCAGATTTTGTTTACTGACCACCATTGGTGAATCACATTTTCATGGAGCAACTCCACAAAAAACTGATAGGATATAAGTGTGATACACCAAAATGTTCGTATAAATAAGGCCTATTTGTGTCCATAATTAGAAATGCGGCGACTAGTCTAGGTATTCCAGAAATTCAGATTTTGTTTACTGACCACCATTGGTGAATCACATTTTCATGGAGCAACTCCACAAAAAACTGATAGGATATAAGTGTGATACACCAAAATGTTCGTATGAATAAGGCCTATTTGTGTCCATAATTAGAAATGCGGCGACTAGTCTAGGTATTCCAGAAATTCAGATTTTGTTTACTGACCACCGGTGATGTATCACATTTTCATGGAGCAACTCCACAAAAAACTGATAGGATATAAGTGTGATACACCAAAATGTTCGTATGAATAAGGCCTATTTGTGTCCATAAGTAGAAATGCGGCGACTAGTCTAGGTATTCCAGAAATTCAGATTTTGTTTACTGACCACCATTGGTGAATCACATTTTCATGGAGCAACTCCACAAAAAACTGATAGGATATAAGTGTGATACACCAAAATGTTCGTATGAATAAGGCCTATTTGTGTCCATAAGTAGAAATGCGGCGACTAGTCTAGGTATTCCAGAAATTCAGATTTTGTTTACTGACCACCATTGGTGAATCACATTTTCATGGAGCAACTCCACAAAAAACTGATAGGATATAAGTGTGATACACCAAAATGTTCGTATGAATAAGGCCTATTTGTGTCCATAAGTAGAAATGCGGCGACTAGTCTAGGTATTCCAGAAATTCAGATTTTGTTTACTGACCACCATTGGTGAATCACATTTTCATGGAGCAACTCCACAAAAAACTGATAGGATATAAGTGTGATACACCAAAATGTTCGTATGAATAAGGCCTATTTGTGTCCATAATTAGAAATGCGGCGACTAGTCTAGGTATTCCAGAAATTCAGATTTTGTTTACTGACCACCATTGGTGAATCACATTTTCATGGAGCAACTCCACAAAAAACTGATAGGATATAAGTGTGATACACCAAAATGTTCGTATAAATAAGGCCTATTTGTGTCCATAATTAGAAATGCGGCGACTAGTCTAGGTATTCCAGAAATTCAGATTTTGTTTACTGACCACCATTGGTGAATCACATTTTCATGGAGCAACTCCACAAAAAACTGATAGGATATAAGTGTGATACACCAAAATGTTCGTATGAATAAGGCCTATTTGTGTCCATAATTAGAAATGCGGCGACTAGTCTAGGTATTCCAGAAATTCAGATTTTGTTTACTGACCACCATTGGTGAATCACATTTTCATGGAGCAACTCCACAAAAAACTGATAGGATATAAGTGTGATACACCAAAATGTTCGTATAAATAAGGCCTATTTGTGTCCATAATTAGAAATGCGGCGACTAGTCTAGGTATTCCAGAAATTCAGATTTTGTTTACTGACCACCATTGGTGAATCACATTTTCATGGAGCAACTCCACAAAAAACTGATAGGATATAAGTGTGATACACCAAAATGTTCGTATGAATAAGGCCTATTTGTGTCCATAAGTAGAAATGCGGCGACTAGTCTAGGTATTCCAGAAATTCAGATTTTGTTTACTGACCACCATTGGTGAATCACATTTTCATGGAGCAACTCTACAAAAAACTGATAGGATATAAGTGTGATACACCAAAATGTTCGTATGAATAAGGCCTATTTGTGTCCATAATTAGAAATGCGGCGACTAGTCTAGGTATTCCAGAAATTCAGATTTTGTTTACTGACCACCATTGGTGAATCACATTTTCATGGAGCAACTCCACAAAAAACTGATAGGATATAAGTGTGATACACCAAAATGTTCGTATGAATAAGGCCTATTTGTGTCCATAAGTAGAAATGCGGCGACTAGTCTAGGTATTCCAGAAATTCAGATTTTGTTTACTGACCACCATTGGTGAATCACATTTTCATGGAGCAACTCCACAAAAAACTGATAGGATATAAGTGTGATACACCAAAATGTTCGTATGAATAAGGCCTATTTGTGTCCATAATTAGAAATGCGGCGACTAGTCTAGGTATTCCAGAAATTCAGATTTTGTTTACTGACCACCATTGGTGAATCACATTTTCATGGAGCAACTCCACAAAAAACTGATAGGATATAAGTGTGATACACCAAAATGTTCGTATGAATAAGGCCTATTTGTGTCCATAAGTAGAAATGCGGCGACTAGTCTAGGTATTCCAGAAATTCAGATTTTGTTTACTGACCACC